>CM067485.1:10636098-10735403 GCA_034552555.1 Semaprochilodus insignis
GGGCAGGGGGGTTAGTAACAGACAGATAGATGAGACCGTGGATGTTTGCAAAGAAGAGTGAATTAAGATACTCAGGTAATACCACAAACTTGTCATATCACATGACAAAGCAAGATGGTTTTGAAGCTGTTGGTTGTGTGGAATTGTGTGGAATTTCATCATGCTGCAGCATGGCGGGTGTTTCTTCAAAGAACTCAGACAAGCCTGGTCCATACCTCAGCTTTACTGAATAACTCAGAAACGGGGTACAAAAACAAAAGGTTACTGGCACTCAAGCTCAGGCTAGCACTCGTCTCACACTGCTAGCTGGCTAGGCCCTGTTTAATGCTAGGCCCACACTATTTACTTCAACATGCAGCCTGCCCATCAATGTAAGAGTGCTAACAACAAAATACTAAATAACTGAATACTGAACAGAATACTCTGATGCCACAATATCATTCCATATCAACTGTATATCTGGCTACATCTGGCTGTAGCTACTCCACTGAATTATATTTACTTCATGAATTTCATGTTTTCTCAGTTTGTGTCCTAAAAGTGACAAAAGCAGCTATAGTGAAGGCTTAGCTCTGCCACACTCTCTACTACACAACCACACTGCACTATATACAACATCATCAAATAAATAGTTGCACCCAGAAGGAAGTGTTGGACTGCAATGCTATTGGGAAGGAAGATAAAGGTTACCAGGAACAATAAATGATGATAAATTTAGACTGATATGGGCAATATTTACTGAGCCACACATACAGAAGTATTGAGTTACACATGAGGAAGTTGTAGAGGTTCCTAATGGCGTCCTGTGATAATCCATTCCATGCAGCTTGGATTTTTTGCCTGAATGATTAGTTCTGGATCACTCCAGCTCATCACAATCAAGGTAGTGAATGGTTGCTCCATCACTCCAGAGAACACAGTTCAGCTTCTCCACAGCCCAGTGCTTGGGGCTTTATACCCCTCTAGCAGAAGCTTGGCATTGAACACAGTGACCTTAGGTTAATGTACAGCTGCTCCAGAATGTCCCATTCTATTAGCAATGCTTTTCTATGGAGATTGTGCAAGCTGTATGTGCCCAAATGAATGCCTGTGTCAGTAAAGGGTGTTACTTAAGCAACTGAATTCACTAATTAGAAGGGCTGTTTGGATTCTTTAGGGCATAAAGTGCATCACTGAAAAGCTTATTTCCTGTAAAATGTAACTGGAGTATGCAAATATGTACAGTATATCTGCAATAATAACTACAGCTTCCACACATATGGTCCATGATACTGTATCTTACTGGGTAATAACGTTCAGAGTCTAAGTTGTTCAAAATGATCTCTCTTCTCTACATTCAAAACCAAAAATCTCAGTTTCTAGAATACCTGCACTTATGAAACTTTACATGGTTATTTCTAATCATATTCTAAATCATATTAAGGGGAATATCTTAATATACTGCAAATAATTAAACATATGTAACAAATCGAGATTATGTGCTACAAAATGATCTAAAAATGTTTTACAGTAAATATGCACAGTAATTTCTTGATTGAAAAATAAAAAAATGTAAATAATTTGTTCTGTAAATGCCTTTATAAGAAATAGGTGTTCACACATTAACATCATCCACAGGCATTAACAAGGCTAGATTTATGGTGTGTACAAATATGCAAACAAAAACATAAGTAGATACTGTCTTTGAAAACATTTTCAAAGACACTTTGAAAGCAATGATTTAAAAATCTAGGTTTGACCTGTATTTGAACAATGTTCAAAACAATGTCTGGATATTTAATATTCTATCTTTTCATGTCATTGTTTTTGCAAACATATGCTCACTCTGAAACTTATGTTTGTGCAACACCTGAATGTCCATAATCGTCAAAACCTCAGATTGCACTGATTTAAAATCTGGCATGTTTCTTTGATGGAAGCCACAACATGGAGTTGACTGATAGGTGTCAATAAATGCATACATCGCTGCATCTACAATTGTTTAGTGCTGATGCACAAAGGGACTTGTCGTCTCACAAATCAGTTGTTCAGACTGGAAATCATCCAGAATAATGTTTCCTGAGCCACATAGGAATAGGACAGTACAGACTGTTACCAGCATAAAGTTCAAAGCCAGGATCTGTCATGGTATGGTAGAGTATTAGTGGGGAACTTGCATATCTGTGAAGTCATCATTAATGTTGAGCACATCTTGGAGAAACATATGATACCCTGTAGATGACATCTTTTCTGGGATGTCCACACTTATATCAACATGACAACACCAAGACACTTCCTGCCCCTGTTACAATAACATGGCTGCATGATTACAGAGTGCGGGGTGTTGGACAGGGCTGTCTGCGGTCCATTCCTATCTCCCATTTTCAATGATGGAACTTAACGGTTGCACAGCCGAAGACTTGTATAACAAAAGAGAGGTTAAAATAAAATCCTCTTTCAGCTGGATCATTTGGTGTCTTCAGGCCCCAAATGGTTTGTTAAGTACTGAAAGATGATGGAACACAATAGTAAACATGGCCCTGTCCAACTGTTTTTGGAACGTGTTGCAGGCATCACATTTGAAATGAGTGTGAAGATGAACAATGGGCTCATAAGGCTCATAAGATAAAAAAATATTGTGTTTTTGTAGCAAACAGAATTTAATAATTTAATTATTGTTTTTTCTGTCATACGCTGTTGGGAATTGGGAGCAAAATCACTTGTAATCCCAGAATCTTACTACACAATATTTTTGTCTTTCACAGTGATCACGGTCAGATTAGCACCATAAATTATTTTTGTGTCCTGGTCGAGAGACTGGCAACACTACATATTTAATGCTGACCAATCATTATTCACGACCTTGCACAAGATCATAGGTCAATCAATTGTCAGTCATGGCTACAGAAGCACTATGTGTAACACTGGTGCTTATGTGTTATGAAAAGAAGAAAAGAACGATTGCGAGCCCATTCTTGGGATGTCCATCCTTCAAAGAGAACTTGAGGTAACAAATGCGTTAACATGTAAAGAGCACTAAATAAATGTAGCTACCAGGTTCGCTGCATATAAACAGACACTATAATCACTACTTCTCGCCAACAGCCCATCTTTTCGGACTGTCGTAGAACTCCCTTGAGGAAACGTCAAATAGACAGGGGTATTGTTGGCACAGCTCAACGAACCTTTCCTCTCTTCCACCTGACAGCTCAAACAGCAGCATCCCTCTTTCTCTTCACCATCTTTACATATGTACGCCAGAGAGCACTCTATCATTGGTCAACGTCAAGGAACATGTCCTAGGACGTGTCAAACTGACACACTAGACTTTTCATAGGGTTTTGTGGGCACTGCAGACAAGACATCACTGTTCCTTGATTATGTTACACCACATGGTTCTTTTCCTTGTTCACTTCAGTCATTTAAATTTGTCTGCTACAACAAAATCGTGTAGTCACATCCCCAGTCTAAGTAAGCGACTGACCAAGATTCGGTGTGATATGTGTCTAGCACATCAGTCAAGGAACATTTTCCTAAGATCTGTCAAACTGACATGCTAGACTTTTCATAGGGGTTTTGTGGGCACCCCAGACACCACATCACTTTTCCCCGATTATGTTACACTACACTGCTTTTTCCTCGTTTGTTTCAGTCATGGAAATTTGTCTGCTACAACAAAATTGCGTAGTCAGATTACCGATCTAACTAATCGACTGACCAAGACTCTGGGTGATATGTGTCTCAAAAAGATCCCCATACACTTGTACTGTCTCACCTTAGGGGACAAGTATCTTCCTTTTAAAGTGATTTAAATTTGATTTGAAAGTCATTACTTAATTAAATAGACTGGCATCAGAAGTGGAGGAGTAAAAGAAGAAAGTCCTCTCAAGAGGGAATGATTAATTTCAGCCAAGACATGGACAGACATGGAGTTGAAGTTCTCTTACAAAATACAGGGCCCCCTCTTGGGGCTCGCCCTGCAAAAAAAAAAGACAATGACTTATGTCCGATTAGAGTGCTACAAAAACTGTTAATAACATGGCTGACAGCTTGGCAGATGGCCAAGCCAGTTCGCAAAGAATCAGCATTAGATCTTGACACTTGAGAAGTGATGTCTTTTCCTTGCGCAGCCAATAAAGTCTATTTTACATCAAAGTGGCTCATGCACATCATCATCATCAGCAGCAGCAGCAGCAAAAGGTCCCTCCACTCGCCCTCCCTCATGAAACAGATGCACGGACACATCGTCAATTGGAGAAGAGAAACGGGCAATTGTGTTTACAAATGCCTCAAACACCATTTCTTTTTTACACATGGCCATTTGCTCTAACAGGAGCCGTCACGCTTTATTAATCCCCCGGGACTGTTTATGTCACTCGGCTACTGCCTGGCCCCGTCACTGCCAACATTTTATTTCATTATTTTATTATTTTTTTCCCTTTTTTTCCCAGAGTCGTGTGGCAGGGACCATTGTGCGGTACGGGATGCGGTAAAGATTTGTCATGTGGCTGCAACAGAGCTGGGCGCGAGGAGCTTAAGATGATTTATAGAGCTTATTTCTGAAAGTGGTAAAGTGAAATTAATCACGCGCCCACCTGACGCCGCTGCTCAGCTGTGATAAATGACAAGCTGTCAGCGGCCGACAGCGTCCCATCCATGAAGCGGCCGCTGATGCGCTCCCTTCTCAGATAGGCTGACCCGGCCGGCACCCCTGCCAGATGCCCCTCCGGATGCCTGTGCTTGGGGAGCACGGGATGCCCCCTAAAACCTCCCGCCCCCTCCCAAACCTGACTGTGCAGACAGGCCCTAATGAGCAGGGCTCCTATTGGAATTGGACAGTCCAGACCCCTCCGCTGCTCTGAACTGCGGCGAAGTTCACTGCTCCGTCAGCGTGAAATCTCCATCCTTCTGACAGCTGCACCCGCCACTTTATCCAAGAGTGAAAACAACAAGAAAAGAGGAAGAAGAAAAAAAAATCTCAGGATGACAAAAGTATCACAGAAAGAATATTTCTTTGCGATGTAAGTTCTTTGCTGCACTGTGAAATGTAACCTTCTTGTGATACCAAAAACTGCCAATTTGAACTAATTGAATGGGTAGCATGAGATCAAAAGTGGGTGATCTTTCAAAGCACACACAAAAAAAAATAAAAAATTCTTCAGCACTCTTCCTTGCTCATTAAGGTCTGCAGCGAGTTGTGAAGCTTCGGTGTGTGTTCGCTGAACTTAACTGTTCGTAAAAAAGTCCTGGAGTTTGGTGCCTCGCTGCTAATGGAGACATTAGTGTCCTTTGATTGAAAATCCGTGCTCCCCTTTGTGCCTTTATAAAACTTCCTCATGTGAGAAATGACTGCAAACCCATCCGCACCAGCCAAACACTCATTGTTTCTCCTTCTGCCACGAAAATAAATATTCTTTGCCCTTGACAAAGGGGTAATTAATAGTGATGTTTAGCAGGTCCATTTCAACGCACCCTCTTAATCTAATTTTGTTTCCACTCTGTGATTTGTAAATTACTCCAAAATGAAGCACCATTTACCACCGTCCCCGTGTGCGACAATGGTAATTTTTCTTCCTGCATAAATCTCCTTCTTTCTCTCTCTCTCTCTCGCTCTCTCTCATCGCTCTCTCTCTCCAGCATCTCTCCATCCGCCAATGCACATGGCGTAGGTTGCGATGCTCTTGCACAATTATACAGCTGTGCTGGAAAACATTTAAGGATAATTGTATGGGCACTGATCTGAAATGTCAGTACAGCAAAAGGCTTGTCCACAACCCATTACCGGCTACTAAATGTTAAGCATTTACATTTGCGAAGAGTTGCACTGACATTTAAAAAATGGAAAGTGTGATGCCGCAGTGCTTAGGTTTCCATAGAGCGTCTTTTATCCACATTCCAACAAACACCAATTACGCAGCCATCTATGGGCCAAGATATATACTGCAGATCGGACGAGAGCTTACTTTTCTTTATGCTTCCCAGTTCAGATCACATACTATTAACAGTTCAGGGGGAATTTCAGAGATTTTTGTAAATGTCTGCGTAACTCATAGTGGTTTGACTGCAGAGGACTGTTCCAAATCACATCCTTTACAGAGATGATGACAGGAACCAGGGATCACGGTGCCTGATAGTCATTACATTTATTATCCAAATGATTACAGGGCTCTGCATGTACCTCTCTACCTCTCCATCAAAAAATAGTTGCACAAATAGCTGCACCCAGAAAGAATCAACTGACAGGAATGAAACTTGGTGGGTAGGTTTGACATGCATATGATTCAAGTTTGATGCTTGACCTCACATGTGACGTAAGCAAGGATGGGCCTTATCGCTGTACCTGACTGACCCAACAGACACAACTGGCACATTCACATCCAGACACATTCAGTGAGTAGCGATGCTGTCCATGACTCATCCTGTTAGTTCCAGCACCATTGGCAGACGACTGCACGACACAGGACTACATTCATTCAGATTGTTACGATGACTAGCCTTAACACCACGTCAATGTCGCCAAAGACTGCAATTGTGTCTGGCCAGACTGTCATGGAGTGGCAGCGGGTCATCTTCAGGGATGAGTCCTGCTTTTGTCTTGGTGGAGACGACCAACGACCGTGTGTGCAGAAGCACCGTGGTGAGTGCCAAGATTAATGGTTTGTTGTCACAAAGGCCTGGTATCACTCCACCTCCACCTCTACCGTGAAATCTGAAACTGTGTGAGAATATTCAAGCTACATGAGATGGATTATCACAGGACACCATTAGGAACCTCTACAACTCCATGTTGAGATGTTTGACAAACATGGTGGCGCAACATCATACTGAGAGACACTACTTCTGTATGTGTAGCTCAATTAATATTGCCCATATCAATCTAAATTTCTCTTCATTTATTGTTCCTGGTAACTTTTATCTTCATTCCCAATGGCATTGCAATCCAACACCTCCATTTAAGGCAACGGGTAACTTATTTTTAACCACAGACCCTTTTTGCAAGTTCATATTCGAAGTAGCTGACATCATCATAGCTCGGTAACCATAGCAGGAACACATTTTACAAAGGAGAATGCAGACAGATTTTTTTGTGTCTCACATGGAAGACTCATATTTTTATTTTTATGTTGTAAATTGTGTGATTATAATCACTGTGCCTATGTATGTTAACCAATGTGTCCATACTTCAGTAACATACTGCAGTGAGTGACTTCCATGTTTGAGCAGAAATATCACTGACGTAAACCTTAACTGTGGAAGTGCGTCAAAACATAGTGTTACCGATGAGCATAATCACCCCACAGAACTGAGTTCACAGCGTTCAGAGACTCACCTGCATGACATTAGATAACTATGGTAACAGTTTTATTTTATTTATAGACAACATCACATCCCTTCTCCTCTTCACTCTTTTTTACCTTCTTCAAATCTGTACTGATTGTCCATCGAGTGCTGAAGCAGCTGGTGTCAGCAGCCCACTTTTAACACAGCTCTTCTCTGAAAATGAAAACTGCTTCACCAAATGAATGACATCTTTCATCTTCTTAATAAGGATGTACAAAAAGAAGAGTCTTCCACAATAGTCACATTATGAACTAGACTGACCTACTTGTTTGTCTATTTATTGTCACTTGTCATGATTTCTGCTCCACTGAATACGGAAGTTTGCAAAAGGTTCATTATGTGTGATAACTTTCTGTGATGTAGATTTTAGAGGCATTGAAGTCTTCAAGTGTCTGGTTCCTATCACCACCACTGTGAACAACAGTGCCTCATTTCACATCAAACCACTCTGAATGACTGTCTACATCTTAATCTTAATCAATCTTTAAATCTGTCAATCAATCTAAATTTAAAAACAGTGTTTTATGTAAATGAAAGGAAGTCAGGAAAAGAGCATCCACACGTCCTCCTTAACTTCATTACTGCCATTGTCTGACAAGTCTTTTTCATCACTGTATTGAAGTTCTACATTGCTGTAATAGAACAAACCTTGATATTAGATATGCAAAAGAGTGCATTATTCTTACATTAGTTGTAATTACAATAATTACATAATTTACAGGCCCTGACACTCAAGGCCGCTCTATTATTCCTTTGTCCTAGTCCATATCTAGTCATCAGTTATCATTGCAGCAGGTTCCTCTACACTCTCTCAGCTCTGCAGAGGACTGCATTCCCCCAGCACCTGACATAATACCTTACTGCATAGGACTAATTTCTGGTGCTGCTGGCAGTTGAACAGTGTGCTGTGGGTGGACAGAAAGCTGTATGTCATATAATACAGCTATTACAAAATACACAACAGCTTCCACATTGCATTGCTGCCTAAAGCAAAGACAGCTATAGATTTACACATAGATCTTTGAGACCTGACCAGCTCTGGAAAACTAAAACAATAATGGGCAAATTAGATGGTGAAGAATCTTTTTCAATTGCAGCTGGGCTTTTTATGTACATCTGCCATAAAATAGTTTCTTTAACTCTGTGTTTATTAAGGTTGTGATTTTCTCTATGGCTACATTTTCTCTTCTGCTACTTGGTCTACTTTACATGCAGCCAACCCTAGACCCCCAGACTGTCCTCCATTGTTTTCTTAGTCTTAGAAGTTGTAGTTATTCTTGACAACAACAAAATGGAGTGACTATGTTTCTATGTTTTCCAGGACATGTCCTCTTTTTGGAGCTCAAAAACACATTCGGCTGGGATTTCTAAATTGCCTGTAATATCTGGGATTTGCCTTTGCTTTCATGTTGCCATTTGCTTTTTACAGTGAGCTGCGTGTCTCCATTCTACCCCAGTGTCATTGTTCATTATGGGCAACCTAAACAAAAGTATTGTGGTGTCTTACAGCAGTGTGGGAGGTCAGGCCAAGCAAAGTGGTCATGTGAAGAGACTCACGGGAAGCGCCACGCTCTTGGTAGGAGAGCTGATGGCCAGTGGCAAGGACGTCTGGTTGGAGGACAACAGTGAAGACGCCTGGACATCTGACAATGACAAGGACCTGCTGGTGGAACAGCATGGAAGCCTGGCAGAGTTGACCACAGCCCTCCAGCAATGCTTCGAGCAGGTGCCGGAGGCATGGATAGGCAAGCTGGCAGGAGAGCTGAGTGTATTTAAAGTGCACAACTGGACCTAAACACCACTGATATACCTGTGAGGATACTTTGTACCATATTTGTACCCTGTTGAACAAAAATGCACAGATCCTTTTGTCAGGCAGTGTGCTTTCCCTACTTTAACACACCTGACTTGGAACATAAAGGGTTTGCTAACTGATTAGCCAGTTGCATTAGGTTTGTAACATGGGGAAAGATGAAGATGATAAAAGTGTGGGGACTGGGATGGAGAACTGGAGAAGTCTGAAAATGTTAATCATAGTTTAGCAACCACAAATGCTTCAGTTTGTATTCATTATAATACAGTTCCAAAAAAGTATGGACAGAATATGAAATGCAAGTAAAAACAGAAAGCATTGATGAATGAATTTGCTTTGACCCATATTTAAACAAAAACCAATCCATAGACAAGATATTTATCCTATCAACCTCATTTTTTTTTTTTTTTTTTTTTTTTTTGCTGTCAAAGCAAAACAAGTATCTCCAAAATGGCAACTTTACAGGAGAGGGCAAAAACCCAACTTAATTTTAATGCAAGTCAAAGGAACCAAGTGTGTCTTCCAAGTGTTTTCTTGGCCATTTCTGTTGGTCCACAATGTAAATGGCATTTGTAAATGTGTTCAAATGACGCATGAAAGCAAAAATCAACTCAGCGATGATGATATGCTCATTCTGTAATTGATGTTTGCAACACATTTGAAAAAGTTGGGAGAATTCAGTATTCAGAAAATATTCAGAATGGCATTTAAAAGCAGTAATGTAATCATGCTGGGGCATTAAAGGGCTATGAGTTGAAAAAATAAAAAACTTTTGTTAAAGAACAACAATTCTCAGTGACCATTTGCAAAGATTCAAAGCATTTCACCCTCTACTATGGTGCATAACATTGTGAACAAAACCAGGATATTCAGAGTGATGTGTGTTAAATGCAAGGCCAAAGCCACAACTGCATGCCATTGACCTTCAATCTTTCAGATGGCACTGTATTAATAGCCAGCACAGACACTCCTGTCTGTCTCCCACTGAAAAGGTGTGACACATTGTGAAGTGTGAAATACAAAAACAAAGGTCCTATCTAGTTGCACAGCTTAAGGCACTATAGATAGTAAAACTGAAGAACGGTATAAAACTGGATGACCTGGTATCAAGTTCAGTTCTGCTAAAGGGAAAGGCGATGTAACACAAAGTAAACATGCCCCTGTCCCAGCTTCTTGGGAATGTGCTGCAGGTATCATAGTTAGCATGACTGTATGTTAACAAAAAAAACATGATGTCCTTAAGGTAAAACTTCAAATATCAAAAACGGACTAATTACTTTCTTTCTTTTTGTCGGCATTTTACGTACATTTTGCTCCCAACTTTTTTCGGAATTGGGTTTGTACATTTCTCATTTTCAGTCCTTTCCACAAAGATGGAAAAGAAGACCAGATCTGCACAAGGATTCTCTTCTTCATTTGTCTTCAGCGTATTGGAAGAAAATTTAGAGTCTGTAGGATTTTGACAGGAGAGCCTTCAAAGCCCTGCGTCAGCAGCCGGCGTGGGATCAAAGCTGTAAGGCAGCCGGCCTGAGAAATCTGTCCCACTTAGACTCCAACAACAATGCAAAATAAACACAGTCGGGCTTAAGCAAGCAGCCACTGGGATTTCCGTGCTAGCTGGGGATTAATGAAGTGATGGCTGGGTGCGAGCACCGTGCCTTGTCAGCATGCCAGGGAGTCCCTGACCCAGCATCTTCCTCTCTCTACAACCTGGAAGACTGTCATTTCACACATGTCATACATGACAGATGCACGCTGACAAAACCTTCCAGGTAAAAGAAGATACAATTAACAGCCCCATTGGACGGGCCGGGCAGCAATTTATTTGAGTTGCGGTGTGACAGGCCTGGCCGGTTGCCGCTCTATTCCGTGTCGGCGAGGTGGCTGTGACTTATTCAGCGGCGTCGCTCTTATCTGAGCATTTAAAGCTATCCGTCTTGTGGCGCTATTGCCAGGGACCGTCTTCCATCTCCTTGCGTCAACACGTCCGCTGTCGGAGTGCAGCGCGGGCCTGCTGAACTAGATTAGTCTCCCTAATAAACAATTATTTAAGTAGGGTGCTGTTGTGGCAGGGAGGGGGGTGGATAAATACAGTGGTGGCACAAGTGATTGATTGGGTCCTTGCTGACAGCTTCCACTGGGCTTTTTCACGTTATCTGGCATCAGCAATACCATCAAATCAATTTATTTGAGAACACACTCTCTCTCCCGAGCCGGCAAGAGGCGTCAATGATGGGATCGAGATGGAGGGAGAAAAACAGAGAGAGAAAGAGAGCAAGTGAGTGGGAAATGCGCCGCAGCAGGACCTTGGAGCTGGCGAGTCACTTATTGATTATCACGACAGTGCTGTAAAACAAGCTCCTGCGGTTGTGTGTCTATTGTAAATGACAGCCCTGGGAATGTTTTGTTGTTCTCTGTTGTCTGTGATTGGGTTTCAGGGTCAGAGCCAGTGGACAGTGCTCGACTCTTCTCGAGAAGAAGCGTTTCAATGGAGTGGCGCCTCAGACAGGTCAAAGGGGTGAGAGTGTGTGGGTGTGTATCCGCAGAGTCAACGAGTGCAGCGTCGCCTTTCTGGGACTGAGCTCGCAGCCGGAGGGGGAAGTATACCGAGCACGAACTAAAAGCCAGCAAGATATGTCGGGCCCAGATGAAAGCAGCGAATTGCTCAGTCATGAAACTTTCTCTCTTTCTTTTCTCCCCCGTCACATGAGGGAAGAAAGACGGCTTTGCGCCCCCATCAAAATTTCCTTTATTATCCTCATGCCTCCCTAGTAATATCATGGAGTGGCTCCTCCACTGCCTGAGAGAAGAAGCAAAAAAAAAAGATCTGAAACTCAAAGGTCACAATGAAGAGAGTGATTCTGAATCAGGCACTCAAGCTAGGAAGTGTCTTGCACGTGGTTACTTCGTTTTACAGCAACACCTCAAGCTGAAGGACAGAATGCTGCTCTGAAAGGAGGATGGAGGACATGAGGAAACGGAGCATGGTCTCCTTGGTGCGGACCTCAAGGTGAAATCTCACCAGATTCAGAAGTTAAGCTACAAACTAATTGCGTGCTGGCGCTTGGTTGGTTTAATAACCTGATCCTGCCTTTGAAACGTAATACATCTGATTGATTCACAGCGACTCATCTTGTATTAACAAGCTGTTTTACATTTCCCATAGCTCACCCATCACAAGGGGGTTCTGACACTAGCCCCACAGCTGTCTCCTCATATGACTTCATAGAATACGGGGGCTATGGGGAGCCGGTGCCTGTGGCAGATAGGGCTCCCAGTGCAGTGCTGGAGAACCTCCTACGGTGGCTTATAATTGCCAGAGTGATTATCCATCCACAGTAATGTGCAGGCCTGGACAAAGCTTATTATGGGTCTTCTCTCAATGCAATATCTATTCATGGCTTGTTTTAATGATAGCTTTTCTCCAGGGCTCTTTTAGAGGTGATTTACATAGTGTTCAGTGTGTGCCATGCTAATGGGCACCACCGAACACCTCCAACTTCAGATTAGAACAGCAGCGCCTCATTTGAGCCCCGCTTTCTTGACCCCTCCAACACACTGATGCTTTTGTGCCTTGACATTAGACAAACAATTACCGCGCATTTGAATGAGACATCTTTGGCGAGTAAGCAGGGGGCTGTGATTGAATCCCGCACTTTCTTTGCTGTGGTTCTCCCCTAATCACTCGCTCGCCATGCTTTTATTCCGTGCCCTATTTTAGCTCCCCGCGTCTCGGCCTTGTCGGCGCGAGGCTGCAGCTTTGGACAGGGCGGCTCAGCGAAGCTCGCAGGAGTGGGGATGCGTGAACGGTTTGCCAGCTCCTCGCAGAGGGGGAGCCAGGAGATAATAATGGGTGGAACGCAGGAGCCATGCATGTCGTGCGAAAGAATAATTGCTGCTCTTTCAAGAGCACACCCCTAATTGGCCTCGCTGTGGTCGGAGAAGCTTCAAGTCAGAGAGAGGGGCTGGCACACAAGGCTCGTTGAGCCGAGCCGCGGCTCTGGCAGCGTTGCCCAGGGAGCCGGAGCTGAGCATCCTCTCCTCCTCCTCCTCCTCCTCCTCCTCAACCTCTAGCGAGAGATATTTCAGAGAGCTTTGGCCTTGGTTTTCTTCAATCATTCTGCTAAAGGGGCCAGCAAGGGAGAACTGACCACTCATTAGTGCACTGTCATTAAGGAGGGACAGTCCCTACCAGCACCAAATAGACTGTTAGGTGCCCCCAGTATATCTACCAAGACTCTACCAAAAGTACTAAAGGAATTTCACAGAAGAATTCAATTCTTTTCGTGGTGCTAAAGTTTTGTTCCCCCCCCCACGTTTCATACTTTTCGTGTCATTTTATATCGAATTTGCCATGCAGCAAACAACACAAAGCCTCTTAGAGGGCTGCAGGCAGAACACTGAGCAGATGACTGCTTGTATTCCCCTTATTGCTGTTTTATGACAAGGTGATTACGTTCATCTCTGCACAGTGTGTCAGACAGGCACCAGCGCCGTCCACACAGTTGGGGGTTCTGATCTGCAGCATGCACCGGTCCCTGAGCACCGCCGCCCATCAGATCAGGCTTAGAGGACTGCAGTCCCGATATGAAGGGGAACAGATTATGTTGTGTCACTATCTAGCCATATCCCTTCCAAATCCCCCTTCATCGCACCTATCAAGTCTCATATATCATACTATTCCCATTAGTCTTATCTTTCCTGCTCTTGTAGAAGGCTTTCTCTTGGATGTGCAATGCCATCCACTGTAAGTAAAGCGTTTGAAGTGAGCAACTGGCTGCTTCCCATGAAGTCGATGAACTGAAAACGGCTAAAAACGCTATAATTTTGGGGGTGTCTGTCTTCCACTGCATTCCACTGCATTTTGGGTAGTCCTTTGAATTGCTTCATAGATTTGCATGTCTTGCTCGACATTCATTCTTACCCCATACGTAGCCATTGTAATTTAAGAATTCCCCATCTCTATGCTCTCTTTGTAGTTGTGACAAATCTTTTAGGAGCTCCTCGTGTCTCTGAACATTCTGTGTATTTTCAAACCAAATTCCAGCTTTTACTCCACGCTTGGACCCCAGTGGTGCTACAGCAAGCTGTGTGTTTGAAGCTTGTTGGACAAATCCTTTGGTTGTTACTTTGTCCTTGTGGTGCCCAGTCCAATAACACCACCACAGGCAACAGAGAGGGAACAGCAAATATGTCATAGCAACAGTCATCTCTTTGGCAGCAGACCCAAGACTCTCCTCCAGGAGCTCGGTACAATAAGTGGGTCTGGCATCAGACAAGGTAAAACCAACATGGCTCAAGAATGAAAAAAGATGGGAAAAAAGTGGAAGATGGAGGCCTCTAAGCAAACAAAGCAATAGTTTTTGTACTAGGTCAAACCAGCAACGGCCGACAAAGCTAAGCCGCATGTACAAATATGCTGGTTGGTAGGAACGGTAAGGTTGCAGGCCCGGTCATGCAAACATATTTACATTATACATATGCCTTAGATGCCTATATACAGTACAGCAAGCTTTTTAATTGTCAGTAAAAACACTAATATTCATGTAAACACAAATACATAAGAATTCATTTATGTATATCAGTTTATGGATGTTGCTTAATCATTTCCATGCCTCTCCTCAGGAAATAGTTTGATTTACAGTTGTTATCTAATAGCTGGTTTGGCTAATCAATATTTAAGTTAAATCAACCATGCTGGTGATGTAATTTAACAAATCCTCAATGGCTGGCAGCATTTAGATGAAATAAGCTCACTGGACAAAAAAATAGTTACCTGTCACTGAAATGTACCTGATAGCGTGTAATAACGAAAGCATGGACTGCACAAGTGTCTGGATGTAGGCAACATTAATGTTTAGCCACTCTTATTGCATATCAAAGAATTGTGCAGTTGGGCCAGATTTGGATTGGGACTGGGATTTTTGCCACTGCTAGACCCTACTTCCTTCACACTATGGTCATTAACCGGCCCAAATGCAATCACTCCTTTTCTCAATCTGTGAATCCCATCACACAAAGCCTGATCATCCTTGTGCAATGCCCTCTGCAGGAGTCTGAAGTTACTACCATCTTAAACATGCAACGTGAGTAATTTTTTGGTCTGGTGAGTTTATATAACCAATTGTTGCTATTCAGCTTACAAAAAAATCAATCATTTAACAAAAAATAACAATAATTACTTTCACTGCATTAAAGTTTGTTTACATTTATTCTTATATGGTTATATGGTGTTTCTAAATCGCATTCATTCCTGAGATCAGTGATTTTAAACGTCTTGTATTTTTATACAGTACTGTGTAAATAATCATATAATCAATGCATGCAACACTGTTTGGCCATGTTGACTGACATTTTCTACAGAGAACTGCACCTTTTAATGCACAATTAAAGGAGCAGTGTGTAAGATTTGGGGAGATCTATTAGTAGAAATAGAATACAGTAATCAAAACTATGTGTCCATTAGTGTATAATTATCTGTAACTATGGATCAATGTGTCTTCGTCAGCTCAGAATGAAGCCTTCATATCTACACAGGAGCGGCTCGTCTTCAAACAGAGGCCACCATGTAGCGCTGCTGTGTTTGAATTTTTCATGGATGTTTTTGCAATGTGACACTACTAGTGCATTGTGTCTATATCCATTGTGGTATGTACTGTGTATCATTAATATGTCTGTAAGTATCATAATCCAATATTTTTGCCATATTAACCACCATCAATTGCTGTTTATTTAACATAGTACCAAATTTAACACAAAAGGTAGCCTGTGAAAAAGTAATGGTATATTTTTAGTCCACATTTTTCCAGATTTTTAAAATTTTTAAACCAGTAAATAAATAGAAATTGGGCACTGGAATGTGTGCCAAAAATTAAGTTTGTTTCATGTAGAGGATGTGTAACTTCCTTTCTTTTCACTTATAATTAACAACATATGTGATCGAAGTCTTTAAAACAAAACACATGTATATATATATATATATATATATATATATAATGACTCTCTTCACTCTTGCAAGTTTGCAAGTTCTCAATCACAGCCAAATCCCTCTGGGGAGGGAAAGTGGAAAGTAAAAATTTCCCTCAGTTTCAAATGGAAGGCTGGCAAAGTTGTGCTACCAGCTTCAATTTACTTTCACACTGGCCAGATTTAAACAACTCATGTAACCAGACCAGAGTCATCTTTTCATGGATACAGACTAATTCAAACTCACTGCTCAAGGTTGATGACATGGTAAAAAGCAATCACTATGTCTCTATGAAGGCAATGGAGGCAATGGTGGAAGATAATGAAACGCTATGTAAATTACTGATGGGTTCAAATACAAGAGCGTAACTGCTGGACTGGATGCAATGAGCTCGAATGGAACATTGGATTGGTTTGAAGTAACAGGGCCAGCTGGCAGGCCTGCCTTGTTTTTTATTTTTTCAACAGTAAGCTCACTTTCTAATCCTGTGCAGTAGGCAAAGGCATCTTTATAGCTAAGGCAAAAATGTGGTTCCCTGCTATGAAGCATAATTTAGCAACACCGAGTCGTCATGAACCATATGGCTTACTGCATCAGTAAACATGAATTACAGAATCTTGCTGTATCTTGAACAGTCATATAAAGATCTCTATATATTGAGAGGCTTTGTAAAGGCGCAGGCGTTTCGAAAGCAACAGACAGAGCCTGTGCACCTCTCAGCTTTGACAGTTGCAGTGGGAGGAAGACTGCTGATGTCATAACCCGGGTGTTCTTTGTCTGACGCACAGAGTGTGTGAAATTCACACGTTCGGCTCCAGAATTCTCACCACACACTGATTCAGCTCGGCGCAGGTGGAGCCACGGAGATGGACCAGCATCACAGACCCAGAAATACATAAATTCGCTCCATCCAAGCGGGGCATCTAGGGGACAGGGGCTTTGCAGTTTTCACCATGTCGTTATGTTACAAATGTGCAAATATTCCTCAAGTCTATATCCAGCCTTAGCATGTTTGATTCCAAGCAAATAGCTTTCACGGCGTCAGCTTCAGTGTTTCCATTACTGAGAGCATTGTAAAGGAAAGAGGCATCTCCAGGTGACTACTGTACCAATTCATGCATCTACATATTTTCCCATGGCAACAAACACATCACCTCTCACACTGTGCTATTCTTCAAATTGAATTTTGCACATTCTCTGGGTTCGGCTTTACAATAGGTGACTGCTTATGTTCCCGCTAAGCCAAACTCATAAAGTGAGCTTGTAGTAAATGCCTATCTCTGACACCTGTTTGGATTGCTGCTGTGATGTTCACATCACCTTCTTGCTTAGCTTACATTATTTGCTTATTCAAACTCGACTCCCTGGATGCTCTTTCCAGCCATGGGCTCAAGCTTTATTCCTATTCCCTGTTGCATGTTCTCTCTCCCTCCCTCTCTCTCTCTTTCTCTGGGCAGAGCGTTTTACAATGTACTCAAATTAGATTAGACTGGATTCACAAGAGGATGGCCAGTTATGAAAATCAATCACCGCAGCAACCTTCCTAATGCTCCTTATAGGACGTGCCAGGCGAGCCTTTTCTTGACAAAAAGACAGATTCCCTGGTAAGTGTACAACGGAAAACAAACACTTTAGTTGACATGTAACCTAATAGTATCCCACCACCAAATTCATCATACCAGAAATAATGGCACACAGAACGGGACTTGCTGTGGATTTAATGCTATTAAGGCTCTTATCTATAGGGGAGAAACTCGGTGCTTTCGGTGCCGGAATAAAGGGACTTTCAGATGATCTAGACAAGAGCAGCATACATCTTAAAGGTCTGAGATTTACAGTGGTTTGAAAGGTCACTGTCTGCGTCTTGCAGGCAGCTGGGACTTGTAAACGACCCTTCTTATCAAATGTTAATGCTGCCAGACCCACATTGCTTCGGGGACCAGGGGGGAATAGTCTATGTCTGCGAGGTCTTAAGGTCCCATGGAAACAAGTAATTCAATTTGCATGCAAAAATCAGGCGCTAATTGCATCTTGCCTCGCAGAGAATCAAATGGAGTCCCTTTGTACTGCAGTCCGCTCTGGAGCGAATGTAAGATCTCGGCAGGAAGTGTCTTTTTGTGTGGCTGTCGACACGCTGACACGGCTTTTATGGGCTGGAGCTCAAGGCTCCTATGATTTTACAAGAGGGATGGCCCCTGTCTGGGCAGGGCTCAACGTTTGGTTTGTTCCAGCCTATTCAGGTCACTCAGGTAAAGACATGGCAGGACTGAAGTCTCCGCGCTCGACAATAGGAGTGTTCCAATTGCTGAAGTCCCATTCGGAGGGCATACAAATTTAACCCTCTATGCAAACATATCAGAGGTATTCAAACGAATGTTTTAAATAGCGAAGCAGTTTGATTGAATGTGTTAAACCATGTAACCATTTATATCTAACAGTTCGGAAAAATTCCTCCAGTATAATTCTCCTCATGTGCCTGGGCTAGAAATATTATCTCTCCAAGTAATGACAGGTGATAATCTATTAAATCCTCTTTTCCTTCTGCTGATAATTTAGTGCAAGAGTTAGTGAGGAACAGCCTGCCAGAAGTCTTCACAGTGCTAATTATCTGCCGTATCAAGCAAACGATACAGGGAGTAAAAATAAGCATGAATATAAATTTGATTGTCCTTGAAGGAATGAGCACTATTCATTACGGTGTAATATTAATGCACACATTTTGCACAAATACACTGTAAACTCAAAGTGTGCCCCAGTTTATATATATGCATGTCCCCAGACATAAAGAATAGTAATTGTATCGCTGTTAATTATACATGGAGAGTGGGTTGTCCAAACAAAATTGAGGCATACAATGCAGACTGCCAGAGACTGCTGTAAATCCACAGGCGTTTTATCCTGCTGTTGCTACACAATTGCCCTAAATGCAATGCAGTGTTTTTCCCTTCAAACGAGAGGACTGCGCCAGTTGGAGGACAAAAAGACACCCCGGCGCCTGATTCCGCAGGTCACATTGCCCCCTGTTGACTGTTACCTGCATGTGCAGACTCTGAGAAAGTGCTTCTGACTTATTCATGAAACACCCGATTTCAAAAGGCCGCAAGAGTCTTCAAAAACATGGCGTCGCGCCATAATGAGCTAAAAGAGCTAAATTCGTTTAGCCACAAAGAGGGCTAACACAGGCTAACGGTATGAAAATGTCAGGCCGGTTGCCCTACGGGAGGTTCAGGAATCAATCCTGCACCTTATATGGTTATGATTTTGGATGTTTTCGACAGTAACCCTGCCTCCAGACCAGGCATTCGCCTTTAAAATATTTATCGAGGTTTTCACAAAAGAAATGACACACAAGTTCACACAGCAAATAGAGAAGTGGAAGCTAAATCGTTGCAGTAGACATGTATGGATTTCCTGTCAGGGCCACGGTGTAATAGCACAGGCTGAGAGAGCAGGTCCTGCCCTGCGCACTATGTAGATGAGCTTTTGGCTGTAATTGAAAGCCGGCTAATGTAAGAAGCTGCAAGGAGCGTTTCGCAAAAAAATGGACTCAGGACAAGATGGTAATCCAAAGAGACATGCAACTGTTCTTTGAATAACCTTTGGTCAACTGCTGATATGTACTGCTAGCAGAGACATGAGGCAAAGGAGACACGGCAGGAGCAAAGCAAACTCACCGGAACAATCTGGGGGGGTTGCAGGAATTGATGTACCTGACTTTGTTTACTAGTATCAACTCCCTTGCCCAATTGGTACTGTCCGGGAAAATAAATGATACACAAGCGCAAGGCTCTGCGGGGTGTCAGCGTTAACTTGGCGGAGTTGGGAGATGTTTCAAATTGTATTCTCAAAGGTCATGCTCTCCTTTCTGGCAGTCTCGCCTGTCACCTTACCTTTGCACATGGAACCCCGCCTATTGATCTGCTTTGGCACAACATGTCTTCCGTAGCTTGCCGTCCGAATCGCAGCATGTCAGTGATGAGGATCCACACTGGGAAATAGCGAAGAACGATTGCTGGGAGTGGGGGGAGGAGAGCCCAGGGAGTGGGGCAACACGGGGTGGGGGTAGATGAGGAGGAGGAATTATCTGCTGTATGAACACTCCGCTGTTTGCAAACTGGACAAGAGAGAGCCTCCAATTGCATGAGGCTGTTGTCAGCAGCTAAAAGCCCAGAGCAGTGGGCCCACTTTTCTCCCTTGTTAAAGCCAAGGCCAAATCACCGGCCCCCGCAGTGTGCTTTCTCAACAAAGCGGCGTGCTGCTGCTGCAGATGTGATGGCTTAATGTTCCCTGGAAGACATTACTGCCTCAAAGGGAAGACTGGCCCTTTCTGCTACACAAACCTGATTCCAGACACTTTTCAGCTCCGCAAATAGAGCGCCACAACAGAAAGGCTGTACACTGGGTAATTTGACAGAGGTCTCTTCCCTCTCTTCTCTCTCTCTCTCTCTCTCTCTCTCTCTCTCCACTTCTTCCCTCGACCTTTCTAAAAGTGTAACAGCATTGCTGCCAAATTCTATTTTCCTTAGCGTGATGTATTGAAAGATCTGTTAAGCAGTTAAATGTCAAGTTTATTTGGCAAAGCCTATCAATAAAGGCTAGCATTGATTTCAGCGCTTTATTTTGCTTGCTCTATCCTCTGGTGGGCGAAATTAATCATGCTGCAGGAATTCATGTAGCCACCATAGATCACTGCAGGCCCTGTTTGGAGATGCAAATAGCCAGCGTCTTTTGTGTCGAATTAGCGCCCATGGGTTTCCCGATTTGCGAAAGGATTAATGTCGGTCAGCACTTGAATTAGCAATCAATTGCTCCGCCATCATGTAGGACATGGAGCAGCTGAAGATTTGCTAATAGATGGAACCGGATCTCATTAATTTTCTGTGGTGTGAAGTATTGAGTGCATGAAGTAAAAATAGAGCATCCAGGACTGCTGGAACTCCTTCACTACTCCAAAAGACAACTGCAAAGCATTGAGAGAGAGAGACAGCAGCCCAAACACCCCAAAAATGTGTTAGCAGCTAAGCAGTTTAGTGAATAATTGCGTGCTGCCAGGACTAGTGGTTTTGTCCCAACACAGGAATACTACCTGGGAGTAATCTCAGTTCACTGCATCCTAGTGGTGCACAAATGCATATCATACTGCATGGCTTGAATTACATGTTAGATGTGACTTTGTCACCTTGAACATTATAACTCATATCTGTGGCAACCTATATATTGTTGCTGTTGAAAAAAGATTATTTTACAAGAAAATGCCAAAATATTTGTACTTTTTCATAAATGTTAATGTAAGAAAGTGATTTTGGAGCATTTCTATTGGATCATTAATTATGCCATTTTGATTAACATAGTATGATATATTGATGATATAAAAGACTTGCTTGCTGTTGAAAATATTCAGAATTAGCGCGCGAAAAGATAAAATATGGTTAATTCTGATACTAAAAATATGCTAACATATGAACGTATTTGAAGTAGCACATACATATTACAATTGCTTTTGTGTTTTATACATTCATTGATTACAATGGGAATTTATATTGCTTGTAAAGCTACTGTTTGATCCGTTGTTCAGTATTTCTAAGCAAATGAAACCTTCAGGAAAGAACAGAGCTTCATTAACAAAAGTTGCTCTTTGACCCCATCATGTGGCTTTATTAAGAATGACAGCAGTTCTGAGCTTGGTCAAATTTAGTGTTTGGTCCAGTTTTAAGAAAACTGATGGCATTTATTTTAGCTTCAGCATTACCTGACTGTGTTTAGCAGAGCCTCTATGCTCTATGTTGGTAGAAGTGGATTCTGATTAGTTTTTACCATCATTAAAATTTTTGTAACCAAAAAGATTTTATTATATTATCATTTCATTTTTTTCAATGTGTGGTCTACAGTACATTCAGGAAAATCTGTTCATTACATAAGTCACTGTACCACCAATTAGTTTTGTGTTCTCTTCACACTGATGTAAATCTAATTCAATAATGTATCCCATTTTTTGCTTCAAACCCCTTCTGTGTAATTTCCATAATTGGATGAATTGATAAGATAATTGGTTCGAGTCCAGTTTTGCATACTGAAAGTATTTTCAATTTGTCTCTTTTTTTTCCTGCAGCCCTTTTTTCAAAATCACTGGTGGAAAATTGCTGCATGAGCATGAGTGATTTGCATGGCGGCTGCAGTTCTGTATGGCTCCGAGTGGGGGAAGCATCAGACCTCACAAGAAGCAGCATGACCTACTTACAGTGTCTGGAACATTTTGTTCTCTTCTATTCTTCTCACTCACATGAGGGCACACAATAAAACCAGGTTCACAGGCAAGTAGCGACACATGATTGAACACATTCTCAACGTTTTGGAGTCAATTTGATCAAATTCTTGGACTCTGTGGGAGAAAAAGCAACACATGGACGTGACAAGGGCACCGAGTACAGGGCCTGATTAAGTCCCTCAGTATGAATAAACTGAGTCTTATATTCATGTTTCCAAACTTGCACTAACATTGGGATTTGTATAGAATATTTGGGTTATTTTTACAAATATTTGGGTCTTACATTTTGTGTCATTAGAATCAGGAATGCATTTCTGGAGCGGCCAAAGGCACTTTGAGGACTTTTAGATATTGCAACAAAACTGTGTATTGAAAACTTCCCAAATATGTTTCATATTAATAGTGAGCATTTCCATCTGTTTGTGTTCATCATAGTGATGATCTGTTCAGAACATTTAGGCAGTATTGTGTTTACACCTTGTAGTCTGTGTAATGTGTGTGGCGCGTGCATAGTTCCCTCTGTTGAAGAACATTGTGGGTGTGGGTGAGGGGATGTGGGTACGAATGCATCTTTCATAATGAACACGCAGAATAGCAGTGTACTGTTCGATCCTCTCAAATAAGATCCTTGTGGGGCCAGTCTACAGGGCTCTGTGTGAACCTTCTGTTATGAGGCTGATTCCACAAAAGCTAGATGCAAATGGGCCGATAAGGTGGAGATATGTGACCATGCAGGTATCCCTGCAACTGTGCAGTGAACGCAGTGACGCACCACTTTGAGCTGACTTCTAACCACAAATAGAGAAAAGGCCATGTCCAACAGGCCTGCTGCTGATCAGGCGTAAATTCATATAGTCATGCTTGATTTGCAGGCCCTCAAAAACCCGAACACTGATGAGCTTCGGATTGGCCTGTGGTCTTTCTCACATTATACAGTCTTCAATGCATGCTATTGCCAAGCACTGGCCAAAAGCCCATCCTGGTTAATGTCTCCTTATACCAATACTACAGTTTTTTTAAGTTGGGGCCCATCAACTAATTAAGCCTACCTTGAGGTCTACTACATTCGGTTATGTAGACCAACATGGTGCTCAATGGTTCACAGAGAGCTGTTTTCATGTGTTGTGCACTTGCATTTTTGACCCTAGACACAGTGAGTTGAAAAAAAACCTCAGGATTCTCTTTAAACTTGAAGTGTCAAATAATTTTTCAATTCTGATCATTCAGAACAAAATAAGGCAGAAAGGGCCCCAGAGTTGCGCAACTGTCTATCCTCTAACTTCTATCCTCAGGGATACCACAGCTATCCATGGGTAGGATTCCGAGAGAACGCAGTTGGCATCACTATCTGGGTGGAACAGTCAGCTAGTCCCATCTTTTCAAACTGCTGGGAATGCAATGTCAGTGGACTGCTCAATACGTTTAGAGGACAGCAGTCCACTCAGGGAGAGGGCCATGTTCAGTGTGGGGCTAGCCAGTGTGAGCATCTGTTAGCTAGAACTGGCAGTTAGTGCTCTCCTCTAAATGTGTTGAGCAGCCCACTGACATTATGTTACCAGCAGTTTGAAAAGATGTGACGTCTGGCTTCACATTTTTTGGAGGAAAAATGTATCGTGTGTTTGGGGCAGACCTAGCTAGCAGGTCGGTGCACATGACTAAATCAGGGGAAGAAAATTGGAGGAAAATACCAAACCCCAAAAAAAAAAAAAAAGAAGAAGCAAAAAACAATAAGGCCTGCATTTGTAGTTGTGAAAGGGGAAATAAGAAATTACTTATTTATTTATTTTAGCTCAGCTGGTTTCTGCTAACCGCACCACCTTTGCTCGTTAGTTGTAGTATTTAATCTTTCTGACAGTATATAGTACATGTACATGATGCTGTTGTTGCTTAGCGGCAGAGTGATGTGCAGCCAAAGGCAGTGTTCAAAAAAAGTGCAGTGTGAACACATGCAGTGTGTGCAGCCTGTGTTTTCATCACCTCCAGACGCACAGCTTTCTGCATTGTACTCACTGTACACTCCTTGGTCAACTTGCCATGCGTATTAAATATAACCTGCACAGCCCTCACTCACCACTTAGTGGTCAACTTGCCTTACTGACTTTGAACAATCTGTACTAAGTGGCAGCTTAACCTGCCTTTGGTAGTTCATGTTTTTGAGGGACAGGAACTATTTGAACTAAGATACTGCGTATGTTCTGTCTGTACTACAGCACACTTTGTTCTTGTACTCTTGTTTGTTACTTGTCTATTGTCTGAGAGTGAGGGTGTGCACATGGAGTTCCTAAAAATATGTGTATTAGTTGTTTATTCTCTTTCGGTTAAGGAAAGAAAAGCTATTTTACCAATTTATCCCGTTTGTATACACTAAAAATTTTATTGATTTGAATGTGTTCCACATGAGTAAAATACTTTACATCAACACCTTTTTGCAGTAACTGTGATGCAATATATTTTCCATGTACACATTTGAATCAAGTAAACACAGTGCCTTAGGTTTCTGTAGTGTGCTTCCAGTGGAAGGACAATACATTTGAACTGACCTGAGTTCAGGCCTTGCATGTGTGTGCAGAGCGTGTAGTTTTCATACAGAAACTTCCAAACGCAAACGGCAATCAGTTGTTTATTCTGATTAACTTCACAGCATTTGGTGCTGATATGTATCAATGGTGGAAAATCTGCAAGAAAAGCACAGACAGAGCCGACTGATTGCATGTTGTCTCCAGACCATGCGCCTTCAACACGCACAGCTCGGCAGGAAGTAGCGTTTTATTTGGCAGCATGTGCGCTCACCAATTTGCATGTCTGCCTTAGAAGCGAAAGCACTAATGTTTGGTACATCGTGTCTCTGCTACACCATAGGGAGGGAAGTACTCACCACTGCCTTCAAAATAAACCCACGTGGCCTTTTAGAAACTTGTTGGTAGTGATTTTGAAAGGTAGAAATCTTCAGCAAACAGCCACAGCCATGACGTCAAAGTATTTTATGAATTTATGATACCGTTATGATGTACATTTTAAGAGGCATCATAAAAATTCTGCCATGTAACCTGTAGTGGGTCAAAAGTAAGTTTTGTGACATGTTGCTATGCAATCACATTTAACGTGGCTAGCTCACTTTGTCATCACAGGCTGGGGAGCAGATTGTGGAAGTGATTTGGCCCAGTAACAGTGCCAGTGCCATGTGGTATTTGCATGGACCTACTAATCTATGATGTTGACCTCATAATATCAGTCGTATTATGATGTACAAAGTGAACTCCAGTTATATCAATTGCTGCTAATCAGTCTACTACTAATGAATTTGATATTTTGTGTTATAAGTCCTAAGTCGGGGTGATTTAAGTTCAGATTTCATGGAGTTAATAATTGTAACGGTAGCTGTGATAGCACTATTATGTTATCAAATTATTATTGCTGTATTATTATAGTAGTGGTTAGAACAACAATGATATAGTTATTAAACCACACCTAGAGAGCACAATGGAAACATGAATCAGACCACTTGCAGACAGCATTATTTGACTACAAGAACATATAGAGCACAAAATAAGTGACTCATCCACAGCACTACTAATATTGCTGTGGGTTCATTACCTGCTATGCTTAGAGACATTACAACTGACTAGACAGGGTATTTGGATATACTACAGTAAACAGCTCAAACAATTGCAAAGGGTGAAAAAAAGTTCAGATGTTGGGCTGCAACTCTAGGACATGTTCCTTTTCATAACTGTGACTGCTGTGGTCACACCAAACAGTCACACCAAAACATCATCTGGTCTGTACATTTCTGAGGAAGTGCAATCACATGAGCACTAACGGATTCCTGATGTTGGATTTGATGAGGCTAAGAACTGAAGCACTGATGATCCTTTTTGGAGGGAAGGTCTAAGGGGATGGGGATTTTCGCTCTAGATGTGTGGATATTTTTGAATGAGAACCTGCCCAAGCTCGGCAAAGCTTTCCCATCAGTGGCAGTTGAGACGAAGGAAAAATTCCCTTTGTGCTTTCACTTTCAGATTTTTTTGTCCTTGTCTTTCAATACAAATGCGGTCTAGTTTACCACGTGCTTTGAGAGTGCCTTTATCACATGACACAACTGCACAAAGTTATATGTTTATAGGAAATGCCATGGATATGTGTCCACCAATCCCTACTACACCTTTCATGACTCATAATATTGGAAATGCTGAAAGATTTTTTTTTTCTCAAGAGCATGTGTTTTATGGCCAAGAGACGATCCTGAAAGCTGCAAACCTTTTAAATCTTTATTTCAAACTCTGTGAAAACCAGCAAAAAGCAAGGAATAACAGCTTAAAGACATCTAAGCAATCTGCTCTGACATTGAGCCTGTTATCACTGAAGCATTGGAGACATCACATCAAGTTCTGTGTACTGTGTAACCTGTCTGCTCTGATCAGAGCTCATCAGCACACAGTCCCCATGTTCTCAGACAGTTTGGGCTTAATTTCTGAGCCCAAACAAACATGACCATGACCACATTCTGCCACACAGAGCACAGCCTGTTTACACCAATGCAGGGTCCGAGTTTCGGAGAGCAGTCTTGCACCACGGGCTGTCGAATCAACGCGTAGTCAGACTAGATAAAACAAGCTATAGGCAAAAAATACAAAAAGCACTTGATGCAAACCATACCTGAGGGAACATGGGTCCGATCTTCATTCTCCTGCTTTAGACCATTCTGAAGGGAGACCATGAATAGACATGACATTCGCACATCAAAATGCTGTTTACTGTGAACAGGGCATACCCTGAAGGAATGTTCTTGAGCCAAAATAAAAGCTAAAAAATTAAAAATAGGCCTCTTGTTTATGTCCAGTGGCTTTTCATGTCTCCCCAAGAACCCCCCAAGAGCGTTACATAACCCAGATCTAAAAGCGTCCCATGACTGATCTCATGATTGTTACTATGCTTTGCATTGCACTCTCAAATCCTTTTAAAAATCGTGTTCACTATTGACTCTTCAGTGCTGCCAGCAACTGTTGTATCCAAATGGAAATGGCAGATACCACTGTGCAACAAATGAACACCTGGTCCTTGAAGCACTTTTCAACAGGGCAATTTTCGCTGCTTGCGTTGTTGGACCTATTGAGCGGAACATACTTTGTGTGCAAGCCGAGATGAAGTGTTCATATCCTATAATTATGCACCAAAAATACATGCTTTGGCGAGTTACATTTAGGGATACTGTAGCCCACCAGACAGCTCCGGTGTTTACTGTGTGCCTCTGACTTGAGGTGGGACGTCCTCGATTCACCTCTAGCTCCGGGTTCCAGACTAAAGATGTTGGTATCTGTACTGTTTTGTGTGGACAGACGTGTGTTGTTCTGAGATCTTGATAGGGTGCAAGATTCTGCTCTAAACAGAACAACATGGCCTCAAACACAAGGTCAAGTGATTAGAACAGCACACAAAATACGGTGTACTTTGTGAAACGTCCTGGTTTGTCAGGACAAAAACCTAGAGTGGCAACGTGGGTTTTCTGCGGGAAAAAAAATGTACTGCCAAAACCTCATGGTACACCTCATACAGAAGACTGTGACGCTTTAAAGTCTGTTATCACAGCCAGGTCAATATTTTTGTTATGCTTCCCTGACAGGGAACACACAACACCTCACCTCTTTGACATGGCTGCTCTATTCAGGTGACAGGCAGTGATAACAGTGCATAACTGCGTGCGTGCAACAAAGCGCGCACTGTAATCACCATGCATTGCCTCCGACTGAGCTGCATTGCCTGAACGCCTCATGCATTACGAGCAGGCTTGGACAGTACTAGGCACATTCGTATGGGTTAAATCCCCCCCAAAGCCTCCAGGTGTTTTCTTGCCCCAGAAAGCAAAAGTCTGGCACGGTTCAGCATTACCATATGCTCTGTAAGTCTTATAGAGCAAATAGGTTTAAAAGGGCATGGAAATGTAATTTCTACGATGGCACACATATTTCCCAGGAGCCACCCAGTCATCTCCTTTTCCTGCTGAATTTTCCATGATGGCTGTAAGGACAGAGTTAGCACCAGACTCGTCATGGGATGCTTTTTCCACTGCACTCTAAATTTGCCGTAAAGCTGACATTTGACAGGTGTTTCCTTTTTAAAAATTGCATTTACTGACCATTTTGCTAGCTCTAGAGTTTCAGCCTTGTCAATGGATAATGCAGTTCATGCAATTCTTTTATTTGCTGAAAGGAGAGGCATATGGAAGGCTGTTTTCAAGGCTGAGAATGGGGAAAGTCTTAGGAGCTACACATAATAAGAAACCACTTTGCCCAACAGCAGAAAGTGGAATTATGATACAGTTACAAGATTAAAATGTGATAACTCTTCAAGATAAGCCAATGCTAATGTTGACTGGGTCAAAGATCAGATGGAACGCATTGCATTAGATATGCAGCACAATAGATATGAGCACAGATGTAAAGTAGACAATGATTAGTCTCTTGAGTGTTGGGAATTAAGGGCATATGCACAGGGCACCATAGTGCTCAAGATGGTCCAGACCATCAGCAGGAACACACGTACAGCTCAGCACAGAGACAGAAAACATGGTTAGGTATATTTCAGGCTCCTAGAGAACACAGTCTTTATGATCTTAGTGCAAGCAGAGATTTTAGAGTAGGGGTGCTCAATCCTGGTCTTATAGATCTACTACCCTGGAAAACTCTGATCCAACACAACTGGCTCAGATGCACCTATAGGCCTTTATACCCGGATCAAGTGTGTTAGATTAGGGTTGGAGCTAAGGTGGGCTGTCCAGGACTGGGCACCCCTTCTCTAGAATATACCTATAACAGCTTAACTAAATGAAGAGAAGCAGAAGGAAGCACAAGTAGAGGAAATTAAGGGGGATGGGGAATTAAGGGCATATGCACAGGGTGCCATAGTGCTTAAGAAGGTCCAGATCATCAGCAGGAAACGTCAGGGCCCTTCCATTCCACAGATCCAAAAAATTGTGATAATAGCTGGTCGGACACACCAGCATCTCAGTTTACAACAACTCCTCATGAACCCCAAGGCCTACCTCCTGACTATGTAGGTGTTCAGCCAAGGTTCAATGACTCAGACTGTGGGAACACTTGTACAGACTTTTGTCATAAGAGAGTGATGCCATAGGAGAACCATTTTTGGTTCCCTCAAGGATGGTTCCTTAAAGAACCATTTTGCTAGCTCAGAATTATTAGTATGAAGCATCTTTTCAAAGTTTAAAAGTTCTGCACCAATTACAGGTTCCTCCCTGAACCCAGGTCCGAGCCAAGGCCCTTTATGTTTAAGAGAGTATGAGATTCTTCCATCTTTCTAACCTGGTCCGTTCTGTTCATGACCTGAAGCATCTCTACTTACATAACTATGTTATCATTTCCTGATCAGCAGAAGCTCAGGGCTCATGTTTGATGTCATTTCAGCTTTACCTGTAAGTGACCCTGAAGCTCAGCTAGACAGAAAAAGCTGGAAAGTTCAGTTCCCTTATTATCATGTCTGTGGCGTGGCTGTACGCTCCAGTCACTATTCCACCAGTACAGATGCAAATCTTCTCAACAGGAGTGGCACGCAAACTCGTCCAGGCGACGTGCCAGGATTAAGGTCAAAAATACAGTCCTAGAGACAAGCAGGTACGGTAAGTTCTGCAGCTGGTGAATCACTGAAATGTGCAATACTCAATAACAGCAAAACATTTTGACTGTGGCAAGTATAACTAAAAGTGCAACTATGACAAAATATCAGTAATACATTGGAAGTCCTCCAAGTAACAGCCCGGAGTAAACATTGCATAACTCTGGGTAAAGGCAAGGCTGTTATGTACGTTCATGCTCATCTATTGTCTAAATGGCACAGACCACCAGCACAGTTGTTTCAGTCTGAACATGCTTTATGAAGCAGCTGAACACAATGCAGGTAAGATAAAAAGACAAAAGTTTGAGATAAACCCTTTACATTTAGTCAGAATTTGGACTAAACTATGGCAGGTTCTGGTCATTTTATGGGTTACAGTTTATGCAAAAGGTTGTACAGTTAATGTCCTTCTACACCAGGGCTGCCTAGAGTGTGGCCAATGGGCCAAAGATTGATTTGTGCTAAAGAGTAATCATAACCCCATTCCCTCACCCAACATGATACATCAAATAAGTTCAATTCTCAATTCTGAAGTATTTCAATAGCAAAATGTAGCACTGTGCCATATAACAGTTAAAACCTTTTTATTTATTTTATTTGGCCCACTGGAAACATTGCACTTTGGGCACCCTTGCTCTACAGAGGCACACTCTTTCAGGATGCTGGGGCCATGTGCCGATGCGGTTGAAGCCGCAGTACTGGTTAGTGACCCATAGATGGCTCAGCGTGCAAGCTTTGGTGTCAAAGGCAAGTATTTTTCTTGAAGACTCATTGAAATGCAGGCCTTCTCTCTGGAGCCCTATTTGCATGTATGGTATCTTTGCTTCTTGAAAATGCATTGCTTGTATTTAATTTAACACAAGACAAAACAACCAATTGAGTGCGGACAGCAAACGTTCTCAATATCGCCGGGCCTGAGAAGCACCCAGAGAACCACTCAGCCACATATTCACACTCAATCTCAATGCAGAACAGATGATGCTTAACAGTTCTCCAAGTGCTCTACAGAGTCAAAAGCAGTCAGTCTTGTAATCTTGTTATATTCCCAGAATTGGATTGTCGGAAGATTGATTTCATGCTGTTGGCCAGCTATGACCATAAAGTTCTACAACAGTTAAACAGAACAGAAAGGTGTAATTGCTGTACACGCTGGCCTGAATGAGTAATCCATTAGGAACACCTACCTCACACCTGTGCTGATTGGCTTTTTATCAGTCATGCCTATCAAGTAAGTGCATTTTGTAGGTATTACAGTTACTGACTGCAGCCTGTCTGTTGTTGGACAATTTGTCAACCCCTTTTTAGTTCCTCCATCAGCGATAAAAGACCCACACTGACCAGATATTATTTATGTGCAGGACCAGTTTCAGCTGTCAAATCAAATTCAAGCATATATATCAAAGGAAAATTACACTAGGTTTCCATTAGACCTATACAGAGAATAAAACTCCCTACGTCACATTTACACAAACAATTCTGAGTAATATAGACAGAATTTTCAGAAAAAACTTGTCTATGTGGTTTTGTTTCATGTTTTTGTCTGTACACATCTTATGGGCACAAAAACAGAATGCGCTAATTAAATAGCTCAAGACCACTTGCAAACACTTTCTATTTGTTGTTTATTTAAAATCACTATCAATATAAAGGCACGTTGTAAGTTGTTCCTAACTATGGTTTGGTATGATAGAATCACCTGATCAGTCATATGACCTTATTTTATATACTTATAATATATATACTTATATAAATTTCTACTTTATTTAGTAGGTTGATGCAAAGTTTTCAGATTTGCCCTTTCTATAAACTCAAAATACAATCAAAATAGGCATAAAAATATATGGATGGAAGCCTAGTTGCCGATATAAGTGTGGCATGTGAATGTGCACGAGCGTATTGTATGCAGTGATTGTGCTTCAGCCAATAACGGTACACTTAACCTACAAGTTAGGTGTATCTGATAAAATAGCCAGTGAATGTAGATACAGGGAAGGGTCACCTAATAACCTGGGAATTTACTGTAACAACTGATAAGTCAGCTGAAGTTGCAAATGTTCAGGCTCTCTTTATCTCTCAGAGAGTGATCAAACATGCTCTGGATGTTTGCCCTTCAGCTCACATGTTTTGTAGAAAAGCAAAAGGTTGTTTTTGAAGACATACAAACAGCAGCATTTTAGAATAGCTACTGGTTTAGCAATATATATATATATCTACAGGACATAACATGGTTTATTGGTTGGCTGACTAGCTAACTGATTAATTAAAATAAAGCATAAACACTAAAGTTAAGAAACGATGATTGAGATTGCTCAACCTATCAAACCAAAGGTTTTGGTGGTGATCCATTCAGAGAATGCATTTCAAGAAAAGGTAATGGCCAACCAACTAGCCCTAGCCGAAGCAGACCATAAACAGACCTACAGAACAAATAATGTGATGTAGTTCTGCATTTTGCTGTCATATATAAGCGAGTGTGTTATTATTAAAGCAACTAGTCCTAGCCAAAGCAGACCATAAATAGACCTACAGGACAAATAATAAGGCTTATTGGTTGGCTGACTGGCTAACTGATTCATTGATTTAAAGTAACACTGATGCTGAGAAATGATGATTGAGATTGAAAACCAAAGGTTTTGCTAATGATCCATTCGGAGAATGCATTTCAAGAAAAGGTGGTGGCACTTTAAGCTTTATATGTGTTACAGCACTTGCATGACAACGTTGACCACACTGAAATGTGCCAGCTTGTAGAATCGAGGGTTTCTATGTGTTATCGTATTTTCCATCACTGTGCAAAGAGATGCACGCAAGCTCCTTCTTTTATTGTTGGATGTACTGTGATTTGGTTCCAGTGAACGTGCAAGCTCTTTCACAGTGCAGTTATGGTTGATATTCTGATATTTGGATTGTTATTTTTGACTTTTAGCCAAGTAGTTTAGCCAAGTAGTGGGTTTAGCCAGTCTGAAGTGTGACTTATATTCCTAGTCAGGAATTCTCTTACTTAATAAGGTCATTTAAAATACAAATAAAAATACATTAAAAAAATAAATACATAAAAACATATATACATATTTTGGCTTTATTAGACCATTTAAATATCAAATAGACATACATATAACACCTTTGAGAAATCTTATTACTAACAGTGAACCGTCAGTTGCAGAAATAGCAATGTTTTTGCATCAGCCTTTAAGGGGTTGAGATGTTTCTCCAGTGAGGCATGGAACCATGGAAAGAACTGAAGGTTTGCAATTTATTACAGATGTGCTTATGGGTAAACATCGTTGTCTGCATTAATGCATTCTTAATAAGATCTAACATAGAGATGTTTGCTTTGAGTCAGTTGTTTACGGAGAGATGAGTGTTACGCCCAGTGGTTGGGTACACGCTATATCACAGCTTTCATCAGAGTGTGGTTACCTGCCACCCAGAGAGCTTGAGGACAGCTCTGTTGATATTGCTGACATGGATAACCTATGCAATCGAAAGGAGGAGCAAATCTCACTTCTGCTCTAGAAGCAGATGTTCTGGGTTTTTTTTTTTTTCTTCTTTTTTTTTCTAATTTATTCATTTTTCTGAAAACGCCAGGCCTGCAGGCTTGATAAAGAAAGAAGGACCTGCACATTCCCACTCACACAGTACTGTTATAACTGTTAATTTAAACTCATTGAAATTATTCTTATGATGTCAGATGATGTGGACACCTACCTACAAACTGTTCAGAAATACAAGTGGGGGAAAAAATACATTCAAACAGGAAATGCTGTCACCCTGTAGTTTCACGAACGTTTCAACAGTTGCCATCAGTGATAGGGGAAGCTGCGGTTAAGAGCGGTGACTTCAACACATTCTGCTACTTCGGTCATTTCTTGGGTGGGATGGGAAAACCTTAGAAGAACATGTCATGTGATGCACTTCTGCATTTTGCTGGGGTATATAAGCGAGTGAGTTATTATTAAACCAACTAGTCATAGCCGAAGCAGCCGCTGATGCTAGTGCTTTCAGCAGCTAGCAGTGCAGCTCGCTCTACCTCACACTGCTGTTGACACATTCTCTCTCTTTACTAATGGTGCTTAGCTTGTGATAGGGGGATTGCATTTATATGACAATGTTTAAGGCCACACTCAAAACATTACGGTGCCAAAACCCTTCTCTGGAACCATATCATAGAAGAACTTTGTCTGGTACCTTTAAGAACCGTTTAATGGATAGTGGGAATGGGAAAAATCTTAAAGAACCTCCACATCTTTGCTGCCCAAAGAAAAACACATATCTTGATTTTTGTTGATTTTGACTTTTATGCATCATTTAAACACAGCAGCTGCTGTTTACATTGTGTGAGAACTTTATGATGAATGTACCAACAGAAATGGCCCAAACCTGCTTGGAAAAAAGTCTGGTTCCATAGACTTACATTAAAGTTAAATTAGGTTTTTGCCTCTCCTGTAAAGTTGCCGTTTAGGTGATACTTTTTTCTCTTCGGAGAGTGATGCTATTAATATAATGCAATGTAAAGGTTCTATAACAATTAAAGGTCCTAGAACCACATATCCAGGCCAATAAACAAGTACATACTGTATATTAGGGATCTTTCTGTGAGATCTTTCATTGTATAGTATGCTATCTTAATGTCTTCTTACAGTGTCATGATGCTACGACCAGTCAAAAAACTTTGTATTGGGGGTTAAAGTTAAAATACTTTGGATTGTTTTTTTTTCAGCTCGGTGGTTCTTGATACATGTAACACAAGAACATTCGTCTGGAAAACAACCGAGCAGTGAGAAATGAAAATTATACTTTTCTCATTGTTTGCATTTTATGCAGGAACAGACTGTTCCTTGAACTGAAGGAGCAAAACAAGTGTTGACTTCCGACAGTAATTTTAGGGCGCTCCGGCAGAGCAATAAAGTTTTACTGCTTGACATTCAAGACAGCAGCCTCAACAAACGCAAATACTGAACATTCCCACATTCCTTACAAAATAAGGACAGGTTGGTTTAACACACCAGCCTGATTCATCTTCATCTGCTCAACGCCTGAGGCGTCCCATGTAAAGAACAAAGGGATTTGTGTGCTACACTATTCGAGTGTCTTCACACAACACAGAGATCTCATGCTGTGTTTACTAATGAGTTCCAGTGACTAGGGGTCTAATAACAACACAAAATTAGCAAGGCTTCACAAGGATCCGTTAGTTCTTTAACTAACGGAGCGCTTGAAGTTCATTCCATTCCAGGAATGGAAGAAGCGCAACAGAATATTTTTTCATTTTGCAGGTATATAGACATATGCAAATAACATGCTTGGTCGGTTTTCTCAGTGAAAATATGTTAACACATTTTCTACAGAAAACACACGCCTGCACGTTTGTTAACACACATTAACAGTAAGTTTTACTTATCACAAAATAAGCATACAATTTGATGTGTGCCAGGCGATATGTTATTATTTAATGTGTTTCCCCCAATATGTTAAATTCAGCAAATAAACAGTAACTGTGCATTAAAGAAGCAATTTGTAAGATGGTGCAACCTATCAAATTCATACTTCGTAAACTTCATCTACAGTGGTGGAAAGCAACACCAATGTTAACTCTTGTTTTGCTTCTATTTATATCACTTCTTTTGTTTGCTGCTAAACGTAGTTTGTTGCCAACAGTAGCTTACCAGGAGCATCAGCCAATGTTGCATTTACTCTTCCTTTTATTGGCTATCAGTCCTTAATTGATCTAACCAGAATCAGGACCTTCACCATGATTTACAAGAGATTAGAAAATGCTTTTGGGGCAGCAGGGCTACTTCTTCACCCTCTCCTGTTGGACTAACAGACTTGAAGCTACAGTGACTCACTGTCACCTCTTCTGGTGCAAAGTGGTATTATGAGACAGGACAGGCCAGGGCTAGAGTTACCATGCTAGCTTCAGTAGATATCTCTGCAAGATGGTAGACAGATGTGTTCGACCTACAGTTATTATGTATAAATGGTTATTTCTTCACATTCTGTTGACAATTTTAGTTAATTTTGGAATGTTTTACACTAAAAGTCACCTTTAGAATGTGCAGAAGTATGTCCTCTGTAGAGGATGTTTTAACATGGCTTATGTAACCAACAAAACACGTCACTTAGCATCTCTGTGAGGTCCAGCTATATGGACATTATTTGTGGACATTGTATTGGTGGGCAAAGTTCTACATCCCTATATGTGAGTGAAAGTTAGAAACCTTCTGTAAAATATTCACATCAGGCAAGCATTCCTGTTTATTAAAAGTGGTATTAATCAGAAACTACTGACATTTAAAATACTTCAGAATGACTAGCTTCCTCTGTTGCTCTTGAACACTGATGAAGACAAAAAGGGTGTGCTCTTTTCCAGGAACACAAGTCTCACAACACATAGAGAGTTACATAACCTTTTAATACATGTGATATTCAGATAAGGTAAAAAGGAAGAAGGTTTTATGTAGTTCTGAGTGTTAAAATGCCTGAAAAACCTGAATATTCCTAGTAATCCATATATAAAATATCAACAACTTGCCACTATCAAACCTACTAGAAATAACTGAGCATGGTTTGGCTTCTGACTAGTGTTAATCTTCCTCATTTGAGACTTCCTTAACCTTATTGTACCAGCATTAATGCTATTGCATTTTCCGGTCGGAATTCATGTGGTGAGATTAGATGGTTATATATCTCTGAGTGCTGTTTCATAGCTATTGCAACCTCCTCCCCGTGGATGCATGCACTGCTCCCTCAAAACCCCTCCAGTGATCAACCCAGAGTTATAAAGATGCAGCTGCTCCATGTGAGTGATTGCTTTTATGTAATTCTACATCACTCAGTGTCTTCAATGATAGCAAGTTCTACATGTCATCCGCAGCAAAACACATAACAGCACAAATGACTTTGTTCTTGTTTTGTATATTTCTCTGCATCCTCCTTTTACCAGCAGCACGACAAACCTGTTGAGAAACCAGAACACACTGTGCCTCGGATTCACCTCAGCTTCACCTGGGTGGCATTGCCCGCAGGGAAGAGGGGGAAGAGCGTTACCTTCGTATGACATGTTGATTCATCATTTGTCTTTTTGCCACCTGTCTGTACACTTATGTAACATAAAACTGGTAACAAGAAGCCATTCAAACATATTCAAATGTTGCCTTCTTTTTGACCTCAACTTCTAGGTTTATTTCACGTCAGTTACGAAAGAGACAACGAAGCAGACAGAGTAAAAACAAGTCTGCTGATGTAACTTATGAGGTCTAATGAGGATATTTTGGAACAGTTTGTTCACTTGACCCATGTTCTGTTGAGCCATTTCATTTTTTTCTACCAATATATAGCTGTAAATACAGCCACACGCAAAAGTTTAAGCACTGGTCAAATGTTTTGCTGATTTTGAAGTGGGATAATAAGTCAGATAATATCACACGCTTCTGCACAATTTAATGACTAATTATTGTTTATTTACTGTATTTAAGATATTGGAGAAAAAACATATAAAATGTGACTAGTGCAAAAGTTTATGCACATGAATATTTTGTATTTATTGTTTTATAATAGGGTAAATCCAGCAAATTGCTAGAAATGGTGCACTAAAATTAGCAAAATGTTGAATTTAAGTTTGTTCCCCACAGAGTTTCACTTAGTAAATCAGTACAACGTATATTATATATTACGAGATATTCCAATTTTTGCATACGATATGGAAGGAATGTTAACTACGTTTTAAAGAAGAAGACATCAAACTGTAGAAAGCAAGCAAACAAACAAACAGACAAACAAATAAATAAATAACTAAACATGGAATTAACTAGTGGCCCAAAAATATTAAACAAATCAAAACTATCAAATAAAGTAGTTAAAATATCAAAAATATGAACTACGTTGATTCAAGTGTGCCCAAACTTTTGCCTACTACTGCATGTGAGGTGGACATAGAAATGTTTTGGTTTAACGGATCACATGAGGTTCCCTGCCTGAGGAAAATGAATGGCCTTACTATGTGAGTCTTGGCTCCTTACCATAGGCTTTCTTTAAGATGAAAGGCACATTATGTCCAATGAGGGCACATAAAATGAACTAGGTCACCCACAACGAATATGGCTTACATAAGCCCTCTAATTACATGCCCGGGTTGTCTGCATGCTTCTCTCATGTGTGTGGGTCCATGCCGCTCTACACGTGACAGTACAAGTATGTTCTGCCCATTGCTTGTTACTTTCTTCAGTTAAGCGCTTGTTTTGTAAATGTTCTCATTGGGGGCGACCCCGAGTGGCCCTCCATCAGAAAGCATTGTGAATGGTTGACCAGTTTGTTCCAGACATGCTGGACTTGCTGTCTGGCCACCAGTCTTAATCCCATGGTTGGAGGCAATTAAGGCTTTAGGCCGGGCTCTCTCCATGATGCTGTTGCCTATTTGGCTGGACTGACACACTCTGCACGGCAGGGGAGCAGCCGGCACATCAGAACGGTGCGTGTGACCGACCTGGAGAGGAGGCAGCCCCGCCTTGCAGGTGCACATGCAGGGAGACTTTCCTCTGCAGGCGTTTCCCGGCCATGCCCAGCGTTTACCATCCGGAGGGGCAGGAAAGGACACGCCATCCCCAACGAGAGGGTGCCGTCAGCGGATGAGGTCCGTGGTCAGCAGCACGGAAAAGCTCCTTCCTGCCTCCTTCTCCTGCCCACCGTGCCAGCATGATGTCGCTAATCTTGTCAGTGGTGCTCACTGCTCTGGGATTACTGTGTCCTGCTGGTCTGGCTGTCTCACATGCAAGGGCACCTGCCTGGACACCACAAGCACCGCTGGCTAGCACATGTGCTCAGTTGCTGTGACAGTGCTTCCAAAAGGCATGGGTCTCCTTACTGGCTTTACCGAACAGGTCTTTTTGTACTTTTAAAGGTGTCAAAAAGAGGTTCCACTTGGTTCCCTAAAGAATATTTCAGTTGATGTCATAACCTAAAGGTCCCAAACTAATTAAAGGTTATTCTAAGGGCCAAGCCAAGAACAATGAAAAAGACCCCTAATGTGCTGTACTAATGTTATACTAGTGTTGAATAGGTTGGAATCACAATTCAAATGTCCACTGTATAAAACAATATGTATAAAAAAGGTTGCAGACGAATGTATGAAAGGATCCTACTATGACGCTACTACTGCTAGATGTTCATAATGAATCTTAGTGTCCATGATTATAAGACGCTGATAAAACACCATAAAGCTGTAGATGAAACACTACAGTTGTAGATACCATCATGCATAACATCCAGAAATCCTCATATTGGAACATGGTGATTGAACCTCAGGCAGATAATGTCTTAGGAAATCCCTATAAATAAATGATTCCTGTGTATTATTTATCACTAAATAACCTTTGGTGTTCTCAAAACCTCTGAAATACTAAATAAAGCATCTTAAAATGCCTTCTGATGTCTAACTCATAGTATTTCAATCTACACTTACATCAGTTATTAATATGATGCATACTTTCAAACCTTTAAACACTAGCATATGTTCTGATCCTAAAATAACACTACACAAGTATTTTTAGCACCTAAACCGTTTAGGCTGCACACTTTAAGCCATATGGCCTGCTGCTGGATGAAGCCTGGGCGACATAAAGCTTCGTAGTGAATGGAGATCACAGTCATTAAGCAGTTAGTAAGTAGGCCAACAGAGTTTGACCATCTGTAGGAGTTGTGCCCTGTTCCAGGAAGTGGAAGGGCTGGGTGTCAGATAATGCTTCCTTTGCAAAAGTACAGAAGTACACCGCCTGTTTTCTTTTCTTTTTTTTTTCTCTTTTTTTCTTTTGATTTTTTTTCCCAGATTTTATTGCGGCTTCACAGCTGTGTTACATAACAACTCAGCTACAAATTTAGGCCCAGAGATTGAATATATGTACTTAATTAAATGAGAACCTAAGGCATGAGTCAAATCATGTTTATTGTCACATCACATTTAGGGAGGTGTGAAAGTGAGTGAAAATCTTAGGTGGGAGTACAGTACTTACAGTACTTACATAAAATAATACACGTTACACAATAAATATATACACAATACTAAACACCAGAATAGTTCTGTTGAGCCAAGTATACAGTTTCATATAACTGTGAAGCTATGATATACACAGATGTACATATGCCCAATATGCAATTATGGGACTCTGAAGTAGATAAAAGAGATGCAGGGTATATACAGGGGATAGAATCCTGATATATATATATATGAATCCCTTTTATCTTCATTCAGCAACAGGCCATATGGCTTAATGACTCTATATATATAGGTCATATGGCTTAATGACTATATATATATATATATATATATATATATACAGGGGTTGGACAATGAAACTGAAACACGTGTCATTTTAGTGTGGGAGGTTTCATGGCTAAATTGGACCAGCCTGGTGGCCAATCTTCATTAATTGCACATTGCACCAGTAAGAGCAGAGTGTGAAGGTTAAGAGCACAGTTTTGCGCAAAATATTGCAATGCACACAACATTATGGGTGACATACCAGAGTTCAAAAGAGGACAAATTGTTGGTGCACGTCTTGCTGGCGCATCTGTGACCAAGACAGCAAGTCTTTGTGATGTATCAAGAGCCACGGTATCCAGGGTAATGTCAGCATACCACCAAGAAGGACGTTTTCCTCCACCAGCATCACATAGTGACCTGGCCACTATCCTGCAAGAAGAATGGCTTAAAATCCCTCTGACCACTGTGCAGGACTTGTATATGTCATTCCCAAGACGAACTGACCCTGTATTGGCCGCAAAAGGAGGCCCTACACCATACTAATAAATGATTGTGGTCTAAAACCAGGTGTTTCAGTTTCATTGTCCAACCCCTGTATAAATATATATATATATATATATATATATATATATATATACACATGTATATGCTGGTATAGATATGCTAAATGACCCAGGGAAAGTAATCTCTGCACCAGTCTCTGATTCTCTGATTCTGAACTTCATGAACACTTTGTGTTGGGGTACAGTTGCAGCTATGGTCTAATCTTGGAAATGAGGGTTTGTAGCAATTGCATATTCACATTAAAGAAAATAATAAGGTGATTATTACGAGCAAAATAATAACCACAATCAGTTGTGTCACTAGCTAAAGATAAGTTTTTTAACTGACTTACATTCAATGAACCAAACCAACACTAGCACCATTCAAAGAGAAACGAATGAGCTGCAATTATGTATTGTTTTCCAGCAGCTTGAGATGGCAATAACCCACATGGCTAGTTCACTATGACTTGCACCTTCTTTAAAGACCAGTAGGGGAGCTCTAGTCTGTTTCTCTGCCTTTCTGGATCAAAGAGGCCACTCTGCTGAGCTGGAATGTCCTATGCAAAGACTCAGGCAGGACGTGCAGTTTTTGGAGTTCCACATAAGATATTAAACGTTCACATGCTTGCAGAATACCTGAAGGCTTACAGGACTACTACCATTCTGCATACCATCATCAGTTTGGTTGGACTGCAGACGCAGGCTTCATGGAGGTCATTTTTCATAGAGAGCAAATAAAGAGTTATAGCTTAGAGGCTTTGTTATGCAACACAAGAGTTATTGCATCGTCTTTTGTGTCTTCGGTGGTGGAGGGATGACCGCCAAGTTCATTTCTCAGCCACTAAAGTCATTTCTTTTCCACTGAATTAGTGAATAAAAGGCAGTGTTGTGCAATTGGTTGATGGATGCCAGTTAGGTGTTTTTCAGTCAATTTCAGCCCTAAAACCAACAAGTCATCAAGAATGAGCATTATGTTCCATCTAGTTCCATCAGTGATAATTAATGGGCTCATATCAGGAAGTTAGAAATAATAGGCAAAAGCTGTAGAGGTTTCAAAATCTTCAGGTCTATACAACATATATGGATTCTATGCTGCACATGCAGCCTAGCAATGTTAGGAGAACCAACTACATTTGTCCACCTTTTCAGCCTACAGCAGTTTAGTTCCACCGATGCACACACTGAAGTTCCAAGCAGTGTTTTAGCGTTGGGTGATATTTGAATCAGGCAAGTAATCAGAAGAAAGGACTCGAGAAAGGTTGGAAAATGGTCCATTGGGCCATTTTGGAAGCATAAACCCATACAAAAGTTAGAAATGGACCATAAAGGAACAATATAATATGACATTATGTATTTTAATATTATGTCTGTACTTTTTCTCAGCATTACTTGGAAGTCAGTTTATCTGTGTTTCGTAAATGAGGTTTGATTTCAGCACTTTAGATTTCCAGTCTATTTCCACCCTAAACCTGAAACTGCCAACGGCGCTTTGGTAGACAAGCATAGACATGGCTGGTTTAATTATGCCCAGGGTTAAAACAAGGCACAGGTAAAGCTCTTGAAAGGGCAAGGAAGGGTAACTGCTATTTCCCATGAAAGTAAATGCTAATATGGGAGCTTGAAATGGAAAGCAAAAGTATTGCTTCTAAACAGACTGCTAATCCAAATGTCAGGCCATAAACAAACACTTATCAATGAGAAAATGACTGTTGCACCCTTTCACCAAGAAACAACGCGTTTTGTTCACATCAGCATATTCTGCTTTTGCTTTATTTATGCACACGCCGAAGGTTGCTCAGCAACTTAACACTTATCTTCAAACTCAAAGATATCAGCTCCAGATAACTGAAAGAGAACTGCAGCCCCAGATAATGCTGCATCAGGATGACTGGCCATGTTCTCTGTTGACATACCACTGCTATAAACTTCACTAGCTTTGTGTCTGCTGAGCTCTCAATGACCAGGAATTCCTCATACTAAGTCTTGAAAGAACTTTCTCTTTTTTTCCCCAGCTCTAACCTGTTTTGAACTGGTTCTTTTTTTCAGCTAGAAATCTTGGCCGCTGGTCTTGTTTGTCTGCTGCGGCACTCCTGTGATGCACATGACTGGAGTTTCACCTGAGGTGGCAGCTTTTTTTCTCCATAGGCAGAAAGCTCATTGGACACCTCAGTACTGGAAACCCTCAAAAGTCTGGGCCTGAAGCCAGCGAACAAATTAAAAGTGCCAGACCGTTCTACTCAGTCATCCACTACATTAAATATTGATGACCAAATGGTAATTAATGATGCTCTTTCGCAGCATCACAGCATCTGAATGTCAGCAGAACTCAATGGAAAATATTCTGCTTAGTGAGAAAACATGCAAAGGTCTGTTCTGTCCTTGTAAGCTAGGATGTCGCAAGCTGTTCCATGCCAAGCAAGACTACAGAGATATCGAATGGCATGACTTGAAGATGTAAACACCTTCTACTGCTTCACTTTACCAAACATAGTTTAGGTTTTGGCTTGTCTCTTGTCCCTTTGTCCAGCATTCTGCTAACAGACCTTGTATGCCAAGCAGAGGATATCGTGCCCATTAGATTAGATTGATTCTTGGCGGGCGGCTTGATTACAAATGGGCTCTCTGTGAGGTGGATAATGAGAGACTTCAGGTCCTTGTTAGCTGGGTTGCCAGACAATGCTACCCCACCCAGCAGCTGACTGCAGGGCTTCCTTCATAGACTCAACACCAGTTTGAGCCAGTTACCTTACCATCTAATTTAGTCTCATGTCTAGCCTTTAGCTATGCTGCGCTAAATAAACGCTACATCATGGATGGGGTCCACAGCATAGTAACATACAAATCAATCGTTTAATTTGATCCACTCTACAGAGGAAGTAGTACAAATTCTCGATCAGTATTATAAGGGACAGTTTTGCTTGATTTGGTGCAGTGGAAATCCCAAATCTCCATTAGCCTCTTCTATTATTTTGGTCCATGGTTAACTGCGTATCATCATCAAGATCAAGGATTCCAAGTTAACAGCTTTCTTATGGGAATATCCTAAAAGTTTATTAGCAAAATTTAGCAGCTGCCAGTTTAAAAATGAATTAATGAGTGATTTAAAAATGAGTTCATTTTTTATGTAGAAGAAATCCATCAAAATCGTAATCAGCAACACAATGCAGATGCAACAGATTGATGTTAGGCTGAAAAACACTGGAATATTCTTTTAAAGGAGCCGTTTTTAAGACGCCGCAGACTTGAGGCAGGAGTGAGGGCTGCAGCAAGCATTTAAACTTTATTTTCCATACAAAACACAAATAGACCAAACAAAACCAAACCAACAGTTGGCCACCTCACTGTGGCTTCAGGAAAAAGTTTTCAGGCCCTCGGCTTGCCGGTCCTTTCTGTTGCTGCTGCTCCTCGTCCCTCTCCTGTCTCTCTCTCCTTTGTCTCTACACTAGACCCGAGGGAAAGAGAGTTTGCTGCTCCGTCTTCCAAATCATTGCCCTTTGTTCCACAGTTTCGTATTGAACATAATATGTAACCCATTGGTTTCAGGAGGTGGGCCTGCAGGATGGCTTTTGTGGTGTAGGTGCCGACCTCATGCCATTCGCAGCTCTTGTCATCTTCCATAGTTTTTTGTGGTTGATCACCTCCTCCTGCCATCTTTGACGGTAGTTGTCAGCATGTAAGGTTCAGAAACCCCCTTCTCACTGCATCTCACAGCTCTCATTGGTGCCTGAGGGACAGGCGCCTGGCATATAGTGGAATTCCTACTCAAATAATAAGGGGCAACATATCACCAAAACATTGGGGCATTCACCCTTAATGTAAGAGACAAGGAGATGCACAGTCCCTTCTCCTCAATGTTAGAATTAACACCTGTTTACCTTCTAGTCTAGAAGAAAAGTTGCTTCAGCATCAAATTTCTTCCCTTTTGCTCGGGTAAGTGGTGGAAAACAATGCCAATGTTAAATTTTGTTTTGCTGATATTTATCTCACTTTTTTTATTTGAGCCGAACATGTTTTTTTGCCAAGAGCGGTTGATGGTCTCTTTAGCCCAGAGCTTCAGCCAGTTATATCTTTAGTACCTCATGTTGAATGAATTCCGCTCAATGCTACAGTGACTCACCATCACCTCTTGAGGTACAAAGGGGTATTACAGAACAGGATGGGCTCGGGCTAGCTGGTTAGCATGCTAACTTCAATAGATATCTATGTGACACAGTCAGAATCAGAATCAGAATCAGAATCAAGCTTTATTGGTCAAAATGTAGTTCATATAGCTTAATATACTGTAACTGACGGGTCAATCAATCTGTCTCAGTTGTAAACACACATTAACTTGGCAGCTGATAAGCACCTCTTGCAAAATACATTTCTAATTCCTGTTATAAAAATAGATATACTCTGGTACATATAAATGGCTTAGACATGACTTTGTGAAACCATTTTAAATACGTTTGTGAACAAACATAATAAAATAGAAAATTAACTCTGTATTTTGAAAATACAAAACTAAATTGTACTACTGGGCACAAAAAAACCTAAAAATGTTATGTTGAATGTTAAATGTAATATGAAATTTTAGAAGTTAAATGTTTTTGCTGATATTGCTATTAACATATATATGGTGGATGCTGGTCATGGTCTTAATCACATGGAGCAAGCAACAAGATTTACAGCTGATTGTATGAAATGCCATAATGATCAATGTAATGCCATGATCAAAACAAACAAACAAGTAAACAACTTATTAACCCCTCAAAATATAAAGGTCCCTCATAACTACATGGGGAACAAAGTGCAATGTTTGTAAAGGGCAAAGGTTAGTCAAAGTCAAAGCAGTCTAAACCTTGAAGCTTGAAATAAAAAAAAAAGAGACTTTTAATGGTATAGATTAGATTAGATTAGATTAGATCAGATTAGATTTGATTCAGCTTTATTGTCGTTGTGCAGAGTACAGGTACAGAGCCAATGGAATCCAGTTAGCATCTAACCACAAGTGCAAAATACAGTATTATTTACATATAAAGTGCAGGAAAGTAACCATGGCAAGTGATGCAAGGGTTACAATATGTACAATTATGGACAGTGGAGCAGTAGAAAAATACAGATGGTAAGTATGTACAGTACTGTGCAGATAAGAATAGTGCAGTAATAGAATGTGCGATTATGAATACTGCATAAAGGCATAAAATACAGTTCAGTGCAGTGAGTGCAACCTTTACGTTATGTTGCAGGTTGTCCACACTCACTCATATCTCAAATATCCCAAAGATTCTTAAGGTAATAAAAGTGCTTCTTTTAAAGCATCACTCAAAAATCCTTCAACCTAGAACTTGTGTGAGTCAGGTATTTAAATATATATATTCTTTAAAAAAGAATAAGAATTTCAAGATATGATTTTCTCTGGGAGTTAAGCATAAAGGGCCCAAACCATGGAAAATCCAATGTCCTTTTTTCTTTCTTTTTTTTAAAGAACTTTATCTTAGATCGATCTCACAGGCACAGTAACAAAAGCAACCTGTTTCATGCTAAGGGAAAGCATGCAAATGCTATGAGTAGATCAAAGGAAAAATAATACATATTATGTGCCTGTTCACGTGTTAACACCCACCAAAGGTGTAAATTGTGTAAATTTATTTTCTTTCATTCTGTCTTTATATTGGTCTGGTGTCAGTAAGATTATGTACTGTCAGCAGAAATACAGGCAAGGAAATGCTGTCCCGGATGGATGGGGTGGAAAAAGACGCCCTCTCAGGATGCTGGGATAAGCTCATCTTTCAAACACAGGAAAAGACACAGAGATAAAAAGAGTTGCCTTTTCCTTTCGCTTTCACTCGCTTTCACACAGAGTTAATCACATGAAGCTTGACATATTGGTCAGAGGAATAGGAAAAAAAAATTATTTGAAAATGACATCACAAAAAAAGTTGAAAATGATTTGAAAATAACATCACAGTAGCTGTCTTTACAAATTACATCACAGCATTCTCTAATCTGCGGAATTGCCTTGAAAATCCAATGACGTGTCTGGGATAACCAGGACCACTCATTTGGGCAGCTGATGTAAGATTTTGTAAGAGCCTTTCTGATGGTTTCTTATGCAAGAGCCTGTGTGTCTCTCATTAGGCGGGTGGGAAAACAAAGAGGAGCAATCCGCATTATCAAGTTGCTTCTCGTCTCCAGCTGACGTAAGAAGAAATTTAGCAGTCCTAGGACAGCTATGTTGCGTCAGGAAATGTTGTGCCTCATGAGACAAATTGAAACATAATGCTGGCAATTACAGCCTGCACCGACTAAACCTCACCAATGATATACTTCAGTCTGGTAATAATTGGAATCTGCTAGCAGCTGATTGTTCTTGATAAGCATGTGCTTGAGCATTATTGTGTATTAGCGCTGAGATGTGATTGGACTAAACCATTGCTCTTGACTTTATGACTCATGTATGATCTCTGAAAGCTCTTTGGATGCTGTGTAGGATCAGCTCTTCATAGCTTAATAGAATAGATTTTTTTTCCTGCTACTACTGTAAACAATCCAAATAGCTATTGCATTAATGAATGGTCTTTTAAGAGCCCCACTGCTTCCTTTTCAAGTAGAAAAAAAGGCCTGTTTTATTTTTCACAGCCTTGTGCCTGGGTTTGGGCCAGTGACCGTCCTCTGAACTTGCATCTGGAGCAAAAGACAAGCCAAAGATAGCTGAAATGTTTTTTGACTTTATTAAGCCAAGTTTCTGACCTTCCTCAAGCCAAGCTGAGTGTCTGCGCTGCTCTTATTGCCAAGCAGTGTTCTGTCCCTTGCCGTTTTCTAAATAGCTTTGATATCCATTTAATCACAGAGGGACTTACGTATTTTTTGTAGCAGAAGTAATCATACCCTGTAGAGACTAGCCATTTCTCAGTCTCATTCCCGATTATTCATTAGTCAAATTAGTGAACAAATTTTAAATCATCTTGGCCATTGCTGCGAAATCCCAAGTTATTGTTATGTCATCCCAGGTGGGTCTTAAAGTGTCACCTGCCCAGCTAGCAGGAGACATTCCCAGAACTGGCTAATGTTACCTTCAAGTTCTAATAAAGTTTTAAAGAAAATGTTTTAGTATGATCTTTAAAGATTACGTTAAAGAAAGTTTTAACTACAATGTTCAGAGGATGTTTTGAAGATGTCGTAACGGCCACAGATTATGTTACATGATAACATAAGAAGAACATTCTCAGCACGACTTTCAGAAAATGTTTTATGGGTGTTACTGAGACCTCAGATGGCAATGTTGTTTTTAGAGAACATTCTCCTACCTTAAGAAAGAACATTTTGGGAACCAAAAGAACATAATGGAACATAGCATTGCATATTCTCAAAACATTTCTAGCTGCTTGGTCTATGCTAAGGTATTCCAGGTAGTTGCTAAGGTTTTGCTAGGCCATCACTATGATGTCACAGGTGGTTGCCAAGGTGTTGCTAGGCTGTTGCTATGGTATCAGAAGTTGTTATTAGTATATGCTTGTTAGCATATGCATTCTAGTATGTGAGTCTGTATGTAATGTCTAGAATTGGAATTAAAATTAGAATTTAGAATCACTGATCAATTGAGCTTACCCACAGATAAATTCAACCTCCGCATTTAACTCATCCATGCAGTGAAACACCCACATACACACAGTGTAGTGAACCCACGCACTAGAGGGCAGTGAGCACATGTGCCCAGATTAGTGGGCCGCCCTATCCATGGCACCTGGGAAGCAGTTGGAGGTTATGTGCCTTTCTTAAGGGTAGTTCAGTTGTGTCTTGTCGGTTGAGGGAATCGAACCGGCGACCTTCCAGTCACAAGGCTGGTCAGGGGACTCTCTCTAGGAGGGTCAGTCATGTTTTTTTTGCATTTTGCTGTTTATTTCTATGAGAAAAAAATCTATGTGCTTAACAAAAAACACACATGCAATCATGCCCTAAAGTACAAGCACACAATTCACATTTAGGCTATAAAGACCTGGAAAGCTTATTGGTTTTAGTGCCAAATCCTGTGACCCATGAAAAGTGTCCAATAAAAATTAAACGCAGGTTAATAAAGCAAACAACAGCCGCCAAGTCAACTTGTCAGCGCTTCCCAGTCTTTGCCCACTCAATAAATAAATAAGTAAATAAATAAATAAACAAACATAGCAAAGTGCTTTCTAATGAGCCCTAATCATTGTCCATGCTTGCTTGGTAATAATTAAGCCTCTGAAATTGATATGCTGTAAATTTAAGTGCTATGTGTTTTTTATTGGGCCATTGGGTTGTGAGATTAAAAACAAATATGTCAACATAAAATGCTGGTCGGAGTATAAAAACTTTATTTGCGCCAGATGTATCGCTGCTTGAGCCACCCAAATCCTATATGAATTCCTGAAACCTTTATTTACAGCTTTTAATCCCCCAATTAACGTGGTCTTACGTTGACTGTGCAGTTGGTTAGTTCTTACTGGCCAGTATTTTAGTGCTAAATATAGAGCTTCATCTCCCAAAGGGAGAGAACTGCAAATAGGACACAGATTGGCTTTTTCCACATCTTGAACCTTTTGCATTGCCAGCTCCTCGCGTCATCACTTGGAGAGTGGAAGGGAAAAGGCAGCCGCCATAAGAAACTGCCTTGTGGTCTATTAGGTGGGGAAAACAGTGATGCATCAGCAGAACTGTTTTAGTGCTGATTTTCAACTAAGGTCAGTGCAACAGAATCAGTAAAAGTCATTTACTGCAGCATCACATTAGATACGTAAAATATGAATGTGCCAATCTTTAATTGAGTTTCCAATAGTGTAATTATGAATGACATGATAAATCCCTTTATGAAAAGTGAAAGAAAACGTTGGGTAAATAAGTGAGGGAATAGACTCAGGAACTTGGGTGAGTTCATGATTTTACTCCAGTTTGCTCTGGTGAGCCTAACTCAGATTAAATGTTCCTCCCTGCTTAGACTGTTTTGTTAGTTGCATAAGGCCAAAATGTCTCGCTCATTTTGCCAGAATCACGTAAACACTTGTCAACAATCACTGTTTGAGGGACTGTGAATTATTTACAACCTGGCAGACATCTGCAAATCAATAAATCCATCCATCCATCATCCCAATGTCTGCAATCAAGATGTTCCAGATAGATTAGGGTTTAAATAAGATTGCACCCTGTGGCGTCCTCGGTAAACTGTTGTTTTGATGTGGATTCATCCGATATATTATAAAGTGTCACTAATCAAACTGGTGTGAAAACCTCCAATGAACATTTGCCAAAGAAGAAAGTGCCAGCCACTGGGGATCACTTTATGCTGATAATTAGAAATTATTTCAGGACTGCAGTGTTGGCAAACAGCTGTAGACTTTGCCCATGTATCAAGGGTATGCTTCTACTATACCCTTACATAAGCTTCCATGAAGCTGTGTTGAGTTTCAGTGAAAGTTCTGGGTTAAGAAAGCCACAAAATAAAGGCAAAAGCACAATAACGCTCATACTTGTTTTGGCTCTGCAGAACAGTATCTCAATGTTTTGATCAAAAGCAGGGGAATATCCTGCGGTAAGGCAACATGTTTACATGCACTCTGTTTACTGCAACCATGTAGAACTTAGGCGAGCCTTTCCTGAACCCAAACTCTTGGTTAAGGTTCACAGCTATAAAACGATTAAAGCCATATGTGGACCATGGCTAGAGATGAAAATCCTTTGGCATGAAAAAGAAACACTACTACTTTTAACCAAGTGTTTTGGTTTAAGGCTCTAATTTTAGATGGAGCTCCAGTTGCTGTTTTGGAAGCACTGACTTTGAACGTGGAAAACAAAATGTTCATTCATTCGGGAATGGGTGTGTCGGCCAATGAACTATTCCATAGAAGATGTGGGTCACAAAATTCGACGCAAACGTGGATATATGTGGGCTGGTGTTTACACAGGAAAGGCTTGCTACATCCGCGGAAAAGAGTGTTATCAGAGGTCTGAGGCAGAGCCAGGATTGATGCTTTATGTGGCAAGAGCTAATTGATTAATCTGTCTGCAAGATGTCCAAAGTCTGGACCTGTGTTGCTAAATAAAGTCCGGGCCACCTTAAGCTTGTTCAGTCCTCGTGGTTTTAAGGGCCTAGACGTCATCTTTGGACGTCAAGAGTTATTACTGTCATTTTGCTCTAATTGCATTTACATTACATTCGGGAAAAACCTTTCCACAGAACAGTGCGCAATAACATCAAACACAGTTTATAACCAAATATAGGAAAAAGTGAATATCCATGCCTTCATCTTTATTAATAAGCATGGCGGCTGATGGTTTTGTGGTCATCGGTTTTGCCTTTTTGAAGTTTTTTCCATAAGCCGCCTTAAATATTTAGATATGTGTGCCAAAGTTTGGGAGAAATAAGTACAAATCATCTTTAATGACCAATTACTGTTAAATTGCTGAATAAGTATTCAAAAGTACATAAATGTATTGGCCCATTTCTGCTGTACTTACTTCCACTATTTCCAAACATTTGCTCAAATATGCCATATTTAGGTTGTTCTCTGTAGAGGATGTGCAACATATTTCAGCTCTACTCAAACTGGATTAGTTTTATATGGTAAGGTGCTGTGTAATTTGAGTGATTACTGAACAGATCCATGATTTTAATCCAGTATGAATCTGCCATGTCTGTAGCTTTTACAGATCTGCTAGGTAGTGAATTGTGAATTGCCTCCTATGATTCGGACCTCCCACAGTAAAAGTAGTCCAGTCTGAATCGACATCTCAGTAAAAGAAAAGGTGCCACTGTTTCTTTTCTGTGAAAGTGAGGACAAGGCTAATAGCTAGAATTGAGCTTAATTTGACCCAGTTCCTTAATCCTCAACTTCATGACAACACTACTGAAATATACAACATTTTTGGTGATGGCTCAAAATGAAATATCTTGAAAGTGTTTCTGTCTTGTTGGGCAGCATTAAGGAAGTTTTACTTTCATGGCACTTTTAGTAGTCAACAAATGCAAGTTTTGTGAAACAGTTTGTTGTATATTTCTGTATAATGCTGATGTAAACATCCATGCAATGATGTTGCGATCTGGACTGTTTGGGGTAATCTAGGGAAATTGCAGAAATCCTTTATCCCACACAAATTGACCTGTCAAATCTTGCATAAATTACATTACTAGGCCTCCACTGGTAAAGCGAATCCAGCTGGAGTAGGGCTTTAAAGAATATACTACATGTGTACTTTGACAAGGGGTTTGTACATACTTTTTCCATACTAATAGCACATACTATGTTTGTGCTTTTCTGTAGATTTGGGGCTTTTTGTTGAAGATGTCTATTGGTATCAGTTGAAAGTTGAATCCACCCTTTCAACAGAAAGGATAGATGGCCTGTTTGTTTCTGTGGGCAAAGAGTAGGAAATAATTCATATAAAATTCCAGCTCACTTGGTTATCGCCTGATGGTAAATGCCTCTTCAGTTATTTATTGTATTATAGACCTATATTTCATTGGAAATACCATGTGGGTATCAATGTGTCGCTCATGAACAGCACCAGTAGCAATTAAAGCTGATAAAATCTCTAATAGTACGAACGTCACGTTTATTTCCAAGGAGCTCTTCACTCATACCTCGCAACACTGTTCTGCGAAGTCACATGTATTTGGTCACCAGGTATTTAGCATGAGCAATGGGCTTTGTATTACACTGAGTGCAATATGATACCTACTCTCCAGGAGTGTGCCTTTGATATATACAAGTGTGTCAACAGGTTTCGCTGTTAACTCAACCGGAGCACCTAAAGGAAAGCATTGCTGCAGTCTGTCTGGATGCTCCCTTATCTTCCCATGATTCCATCTCTGAATAACAAACTTCAGCAGTGACTTCCTGGAGCTTACGTCTTTTATCTCAAAGGGCCAGTCCATCTCATGTCCGGTTATAACTTTAACTTTGTTCTCTGAAAAGTCCTAGATCTTAGACGTATTTCAGTTAGTCGATGTGGTGTGGTTATACATTAACTTAGCTCAGCTCAACACTGCTGAAAGAAGCCCTCCTCTTTAAGCAGATACTGTTTGTTTGTCCCAGAAACATGCAAAACTCTTTCACTAGCACTCACTATCCATCCTACAGCCGCCAGAGTCTCAGTTGCATACCATAAAAGAGGTGTAACAGAAGCTGATGTATATTTTAGGTATGGGCAGGGTCGAGACGTTTGGAACTAGTGGGAGAAGAGCCAAGTTTGCCCCGAAAGCATAAGACATGACGCGAGCTTTTCCATGAGGGGTTCCCTCAGAGTGAGACTCGGATACAAACACAGACAGCCGCTCTCGGCCATGTGTGTTTTTCTCGTTGAGAAACAAAGGCCTTGGCAACAGCACTGAGTCATCAACAGACAGTTAACTGATTTCAGTTTCGCTGAGCCGAAGCAGGAGGGAACAAGGAAAAACCAGATCAAGCTGGTTTTGGATTGTTGTCTGACTGCTCATGTAGACGTATAGACCTGCAAGCAAACACATTACCGCTAGACTGACTGAAGTTGAGCTGGCAAATGCTTAACTAGCACTAGACTTATTGACTCCTTATACAACTTTGCTTTTGGAATGTCCCTGTGAGATTAAGCTTCTTGTACTTTGTAGGTCTGGTAGTATTAATAGAATAATATATTAATTGGATAAAACATTTATTTACTTCTTTTTATGTCCATTTTTTTTAGATGTCGTCACCAGCCTCTTTCTCCTGGGACAAAAACAAAACAGAACAAAACAGCCTTTTCCGCTTAAGTTGACAAGCATCTTTGACCAGGAGATGTTTATGTTTATGCATTCTCCTCCCACATTACATGGGTGGGATAAAATTGGCAAGTGACTCACGGGTGAAAAAAAAGAAAAGAAAATGAGTGGTCAGTTTTAGAAACCCTGCAATCGTACCTGTTTATTTAGCCGTAACTTTTACGGCCCTGCCTGGAGAGCACATGAAATGAGCCTTTGTAAGTAGGTGTGAAAATGAATGATTTAGCTGTGACCCGCATCACTTGCAATACTGCAGCTGTAATAATGCTCAAAATATCATAGCAGGATGACATAATACATTTATGCTTAGTTCTGACACATACAGTGGGTGTGGGGAGCAGTCGGAAGACATTTTGGCCAGCCAATCAGCCTCTCTGACATGTGACTGGTGCTCTGCAGTCAGCCAGTGGTTGCTAGAGCAAACTTGCTTTGCCTGAGCGTTAAGGGCGTAGCGCGGTGGTTTTGACAGCGGAAACTGGGCCTTGGGACAACAGACCCAGTATGAGATGTTAAGTTTGCTGTTGTTATGAAGAATTTCCATGGTTGGAAAAAAAACAGGCTTCAGTTTAGAAGCAGTACTTCAGAAAACGGCTATCCTTACAGCCACCGCACAGTCCTCTAGTCTCTTATATGCATGAACGAACTGCACTGTTTTAGTTCAACTTCTGTTGAAATGCTGCAGCACATGTAAGAAATGTGCAGACAGACAGCGTGCGGGTCCACGTGAGTACCCCTGCCGACTGCGTCATTGGGGCTGAGCCACTTCCTGCTCTACTTCCTCTTGTCTTTGTTTATAGCCACAGCCCGTTTCCATGGAAACAGTCTCCTAGTCCACAGAGATAAATCATTCCTCTGACATGACCACACTGGTCAGGAAACTCCGAGCCAGTACATGCTGGGCACTGGGCTCATAATCTGCACCAGGATCTCTCGTTCATAGAAAACCGAGAACTTTTACAAACTCCTGATGAAAAACAAAACCTGTCCGCCCCATCAGCGCGCAGTGGGCAGTAGCCATTTTTAGGAGAATGAGGTCAGGCATTATGCTATCTGGCCATCTTCCTGCAGTGACTCAGGGGCTTCCCCGCAGTGTGCTATTCACCCAAACTCTAGCATTTTCTCCCCACTCTCTGGCTGAACTGTAGGCAGCTGCCTAGGTGCCGTATTGTTGCCCATGCTGCTACGTTACTCAGTGACTTAGAAGGCAATGTGGTGATGAAGGCATTGAATCACATTTGAGATGTGCTTCAAAGGCAGTAGGACGTCATGATGTTGCCAAGATACAGACTGTTTACTGTTAGCTGTTGTGCTGTATTGCTCCAAAATCCCCAGTATTTCACTATGGCTAAGTTGCATAAGCCAAAGCCTTAGTTGACATTAAGCCCATGAGCTAAAGCTGGGTTGTAAACAAATGGCCTTTTTTATAACTTACTATTTAATAAGTTATAATTTATTAGAAATAAACTGGAGCAAAAATGTAATGGCTTTCATTTTACTGTATTAAAAATAGAGCTGCAAGTTCTCATATGAAGCAATTATCACCTTATTATAGTTATTATTAGTGTTATTATTAGTATACCTAACCTCCAAAAAAACTTGATAAACATTTTATTATAGGGTTTACTACAGACCTACAGGGTTCCATGGGGGCCAGAATTTGAAAGACTATCCCACTTTATGTTGGATACAAATAATGTCATGTATGCATGACAGAATAAAGATATATGCCCATAGCAGGAAAGAAAGCTTGGGTTATATATATGTAGTAGGCAAATATTATATTGGGATGCAGTCTGGGAAAATGCTGTCGGTGCTTTAAGAAAACCCAAATCATTAGTGTATACACTTAAAATGTTGCCATTGAGCATATTCAACACAGAGAATTACACATCAAATTGCATTCATTCCTGACCGATATTGCTTATTTTGGACCCACAGGATTGTACATGTTATATGGGAATGTCCGGAGGTTTTTGGTTTGTGGGGAAAGGTTATTAGTACTCTTGGAGAACTAACAGGGATACAATTACCAAAGGACTCTGCTGTACATCTTCTAAACAATGACTCCTACCTTTCCCTCATGGAAAAAAAACATGCAGAGTCTGCCTGGCAGACCTGACTGCAGCCAAGAGGATTGCAGTAGAGAGCTGGAAACATCCTCACAATATTTCAAGTACTTACTGGCTGTGGTGCTTTTTGGACCTTTCTTACCTCATTAGCAATAAGGTTGATGATGCACGACCAAACACAATCTTAATGTGGACAAAGTTGACGTCTAACTCCCGTCAAATGAGAAATGCTCTGTGCGTCTAGCTATTCCAGTCCCTGTGGTTGGTGGAGGGGAAATGGGTAGAAAGACGAGTGGCAGGGGAGGGTTGGAGGGTGAGTAGGAGGGACAGGGATGAGGGTGGAGGGGTGGCTGGATTAAACATTCAAAATGTAATCAGTAACCTGTTCTTAATGTACTTTTCTGGTGTTGCAATAAAAAATGACCCATAATCAACACAGTAACTTAAATAATACATTAAAAATAAATAAAACACATTTAAAAATGTATCCCCACCCTAACAAACTGTAATAACCAAGGCTCTTTACAAAATAAATGAATGATGGTTGCATTTTTGTTGGAATTTGGCCTACTGACCCAGAAAACATTGTGCCAACTAACACCTAGGCCAACCAACCTCAATTTCACCCAGTACACAAAGAGATGGATACGTATCAAAGCACAGGTTTGCTGTTTTACAGATAAGCTACATTTCAGAAATAAAATCAGTGGGAAATAAGACACTTTCTCCTCCACTCTGCCACTCCTGCTACTTCTGCTTCCTTTATCCTGACCCAATTAGCACTGACGTCCAGGATTATGGGAAATGTAAAGCAGTGAGTGATACACGTACACTGCCTTCTGTAATTGGCCGAATGTGAAGTAGCACTTTGGGGAAACAGTAGAAGGCTGACAGAAGAGGCTGTATTTGTTGAGCTTCAGACAGCCCAAATGTCCACGCAATGAGTCCTTCTCGAAATAGGGGTTAGGAGATTGTGTGGAAGCGCTAATGAAGGCCCTGAAAGTGTCCCACGCAATCTGTTGCGTGTAACACTGACGCCATAGGCCTCTCATGCAAGCGACTGTTTACAGCAGTTTGTCAGTGAAAAACTCCCACAGATTAGACTGTATATAGCAGCGGCTGAATATACCACCTACTCTCAGAGGTGGGTAGGACACTGATGTCTCACTCACTTCGTATGTCGTATTTGTATTTTGCAATCCACCCACAGCACTATAAACCGAATTAATCCAGTAGAACACACCTTGCCAACCAAACCTGAAGGAATGTTAGTCATGCCTCAGATATGATGCAACACTTCTCCATGCTCTCGTCAGACAAAACAAAGACCAAATAAGGCTTAGTAGTGCATGTAGTAGAAGTATTTACAGCCTGAGTTGTGTGGTTTATAAGGTTGTGCTTGTGTGTATAAGATCACCACTGTAAACTACTATACTGAAACTGAAAGCAAATTTTGTCCCTGTGATTTCCCAGTTTCACAACTGTGCTGGAAATTTCCTGTTTTTCCATACTTCACGTGCATCTTGAAGCTGGATTCAGATGATAAGCACCGAATGATGTTTGACATTCAAATGTACCACAGCATAATCCCTGCTTATTATCATCTTCTTTAAAGCTTGCTCCTCTTTCTTTCTTTTTTGTTTATACAAGGTTCAACCAAATCTCTTCTACCATAAATACCAGGTGACTTTGTAACATTAGCTCTTCAGAGTCATGTTGATGTCCATGTCATCAATTTGACTGAGGATACACTTGTACAACACTGTCCTCTTGACCTGAAATGGATCCCACACACTTTGCTTAGCACATGGTGAGGGTCAATAGCTCCTTTGCTCTTCATTGTACATCCTGACAGCTGCTGGCTTTGGTTTACATTTGGCAGGCAATCAAAACCTTTGCACGTGCAGCCAGTTAGTGGTACAGAACTGAAGGGCACACATTTAAAACAATTCTAGCACTAGAAATTATTAATGCTAGAGGTTTCTAATGGTCTGTTAGCTTATGTACCTCTTATTTTTTATTTATTTAATTTATTTCTTTTTTTAACCAAAAGCGATAAATACTTGAAAGGTTCAACAGAAAAATTATTTTCACCACACGTCTCTGGGTAGATGCAACCAAGTACGCTTTCCCTTTGATTAGGCCTTCAGGAACTAAACTAAGGGTCTAATGTGTCAGATTAATCCAGTAGTGGTCGACCCTTGTCCCGGAAAGCTACTTTTCTGCATAGTTTTATTCCAGCCTGTTTCCAGTAAGCTTCCCCACACCTTAGTTAACTGTAATACATCTGATTCAGCCGATAAGATACTTGGGAAGATATTGATAAGCTGGAGCAGGTGTGGCAAATTGTGGTTGAAACTACGATCTGCAGGAAGGTAGCTCTCCAGGACAGGCGTTGGAGACCATTGGATTAATCACTAACATATTAATTATTAATTAAGAACTGACTGTGGAATCATTCATTTGGGTTAAACTGGTGGGACCAATTTCATGAGAAAAAACGTTACTCTAGGTAGCCAAAACGCTGAATGTTTATGTAAATTGGTATTGGTTTAGCATTAACATACTACTAGAATTCCATGTGTTAGCAGAAATTTTTCTTGTTTTATACTCACTCTTGGAATGTAAGGCCATAACTGAAGGCCTAGTTTATTACACATGGAAATTTAGCCTTCATGTATGCCATTCCTGGTCTTATACACCACTACACTATGATCCCACGGGTTTAGGGTATATTGCTCTTGAACTCTCCTTTCTCCCACTTACTGACTTGTCTGTGCAAGTAAATGAAAGTAAAAAGTAAATAGCCTCCCCCTCTGTATCTTTTCTTATCAGTCATATACATGGCAACAGCCCCGTGCTTCCGAGATGTTGGTTTTTCCACTTTCAGAGCTTCTGCAGAAGTCCAGAAAATTGCGATGGTGTTTGATTATACCTTGTAAAGAGGGTTGGGTCCTGCGTGAATAGATTTCCAGCTCCACACCTAAAAAATATTATCATGTCTCTCTTAGCGCTAGGCTAACAATGATGACAAACACTTTCTGGCAATTCTAGAATAAGCACTTGCATTTGTAACCTGTAAAAGACATTTTATTTAAAGCTTGTAACACACACTTTACCCTAAAAGTAGCAGAACTGGCACCATCCATTCAGTGACAAAGGCAGAAATACATTTTTGGGGTGGGGTGGGGTGGGGTAACTGGGCAATTAGATACAGTTTCCAAATATGTTAATGTATATAAGACTGTAGCCTATTTCTGACAGCCGGGCAGGCATCACCCCACTTATACCCAAGCTCAGCTCCCTGCAGTAATGTCACCATATTCTGGCAATCAATAAGAATGCTGGATTCACATTAATACAATAAACACTGCAGCACCCTTTATAGACTATAAAGCGCAGGAACGTGGGTTTGAATGTCAATAACATAACTAATTAGCAATCTGCTGATTTGTACAAAGATGAGGAATAGCAATACAGCAAATTTAAACACCAATACCAAATCAATCAAAGTCGCACGCATATTTCTGGCATATATGTCATTTCTTGGCATAATACATGCATGTATTGTATTGTCTTAGTATCTTTGATTAATTGTAGTAACTGTAAAATGTACAACAACAGAAAACTAACAACAGCGATGTGTTTTAGGCTTTGGATAGATCCAAAATAAGAAAATCTCACTTTTAAACCACTCGAACATCCCCACAAATGAAACTTTCAAAGACAGCAGTGCTAATAACAAGCTGATGGCTTGAGACGATGGCAGACAGCAACAGTTTGTGTGCAGTGATTGAAGGGTTGAGAAAATAAGGTGGAGCTTTGCAGAGAGCATAGTAATTTGATTGGCTACCGTGACAGCACTCTCAGAAAACAAATCAAACATTATTCTCTTAAATAAATCATCTTAGTAAGTATCCTTCCCCCGTTTGTTTGGGTAGGCCTGTGATTAGTCTGAGTAGGCAGGCCCACCAGGGTTATGCCCCTGCATCCACTGGAAATCAAAAAATGATTGGTTGACTTGACTGTCCCTTCTTAATGATGTTAATCTGTTAATGTTAAATGTTAGATTAATCTGATGTTAGGCCTCTCAGAAGGAAGAGCTTACTTGGCTGTATATACATAGATACCACAAGAAAAAACATCAAGAAAGTTGGACAGTTTTCCATTAAGTATTTCAAGAATTTGACCCTTTTGAGTCAACCCAAACCTTCCCAATGAAGCAAGAGTACTCCATTGTACAACCTTAAAAACCCTAAACCTTATAAATATGGACAACCTTATAAACCTTAGAGCTTATAAACATGTACAACCTTATTAACCTTAAACCTTATAAACACGAACGACCTTATTAACCTTAAATCTTATAAACATGAACAACCTTATAAACTACACAACTTGTAGAGTTTAAATACAACAAGCATGATGATTTTACTCAATAAAATGAACTAAATATTACAGACGTGTCTTTTTCTTCTTTCTTAGAATACGTCGGGCCTTTTCTGATGGTGTAAAAGGCCCTGAGGGTCCCCCACTAACGGTTTGGGAAATGGACAAAAGTTGCGTCTTGTCAGAATGAACTCATCCTCTCAACGGTGCCATTTGCATATTGCATAGAAGTTTACTTGGAATGGAGAAGCTTATGGTGTTACTGCTAATATGTGATGGATCCAAACTGCAAGCTGAAAGTAGACTTGGAATGTTATTGGGTTTGATCTTGATTAGCTACTTTGTCTTGTTATGAGAGTGACTAAGCATCAAAGCACGAACAATATGCTTAAATCCTCTTCATCAGGTTACATTGTAAAGGTTTTTCAAGTTAAGCTGGTACGTCCACAATGTAAGACGAGATGGGAACAAATATGCTGAAGTTGGAATCGACCTTTCCTGGTGTTAGGAATGGCCTGTGTAATGGGGCCTTGATCAAACAGAGCAACAGCTGATCCAACTGACCTTTGCCCTGAGAGACTGTCGAACTCTGTACGTGACAAATAGAGTTAATACTTGGCTAGTCTATCTTAGAACCTGGTCTGCTGTAGACATGACGACTTCTGCCCTTCATATTTAGGTGCCTCATAATTTAATAAACTTTGGACTAAATTTAAGTGGAGAATTTACATTGGAAATTCTTTTTATATTTTAGGCTTAATCTGGGTCTTAGTATGAGGCCCATAGTGTCAGTGTCAGTATAATAATGCTACTTTGTTTTCAATATTTTGCAGGGGATTTCCAGCTTTTACAGCAGTCCACTCAGCAGTACTGATGATACAATACACACGAACTCAACTCCCTCATTCTTTCACACTGGTGCATTTACAAGAAACAGGAAGTGTTCCACTCCAGTGGTCATAAAACAATGATGCCTCGGCACATGACATTTTTTTTTACACAATTAAACAAGTTGCACTACCAGTCAAAAGTTTAGAGACAACTAAATGGCCTATATGTAATAGTTACAATATTAAAATATGTATTTTGTTGCACAAAAAAAACACAGTTTTGCACAGTTTAAAAAAGATATCCTTTCAATTTTCATGAATATTCATGATGGACAGACCAATAGATCTCTTGTTACATCATATCATTGCACTCCACTCCACAGGTTAACAAAGCTGTTTTGTCCTCCTGTAAAGTTCCATTTTGGTGGTTTTTAATGTGCATAATTCCGTAAGTGTTAATTTATAGTTTGATGTCTTCAATTTCATTCTAATGCAAAGCATTAAGCTAAAAACAAGGAAAGCTTCTAAGAGTAGCCATGTCTAAACTTTTGACTGGTCATGAATTCCACGGTGTTCCACTTCAGCACGTGTTGTCACAGGTTTCCATGGATGACCTGGGAGATTTTAGCATCTCATTTTGCATATTGCTCTATGACATTCTTTCAGATCAGTCAAATCAAGCTAAACACGATGTCACTCAGTTATAACTAGTTTTAGTTATAAATAAGCAATCAATTTATATCATAACCAGCTAACAAGTGATGGGGATGAGAAGTGGATTATTAGCTTTGGATTATTAGCCCAGTCACTAAGCACTAAAATGCACTAACCTTTTGTAGTCCTTCCCTGGGTCTCGTTTGTGTGCAGTCTGCAGTCATTGCTGCTAGCATAAACACTTATAGTAGAGTGAGACAAGCTGTTTAAAAGCCTTCTTACACAGGTGAGTGAACATGCCACAGTCTATTAGCTCCAAACAGCCTGCTGTGCCTCTGTGCTGTCCAGTCACCCAAGGGGGGCCTACTGACACACATAGTGGTTAACAGTAGTTTAAGACTTTCAGCCAGTAGCACTGGCCCATATGGCGCTGCACCACCTGGACTTGCTGTATGACCCCACTGCAATGAATCGCACATTTCAGAGGCACTTCCATTTCATTCTATTGACCTTGTTTAAAATGGTGCCAAGAGCACAAATTTACTCAGTTTAAGCAAGCTATCAAAGTTCATTTGCTGTAAAATGATTGGCATAAGTATTGAGATCAGATAAGGAATGTCTATGGTAGGATAGAAATAATAAAACGTTTATTGAGAAAAGTGTTTATGACCCAGTGGCCCGTCCGACATTTTGATGGACTCCTCCCATCCAGGTCTGGCAGAGTGATGACACACCTTAACTTGGAAACACCCTGGTTCATGGTTATGCAACTAAAGGTATGCAGCTTGGGGAGCCACAACTGTTGGAGGTGGAGAGAGAGAGAATGTATGACAGGTGAAAGTGTAGTCATAAGGGTGAACCTTTATCCCACAAGAAGTCCCAGGGCTTTCAGAGGAGGTTTAAAGTGTAAAACCTTACACTCCACCCACCAATGACTACCTTCAAAACACATATTACTGCATGCACCTTGTTTATGCATGTGCTGTATTGAGCACATGTCTCTTTATTTATGTAGTTTACATTAAGCATACATGGTATGCTGAGAATATATTTTTGTGGAGTTTAGATGTGATATTTCATTTTTATTTTATTTTTTGCATCAGAAAGAGGGAAGTCAAAGACAAAAAAACAGATACAGAGATGATACAGAGAAAATGGGACTCATAAGAACTGTGCCTGGGCTAAGACCTGATAGACCACCACAACTGTTAGCATCTTTTTTTGACAGATGGGAGACAATCAAGCTCCAGTTTCGCTTCAGGTGTAACAAAATCATTGGTATTTCTGTCAGTTATTTCACTGCGAAGACAACTCAATGTTAGCTAGAAGCCAATACTGAGAAAAAGAAGTAGACAAAAAAGTGGACAGTGGACATGGCAACCCCAAAGCCCATACCTCATGGGAACAGAAAATGTAACCAACTTCTAAAACGTTGCTGGTATGGAAAAAATATCCCTGCAGATTTCCAAGAGATTTCCAAACAGAATGAAGGCTATAATATTTCTTCCGGGACTGAAAAATGAATAACTTGAGTTCACTGGAAGTGAAATAAATGAAAGGAGTGATCTGACTTTTGTACAGTACTATATCAGTGTCTATATCCCTGTCTCTTTGTGTGATCTTCATGTTTTTTCTTGAGCTGATGTTGGCCTGGATGACTCAGTATATCTGATATATGAAATCAAAGTAGCAGTGTAGAGGATGAGGGATGAATACATCTGGACTGCATCGTGTTTCGTCTAGTCCTATCTGTAGATGCAGGAAGTAGATACATGTCTCAGTCTGAATGCACCCAAATAACATTAAAAGATATATATAAATAGTTTTTGAGTGTTTGTTTGTTTTTCTTTTTTGAGAATCACATGCAGTGCTTTCACAGTCCCCTACAAAGGAAAATGGTTTTTTATTGCTGGTGTGGGTTTCTACTTCAGCGAATTTTTACCTCTGCAGAGGAAAATGTTCTGCTTAGTATATAAGCCTGAATATAATCCTGGTTCTTTGCATGGTGAAATATGTGTTGTATGTAGTTCTGTATAGAGTCTTTTTGAAAGGGTTCTATTTAGCACCAAAAAGTGTTCTTCTAAGCTTGACATCATAACTATAGCAGAGCCCTTTGGGTGATAAAGCCATATACAACACATTTTCCAGCAATCTGAAGAACCCTTTCACCATGCCTGTAAATGGTTCTTTGAGTATCTATATACACCCACCATCAAAAGAATAGCTGCACAAATAGCTGCACCCAAAAGGAATTAACCGACAGGAATGAAACTTGGTGGGTGGGTTTGACATGGTGAGACATGCGAATGCTTCAAGTTTTATGTGAGGTCATGCATGTGACATAAGCAAGTACAGGCTTTATTGCTGTATCTCCCTGACCCAACAGCCATGATTGCAGGCTTTCAGCAAACAGCGTTGAGCATCCTGTTAGTGTCAGCACCATTGGCTGCAAGACGCAGGACTTCAAGCACGCAGACCGTTACGATGATTGCCCTTAACCTCATGTCAGTGTCACCAAAGACTGCAATGGTGCCGTGTCATGGAGTGGCAGCTGGTCATCTTCAGTGACGAGTCCCACTTTGGTCTTGGTGAAGACAACCAATAAATCTCCACCCCTACTGCAATATCTGGAGAAACTGTGTAAGAATATTCAAGCTGCATGGGATGGACTATCGCAGGGCACAATTAGGAACCTCTACAAATCCATATCGAGCCGAATGCATGTTGCATTAGCAAACATGGCGGCCCAAAGACATACTGAGAGACCCCACTTCTGTATGTGCAGCTCAATAAATATTGCCCATATAAATCTAAATTTATCGTCATTTATTGTTCCTGGTAATCTGCCTTCTGATTAGCACTGCAATCCAACACTTCCTTCTGGGTGCAACTACTCTTTAGATAATGGTGTATACATATATTTATTACAGTATTTGCATATACATAAATATACATACATTTAAATACATCGCTTCATTTACCCCATTTTATGTATGCAACATCTTTCGTTTGAGATTCTCAGAGATGGTTTCACATCAGTACAGACCCCTCAAGTGCATCTGGTTCTTATGTAATGTTGACAGGAAGCATGGGTGTGGGCTGTAGGTGTTTTGATTAACAGGGTGAATAGTGTCACTTTCCCTGCTCTAACAGTTTGAGTATCCACTTTAATTTATTTAAGTATACTTTATTTTGTTGGGGGGAGCGGGAGCGGTCTAGCTATTGCATTTAACACATGGAGTGTGCAAGGTAAAACAAACTAAGCAGCATGCATTTTTCCATTGAGATAATTCCTGCTATTCTTCATCGTAGACAATGCTCCGCAGCCACTTTTTCAGCCAGGAGCCGTTGGCATAGTATTAATAGCTGTGCAAACAGGAGGAAAAGGCATTAGAAAGCCCCCCTAATGATGTGGTAATCAAACGCTCCCACACTGCTGGCATCTTAAAAATGGCCCTCTGCGCAGTCCTTGGATCACCCTATTAGCACTCCACCATAAAAGTACTCTCAGTTCCTCTAGACTCCGGAGGGAATCGTATGTTTACTTTCTGCCTAAAGAGCTGTGGGGCTTGGCTGCCCAAAAGGAATTAGGATCATCTATCAGCAGCCTTTCCCCATGCATTAAGCCCCTCTGTCCCTGGCACAGGGCCTCACTGGCCCTGGGTCTAAAGCTAAAGAGCAAGCGGCTGCATTTAGCCTCTGACTCAGCCTGAGAAACAGCAGCCATGCAAGGAAAGAGGCACTCTCGCCGATGGAGAAGGGGAAGACAAAACCCTGTTTATTTCCATCAGTACAAAAAGTAGCTTAAAAATGTTGGGAAATGTTGTAAAAGTATATTGCTTAACATTCGGACACCAAGGAACTTTTTCCAAAGTTTTTTAGCTTGCATGTAGGCTATATATATGTTTATACTCGAGCACTAGAGCAGTAAGTCTGCTCCCCAGGATACAAACTTACAACATAAGAGATTCACACTGGAATTAGTAAATATATGACAGTCATTATTCTCACATCTACACTCAGTAGGCATCAGACAGGTCCATTTATAGCGAGGCTTGATCAGAGCAGGACAGAATGACTCAGCGAGTGTTGACTTAATTTCCCTCCATTTCCATCTCACTGCCTCGCTCTCTATTTACATAATGACTTCTCATCGCTATCACTATGGCGACAGTGGTCACATGAAAATAAACACAGCGGGTAAGGCGAGAAAAGGCTGATGAAAGCATTAAGGCCTGATGGTAGCCTGATGGAGAAGGTGTTTTTCAGGCTGTGAGCTGGCTGAGGCCAGGCAGGGTGAGGGAGCTTTCCCAGCCTCATCTCCGGGGCGAAGTGGGTCAGCCTCTGGCCGCAGAGGCCAATCCAGCTAAGCACAGATGTGTGTCACAGGAGGAACCTGACCTCGGGGTTTAGCTCCAAAACCGCAGGTTGCCTTGCCCGAGTCCTGGGAAAGGACGGCAAGTGGTTGGACCCTGTGCTAATAGGCGTTAGCATCTTTAGGATGGAACTTGCTAACCTTTTTCAAACTAAAACCCAATAAAAGAAGAATAACCCCCCCAAACAGATGTGGTTTATGTAAATAAGTCAATTAAGTGAATCCGACATAAACCCACTGTAGGGTTTACGGACAGACACTTCACAGCTGAGAAAATACACAACAGGCCTTGCAGCAGTCCAGGACAATTGCTTCCTTCTGTAGTCCCCTCGAGGCGAATTTGCACTAACACCCATATCCCTCCACTCCAGATGTAATAGAATTTTCTGCTACTCTCCATAAGATCTAAAATCTTGGAGTGCTTCCAGGCCTCCCTCTGATAGTCTTAGAAGATTTTTCGGTACCAAGCCGCCAAGGCCTGATGTTATGTCAGAAGCTTAGTGCCTCCAAGACAGGCACAACGTGGCTGCCCACTATCCGAAAGTTCAACGGTTGCATTGCGCAGACGCTGTGCTGACGTCTGCACTATGTCTTGGACAAACTCAGAAAAAAACGGGCCTTGTGTTTTTGGCTCGCAGCAATTAAGCAAAGCAAAGTCGATTCACCTCTCTCATGAACTTTGAACGAGAAAATCGATTGGCCAGCAAGCTCAGACTGATAATGCAAACAAATCAAAGCATCCCCCTGCTGTCAGGTGCACATCTGTTGCTTTCCGAAAGTGTGAGAAAAACTTTTGTTGTACTGTAAAAAATGGAGAGGGACAGGTGTTAACTTGAGGTTCTGGTGAGATCAGATTGTGAAAGAGCATTGCTTTTGTTCATCTGGAGTGTTACTTTGCTTCATTTCCACCCTAAAAAGCTACTAAGAAACCCTGGAATAATTCCATGATGCAGGTACAATATGGTGATATTGGTTGTTTGCGTGCTAAATTAAATCGTATTATATTGTAATGTTGTATTGTATATTATTGTATACAACTGTTGCCTTGAATATTATATTGTAATGTGCTTTTCTGTACATATTGTGGGTTACATCAGCGCTTAAAAACATTGACTAACTGCAGGTGTCATGCAGTTTCATAAGTATAATTAATCCTTTTGTTGGCAAATTTGTAGGGCGGCGTTCATAAGGCTACATGAGACCTACATAAGCCTGTCATAACAACTGAGATATACCTATATACATTTATGAAGCCATATCCAAACAACCATCAAACACTATCCAGTGTGAAATTGACTACAACAGCCTTCTTGACAAATGACTATTGTTGGAATAAGCTTTTATAAATGTTTTAAATGGTCATATCAATTAAAAGACATATGTTGGTGTTATGTATCCTTAAGAACTCTGTTTTACAGTGAAGTGTTGTACTTTAATAACTGGATTTACTGCATCACCATAAGTAAAATACAGAATAAAAATAGTTGTTTCTATAGTGTGTGTAAAGAAAAACATCCTTCAATGATGATATATGGCCAAAAGTATGTGGACACCAATCCCATTTATTCAGGTGTTTAGCCACACCTGTTCTTAACAGGAGCATAAAATCCAGAACATAGCCTTCCGGTCTCCGAAGACAAACATTGCCAGTGAAATGGGTCAAACTGAAGCATGCAGTGATTTTAATCGTGGCACTGTTGTAGAACACCACCTTTGCCACAAGTCAGTGTACAAAATTTCTGACCTGCTAGATCTGCCCTGGTCAACTGTCAGTGTCATTACTGTGCAATGGAACCCAATCTTGGAGCAACAAGAATTCTAAGAATTGTTCATAGAATTTACTGAACTTGAAAAACGGCTATGTTATGCTGCCTGCCTGCACATAAGCTACATATTTAGTCTTTTTTTACAGGGTGAACCACTGTGTGTTGGTCTGTCAACTCTTGACGGCACCACACAAATGTCTGTGTTGGATATGCAGCACTTGGAATAGTCCTCCCTGGAGGAGCCAAGTGTACATTCAGTATGGCATAAAGGCTTAGGGACAGTGGCTGTGTAGTGTGCCAGGACGTAACAGAGCAGTGACTAAGCTGGCTGCCATTGCTCACTGGCCACCCCAGGTCAAAGCTCAGCACCGCCTCACACCACCAGACTCCACTAAGCTCTCCCTCAGCCTCTGACCCACTTTATGCCGGTCAGTAATTAAGCTTCTACTCCATTATCCTCAAACCAAAGCACACGCTTCACCAGTGCTTGGGTGGGATAGCACAGGTGTGACCACGCTTAGTGCAAAGGTGTGGCTTCAATGAACCTGCTTCTATGCTTTGGGCCACAGTAGCCTGACTCACAGAGCAGGTTCAGTGTTGACAAATAAATGAAAGTCTCATTTTCGTTTGATAAACTCCAAATTAATTCTCAGAGCTTACGCAAAAGAAGCCATCAGCTTGACGCTATTGCCGCATCAGCTGGGGAACCGCTGCCAATATAAACAGCAGAACATGGCAGACAAGCAACTGGCACTAAGCACAGAGGGCAGAGTCCAAACTGAGTTTGTCCTTTTCCGGACTTGGTGTTTAGCGCACACACGTTAGTGTGCTTTCCACGTATCAGAGTCCATGAAGTCGAAGAGCCTCCAAATATGGACCGCATGTTGTAAATAATAACCCCGGGTCCTTTTTTTTAAGGCTTGCTCGAACCCAAGACAATCAAATAGGAATTTTGATCATGTTTAGATTATATAAGGGCTCAAAGTTTTACTTAATTAAAAGCAGTGTTGTGACTGGGATGGTCTTTGTCATCGTGACAAACCGGGATAAATCAGAATCAAATTGTATTTTGTTCCATGGTTGTTTCCATTTATGAACATATAAATAAAAGTCTTTCCTTGTAATTTCCAGATTTTTGGAAGGAACTACTCAGCAATAAATCTGTTCTCTAGATGAGCATGCCAGATAAGCATAAGAGTTTTCCTAATGAAGACTGGCTTTGAATACAGTCAAAGGGCTTTTTTCGGGGGTGTTTGACATTCCATGCCACTCGTGAATGTGACCGTGAGAGGCCTACAGGTAAGATAGCCAGCTGTGACTTCTGCAAACTTGTTTCTGAAATGCATTAAATGTGCTTATTACACTTGCATAATCCTTTGAAAATGTTATTCACTGGTGGGAAGGTGAAGAACTTAGGACACGCCTTGTTTATGAGGCTTAGTCAGCAATGAACCCAGCACTGGCAGGCCTGAGGATCCAAGTTATCTAAATGCAACTGATGCAAATGTTATTTTTGGAATTGCAGATAAACATAACACCAACACATGATAAAACAACATACATATCGTCCCTGTCTAAAGAAAAGCAAGTATCTCCAAAATGGCAACTTTACAGAAGAGGGCCAAAACCTCATTGATTTGAATGTAAGTCAATGGAACCGGATTTTGAAGACATTTTAGGACGTTTCCATTGGTACATTCATTATGAACATCATCATCACACAATGTCAACAGCAACTCATGTGATCAACATGATACATAAAAGTAAAAATGGACAAAAATGGAGGTACAGGACAGAAATTTTGTGTGTGTGGGGGGGGGGGGGGGGGTTATTTTCTCCTCTCTCAAAGATACTGTTTATCTGATGGTTTTGGAGGCATATGGAGGCATGTGGACTTCCATTTTATCTATATATTTTAATACGTTTAAGTTTTGACTAGAAATGAAATAAATGAAACCTTAATTACTCCATTTGAAAATATCGGTTGCCATGTACATGGTGTGAACATTTTGTGATAAACGGATCAATAGCAATGGTCCAAACCAGGAATAAAGTCTCCCTGCATTAGCTTTCTTCCTCCTTTTTGAAGACATAACAGATGCAGATAGGAAAGAAAGAAAAGGCTAAACTTTAAGAGCAAAATTACACATCCTAACATGGCATTCCCTTGGTGAAACAGAATTCCTGTAACCACACAGTGTTTTAACTGTGTGGCACAGTATCAGCTGGAATATGGATTTCTCTACATCCTACAAAAAAATCCCTCAGGCGTTCCTGGCCCTGCTGAGGCCTCCCTGTTTCACTTCTGTTGCTTTTGAGAGCTGTGCAGACCTATATCAGCAGGGGTGGGTCCTGAGAGACTGTACAGCATCCAGCTGGAGTGCAGCGCTTATGAAACCCTGACCCACATGCATATTGCAATATAAACCACACATGTACAACAGAACTAGAGCCCACTCTTAGAATTAAGAGATTTTTCCTCAGAGTGCATTAAAATTATAAAACGTATATCCTGTCGAACAGGACTCAGTGTGGTTCCTGGCACTGAACTGGGTCACTCGATGTGCTTGGCGTGTCACTGAGCAGATATATTAAAGGATGTGACAGAAAAAGGCTGGATGTGCTTTGAACTCCTCCCCTGTAGCCCCCCTGCTGACCAGTAGCTGCTCTGCTTTACTGTAACTCGGTGGCATGGGATTAATCTGCTCCTCTGAAACTTAGCAGCATGCTGTCATTTGGAAGGAAAATGAATGACGAAGCCTTTCCTAATAACCCGCCAAAAAGGTGGGAGTTTCATGTCCAGTAAGCAGTAAACAGTAGTAGCCATGATTAATGACAGTTGAATTTTTACAAATTACCTGACATATCTTAGAGGTCATGGTTATCAATTGTCTTAATAAATGGCTGGTGTAATTACATTATTTTTCATTTGTGGTCCTTTAAAAAGCTGGGACAGAAACTCAGTATCAGACTTAATCCATACCACATTTGTTGAAGCAGACGAGAAAACAATTTACTTTGAATGTGCTGACAAGTTAATGTAATGTTTACAGTCTTTACATTGTGCCTTTGCTTGACATCCAAACAAACACACTGGAAAAGCAGACCTGAATCTGCTAATACAGAATGTAAATCAAATGGAAATGCAATTTGCTGTGTAATTCATTATGTAATAAATATGTAATTACATCATTTTTGTTTAAACAGCTTTGCAAAACAAAAGCTACTCTCCACTTCTAAGGACTTTATGATCTGGGATGCAGCACCGAGCCAACAGACCTGTGAAATCTCAATGTGAAACAAGAAGGTATTTATAATCTGAACACTCCTCTTACAATAAAAACAGTATGTCGTGTTAAACAATGAGGAACTCTTCACATTACCTAGAAATTATATTTCCTGGAAACTCCCTTGACTGATCTCAGATACTGAGTCTTAATATAAAAAAGGAAAACTCTGGGAAGTTCACACATTGTGGTGCAGAGACGGAATTTCTAAAAGGACATTTGAATGCATGTTATCAAAGCCAAGTGTGAAAACACGGCTGTTTCAGTAAACAAAACAGTTATGTAATGTCCAGTTACCAAACACCAATGTGACTGTAAGAATGCTGTTTCTGGTTTTGTGTCATGCAGACTTCGTGAGTTTTCATCTAGGCAGAACCAGCACCAAACAGAGATGGAATCGTTCTAAACAATGCTCGACCTTGTTGTATGCCAAACCACACAGAGAAGTTGCATGTAAAGGAATGGACCTAACAGCCATTCTTTCTTTCCTCCCACGGTCTGGCTTCCATTTGGCAGATAACTTCAGTTTAGATACCAAAGCGGTCAGTTTTGGTGTGTCTCCAGTTTCTTCAGTTCGTGACAATAGTCTTAACAAGAAAACAGATGGAGTATGTGATCTGAGTGCTTTCCTAATAAGGAACATGGCATATTCCTCTGCCTGCTAAATGCTTTGAAAATGTCTTCTTATGCTTTGTGTAATTATTTGCCACATATTGAAACAATATTAGAAAAATAAAATTGCTCTGTTTTTGTTTTATCTCCTGTTGGTATTAATAACAAAGAATGCACGTTTCAGTTAGTTTCAGTGAAATGTTTACTTCATAAGTGTTTGCTTGGTCAGTGTAGTCTTGTTGAGTAAAACTCATTGTCTTTTTCATTGGCTTCATACATCATCTATTCACATACTGTTTAACTTGTTTTACTCATCTTTGTGTTGTCTTTGCCTATTGCCTTCCTTCCTTTGTGTGTGTAACTCTATTCTACTCCATATACTCCATGTTCATTATTAAAAGTCAACTGTGACGAGATGAAAGCCAGGTTGACGTTGACTAATTGCTGATGATGTCATGAACGAAACCAAAAAGGAGAAGGGAATATGACTTTACAAATCTGTGACAAGTCAACAGGTCAGTCTGACATGCCATTTTTCCTCCGGTGAACCAGATATAATTTGTATCCGAGTTAGGCGTAAGCCAAATATATATTGAACATAGGTACACCTTAGGTTGCCTTATCAAGATACTCACCCACAGGCAAATTTAGAGCATGGTAACTCCAAGAACATAAGATAACTGACTTTATAGAATCAGAGGCATTAACTACATAGACTCATTGCTGTTGGTAGGTATAAGTTACCAAGTAATCTGCTGTTTATGTTCTTTAATTAGTAGAATAAAACATCTTAAGTCAAATCGAACAAAGACAACCTGTCCAGTTAATTCAACCTTACTTGTGTGTGATTCCTTTGAATCCACTGTGTACATATTACTCTGTTGAGCACAGTTGCACTTGACATAAAATTTTTAAATAATAGGTGAAAATAATCAGTCTATTTAACTTAAATGATCCGAATTACTTTCATATGATGTACTTGAATTCATTAAGTATGTACTCAATCAAGTGTCTTAGAATATACTTAACGTAACTGCATGGGACCAGCTTTGTTAAGTAAATCCACCATTATTTTATTCTATTTTTTAAAAGTGAAGCAGAGGGAATTTGTTGGAATTGTGGATTTTTATTCAAGAATAGGGGACATTATTACATTGTTAATATTGGAAATTGTTGAAAGGTTACTATCCTGACTTGTTTTTGTAAAGAAAGCCATTCTTTTGTGATGTGTTCATACTTTCTTGGCGCCGAAGCAAACATAAACATGCAGAGTCAACTCTGCCAACACAGAATGGAAATGGAATGTAAATTGTGCGACCAGCTGTATAATTAACTATGTAATAATGTAATTGTACATAATTAAAAGTATAACATGAATGAACTATATAACAAAATAGCAGTATGACTCTAGACTTCCAACAGTTCATAAGCAGAATCTTCAGAACTCAGTGGGACAGGTTAATGTACAACAGGTGGGCTTTGAAGTGTTGTATGTGCTTTCTTTCACTAAGAGCGGAAACCTGTGGTGCGAACGTCTGCAACCCCAGACAGCACCCTTTCTCGTGTCTGCTCTGACTGTTATGTAACCCTGCACACTCTTCTCCTCTGTGATTGGCTCACAGGGACCAAGGATTTGCATGTCGTGTCCAAAAAGCCAGAGTGATGGAAAGAAAGCTTGAGTAGAGCTTGGTGGAGCTGCAGCTGTGCACCGCTCTAACCTTCCTTTCAGATCTCCAGGCTTCCAGCATTCAAGTTAGACAAATGCTAAGTGAGCTAACGCAGAAGCTTACAAGTAGGAATAGGCGATGTTTGTTTGCTTAGACAATGCTCCCATGGAAAGACGCCCAAGTCAATAAACGCAAGAATGCAAGTTTCTGTTTTGGAGGCTCATATTTGGTTTTCATGCTGGCTTAGGCGGTTTCAACAGTAAAATTGCCCTGTTATGTAAGTAACAAAGTTCCAGATTTGCCTAATCGAATCATGGGAAAGGTATTTTCCTCTTTTTAAGAAAGCCAAATATAGAGCACTTTAAGCCAAGTTGTTTCAGTAATGCACATTGCAGCGTCCAAAATGTACTCCTATATTAAACACTGAATAGCATTCAATAAATCCTATGGACCACCAGAGTTGCCTGGAGAATGTTTCAACTTTATGCTTGTGAGATTAATAGGCTTTAAAGTCAAATTGGAAGCATATAGATGTACTTCTGCATAACCCTAATATATGTTTCTAGCTGTAAAATTGCACTTCACTAACAGTTGGGCTTTAAATCTTTCTGCAGGTGCTAAAGTGTTTCATGCCCTCAGAATGAAGCTTGTTTGTTGGGTTTGTTGTTTAGCAATGCTTAGGCCCTACTTTAACTATGTGTATCATATTTATGGCATCCTTTGAAAAAAGGACATAAAAAATCCACTTAAAAAACATAGCAGGGTGTTGGTTGGCCCAGCTTTCGCTCTCGATCATGTATTGTCAGCATACCATTTATTAGGATATCCCAACTAGCAGTGACTGAAAGCTGAATATCTTAGATATAATGTAGGAACAAAACATTTAGTGTATTCAATTTTCATATCTGTATCTGTCATCACCTTATACTGAAATATTATGTTTAAATGTGGTCAAAATTTGAAAATTGGGCTAAATTCTGCACTTTATATATTTTAGCCCTATGTTGAAACATTTTGTGTGTAAAGTGCTATTGGATTGCTGCTCAATTTCGTTGTACACTATGCAATGACAATAAAGGCATCTTATCATCATCATCTTATCATCTGGCTCATTATCAGTTCATTAGTGCACATGGCATGTTGGGGCTTGCACATGTGTGAAAGCTCCATAAGTGCTGACCCATAAGTGCCGACCCATACTTACAGGTTTCAGAGTAACATGTGCAGCCATCCAGATGACGTCTTTTTCAGGAAAGGTCTTGCTGATTTCAGTAAGACACTACCGAACTACGTTCTGCACGTATAACAACAGCATGGCTCCGCATGCCTGCAGTCCAGACCTGTCAACCATCGAAATTGTTTGGTGTATTATAGCAATTGTCTCCCCGTTTCAGCCTGATATCTGAGGAAGGCTTTGAAGTACAGGCTGATACATACATAATGTTTTTAACTAAATAAAGAAGTGTTCCATGGTATAGAGTGAATGTGAGACATTTTTTCATGGGATTTAGGAGTTTTAATGTTGGTTGCACCTCACTCAAGAGTTGGTTGAAGCACCTTTTTTTTCTGTGGTCTGAACATCAAATTCAAAATGAGCCTCAAAAACAATAACATTTTTCCATGATTCCAATAATGTATTTACCCAGGAAGATTTTTGTGATTTGGTTTTTACATATAATCCCCATGATTACCAACTGAAGTGATCAGAACTCTTGAACTCTCAAAGCATGACCTCAGTGCCCTCAGTTTTTTTGGGATCAGGCACGGTTTTGACGTGTAATGATGAGCTCAGGGTGCAGTATACATTCCCACCGAGGCCTTTCGGGAGTACGCACTCAATGATGACCGGGTCTGAGTCAAGTGGTCTGACCTACGCAAGCACAATTGTTGGCTGTCCATGGTTAAAATGATGTCAGAATGAGTAAAGGGTCACTGTTAGAGAATAGGCCAGGTCAGCTGCTAGGCTGAAATCTAAAAGAATGCGTTTCAGGCCCGAAGACAACAGACCTCCATTCATTACGATTAGCCAGTGGGATTTTATGAAGACATCTGTAGAAGTAAAATAATTAACTGAACACTAATGGACATTTTAGATGCAAATAAATTAAGAAAGCTGTATTAGAAGGGTTGGCTGGCTTGTGGATTAATCTTCTTTTGTGAGCTTTATTCACCCACTGCCGTTTAACGATGCTGTCGGCCAAGTAAAGTAAGCTGCTTTAATCACTCCTTCATTCTGATGCGATCCAGTCCAGTAAGGTCAAATTAATGTAATTACACTCTCTTTGTAATCCCAGCCAGGAACTGGTCCGTAAACGCGGTGGCCAAAGCGTGGATTAACCCAAAGAGTCCAAAGCAAATAATTTGTCTCTTAAAACTCTTAAATGAATGGGTAATAATCACTAGTCTTTGAGTAGAGCTAGGGATAAACATAACAAATGGAGACCTTGGAGCTGCTCATAATAAGACTATAGCCTTAGTGCTTTCAAACCACTAGTTCTGCCAGTAGGCCTCGTATAATAAGCGCAGTGTTTTGGTCGGCTGATTTGTCTGGTCTCTATTCTTTGGAAGCTCTTTGCCCTGGAGTGTTTTTCCTCAGTCGTGCAGTGGAGCTTTGGTTTTCCTTTTCTGCCCCATTACCCAGGGCCTTACATAAGCCCTGTCTGTTCTACTTTCTGTAGCTGCCCCTTTTTTTTGCCCTGGTCTCTTCCTTTGGTTACAAATCGTTCTGTCTCACCTAAAAGATTAAAGAATATGTTGGGGAAACAAACATGACCTAGAGGAACATGTGACATGACACTGGAGTATTTCACATTCTCCATTCATTACCTGCAGGCTCGTCTGTCTTCCAACGCTTTAAGCCCTCAACCCAGTGGAGATCCACGTTCTGCCAGACGAACCGAGCAACCCCCTTTCACAAAACCAATACACACAACTCACACACTCTCCTGCCTGATATGTCGTCTTTCTGATGGACAAACACACAAATGGTCAAACAGACCATGCTGTCAGTGCCAGGAGTCCTTGAGGCTGTGTTTAGAGAGAGATGGCCTGATAGGCTTCTGGCTCAGCCCTTCCCAGGATTACACTGTTTGGAGATTTGGAGCTTGTCAAAAAATGTTTTTCATAAATGAGCATGTTTTCTTTGGCAGATTGAGAAAACTTAACATACCAGATTTCTTTGCCAGTTATCTTTGCACAAGTACTAAACGGAAGGAACAACTTACATGAGTGCTACCTTGGGAAAAATGCTATGTAGCTGAATGCGGGACTTTCCAGTCAAAAGGTCAGATAGGTGCAAGGCATTCATTTTTCAGGGTTTGAAACGAAGGCAAGAAAATGAAGCAGCGAAGCAATGCAAAAACAACAGAAGAAAATGACACAAAAACCCCCAATGCTAAGTATAATATTCCATCTATCGCACCTAAAATTTGGACTAAAATGAATAATTGGGCTAGTCATCTGAGATGGACAAATCTACCTTTGAAATTGGGATTATTTGGAATGTGAGAAACTGCAGAAAATGCAACGTACTTCTAAAGGTGAACTACAAAGGTATGGAACAATATCCCTGCAGACTTCCTTCAAAAGCTTGGAAGCTATAATAAAGGCTGGAGACACTAAATACTGAAAACAATTACATCAACATTTAGTCACTGAGGCTTCTCTGTAATTTTCATTTATGCTAAATTATATATGCTGCCTGCTTTTTTCGCCTGACGCAGAAAAAAAATGAATAACTTGTACTTAACCATCCATTTTGGCTCGAAATTAAATAAATGAAAGTGGTGGGCGGTAAATGAAAGTGGCCTCCGACTTCTGCACAATACTGTAAGTGACTAGGCTCATTCAAACTACGTAGCTCAGAATGCCGAGAAGTGTTCCATCTATCAGAAGTTGTTTGTGCATGGAACCGATCAGTTCTCTTTATGAGGGAGGCATATGAAGAAGCTGTTTAGAGGCAAAGCAGATCTTCCCGGAGAACGCAGAGGCATCTGTCCAACTAGGACAGAATGTACCGCACAGGCTGAATGGCTCACCCTCTCACATGCACACATGTGCACGCAGCTGTCACTTAACGCTGATGACCAATCAATGCTGCATTTAGGGCCTGGCTGTTTACCCTGTATTTTGGTGTGGTACGGTAAGGACAGGCTCTGGATTTCAGTCTTTGGGCCTTTATCTCAGAGTGTGAGTGTGCTACTGGAGTTTGGACTGTTGAGTGATTAGAACTGGCTGTTGCAGTAAACATGCAGCTTTTCCCTTTCAAATGTACATCCATGAAACATCAGATTACCAAAAGAAAATGACTCGTTTGACAATCCAAGAAATTTATTATTGTGGCATGCAAAAGTTTGGGAACCCCATTCAAAAGTCCTGTTACTGTGTATAGTTAATTAAGTAGAAGAGCCCATGTCCAAAAGGCATAAAGTTAAAAATGATACTTTATATTAAACATTTTGAGCATGATTAGTGTATTATTTTTAACAATACAGAATTTTCGAGTAAAAAAGCAAAGAAGGACCATGCCAACATTTGGGCACCCCGAGAGATTTGAGCTCTCAGAAACCTTTTATTAAGGTCTCAGACCTTAATTAGCTTGGTAGGGCTATGGCTTGTTCACAGTTATTGTTAGGAAAATCCAGATGATGCAAATTTCAAAGCTTTTTAAATAGCCTGACTCCTCAAACCTTGTCCTTTGTCCATTCCCTCAGTTTGTAATGGAATTAAGAAATAAAAGTTAACAGGAACAGTGGAAATCATGTTGAGATCTGGACGGCCAAGAAGACTTTGCAAGAAATCTGCTTGTAGGACTGCTAGAAAGGCAAAACAAAACTCCTGTTTGACTGCAAAAAGACCTTTAGGAAGATTTAGCAAATTCTGGAGTGGTGGTGCACTGTTCTGCTGTGCAGCAACACCTGCACTAATATAATCTTAATGCAAGTGTCACCAGCAAAAACCTTTACTATGTCCTCACCGCAATATTCAGCATTTAAACAAGCCTTCAGTTTGAAAACAAGTCAAGTTGACGGATGAAGTTAATATAGAATTTTTAGACCACAGTGAGCAAAGGCATGTTTGGGGGTTTAAAATGTCATGAAAAGAACACTCCAAATGTTCAGCATGGGGGTGGATCAATGCTTTGGGATTGTGTTGCAGCCAGTAGCATGGGGAACACTTCACTGATGGATGGAAGAATGTTCTCAATTAAATACCAGGAGCTGAAAAAGGTGAAGATGAAATGAGGACGACTTCTGCAACAGGATAATGATCCTAAACGTGCCTCAAAATCCACAATGAACTTCCTCAAGAGGTGCAAGCTGAAGGTTTTGCAAGTTGTGATGCTTGTTAAAAAGTGGGTGTCACTAAGTACTGACCATTCAGTGTTCCCAAACTCTTGCTTTGGGTCCTTTTCCTTTTTTGTAATTCTAAAACTGTAGAAGATGGAAATGAAAAATGAATCTTGATTAAAATATTAAAGAAATATGTCTCACATGTTCAGGTCATCTTTTACTTTTTATCTGTCAAATATCTACAACCAGCTGTCAATTCCAGCCCTACAGCAGTTCACTTACGTGACTGTAGCATGTAGGAGACACTTTCACACACACATGTTCCCTCGTAGCTTCCAGACTCCCAGAGTTATGCAACAAGGTGGGAGACTTCTCTTCAGAAGCTTGCTGAATCCTCCTTAATATAAACTCAGAGTGAGAAAGCAAGCTTGCGGTGTATCTTTCCCACACTGTGAACTGTACAATGCCATTCAGTGGTTCAAGGGTGTGCTTTACTAGGAAGCTAACACACTAGTGAATGAAGTTTTAGTTTAAGTTTCTTCAGTAAGTTAGCCATATGTAGATAGATCTTTAGTCTTCCAGTCAGTGAATTTGCAACACCAGTCAGCCTTTATAGTCTGGGTTATTTGTGTACAGTGGTGCTTGCATATATGATGGTGACTTTGCACTAAAAATAGCTGGTGAACCTTGGCCACAAGACTGCTAGCTACATCTACCATAATCATGAGAACAGGAGAGAAAAGCCAACAGCAAGTGTAGGCACTTTCTTTTGTTTCTGAGATGTTCTTCTGAAAAGTTTTTACAAGCTAAAAGCTAACCTAGAAGATAAAGACTACTCAACCCCTGTGTTAAAAGCATTCTAGCAAGCAGTTATTTTCTGCATTTCTTACTCTTATTTATTTGTTATAGTGACATAACCAAGCTGATCAGCTGGTGATAAAATGAAAAGTTGAGAAAGCTTTTACCTTAAATGTGGGACAATCTTGACAGTTAATTGGCTATTAGCGAATTGTAGCTAGTTCCAAATTCCTGCTGGTCCAGCATTTCCCACTGCACACCAGTTTAGATAGATCCATTGTTTTAAAGTAATTCACTGCATCCACCATCATCCACCATCAAGTACTTATGCTTCTTGCTGTCTTAGCACAACCTAGGTATTTTCAATTCTTCCCACTGCTGACCATCTTCATATTCAATGATAAGCTCTGGAAAAGTAGTGTGTTATGTAGAACATGTAGTTCATATTGTGGAACTGAGTTTTAGCATGCCCGTCTGTACCAAATCTATGAGATTCACCAGCGCTTATTAGATGACGAACTGCAATCGGCAAACTAGGTTTGTACCAGTTAATGAGGGGGCAGTCGACTGAATCCCTGAATTGCTACAAATATAGACCTGTTTTACAGTTTTCTGTGTGCTACTGTGATTATTAGCCCCTTGTCTCTTTTTGTCGCTATTAGTAAAAACACAGTGAGTTCATTATTTTAAAAAAGCGAGCTAGAGTTAGTTGTCATTAGCTGCTAGTGCATAGACAGCAAATGCTAAATAAAGAGGACATTGCACTTTTTCAATTAATTCTAAATAAATTTGAAGGCAAATGATTGTGGTAGAGATAATTAGCAACCTAGTTCATGTAATGTTAATACAGGTAATAGAACAGAGCCAGTGTCACCTTAATAGCAAGAGGACAGCGGAGGTCCTATGTTGGCCTGCTGATGGGAAGGCTGGCGATCCACTGGTGTTTCGCTTAGTGTTTTCTAAAGTACAAATTCTACATTTTCACCTAATTTCTTTCATTCTTCCTATCTTTCTTTCTTTTACTATAATTTGTAAACTAGTTTAGGACATCATTTTTAGAGTCAGCAACAACATATTCAACTACATTGTTTTAATTCAGGCCTTCTCATTTTTTGTTCTTGCAGTTGTTTGTTCTTTTCGACTTTCGTTTATTTATTTTTTTAAATAAATGTCTATGTACATTTAAACTCTGCTCTAGGAGATTAAAAACTAGTTAGATCTTCTAATCTGAGTGGACCGAGGGTGGACCCGCAGTAGCAAACAGTCAGTGAGGTGCCAGCCTTATCAAGACAGCAGACTGATGTAGACTTGTTATCTGGGCACAAGTAACCTAAACTACACAAGTCAAATTTTGTGGGGAATAAATTCTCAGGTCAGTAATCACAGTTCCAGTCACAAAACAAAGATTCTCTTTGGAAATTGACAACCTGGTTTTCCCCATCCTCAGCCTAGCCATGGTAGTGTAGACTCGCATCAGGCTGAGTCATACCTGCTACAGGGCGTCCTCACTACAGGATTTTGATTGCTATCTCCATGGCAACTTTCTCTCTCTGGTTGATCGGTCATGCCAAATGGTCTCTCGCACACTCAGATACTATGCTCTGTTATATAAGGTTACTCTGAGCTGCATGCTGCAGGCTCTATCCTGCCTGTCGTGAATAGTTACAGTAGCTGCATTGCTGCACCAGCTCTACCAGAAAAGGCCAAGGCGTTCTTCTAAGCCCACATTATGTTTATATGCTAATCTTATCAGCCTGCATTACTACTGTAGCTGTTTCTCAGCTGCAGGTCTCAAGAGCACACATCTTAATCAAATAAAACTGCATGTTGAACAGTTAAAAGGTGCTTTGAAACCTCAGGCACTGGTGTGAAACATGCAGAAGGATAAATCCCAGCCACTTTTAGACACCACAGTGACAATAAAAGACATTTTATTGAACTTGTAAATGCGTAAAATAGGTTAGGGGGTCTGTAAATCTCTGTGCTCACTTAAACCTTTTGGTTTGTTCTTCATTCATAAGAGCTTAGTCTTGAGTTGCTTTCAGAGCTGAGTACAGCTCTAAATGCTATTCTAGTTTTAACATAGAGTGTGTGGCTTTAATTTAAGTTGCTCATTTTACCAAACCTGATACTGTCAGGGACGGTTGCATGGCTGTTGATGACCTTACATTTACATATTACAACATTTAGCTGATGCTCTTGGCCAGAGCAACTTACAAGGTTAATTGTATTACAGGTTGGCCAATGTAGCGTTAGGAGTCTTGTCCAAGGACTCTTATTGGTGTAGCACAGAATAGTTACCCAGACCAGGTATCGAACCCCAGTCTCCCACATGGGGTAGTAAGTCCCTGGCGAGTAGTGGTGTTATCCGCAACCACGTGTGCTGCCTGCTATCCTGGCTGTTCAGTAGCTCTGGGCTGCGGTCTTCACTGCTGCCATGTTCAATGAAGTGGTATTCATTCAAAGTTCTATGCTTCTTGGGTCTTCTTACTCTACGCTGATGCCACAGTAGGCTTTTAACAACATCAACCTGCCTAGGGACTACAGGTGAAAATGAACCAATTGGCTAAATCTGGCACATTTACACTATGAAATAATGATGTTGATTAATGTGTATTTTCCCTGTTAATTAAATAATGTTAAGTAAAGTCAAGCAAAGAAGTGAGATCACCCAGGGGCTCTTCAGGGGGCTGGAAGAGGGTCTGGCCAGGCTTGAGACTGGCAGCAAGGCCAGTGCAGCGAGGTTGGAGGCTGGTTCTTCTCTATGATAAAGAAAAGAAAGTTGCATATGGTCTTCGGAGAAACCTTAAAAAATAGCTACATACAGTTTACATAACTCAGAGATGCAGCATGGTGTAAGTTTGCCACAGCCTTGTGTACAGCCAGTTATGGCCTGAAAAAACTCATTCACACATTACAGGAGCAGGTGAGCGAATGATTAAGATATCTGTTAGAATCCATAAAAATACATGACAGTAAGATGTGCTGTCAATGTCGACCCTTGTGAACTGTGTTTGCTGACATTTATGGATTATATAGTTTCATAATAGCTATTTTGAATTATTATAAGTTTCACATTTGGAAATATTACATTAGGACTGTTGTCAAACCCATATAAATGTAACACTCCATATATTCCAAACAAACCATCCAGCCTAAAAAGTCCTGTGTTATATAAGGTTCCTGCAGGGCCTGCCCTGCCTGTCTTGCATACTTCTAATAACCATATTGTAGTACCAGTTCTACCTCACAATGTTTATATGCTAATCTTATCAGTCCGCATTACTGCAGCCTTCCCAACGTGCCTCACCAAATTAGAACACAGTGTTCAGTGTGTCTCATGTGCCAACACTGCAGACCCTCCAGCTACTGTTAAAGTGAGTGATGAGCAGATCACAACAGAAATAGACCTGCTTAACGATTCAGCATTGTCCAAGCGTCGGGACATTTGCTATTGAGGACAGATATAATCATATAATCAAACGTGCTTTGCTAAAGGGTAGTCGCAAAGTCTGGCTGCACTGGTGGACAAGATGGAATCAGACAAGTCCATCAGGCTGCACAGTGCTACAAACGTGAAGCTGCTATATACAGGGTCAACACTCCGTTCAGAGTATTTGCTTAAACCCTGCATCAGTGTATTTGTTTCGAGTCAACATGGGCCCAGAAGTGTGTGCATGTGCACTGCAAGAGCAAGTTTTTATTATTGAGCACTGGGGCTAGAACAGGTAAAGGTCTAGTAGTAGTACAGGAGTGCATGTGTTTGCATCCAAGTACACGTGTGTATTTGTTTGTGTGCGCTCATGCTCATATACATTTACATATTCTTCTCACAGGGGAAAGTTGGACAGAAACATGTGTGGATGTTTTTAGAGCTAAAGCAAGAGCGGAGATTGTTTTTCTCTCAAGTGCTGTTTTTTTTGGTGCCGACAGTTTTGGTGGTCTACCAGGTCTTGATCGGTTGTTAGGAGTTTTTCAAAATTTAGTTTGGGAAATGATGTATATGAATTTTCTTATCTAATCTCATCAGAAATAACTACTGAATCCCTGTTTTAACTAGATATTATACACTCATCATCAAAAGAATAGTTGCACTCAGAAGGAAGTGTCAGATTGCAATGCTATTGGGAAGGAAGATAAAGGAACAATAAATGATGGTATATTTATATGATGATATGGGCAATATTTATTGAGCTACACATAGAGACATAGTGTCTCTCAGTATGGTGTCAGGCCACCATGTTTGCTAATGCAGCATGCCAGACGTCACAACATGGTGTTGTAGAGGTTCCTAAAGGTGTCCAGTAATAATCCACCCCATGCAGCTTGAATATTCTCACATAGTTCGTGCAGATTTTGTGGTAGGACTGGAGGTGGAGTGGCTTCAGGCCTTCTGGAAGTGTGACGTGTAACAACAAACTGTTTATCTTGGTGCTGACCACAGTGCCTCACACACGGATTCGTTGGTGATAGTCCTGGGCCATGCAGCCATCTGTCAATGGTGCTGGCACTAACTGGATGACTCGTGGAGGGCATCCCTGCTACCTGAAAGCCTGCAATCGTGGCCGTTGGGACAGTCAGATACAGCAATAAGGCCTGTCCTTGCTTATGTCACATGCGAAGCCGAGCCTGAAACTTGAATCATTTGCATGTCTCATGATGTCAGACCTACCCACCAAGTTTCATTCCTGTCGGTTGATTCATTCTGGGTACAACTATTTGTGCAACTATTCTTTTGATGATGAGTTTATAAATGAAGGATGGCCTCTCACTTTTGCATAGTACTGTATATTCTTCTTACATCATACGTAGATTACCTTATTATTACATAAAACAAGCCGGCATGTGTGTGCGTGTGTGTCTTTGTGTGCGTCTGCAAAAGAAGTCCTGTATAAAGTTTACCACGTCAGCCTGATTGCCAGTCTGGTTCTAAGCAACAGCTGGGAATTTAACACCCCTGTTTTCAACCAGCGTTTTCTTCCCTGCAGTCTGTACACACCAGCCATTGGCTTTATTATTCTATAGAAACTTAACGAGTAGCTGTTTGTTGGGCACAACGTCTTGAGGGCCCACATGCTTTCATCAAATAAAACTGCATGCATGACAGTTTAAAGCTACTTCACTGGTGTCAAACGTGCAGGAGGACAAATCCCAGCCACAGTTAGACACCACAGTGATAATAAAGACCAATTCATTTAAACTTTATATGTGCAAAATAGCTTGGAGGTCTTGGTGTAATTGTTCACGCCTTCTGGTTTGTTTTTAAATGTGAATGGAAGACTAGCTGATGGTGAAAAGATCAGCTATTGTACATTATTAAAATGTAAATATAATAAATATGAGTGATCGAATGAGTGATAATAATGTTAACACTCACCCACATTTTAAAACCCAATTACTGTATATTTGCTGAACCTCACAAATTGGACAAAATAAACCGTAAAATGAAGACTGAGGTCTTAGGCCTCAGTCCGTGTAACCAACTTATCTGTATTGGGAATTTGCAAGGCATTAAACTCAGACGTCTGGTTCTTATCACCACCACTGTGAACAATTCTGACTTGGAAAGTTTCTGTAGAACTGAGCTTTTCAGATTCAACCCACTTAGAAGGACATTGTTTACATCTTAAACTGTTAATTATGCTGAAATTGTGAACTTAAAAAATCTGTAGAATTCCTGTTTACATATAAATAGGTAATCTCTTCAAATTACATTTAACTAAATTTGACTGATTTAATATTATTTCATATACTATAAGGAAAGAAATAACTTTATAAAAATTATATAATAGTATTATTATAATTACTATCATTGATTGCAATCAATGGAATGTCTACTGCTTAAACTAAAATTTGATTTCACATTTTGAGTATTGTGAAATACTGGCTTTTTCATTTCCGTTCATTCAATGGGTGGGAAATCTAAGGTAGGTTTGTACAGATGTGGTGTTCAGATTCAGGAAATTTTCCCACAACAAACAGCCCATCCCTAAAATGTAGTCAGTACAGATTTGTACATGCAAACCTCCCCTATGTTAATCTTTTTGTCTCCCTCTCATTTCACCTCATGATTCATGACTCCCATTCATTGACATTTATTTGCCTTTTTCCTGTTTTGCTTAAAATTGCCCTTCATAGAACAGAAAGTTTTTTCCAAAACACAAGAGATGCAATGTGGGTGTAATTTTGCAAAGGCCAGTTGTACTGCCAGTTACATCCCAGATTCTGTGGATGTTGACATTTTGCAGCAATTAGGCACTAAATCAATTTGAACTTTCTTTCCCTCTCAGAGTCCAGAAGGAAACATGCAAATTGCATGCTGTCACTTTTAGTCTTTTCAAGAGTATTTCTTGAAATGTATGGTGACTTAAGCTTGTTTGTTTGTTTTATATGACTACTTTAGACATTACCTCTTGAAATAGAGCACCACCTTCAGCATTTGGAACATTCTGTCATCGTAAAATGTCAAGAAGCTGCTGTTTACACCATGTCAGGTTGTTTTGTGGTGACACACTGCCTCATTCAACACCACAGAACCACCACATGATGTTCAGAAGATGTACATCGCATTGCAACAACTGACAAACTGAGCAAATGTATCATCCTATGACAAGCTTCATTGTACTTGTTCTGGGCATCAGATGTGAAACGTATCTAATATGTACATTGGTTCAGTCAGGCTTACTAAGCTTCATTGCTTTCATTTAGCATGTCATACTGTAAATATACAGTGCGTCCGGAAAAGGGTGTGCGTGTAGCCTTTGGGAAACCGGAACATCTTCCCATCTACAGCTGATAAACAAAGAAACCTACAGTAAGTGTTTCATAAAATGTGTAAACAAACATGGGGTGCATGTTGGGATGCAATTTTGTGCACAAAGCTCTGGCAAATCCTCACAACAGGCCTGCACATTACCTAATGCATGTGTGGCTAATAATGTGAAGCGCAGCGGTATAGTGTGCAGCCATCTCTAAACCACAGGAAACCTGTCAAATCTGCGAGGAACACTCTGTACAATTCAGCAGTGCTGCACTTCCAAAATGGAGGTAATAATTATAATGCTAAATTATATGATGCTACAAAAACAGTGTTAAAGACAGGCGGTCATACCTGCTCAACTCTAGCCTCCACTCCCATGACTCTACCCAGTGTTCTTAGCACCGCAGGATTAGCCTTTTAACATTTTTGATTACAGTCTGATGTGACCTTAATGACAGACCATAATTCTTCTTAAAGACCACCTCAGGCATTGGTTGAGGCAAGAAATCTCTGGGGCGGAGTTTCACACTGAACCTTTAGCACGCCTTTACTACAAAGCTTGTTGTTGTAGCATTAGGTGACGTGTTTTGTTGTTTGTATGTTTGGAAACTTGCCCTTAATAAGCTGAGAAACCATGAGGCTCTGTTTCCGTGAAGGTGCAAGTATGTATACAGCAGGGGATTTGGAAGTTGTGTTCAGATTACTTGTTTCCCACTACTGGTTTAGTCAAGGCTGTGGAAATCTCAAGTCCTAGGGAATTCCATGAATCTTGCCCTGCTTTGACTGACACAGTTTCTTTTTTTCCAATAAAATTAGAAATGCGTGATCCTGAGAAGTGGACACCACGTGATTTTTGCTTGGCAGGATTTTAGGCAATAATACTGTGTATTCTCTTGCCAGCAGTCACAGTACTAAATAGCGAGTAAGAATTATTTCCAGCACAAACAGGCAATCACTCTTCTAATGACATTAGAAAGTTAATGTAGAAAAGGTAAATAAATAAAACAAGTACAAGCTTCTAAACTGGAAATGATTAAACAATACAGTAAAAATGAGACTCCTAACAATCGTGCAAGGCCAAATAGACCACCCCAACCATCACCTTTATTGTGCTATAGCTTGTTGTGTATGTAAATGAAACTCTCTCCCACAGAAACCACAGCAGAAATGCCTCATTGGAATTCGTGCCCTTTTCCCTGTTACAAGGTGATGTCATCTCAACACAGTTCTTATTGTCTACCTACCGGGAAACTTGGCACACCCTCACAATAAACATCGTTCTGAATACCACTCTGAACATCCTGCTCCAGTCTGGCTTGTGAAGATGGATCAAGTCTAACATGTTCTACCTGATTTTCAGCATCTGATTCTGGATCAAACTGATACGTCAGAACCGACAGCATTATAAGCATAGCCACAGCAGTATCAGGGCAGAACTAATAGCAGGTGGCTGATCAGAACACACTGGGGTCAACGTGAGATACAAGAGCTCTAGTTCAGACAGAGGGTGAATAGAGATGCACAGAAGGAGGAATACTGAAGCATGAAAATTTGACAAACAATAAAATTATGAACACTGAAAATGAGCACGTCCCCTTTGAGGCATTGATCATATAAGAGAAAATCAAGCTCCACTCTTGCTTCAGATTAACATGTTTCTGTCCGTCTTTCCTCTGTGGGAACACAACTCTACTCAGTGAGTCTGAAAGGATGTGTAGCTGCCAAGAAGCCATTACTGGGGGAAAAAGAACAAAGTACAGAAATGAAAAAAGACAAAAATAAAGATCAGTGTTCTCAGAACTATGGAGTCCAGGCATCACCATCGTTAAATGCGTTTACCTGTATTGTTCACCTGCAGATTCCTTTGAAAAAGTCTAAAGCAGGCCTAAGTACTGAATATTTTTAATATTAATAGTTTAATATTTTTTAGTTTAATATTTAGTTGTTGAATTTTCTGTGTAATTTCCTGTTAGATATATATGTTGTTATATGTTGCCAATTTTATGCTGAAACTTAAGTTGGTTGGCAATGAAATACATTGTGGTCTCTGACTTTTGCACAATGCTGTATGCAAACACCAGCATGCTCTATGAGTAATATGAGACACTATCATTTTCACATTGTGCCAAAGATTTATGTCTTGTTTGTAAGCACATTACATCATGTCCTCAATGCTGTTAAATATGAGGGCATTCTGACCGCCAGGTGTGGTTCAGACTGTTATTGATGCATAAACGCAACACACTTTGCCAAGGTAAGCTGTGCCCATAATGAATATGCCAGCGTTACTGACATAGCCCTGTACCAAACAACGTTACATAAATGTCTCACAACTAATGATTGCCTTGATTGACGTGTTTGCACCTTGTTGCCATGTATTCAGGCATGCTTTGTAGGGGTTATTCTGAGCCACTAATATGCCACATTTCCAGCAAAATCAAAAGAGTTTTATTATGTCCACAGCACTGGAGGTGTGAAGTATTGAACCTCACATCTGCAGGGAAGAACACTCCCAGATTTCTCAACTACAATTACTGCTCATGCCTATTTCAGCAAATTTCACAAGTCACCCAGGGTACATAACAGGATCTGTTGTAATGCAGCTGATCCGTGGGAACCGAATATCCATTGTAAATCATTAGGTTCCGATACAACTTGCGGTTTTCACCACAGTTATTATTATCTGCAGATTTAAACCATTTGTAAGGAGACAGCAGGGTGCCTGTTTTGAGTTTCCTGGTTTTAAAATAGATGTTTCTGAGAGGTAGATAAGGGAGATAACCTGATAAGGTGTTTGAGCCATATGATTTTGCTCTTAGCTTTCTTCATTGTCCAGAAGCTGTTGTTGTGCCCCCCTCCTCAACAGAACAGATTTCCCTTAAATGGTCTCAGGCCAGACAGAGCCCAGAGCTTGGTTCCTGTCAGGAAAGGGAACTCAGTAGTCTGGCTGATTATAAATAGCCATGGAATAAGCCAATAGACATTAGGTTCTTCCCAGAGGTGGCTGGAAAATGATGATTAAGGCAACCATGCTCCATCGTGTTCGGCTAAGATCATCATGCAGTAACTGAGCTCCAACAAGCAAAAGTCCACACTCCTAAAAGCAAGAAAGGTGCATTTCCTGAAGGAAATTCAGACTGATTGTGTATCCTAAACAATTTTTTCGCCATTGCTAGTGTGTTGTAGGTGGTTGCGATCATATCCCAGGTGGTAGCTAAGGTGTTGCTAGGTGGTTGCCATGGTATTATTCCAGGTGGTTGTTATGGTGTTGTTTGGTGGTGGATCTGGTATCCCACACTGATGCTAGGATGTTGTAAGGTGGTTGCTATGGAGTTGCTAGGTGGTTGCTATGGCAACTGTTGTGGTTGTTAGGGTGTTGCAAGATGGCTGCTGTGCAATGCACAGTTATTAATAGAGTGTTGCCAGGTCAATAAGGTATTCAAGATTTTTCTTCCTATGGTGTTACTAGGCAGTTGTTATATTAGTTCCAGGTGGTTGTTAAGGTGTTGTTGCTTATCCCACGTGGTATCTCTGGTGGTTGCTAGGATTTTTTCTTGCATCATTACGATAAAAGATGGGTGTACAAAATTGCATGAAATCTGCATGTCCGATCACAAAGTTGATTATAAGGACATCATTCCTGATTTTTCTGGATATTCCGGAGTTCGTAAAGCATTGATATCATGACAACTGTGGGAAAAGTAAAAGAACAATGCAGTGAATAAGAACAATGCAAAGCAATGCACACACACATGCTATAAACCATTACAGTACTGAATGTTTGCAGAACATTGAGGTTTCTAAACCCACCAAAAAGGTTTTTCACACTTGCAAATCGTACTTACAAAAATGGTTCGTTAAAGAACAGTGGCTCACCTTTAGCATCACACCAAAGAACTCTTTTTGGCACCTAGTGTACAAAACATGCGTCCCATTGAAGTTACATAATTGGGTTAATGTCAATAGCCAGCTTACAAAAAAGGAACAACACAGACAAGGTCACCTCCTTCTTTTGCTTCAATTACATTCCACCATTTCAGACACAAATTATGCAGTGATTATGTTGACGCAGTATATAGAAACAGGCAGCGGAGACATTTGTCTATTGTAACTGTGCTATATATATTCCACTAAAAGGCTCCTGATATTAGATGACGTAAAACAACAAACATTGTCCAACAGAAGCGAACATCCGGCCCGGTGTTTTGAAAACATTTGCTATTAACAGTGCCTGTCCTCGAGGTCATTTCCTGGTCTGTTTATGGCCATACGTTTCCTGAGGGGCATTGGAGGCACTGGGAAAGTGACAACTCCAGCAGACCTAGATAACCTAGGGGAAATGTTTATGCCACAGTGGCAAAAGAACCACAAACATTGCATAAAAAAACAGTACTAAACCCTTACATAATCACACAACTTAGAGCAAGCCGCTTCGAAGTGAAGCCCAGAAGTTCTTCCAAGGAATGGGGTGGTCCTAGGGCTTCTGTTCAGTGAAGAACCCCGGCAGTCGTGCCTTTACTGTGGCATGTGAATGTTGTGATTGCGGAGCCGAGATGATTTTACAAACTGATCTTTTAAGCCAGCACACCACCCAAGACAAACCAAACCTCCTAGGGTTGTTATTAAATTTCCCATCATCATCTCCGCTGGCGTCAGAGACTTGTAAAAATAGGTTTCAGATGATTCCTGCGAAAGTCGTCCATGCTGCTATTATCACGAAATGTTATGAAACCTGTCAGCCTTTCAGTTTCAGTTGGAGGTTTTACCTCCATTTATTCTGAGTGCACTTAAGACCCCTCAGGCACAGGCAATGAAAACTACCGACTGAAAGATTTCTGGTCTCTGCCTGTAGATCATACTTTCATTTTGGCAATATAATAACACAGACAGCAATCATACAAAATCATTAACAAGACTGTGTATGTTATTAGGCTGATATGATGCATAAGAAATTCCCAACAAATACAGAGGTAAACTTATTTTCCTTTTAGGAAACTTCCAGTTTTTTATGAGGCTCTGGTCTCTTTCACATTCATTGCAACAAACCAGTGAACAACATGTGGTGATTTGGGGGTACAGGGTGTAGCATATGGGCATTTAGGTGAACTGTTTAGGAATTACAACCCTACAACCAAATGTAATTGGACACATTAACCTAATCTTAATTTAAATTGTCTTTTTTAGTATCTGCTAACCTCCAGGAACTGGATCTTCTCCCAGGCAATGTTCTGCCAAAGCTGTAAAATATTTATTTTCAGCTCCTGATGGTTTCAGGTCTCCTTTCAGTTTACTCTACTAAGTGGGCTGAATGCTCAGCAGGTTTTGGGTACACAAAAACATTCTGCTTTCTGGTTACGGAAAACTCTGTAGTTACTTATATAGTGTGCTTTGGTTCAATATCTTGGTGCAACTTCAAGAAGCATCTACCGTAGTTTAAGGCATTTGGTTGGATGACTGGATGTGAGCAGATGTTTCTACACTCCCCACTCAGAATTCATAAGTACTCTTTTTTTCTCCACAGATTCTTCAACTCATCTCTTTGGAACAGGTTAATCTCTGTCTCGTCTGTCTAGATCAGGGGTATCCAAGTCCAGCCCCGGAAGGCTGGTAACCAGCAATTTAGTGATTTCCCTGCTCAGTCAGATCTGATTCAGCTCATCTGTTAATTGCTAGGGTCTGTGTGTTTGAGTAGGGGAATTACCAAACTGAGCTAGAAACCAGCTCTCCAAGACTGGAGCTAAATACCCCAGTCTAGATTGAATGTCAGAAGTAACTGAGGGTACAGTTTGACAGTTATTGTATCACCAAACCATGTCAAGAAACCAACCATGTTTCTTCTTGTACGTCATATTTTATGATGGATTAAAGTTATTATTTCAGCTGAAATGACCAGGTTAGATTGGTGGATGTTACCGATTGTTGCATTAGTATTGACTTCTACCCTAAATGTAAATGCAGCCTCCACCTTCCAAATCCCTTTTCTGTGCGAGGAAAGCTAGGACACGGGCATTTCTTTCACAGGTTTTAACTGTCACCAGATAGGCCCTCATTTCCGAACTCTCTGCTTTCAAAACAGATCGTCAGCCAGGAAGAAATATAGACAGGTTATTCTTTGTGTTATGCTGGCTGAGCTTTTGTTTTTTCCTGCTGTGCGCCAAAATACAGTAAAGAGTGGTACTGCCCTTTACCAGAAGATGTAATCCAATACTGAGTGTGAGGCTGGAGGTGCCCACAATGCTAGAAAGGCTAGAATACAGTCTCATTTGTAGCATTCCTGCCACATACGTCACTGTAATAAGAACATGGGTGATGATTGATGCATCGAAAAGTTTGAAAAACAAAGTTTTGCTCTGTTTTTATTTCTTCAAAACATCAAATTAACATTTTTTTTCCTCTTCTGTGAGGTTAGATTTCCAAACAAAGGGCTATTTGATGATGAAGGTATAAACTTTGAATGGAACAACAACCTCTATTGCTATTGCCTTATTATACTGCTATGTTTGATATGACTCCTCATAAAACGCCACGCAGCCAATGCAAAACAAAGCTAATTGCAACTGTTATACAAGCCTATGTTGACTGCTGCTGCCGCCAGTCTGGTTGTTTTGATCGTCCTTCGCGTGACACATAACCTCCCTGCCTGCTTAGACTCTTTGACCTGTGTGTAGTATGAACCTCACCTTGTCCCCTGAGGAGGAGTCAAAGAGACCACAAGATGAAGGGTAAGTGCTTGGATAAGACCTGAGACACTTGATCACTCAGCCCTAGGGTGTCCAACTCTCCAGTCCTGGAGAGTCACACCACCGGTGAAATAAACACCCACCTCAGAGAAACGGTAATAAGTAATTAGCTGAAAATTTGATCCAGGTGATTCTTTAAGAAGTCGCTCTTCTATACAGACATCCTATGCTCTGAATATCATGCAGCCCAAACAGTCATACTTTTTATGTCTTGTATTGAGCATTTTATTGGGTAACATTCATAGTGCGGGCTAGAAAAAGTAGGTCTCAGTTAATGACGCCTCCAAGAGCTAATTAGCTAAAGGCGCTTCAATTAAGGAGATGAGATCGGAAGTACGGGTTTCACCGGTGCTTAGCACTTATAATAAAGGCAGCAAACAAAGGCTGCTTACTGACAAATCTGTTCTTCTTAAGGTTAGTGTAATCCAGTGTTTGTCTATATTTGTGACTTTGTCTATAATTGTGTCATTATTATTGTTATTATTAGTAATCAGTGCAGATATCCAGGCAATTCCAAAGAGTCCACTTTTTTTCTTGGAACTGTGTAATGCTATAATGCTGCCTTAAAAAATATATATGTCATATCTGGAAGCAAAAGCAGAAGCAGTGTAATTTAGCTTTGGTTTATTAATTTGATGTGATGTGATATTTTTTGACTAGTCATGAAGTAAATGAAGGGTGGCCTCTCACTTTTGCACAGAACTATATTTTATTTTATTATGACTTGAAACCGATGAAACATTATTGTCATCTGCAGTGCATGTAATTCACTATGGAATTCATTATGTAATGACGTTTAAGAAGTACAGCAACAATGACAACAATAGGAATAATGTCAGCCATGAAAATGTGCAGCTCACAATTCCAGTGTGACCACTACATCCTACAGAACTATGCTGACTTGCATGGTGCATATACATTACATGCCCATTTTATCTATATGTCACTTCAAGCTCCAATTTCACATACAGAGCAGTCTTTCCAGTCTCAGGAAAACACATATGCTTCATTCTGATGTATTGTATGTTATGTAATGGGAACCCTCTTCCCCCTCCCCCCAGCCACTGCGACACATATGTCCCAGGTTGCGTTCTTAAAGGCCAAGCTGGGTGGAATCACAGCCTGTGGACGTCCCGTGGTGGAACCGTGACCCTCACGGATTTACCTTAAATCCTCCACCTCATGCTGCTGCCCTTTGTTCTGCCCCTTTTGTTTAGAATAAGATGTCCTGGGCTGACCACATTCTTTGCGTGGCTGGTACTACAGTGGGAGAATGTGAAAGAGCGAGCGAGAGAGAGAGAGAGAGACAGCACCAAAACAAGGGATCCTTTGGGCACCACAGGTCACAGAGTGTGCAGAGTACATTCCAAAGCAATGATTTGTGCTCCTTCTAGCAAGGACTGCTTTGATATCAGACTGAAGCAAAACCAAGAACAAACCACTCAGCGAGTTCTGTGGTACGTTCAGTGAATGTTAAAGGGCACAATCTTTTTCAAGCACCTACACTCAGTCACAGATTAAACCCTGGAGGTTTTGCATTGTAGGTTCATTATTCTAGTATTGATTTCCTTTGTTGTTACTTATTGGAACTTAAAGCTTTTGTCTGATAGCTTTCATGAGTTTTTGTAAACTATTATTTATCGTCACCGTCCAAAGAAAAACATGTATTTTTACTTTTATGCATCATTTGAACACAGCAGGTGTCGTTTACACTGTGTGAAAATTTCATGATGTATGGGCCAGAAGAAATGTCCCAAAACTGCTTGGAAAGAAGTCTGGTTCTATTGACTTACATTAAAATTAGATTAGGTTTTTGCCCTCTCCTGTAAATTTCCCATTTTGGAGATACTTGTTTTTCTTTGGACAGCGATGCTATATTTTGTGTAATGTATTTACTATGAACTGGCACAGGAAGAATTGCTATTGGTCTTTTCTTTTGAGAAATGTTTTCAGATGTTTTCTTGAGTTTGATTTGACTAAATCTGATGCAGCTGATGTCAGATCCACCAACGTACCAATCAAAAGAGTTACCGATATGTATCTTATACTAAGTATAAGCTACTTGTACTGCCCTCCCTCACATAGACTGGATTGTTCTCTCAATGCTGTCCAAGACAAAACCTCCAGCAAGTAAGTTATTTAAGCTTTGCAAGATTAGTTGCTGGTGCTTGTTATGAAGGTTCATTACACCATATAGTGTACCTAGAGCCTCCCTCTTACTTGCGTTAGCCCCCCGTTGCAGTGTCCTATAACAAGTGATGAACTTCATGTACAAAAGCATGGCTACAGCTGGCTGTAGTATTACATAACCTACCTCCCTCCCCAAAACCAAGGCTCACAGTATTTTCCCCACAACTGTACTTTACTTTAAAGGCGTGGTGTGCAAAAGGGCAAACAAGACTTTTCTCCACAGCCTCCGCAAATATAAACATGCCGAATCATAACGGGAGTTGTGTGACCTCATTATGTGATCTGACACACCCACACAGTCACAAACAGAAAGCATCTGAATTTCTGAAGCACTTATCTGCTATTAAATTGTATTGATTTATATGTATTGAATTTAAAACAAAGCTTGAAAACATGCAAACAGGGGATGTAATAAACACCGCCAACTCAGAAAGTGTTGTGAGGCCACTGTAGATACTCTCTGTATCCTTCTCTGCCCTACATTTCCCATAATCCTGTGCACCAATACTGAGGGTGTCACAAGAAAAGGCAGAAGGCACCAGATGTTTTGTATACATATTTGTGATTCTTCCAACCAAAAATTGTATTCCTGACAATAAATTAATAAATATCCTTTTTTAGTGGGGGACCGTGTTTGGGCAGTGTCTCAGAGTGGGGGTAGGGAGGTTGTGAAGAAAAGGGTTCTCTGCGAGGTAATTGTCTATGTTTATTTGAAATCCTTTAAAGTATAAATAAAGCTTTTGAAAGGAGCCATGCTTCTTTTAAAATCACCACAGGTACAGGAATTTTGAAAATACAGCAAACAGCACAGCAGCAATCACTAGGTTAGTTCCCTGCATGTTTTACCTCTAGCCAGTATAGACGCATGTACAAAATAGTGGGTTATGTGGGACATGATTTGTTGGTGGAGCCCCACTAAATGACCCCCTGATTGCAGGCCTACATGTATTGCTATTTTCAAAGCGCTTCTCAAATGGTTATGAGTACTTTCATGGCAACACAAGCCAACACAAGCCAACATGGGCAGCATGGGCAGTACAGCCTTTCTTTCCCTCAAATTAAGACTGCACACACAATAGCTTTCCATCACATTCCATTAAATAGTGGATCTATTTAAATTTGAGGGTTTAGAATCCACTGTTTGGAGAGAATTGCAAATTTGGCAAAATACACCAGGCTATTACTGGCTATTACAGTTTCTAAAAGGTCAAGATATTGGAGCGGGAACAGGCCCTCCCAGCAGGTCAGTGAATGTTAAATGGGCAATACACAAATAAATGCACACATTTTTTCCGCAAGAGCTCACTACAGGAGCAACTACTTAAATATTGATTTCTGTTCCAGCGCCGCTGAGATTGGTACAGGGTTTGGGGTGGAGGTGACACTCAAAATAAGCAAGTTTAGCAACATCCCTCAGGGTGTTACGAGTTAACTAATATCGCTTTCAAAATCTTCTTTCCATAAATGTAGCTTCGAGCACATTTCCACACACTTGCAAGCCTGCTGTGAGAACAAGAACAACATAAGTGTCCAAGCACAGTGAGTGGACTGAGCCGAAAAGCTGACTGTATGAAGTCTTCACTGCTGGATGTTTTGGAGAATTAAATGGGCTTTGTTGTTCCAGACAATACTACTACTTACTAAATGAATAGGGGAGACAATGATCTGACTCAGCTCACCTGCATATATCCACAGTTCATTCATTGTCCAAATTACTCCTGAGACCTCCAATCCGAAACACGTCTGATGTGTGGAATGATATCATCTTTGCTTGTTATGTTGCTCAGCAACCACAGCCTACTGTAAATGACCTATACTTTACTTGGCGGAAGGCGGTTACTATTAGGGGGACCACTTAATGCAAAACTGAATTCCCCTCAAGTCCTTTAAATAAAAGGGATGGATGTAGCATGTAATCATCATTAGAATTTTAAAAGATAAAGATCACTCTCCAAACAATATTGCATACACTCATCATCGAAAGAGTAGATGTACCCAGAATCGGATTGCAATGCTATTGGGAAGGAAGATAAAGGTTACCAGGAACAATAAATGATGATAGATTTAGACTGATATGGGCAATATTTATTGAGCTACACATACAGAAGTAGTGTCGCTTGGTATGGCGTCAGGCCGCCATGTTGGCTAACGCAACATGCCAGACGTCTCGGGTTTGTTGGTCTTCTCCACCGAGACGAAAGTGGGACTCATCACTGAATATGAGCTGCTGGCATTCTGAGTCACTCCATGACAGTCTGACACGATACTATTGCAGTCTTTGGTGACGTTGACATGGTGTTAGGGGCAGTTGTTGTAACGTCTGTAATGTTGATGCCAAACCTGCCCACCAAGTTTCATTCCTGATGTCACACAGAAAAACAGCTAGCCACCTAATCAGCCTACAGCAGTTCAGCCCTAGTCATTCATGAGCAGTTATAAATGTATCAGCATGGACTGCTTTTTGAATGAGACCCAATAAAGATCATTTATATATATGTGTGTGTGTGTGTGTGTGTGTGTGTATCAGCCTTAAAGGGACAGAACCAGAATCAACCTGTTTAAATCTAATATAGGTCACTTATGTAAGTCAAGCAGACTAATGACAACGGCCATGTGAATGTGTCCATGAAGGTGTATGGAAGTCATGTGAAACCAGAAATGAGAGTCTCTGGCTAAAGTTAATATAGGGCCATATGTTTGTAGTTATGACTTACGTGCCACTTAGGTGAAAGCGGGCTGTGCTTTGTTTACTGCTAAATATAGAATAACTTGGCTTGCTGCGGGTTTGCTTAGCATGGTACTTGCAACCTCGCACGTTCGTTCTTTCACCCCGCTGGGAAGGAAATTTATTTGATGCCTTTCCAGAATTCTTCAAGTGAGTCTCTGCAGCAAGTCAGCCATGCATAATGCATGCTTTATACCAGTCTGATATGGGGGGAGGTTTTGGGGGGGCTTTTGCTTAGATTTCAAATGCAGTTGATTTCTACACTACACTACACAAAGCCATTTGACCTTGATGGTTTTTCTCACGTCTCATTTTGTGAGTTTGGACTGAGGCTTCAACCTGTAGTGGTAGTATGAGGAAAGACTGATTGAAGGCGGGGGATAGATCTCCTCTGCCTGTAGCTGGAAGGCCGGGCCCTTTTCCTGACTGTGGTAGGACTGTCATAGGACCGAGAATCAGGGAGGAAGGAGATGGAATAAAGGTGTGGACCGTGACAATTTTGTCACAGGAAAAGGAAGATGATGTGAATATGTAGGCCACTAGATTGGAAGAAGGAGGGGTTTCTGACGCGTACCTCCACCCAAACTTCTTTATTCCACGTATCTATTTATATGCTTGAGCCTATCCCAGGGCTGACAGGAAACAACCTGGACAGGCTGCCATCCATCACAGGGCACAGACATACACATTCACTCACACTTAGGAGCAATTTAGCATCTCCAATTCACCTGACAGCACATCTTTGTACTATGAAAGGAAACCCATACAGACACTGGGAGAACAGGCAAACTCCATCCAGAAAGGACCCTGGACGCCCCACCCAGGAATCGAACCCAGGCCCTTCCTGCCATGTAGCCACCGACTATGCCACCCATCATCTGTATAGCCCATTCATAAATGAAGAATAGCACATATTAAAATCTACAAAATTAAATTGCTTGCTATGTTTTAGTGCTGAACTTTCAATACACTGTAAAAAAACTGCACTGTTGTTCTCAAAGTCTGTAAACCTAGTACACCTTATAATAGTACACCTTACAATATGGATGCACTAATCTACATTGCACCACAGACTGAAGAGTTTACTGCCTCTAAAAGCTCCCTCACACATTGCTTACACATTATAATTTGATCAAAAATATGTTTCCTGGTGGCCAGAACATTGTTTTATGATCAATTTGAGATAAAGTATTAGTCTAAAACACATTTACATCCATACATAGCAAAGAACTATTTACGTGAAGGACTATCTATTTGAAGGACATTGTAAGGCAAAATAGTTCACCAAATTTTAATACACTGTAATATATATTGCATGCTGCATGACTGTAACTAACAGATTTAGATCACTAAAGCTGTGTTTGTGGATTTGATAGATATACCATGCCAGAATTAAGAATTTAATAGATTTATAAGTCCCATGACAACAAAGACCCAGTCCTCTCTACTTTGCCATAACTTCACTGAAGATATATAGCTCAGCTGTGATATGTAAGTCTCATTCATTTACTTGAGTAGAAAGGTTATATTATTATATCATTATATTAATACTAAAGTATTTCTTACATATTATTTCTTAAATATTATGTATTACTACTACTACTACTACTACT
>CM067485.1:10735770-10895515 GCA_034552555.1 Semaprochilodus insignis
TTATTATTATTATTATTATTATTATTATTATTATTATTATTGTTGTTGTTGTTATTATTATTAATATGGGATATTTGTTCCTGTATTGTTTTTACACCACCACCCCTTGGAGAAGGCCACCTGCCTAGTTGCCCCCAGGTACAGCAAGTCTCATAACTCAACATTTACTGCTTATTTAAATCCTTAACACCTTTATAAGTGTATCATAAACATGGTAGCCGGAGCCAAAAAACTGCATATGGTTATGCGCTTACTGCATCTATGACATTAAGACCTTTCCCACATGTAAACACCTTTCTCATTTCATGTTGCCACCACAGGATGCACCTGGGAGCAGTAGAGAGGCTGTTTGTGCCAAGCGTGAACCATTTAACCAGCTAACGTAGTGCAAACATCACATAACACTCATGATTTTCCACAAAGCGTTTGAGAAGGTTTAGGAAATTATGTCAGCCATGTGCTACAGTAAGGCTTTGCACAAACAGCCTTCTGTGAGGCTATATTTACACGAAGGGACAAACATGTACTATGGGTATGCACAAGGCCCAGCGCAACGTAACTATCCACTTGCATGCAAGTCTGACCACATTCATTCAGGCTCCGATATCCACAGCCACCCACCACACCACACTGCACCGAACCAGATGTTGGAGACTTGCATAACAGCATAGATCTCCCAGCTGTTTCTTTTTGTTTCCTCTTCTCCAGCTACACTTGAGCTGCAGCACCCAGCCAGGAAACCATCAGCCACTCCAATCAGAACATGCATTCCAAACCAATCAAAGCCATTTCCGTTCTTCTAAATGTAATATGGCCAAGGGAAGAAAAACGTTTGTCTTATTCAAGGATATGTTTCATCTGATTTGATCATTTACCTCATTTGAATTGGTCATATAAGCAAGCCACTGTTTGTCCAAAATGACCTTGTAAGTGTAGATGTTGACAGGGTTTTAATGGGCCTATGATTTAAGCATGTTCCATTGTTGTCTTTTTTTTCTTGCACTCTCTCAACATTAAGCACATTTATCAGTCTGATAACACTCGTTACCTCACCAATGAAACAAGTCAATAGTGCTCATTGTACCTCTGAACAGAGCATATCCAAGCGCTGGAAGGGACACCTTTGAAGCCTAGATCCATGTGAAATGTGACCTAATGGACATTCCCTAAGAGATAGCTGAACTGCATAACCTTTGGAGACTGCCCTGGATGGAACGCCCTATAAGGAGAGCTGTTGAAAAGGGGTGCTCTTGTTCTTATGTGGAAAGCTGCCACTAGGAAACCCTGGGCTCTAGTTTCACCCAGCATACCAATCTATGGAGATGTCCCCTGCCATGAATAAAGGGAGACTCACACACTATGGGCCATCTCAGTCTTTCAGTAAGGGCTGTCACGATACCAGACTTCTGACCAATACCAGGTGTTCTACCACAATAAATACACTTTAGTCAGAATCGTTCACAGTAGAGGTGATGGGAATCAGACGTCTTACAGTGTTATATAGTCAAAAGTATGCAGACACTCCTTTTAATTATTGACTTCAGGTATTTCATGTATAATGCCACACCCATTGCTAACAGGTGGACAAAATTAAGCACATAGTCTTGCAACGTACTGAAGAGGTCAGTGACACCAAATGTGGTACTGTCATGCCATTTCAGTCCTGCTAGATTTGCCCCAGTCAACTGTGAGTGCTATTGCTGTGAAATGGAAGATTCTATCTAGGAGCAACAACAGCTCAGCTGCAAAGCGGTAGACCGTGCCAACTCACAGAGAAGGGCTGCTGAGTGCTGAAAAACTGTGCCTCAGGAGCTCCATGAAATTGATTTCCATGACCAGGCTGCAGCTACTACAGCCTAAAACTGAAATGCAAAATGCCAAGTGTCACAGGGCAGTGGTGTAAAGCACACCACTGGACTATGCGGCAGTGGAAATGCTTTCTCTAGAGTGATGAATCATCTTTCACAATCCGTCAATCTGATGGACAAATCTGGATTTGGCGGTTGCCAGGAGAACACAAATCCTATCAGAATGCTCAGTGTAAACAGTAACGTCTGGTGGAGAAGGGATCATGGTCTGGTTCTGTTTTTTCCAGGGCTTGAGCTAGCCCCCATAGTTCAGTGAAGTGTAACGTTGAGGCTACAGCATAAACAAACATTTCATTATATACTTCAAACTTTGTTGCAAGTTGTTGTAAGTTTGGGGAAGACCCCTTTCCTGTTACAGCATAACTGTGTCCCTGTGCCCAAAGCAAAGTCCATAAAGACTTGGTTCAATAAGTTTGGTGTTTTGGAGTTTCACTGGTCTCCACTGACCCCAATCCCATGGAACACCTTTGGAATGACCTGCAATATCAATACTAAGCCAGACCATCCAACCTAGGCATACTAAAAAATCTTGCAGAATGTCGTCTCAGAAAAGGGGAGCAACTACATATCAATCCCCATGGTTTTAGAATGTCCAAGCAGCTCACATGGGTTTGAGGTATAGGTGTCTACTATAGTGTACCTGAGAGGAATGTACTACATGAACTGTTTACAAATAGGCTTCCTGATACCTTACAATAATTGAGATAGAGTCTAAATCTAACATGCAGAGAGGTACATTCAGGGAAAACTAGTGTACCATTCCCCCCCCCCATTATCAGCGTTACATCCAGCATAAAATAAAAACTCAAGACACATGTAGGTTAACTGGTCATTCTTGATAAAATGGCTATATTCCCATGGTAAAACAAACATCGCTACACAGGTTCCTATCACAACTACAAAGAAATACGAGTCGGCAAGTTTCTCTACAAAGCCCTATTCTACGCCAAACCACTGACTTCTGAACTAGGCATACTTGATCCCTTCTTTAACTATACACATCCAAGATATTTAGTTGAGAACACGTAGGACAGTTCAAGGCCATTAGTACCTCGGATAAATAGCCCATCTGCAATGGCATATAACTATGTGGCTCACCTCTCCCCTCCTAAGTAAGCAGATCAAGGAACTTGCACATACCATGCTGTGTCATACAAAGCTAGAACAGTCATGGTGCCCTTGCCAGATTTCCCTTAAGACTCTGGTGATGAGTTATATAACTGAAGGGTGGAGGACAACTAAGAAAATGTTCTCATGAAATGTGGCTTAGCATTTATTTCTTATTTATAAAAGAACACGCCATGCCCCTAAGGTCTTATAAATCCATTTCAAATTCCACCTACTAACTGAAACTAGTGCATTGAAGAATGTTAAATCCAAGAGTAAGTGGACTGGAAGCAATAAGAATTTAGTGTAAACATAAGGTTTATTGCAGTGTGCATTCTGTATCCATACATCATTGAAAAAACACTTTTCCATGGACACAGTGAAGCAACAATACCCATGTTTTTAAAGTCTGTGGACCAAAAAAAAAAAAAAAAAGCTTTCGCCCTGTGTAGAAACACATGGTCCTGGTTGGCTTGTGAGTATGAGGCAAGTCTTTGGTAGTTAGAAAACAGTCAATTCAAGGAGTATGTGGTCCTCCTCTTCAGACAAAACACATACACACAAATCCTGCCAGCGGGTAAGTTGGCATGTGGCATCAAAACAAAAATTAGGTCTATCAGGAGTGCATGTGCAGCGAGAGCAAAAAGCTCCTCTCCATCATTCCGAAGCACTTCAATTTACATCGTCTGCTATTTACAGAACCAAGCAAAATGTATACAAACACTTCTACCCCAACAAAACAATCAGCAGTTTATACATAGCACATAAACAGGTTGATTTTTGTTCAGTTACAAAAAGTATTTCCCCTATAAGCAGCAAGCCCCAACTGCAGAGAATACAAGCAACTCTAAGAATCACATGGTTAAAAATCACCACTGAGGACCAGTGTCTTGCAAAAGTCCAGTTCAACAGTCTTCAAACTACATTGTGGTCTTGTTTATGAAGGACCACCAACGTGAGACTATGAGTCAGTCAAGGACGGAGCCTTGCGTGACCCCTGGTAGCTTGTAGCAGTGAGAATTCCACGTGGGGCTCTTGTGAGACTGGAATCAAGTCTCTTAGGGAACGTTTCCTCAGCTCCGCGTGGACGGGCCAAGGGCATGCGGGCCATGGCGCTTCACGGCTTCAGGCTGCCGGGACAGCCCCGTCAGACGAGTGCCTTCTCCTCCTCGTTTAGAGGGAGCGAGAGAAAGGCTAGGCCGGGCGCCCCCACAGCATGGCTGGTGGTCCCGTTGTACGGACGTCTACGGCGCTCTCTCTTTTTCCGCGTTAGTCCGAAGAGATTGTCGGATATTACAGAACACGCAAGGCCACTGGAACATCGTAATCTTTCGTTTTTGGTCAGGTTCTTTTTCGTCTGTACAGCCAGCTTCGTGTGGAAGTTGCGCATTCAACAACAACGACGGCGACGACTCAGGAGGTCCATTTCGGGTGAGAGCTGTGGCTCTGCCCGCCCCATGGCAGAGCCACTTATACAGCGGAGCCCATGCAGCTGTACTGGCCACCCTGCTCGGAGGCCTCCAGATCCTGGGCCTCCATTGGCAGCAGGGCCTCCGAGGGAAGGCGCGACTGGAACTTCTCCAGCTGCTCTGGGCTGGCCAGGTTCTTCAGCAGGCTGTTCTCACGCTCTAGCTGGTTGTTCTTCTCAGCCAGCTCCTTTATCTGCTCCTTTAGGATCTCCACTTCCTCCCTGACTGCATACATTAGGTGGTTCTTCACAAGATCCTGAGCAAGAACAACAAGAAGAAAGCTTAGCTTTCAGGTTTACAGTCACCTTAAATGTACCCATCAGTGTAAGGCTAAACTCCCATGCTTGGGCTTGATCTTGAAATTTAAGTTTCAGGCTTCGACAAGAATCAAACCAAACGAAAGCATGCCACCCATGAAGAACGCAGCATGTAGTTCCACTTTCGTTACACTACCATAGATGGTTCCAGTATGCATAGGGGCTTTTGCTTTGAAAGTGGCACACTACAGTATGAGTAAGAAACCACATCACACCTATAGGTGCTTACAATTATTGGACTGCTAACACATTACCAAATTAGCCATGTCATATTCTGAGGACCAAGAAGTTATTTAGTCAGCTCTGGAAATTAGAGTCTTTTTGGGTTTTATTATTATTATTATTATTATTATTATTATTATTATTATTACCACCAGCATCTTGATAGTTTTCTGATAGTGTTCTCTTACCATTGCTTGTTCGATCTTGTTGTCTATGGCCACAACGCTTGCGCCAGAGGCACTGCAAAAGGGAAAAAGGGAAACATTTAGTTCTCAGAAGCAGTAACTCACCACACTTGGGCAAACTGACATTGATGGGTGCAGTGCACAATGCACAGTAAACACAGGGGGGGAAAAAAATCAAAGAAGACAAATAGGCAGCAGGCTGCAAGTAAATACAAAGCTCCAAAGACACTAAACAACCACTTATGAGCTGCTTCAAATTTACAATGAAGGTGTAAACATGTCACAGTAAAGCCAACTGTAAGACAATGCGGGCTGGTCGACAGTACAACTAAAGAAAGCAGCTAGCAAGAAGTCTAAAAGCATATATCGGCTGGATGGCTCTCATCAGACATAAACAATCAAATCCACATAGGCATCTCCCAACACGAGAGTTAAGCTAATGGCAAAGATGTACTCAAAATGATTAAATCGATTGATTTTGCCTTAAACCACAACAACAACAGGCTAACTCAGAAGGCTAGGTTAAGTTCAGTCCGCCAACATCAGTCCAACCCCAAAACTAGTCAAGTCCCAACAAAAACACATCTAATATTTACCTGTTGTCAAGTTTAACAGAAACAACATCTCCTCCCAGGAACGACGAGAAGAAGGAGATGGAGAAGTTGTGCAGCTGATAGACGGCGAGCTCCATTGGCGTTTTGAACATCTCCGTGCTCATGTTCAGGACTAAAGCCGTTTGAAGAATGTTTTTCGCCACGTTTGCGACTTGTTAGTACACTAAAGCGGTTAGACTCTCGGCTGCTTCGCCTCGCTTTGTTGCAAATGCTTATGAAGGACCGGGCGCTACGGCTCTACTGTGGTTTCAGCGAAACTCTGTCGGCGAATGATACTATTTCTGCTGCAGCGCCGCTTTTATACGAGCTGCGCGGTGACGCCACATGACGCGGGGAATATATTATGCAAATAAGCCTGGCGGGGTGACCCCTCCCTGAACTCGCCGAAGGAACACCGCAGAGCAGCAAATGACCCGCAGGTCAGAAACGAGAACATAAAAACAGCAACAATAAAACATGCACTGCAGAGATAAGTCACACAGCGAGCACATAGCGCACTGTCAAAGTCTTTACTAAAGAGGGTAAGACAATAAGGAGGATATAATAGGAAAGTTCTCCAGCCCTGAATTTATTCATGACATCCACAAGAAAACAGCAACAATATAGATAGATAGAGAGATAGACAGAGAGAGAGAAGAGAGAGAGACAGAGAGACAGGGAGACATAGAGACAGAGACATACATAGACATATAGATACATGCATAGATATATTTCTTTGTTAGTTTCTGTTAATCCATGCATCAAATGTTTTATTCAGAAAGTGATGGTATACATACAGTTTTGCAAATTAGCATTCCTGTCTCACAGCTGGGAGTGTTCATTATTCACTATGACTCGTTATTCCTTCAAATGTGTTTTTCCATGTGTTTATTATTTTCTCACTCCTCTCTATTGGCTCATTCTCGGCCCCTAGTGGCTAAACTGTATAATTACAATCAGGCTCATCCGTGACGGTAATAGGGGGAGTAGTCCAAACATTGGTTATGTCCAGAAAGCTCATAGGAACACTATGTTAGGCCTTCCCTTACTATTAGACCATCCTTAAAGATGAACATACTCTCCATGTGTTGCAAATTCCTCTATTCCATTACTGAAATATTACTTCATGCATATTCCAATTAAGGAAAGGTCATCTAACTAAGCATAAACAGTGTCTCATTATCTAAAAAAATCAAGTCAACTATTTTTAGTTCAGTAAAAGGTAGCATAGGCTGTCTTGTTCTACTTTCTGGTAATATTTTCCCGCTAATAGCATATGGTTCAGGTTCCTTCATGGTTGTATAAATCATGTTAGGCCTTGTCAAGAAAGACTCCAGTGGCCTGAAAGGACATGTCCAGGCAGCAGACTCAGTTGACTGCATGAGAGTGTTTCACACAGACAAGCACATGCTCCTTATTTACCCCACTATTCTACAAGTAGATGCAGAACGTGGCTTGTTAAAGGACTTGTTCAGACTACCACATGCTAGGATGCATATTGTCGCTGGTGGAATAAAACTATGCATCTCAATTTGAATTATCATTATTATTTTTTACAGCATTTAAAAATGTCAGCTACGTAATGTACGCATTGTATTAAAATTCCATTGTTAATGGACCAATAGAAATGCACTAAATACATTGGAAAAATATCTTTTTATTCAAAGTAAAGTTACCATTTTAGAGATAGAATGTTTTGTCTCGACAGCAATGCTCTGTGTGTATTAATACATACACAGGTTTTGATATTTTTTTCCCAACAATAGACATCCATGCATGAACCGGGTTGCCTTGCCTAAAAAAAGCAATGAAATAAAAAGCAAACTAGGTCTGGTTATTCATTACACAGCTTGTTGAGGAAGTATCAGATTAAGGTATTTGGAAAAACGATTTGTTCCAGGTGAATGTTTCAACCAAACTAAAACTCACAACAGTCCACTTTCATAGAGTCTAGATCATAAAACCACATAGATGCTCTAAATAACATCTATCTATAGCTTAATGTATAGCTGGGTACCTAAAGGGGGCTCCACTTATTCAAGGACAGTACTGTCCAGCTATTTCACACTGTTGACTCATGCAGGAAACTAGGAGTTGTATGTTGATTCATGTCTCATGGTCAGATTACGGAAACCGTGAAGTGGCCTCATTTACACATGAAAACAATGGAAAGGAGAGTTTCATCAGATGCCAATCAAGAGCTTTCACTGGTACATTAGCCCTTGTATAGGTGTTTCAGATGGATGAGTGGGAACCTTTCCCTCTGCCAGAACATTACATTTGATTAATGATCAAATTGCTTAAAATGATGGAATTATCACAGTGCCCCAAAAAACAATAGCCTTCAATTAGTGAAAAGCAGAATTCCTTATAAATGAATGAGTGTGCCTGTTGAATAGCTTTAGCCTTAATGAATTTGGCAGATTAGGTTTACAGTTATATTGACAAAAGAACTACCCCAATGGACGGACTAACTATTTTGAGCCAGTTTTGGCTCTATAACTATAATTGCTATTTCAGTAATTCAAATCCCTCCCTGGCCAGAGAGTACCTTTTTTGGCAGGCTATTATGTTCACCAGGGTCTATTAGAAAAATCAATGTCACTCTGTACAACCACATATAACCAAATGAACACCACAGGTTAGTGTAGGTTTATTTGTAGAGGATGCAGTACTATGGAAGAATCTGAGACCACCCTTCGTTTAGTCAATGTGGTCTTTAGGTACTCAGAAATATATCCTGAAAAAATTTATAACTCAAACTTAATGGATACTTGAGACCACCAAATGAAGGGTGGCACTCTATGATTCTAAAAAAAACAATCACTCCATTCCCCACAGAACAGCACGCTCTTAAAAATTAAGGTGAGACACCATAAACCATACTTTTTGGTTATCTTAAGAATCTCTGAACGAAAGTTTGGAATGAGATCCGTCAATGTGAAGAACCTTACACACAACATACAAGTTCTATACTGAATAAAACTCTTTCTCGTAGAATCAAACATCGAGTCCAAGAACCTTTTAGGAACTTTTATTTTTAACAGTGTAGAAAACGGAAAGGCCGAAGTTTAACAGGCAAGAAGCGAACACGCATTAGTGTCAATAATACCTGTCAAATTTAGTTTCATGCACACTCCACACAGCTGCCAGGTTGGATTTCATATCAGCCCTGCAGAGAGGTAAGTCTTTACATGTTCTGTCCTGGACAATGACCTCCTACTGTGCAGTGGTCAGGCTAATTGGCGAGGACTGATTGCTCTGAACTGTAGGTAACAATAACAGCGGCACAGAAGTAGAGGAGAGAGGAGAAATCCCATCTTAACCTGCAAGGTTGTGCATCATGGTGAGATCCCTGCAGGTGGTGCAGTACAGTTAGCCCCGCGGTTCGCTGTTATGTAACCAGCATCAAGGGAATGGTGTTCTTTTTAGTAGCTTGCTGTGAACATGCAAAAGCACAGCATAATATTGCTCCATAATTACAGGACTCCCTCTGCAGCAGGCTTATGCTGAAGCAGCATCTTGACAGCCTCTGATTAGACATATGATGACAGCTGGGCTCCTGCATGTGCGTTAGCTCAGTATGGTATAAAGTATCTGAGTGAAGATGCTGTGCCTACATGGAAAATGACTCGCACCTACATGGAAAATTAAGGGCCCTTATATTCGAAAACCAAATTTTTAAGACGAGAAGTGTTTGACGCACTATGTGACGTATCTAAACATCGCTCGCCAGTTCATATGTCTTATATATGGGATCTACACTTCAAACACAGTCTACCTTACTCATTCATGTAAGCTATCCTGGAGTACTTTTTATATGAAGCCCGATACAGAAGAGCCAATCAGAACAGAGATCATTCGGATATATTTCAGTTTTAAAGGACAAGCAAAATCAGTCTGTTTAGTTCTAAGACATTAACAGAGGTTGCAAAATGGTCAAGTAAAAGAAACTCTACATTAGCTTGTTCCAGAGCTATCCAAACAAGCCACAACGCTTTAAGTTTGAGAGTCCAACACTGTCCTAGTTATAGGACATCTCCCACTGTCAGTTGTATGCATCCCAAAGCCATGGCTGATTGTGCAGAGAGAAAGTAGCTGCCAGCTCTAACAAAGCCTCGCACATCATGTTGCTTTAACAGAACTGGGAGATTGTACTGTGTGCCCTGTCACCATGTGAGGGTGGAGACATCTCCAGCTTCCTCCAGTAAACAATTGCTTTGAGCTGCTGCAGCGATATGCTTTTAAAGAGCTTTTAAAGCCTATACTAAACACAGATACGGTGTTAAGTAGAAAAAGCACAGCGATGAGAGGCCACGCTAGGTTACGCTGTAATGTTTTACGTAACAAGACCACTTCTGTTTCCTAGTAACAATGTGAGCTAACAGATCCAGCATCTCGACACTGCTAATGATGTTACAGTTGACATATTTATGATATATTTATGATATAAACATATATTACTATAAACATATCTTACACTGTAAAAGGTGTTACTAGGCTCAATAATACTCAATGCTTGAGGTTCAGAACTCTTGAGGTTTCATTCGACTGATGTAGCATCTATTAAAAGAAAAGGAACTTCACGTAATGTTTCCATATTCTGAACCAGAGGCCATCTACTACCTAAATGTAGCCATTATATTTACTGCCGAGATGACCAGTGAGCCTACACATCTCCTGAATTTTCATAAATGATGATAATAGTAAAATGTAAGGTAAATGTGAAAATATATATCTTCTTTGGGGACTATTTTCCCTTATAACACCCTGCATTTAACTCTCTGCCAAGAACTGAGTTTAGAAAACATGCTTTAGGCCAAAATCCTATTTAAGAACTACTTTAAAACAATGTCATTGGGAAATGTTTCTGAAACCAATGCATGTCATTATTTTTATGGAGGTAACGTTTAGAAGCATTCAAATTTTCAGAATGAAGTCATCTGAATGACTTAATTATGGAGAAATTAAAAAATGATGTAATTCCTCTTTAAGTATACTGAACACCTCACCTTGTACAGTGTGCTTTTTTTGTATTTTCAAGTGCAAATTGACTGTAACTACCCAGTTCCAAAGAACGTTGCAGAACATGAGAACAGTCCATCTGTCATTGATTACAGTAATGGGGTTAGACAGGTAATGAGCCTGTTCTTGACACCCATACTTGAACCTAAGAATTTTCACTCCTTGTAGAACAAGCCCTGCAAGCCTAACCTTGGGATTGTGGCAGTGGTTAGACGTGTGGTCTGTTTTTTCTTTTTTTTCACTCTACTGCACTCCCACGCAACTAATCCATCAGCTGTCAGCGTTAATGATACTTACACAACCTGGCCTGCTCAGCACTTACCGCCTGCTGTCTCTCCTCTTGAATAGGCTAGGTGAGTAGGGGGGCTGGAAGCTCATGGCTGGAGCTGAATGCAGATTGCAGGATGTAGCGGATAGGTTATCTCGGTGCCAGGCTCAGGCTGTAGCTGAGCATTGTGCAGGATGTTTGGAGTGGTCAGGACGTGGGTAAAAGTGTCCTATTCTCTCAGCTGAATGGGAGGAGAGTGGACAGACAGGGACCCTTTCTCTGCTCAGAAATGTTTTCCTTTTTTTCTTTCTTCCCTGCCTCTACACTTTCTCTCTGACTCTCAATACAATGAGACCAATACCCAGAATGCCCTCTCAGTGAGCAGTGATTCTAATATGGCGATGAGTTGAAGCAGTAATGATTTTTGCTAAGGGTATTTGCAATATACATATGTTCATTTTCTATGCAATAGTACAATTCTGGGGTCAACATTTGATTTGATTTTAGATGTTTTGTGTCAAAAATGTCTTGATTGTTCAATGATATACAACTAACTATATACTACCAGTCAAAAGCTTAGACATGGCTACTCAAAGAAGCTTTCCTTATTTTTAGCTTAATGCTTTACATTAGAATAAAACTGAAGACATCAAACTATTAAATAGGACTCATGGAATTATGCTGGCCACCTTAAAAAGCTCCAAAATGGAACTTTACAGGAGGATAAACAGCTTTCCTAACGTGCAATGGAGGTTGTTATAACAAGATTTTTTTTGGCCAGTTCTATTGATCTGTCTGGCAATTTTGGACCAATTGTTTTGGTCTGTTCATGAGGAATATTCACAAAATTGAAAGATTAATTAGAGCTTTTAAAATAGGCAAAAAAAGAGATTAAAGTTTTTTTGTGCAACAAACCATTGTGCAATATTGTGATTCATCAAGAGTATATGTGCTATATCAGGATATGTATTCATATATGTTCTCATCAGTTGGGCCTGTTAAACGTAAGCCTGTAGAGTCCATTTAGTTGGGTGTGTCTCAGCTTTTGACTGGAACTGTATATGCAAACATATAGCTTTTGTTATATCACCCAAAGACTGACAGTAGAACTAGACATGTTTTGATTTATAATGGGTTGGAAAAAGTTACTCTAGGCCTCCTGGAAGTTCTGGATACGTCACTGGCTGCAAGTACGAGCATTTTTGATAGTGTATGGAAATTGTGTATTGAAATTACATATTGAAATGAGGTTCAGGGTTACTAAACAGACGAGACACCAAACCCGCCACCCCATGATTAAATCCTTTGTCTTACTTTCTTTCTCTTGAGCGTCTCTTGGAAGGAATTATCATCATACCCATCTTGAAGACTCCATAAATCTCTTGTGTTTGTTCTGTTGCGAATGATAATTGTGTTTTTGTTCACAGGCTTCAGACAACGTGTTTCAACTGCTACAGGTCTAATGTTCAGCCTCCAGACAGTATTGTTATGAGTGAATAGCCAGAAACAAGCCACAGGAAAAAGTCTCAATCATATTCCGAAGAAGGCAGTTACGCAATACAGCATCATAGTATTATGGTGGAATTACTGGGTGTAAAAAAAAGCTTGTCCTAGCAGGAGCTGCCTATTGAAGCCGGAAGCTTCTTTTAATCCATTGAATATGTTTAATGGTCCGACTGAGCTGGGTTTACCTGGATGGGATAAGATTTAAGAACTTGGTTCAGCCCCATTAAGAAGCCAGTATCCTACATTTTCCTGTTTTTTATATCTTGTTCTGAGTTAAGGTCTGGTGTTTGACCAAGATTATGCAGCAGAAACAGTCATAATTAATATTTCCATGATGTATTTTCACCTCATAGAATGAAACAAGCTGTTTTTGTTACTGTGCCTTTGAGACTGGTATATGCTAATGGCCTCTGTTCTCTTTGGCCTCATTGGCCTGTGTTGTGCTTCTTTTGGGCAGCAGTGTGGGCTGAAAGTTGTAACTATACAGGAGAGAGCATTCACTTTCAATGTAAGCTCATTTAAAAAAAAAAAATTATTCAATTTTGTAGCTTTTCTACTGGTCCGTTCATTGTGAAATTTTCACACAATAAAAAAGGCAGTCAATGAGTTATAAATTATAGTTAAATTATACATAAATTATACATAAAACCTACAATTTTCAAAGATGATTCTTGTGTTTTTGTTTTCATGTTTGTTTTGGATGGTGACAACATGTTCCGTTATATGGACTCTTTAAGTTGTGATATACATGAATCTTTAGCTACTGATTTTGCTGTTCTCTGGAATAATACTTCAATATGTTTTTGTTATGTAACAGAAAAGGAGAGACAGAAAAATGTTATGCTGGGCTCCACAGGGAGGATTTAGCATCTTAGAGCATTGCACAGTGGTAGCCTGTTACAAATTGCCTGCCCAATGCAATAAGATAATAAGGTTAATGGCAAGCTTTAAAATATTGTTCATGCTGGGCCCACCAACCTATTAAGCATTATTTGTATCTCTCCATGGCAGGTAGTTTACTAAACAGTCACCTTTCACCTGAAGTGCCGGTCAAAAGTGTTTTCAAAATAAACACTAATAAAGGAGGAGAATCATGTATATATATATATATAAAACTTCAAAATTAATTCCAATTAATTTTTACATATATCATGTAGAAATGGATAAGCAGAAGAAGTATATATAAGCAGAAGCACTCAAATTGAGCCATTAACCGTCAAAACATTTATGCAATCAGGTGTGTGCAGACTTGCAACTAGTAGCCCAGGAAACATGTTGATCATCATCAGTCTCTGCCCTTTGCAGTGGCCTGTAATTATTTCTCCTGAAGCCTGCCACCGTGACAGCTTTATATGAAGGAAGATAAACAGCACAGTACAAACTGTTCCTTTCCTGCTCTGTGGTGTGCTATGTGTGTATTATAAACCGTCTTTGCACTATCCTGAAAACATCTTCAAGTGGCCTTGGGCTCAGCAATACATGGCTCATGTCTGCATGTTCCCATCAACAGGCACCAACATCGGAGCTACATCAGCCGTCATTTCACTTTAACGCCCACGCAAGTCATTTTTGTGTGCTGGTCATGTGACATAGCGAGCTATCGTGATAGGTAAGGCATTTTGCGGCTCCGTTATCTGATGACACAGAGGGGACACTTATGTAAGGCTCTGTTTGAATAGTTATCGAACAGCCAGTGAGCATATGCATAAACAGGTTTATAAGACCTTATGAAGCAGGTGTAGGCCTGTCCTGATCCTGCAGCACTGATATCTGCTGAGATCTGTCCCACCAATAACTGCAGCCTCCCATCAAAAATGAGGCCCATGCACACACAACTATGGGATTTACCAGAATGAATGCCCAGTTGCTGGATATTAAATAGACAAAAGTCAAGAAATGACAAATTTACACTTATTTTCCCTTTACCTCAAATATAGCTTATCAGGCAAGACAGATGTGGTTTTGCAATTTTGCTTTTGCACTGGAGTTATGAGGCTTATGTGTCAACAACAACAAATAATGAAAGCTTATAGCCATGCAAACTGCATGCCTATATTATGATGGCCTTGCTTCAAATTTTGTTGAGATTTTTAGCAATCATATATAGACTTGCTTATATTATTTCTGACACCGTGTGACATACTGTTACCAAAAATTAAAGTTGCCTAAATTTTCTTCACCCATTTAAGCAAGGTTTAACTACCTGATACAATCTGAGGTAAGTGTGATTAGGTTAGATTGGATGACTAGGGATGAGGCCAAATTTTTGAATATTGAATAATCATGAAAGTTTAAAAACAGAGTAGCAACATTTCTGAAAAGCAAATTAGCGCCTTTAATATTGTACTTTCTCATTTTGAAGAACCATAATATGTCTGAACCTCATACTCCAGAAGAGTCTGAATCTTGTGGTTCTACTCTGTTTAGTCCAAAGAAAGAAGTATCTGTGACTAGGCTAGTAATATTAATGGTAGGTGAGGTGAAAACAGATGATTAGCATTTTGTCTCTTCATCTTACAAACCTTAGATTGACACCTAGGTTTCAAGATACCCGTCTCGGTCTGGGTTTTAATGGAGTTCAGCAATAGTAGAATGCTGAGTGGAATCACTGTTTCTGGTGGTGTCCAGTGTACGGTAACCTGTAGAGTCGTGTCCTATACTATGTTCATTTGTTCATTCATTAATTTGTTCATCTATCATCAAAACTACTCATCTTTTGGGGTCACAAAGGTGCTGGAGCCAACCCCAGCGCTCATTGGGCGGAGGGCAGGAAACACCCTGGACAGGCCTACTACATACATTATTTGACTAATTTTATTTCATAATAATACCATACACATCTGAATATCCAATTTGACTGGAAAGCCCATCCCTAGTGATGATTTACTCATGCAGTTTGCACAATGCCGATTGGTGCCCTTACTTACTAGCTACAATAGCCCTGTAATCTGATTTTAGTCAAATTATGTGCAGTTTGTGAGGACTAAATAGAATCAGGATGGAAATGCAGACTCTGCTCACTTGAACACTGATGGTAGCTTCTCAAGCTACTGGGAATGGTATGGGTCATTCCGAGGCTGATTTTCACACCTTATTGCGAACTATACACTGCTCCAGGAAACACACCCGTCTGTGTTTCGGATCTTTGGCGGTTAGCCCTGGTTATTGTAGCACTGAGACTTGAGGCTTTGTGTGCACGTGGGACCCAGCTAGGGATCTGTCCTGGATCAGTAAAAGTCTGAGTAACATACAGCAACTTTAAACAAATGGGAAATCCAATTTACAGCTGATATCTGATCTCATCCTACTGTAGAAAGGCCAGACAGTTCTGTAGAAGAAAGAAAAGAAACTCCAGCAACAGTGTTTATATGCCTGCTCTGAGGCAGACAGCCCGGTTCAGTTCAGTTCAGTTAGGTGTTGCAAAATGCTTAAAATGCCTTGCATAGTTGGTTAACTGCAAAAATGTACTAGGTGTGAACATATCCATTATCGTGTCATGGCTGTCGTGTAGTGTTGGCTGTAGAAGTCTGTCTGCATATAAATCTGACCATAGCGTGCAAAGCTGCCCTTTAAACATGTGTTAAAGCTTGAGCCGCAGCTCGAGGAAACATCTTTGTGGGGCCTAGAAAGTGTGCCTATTGAGCAAGTTATTGCTGCTGTGACACATGAACAAAAGGTCACAGGGGTCAAAGCCATACGTTTGGTTGTTTTGAAGGGCAGCTGTGCTCAGCTCCCCTACGCCACCTCTGAATGAACGTTTTTATTTGTTTTTGGGGGGTTTTTTTGTGTGTGTGTGTTTTTTTTCAGAGAAATGCTGAACAATCAAAATCACACACTTCTGGACCTGGCCTGGGACGCATCAGTTGTGCATAAGTTTGTGATTAAGACTGTATGTTATGTCTTTTCAAATTCTTTGGCTGACAGTGGTTTCCTAAATTCCGTTATGCCACCAATATGTATGTAGAGTCTTAGCTAATAATAAGTAACTAATGTGTACACAGCAACAATCAATCAACAAACACAGGATCATGGGATCCGTTGCCAAATATCACCATAATGTCTTCTGGATATGGCTTCTCAATACAAAATGTTCGGAGCAGAAATCATGTTTGCACTCTAGGTCTGCCTGAACATGTCATTGCTAAAAGAAACCCTCTTATATGTCTTCACATTACTGAAAATATGCTGTTCTCAGCATTTTGTGAGTCACCCCAGATGAGCGGATCTAAATAAATCGCTAAATAAATAAAAGTCAATGCAAAAAAGAAGTTTTCCACAGCTGAAGATATGTTGCATCACCAAACCATGTGCTGTAGCACAACCACAAATTACTTCAATCAGCTTCTCCAATCTGATTAGCTTGTGTCTATCTTATCACAATTTCTACAGTGTCCAAGAGTGAATTATGCTTCACTATCCAGCAAGATTGCGCTCTGATAAATCATCCCCGTTGAAAGACGACTTTTGTAAGGTCCCTCTTTTACAGTGACTTTCATGAATGAGCATGATTTGATCGTGGTCTGTACCTTGGAGGTGCAGAGTTATCATTGTCATTTTGATATGCGTTCTCTCCACATGAGCTTATATAAGGTCTCATAAGTAGCTATAATTATATGCATAACATTTTATTAAAGTTTCATAAAGTCAGATTACATAATACATTATAATATCTGCTTATAAAACATTGGACACATAGAAACAAGGTGAGTTTTTCATTTCAGTACATAATACCTTAAAAGGTATTTGAACTGCTAACAATTTAGCACCTGTACTATTACATTGCACCTGTACTGTTACAATTTAGCACCTGTACTATTACATTGCATCTGTACTATTACAATTTAGCACCTGTACTATTACATTGCATCTGTACTGTTACAATTTAGCACCTGTACTATTACATTGCATCTGTACTATTACAATTTAGCACCTGTACTATTACATTGCAGTTATTACAGTTAGTCTCTCCATTCAGTATCTTGTCCCATGTTTCTGAAGTGACTATACCCAACAAATGTTTACCCGGATGTATGTCTTGATCTGTTGTGATGCAGAAAATATACCATCATCTTGTGCTATAGTGCTATAATGTGCAATAGTGCAGGGGTCCTCAACCTTTTTTGCTCCAAGGCCCACCTGATAAGAACTACAAAGCATAGCAGCCCACCAGAAAACAATACACAACAAAAACAATTTCTCTAAGAAATTTGGTTAAAGAAAAATTCAAATAAGCCAAAAATTCAAACTGTCTGCTATTGCAAAGTTTTTATGTGTGCATTAATGTACATGATATTTATATTATATACCTAATTGAACACTAATATGGTTATATATGATGTTTCCGGCCCACTACAACCTACTGCCTCCACTGGAGTACAGGCCCAAGGACCACTAGAGGGTGCTTCATGGCCCACTGGTGATACACGGCCCACAAGTTGAGAAACCCTACTGTAGTGAATTACAACATTAATGCTTATAATGTTCTTATGGACAGATATTATAATGTGTTATGCAACCTGACATTATAAAGTCATATAGTTGTGTCATATATGTCAGAATAACTACCTATAAGCAAGTGTACAGTCTTATATCAAGTATCATAAGGCATTATGTATGCTATCTAATACATGATATATACATTTATTAAACAGTATGAATATAGAATTCATTGGAAGTATTATCAACCGTATCTCCTCGTCTACTTCAAAATCATTGTAACAACTGTACACTTAGAACAATACAGATCTAATTTCTCCACTGCATTCGTGGCATATATGCCATGAGGGACCTATAGAAGGGTTATCTAAGTTCACCTGACTGAAAGATATTGTTTTTGCCTGGAAGCAGGGTGGATTCTTTCAGGAACTTTGTTCAGCACATCTCTGAGGAGACTACTGTATAGTTTGTTGGTACTGGCCCCTGCTGCTCGAACATGAAAATGGATTGCTCCAGATGTGACCGCAGCCATGCAGCAGCAACCGTGCTGCTGCAAAAAGGCCCAATTATTAATTGCTTTCTGCAGAGGCCCAGAAACTTCAGAGCGGGTTACTCGCGCGTGAGTGCTCACGGGCTGCACTAACCGATGCCTCTCATTACACAATGGCCTCCTATGGGCTCAGCTGCAGAGAGAGCTGCTTCTGAAGCAAGCTGGCCCCACTGTCACGAAAGCCTTATATAACCGTCCCCATCTGCAGCTTGGCCTGAGGAAGTCATGAGTCAGATCACTGCCTCTCCTAGCATCATTTTACTCCATAATGCATATATGCCAGAAAATGGCTACCATCTCCATGTGCATCAGCTTTTGGATGGGTTTGATTGTGGATAAATTGAGTGTGGTCAGTTTTAAGGTTTGACCAAAGCAAAAAACGCCTTTAATAGAAACTGTTGGTGGCTAAACAGGAAGCCTCTCTTCATCACTCCATATGTTTACACCAGGGCTGCCTGGCCCTACTCCAGGAGATCTAAATTTTATGTACCGCCTTACTTTTAAAAAGCATAACAAAATAACAGTAATAACTCTGGACTTCTAGGGGTTGCAGTGTGTGAAAGGTTATGACAGTTACATAATGCAATGCTTATGCTAGTTCTCATTTTGCTGCCCTGGAGTGGATAACGTCACTGGCCAGCATGGCTGGACTGGAAGAGGTGTGGGGTGCGCCACAGGGACTTTGTTTGGGTGGTCAAGGAGCCCCTGCCTTTCCTGCCTTCAAAGCGGCAGTGCTGAGGGCTCAGCCGCTGTGTTTTGGCCAGAGCAGAGGGAGAATGTGCCAGGAGGAAGGTGGGTTGGCGCAATTTTGATGTCAGAGCGCTCGCTCTCACGCAGACCAGCTGGCATCAGCACTCAGGGCAGAGCAAGGCTTCATGGGACTCAGAGTCTGTGCCCAAATTTGCTCATTAGAGCACATCTCCCCTCCAGATAGACTCGGACGCATATATTCACCTGGGTGCGTGCGCCGCATCTCATTTATTTTCTCAGGTACCGCTCAGTGTCTCCAGCCTGGAGGAGGGCTTGTTTATTTGCTGCAGGCAATGAGGCCTGAAAATGAATGCAAATGTATTGAAATTCAATATTTCTTTTCACCGTGTCTCTTGACAACCACATTTTAATGAGTTCATTACCTCATGTGCACAAAGTGTAATTAGCATAGCGGGACAGGAGTGGGGAAAAAAAGGCAAGCCGCTAGACGACATGGTGCTTTCTGGAAATATGAACAACCGCAGCTGACGTTGATATATTGCTGCTCAGGTTAAAGCGGTTCTCTATTTATTGTGAAGGAACTTTTGTGATCAAGCAAATGGCTTAGTCACGCTCCAATTAGTCACATCAAAGCTTCCATTAATATCTCTGTACTTAGCGAATTGAATAATGTGCAATGAGGTGGAAGAGATCAAAGCACGTTGGGCTTATGTTGCCTTTGTCAGTGTCTTTTGTATTGGTTACCTTACAGACCACAATCTAAACGGCAGTGCTATACCTACTCCTTATATATACAGTGTCCTGCAAAAGTTTGGGGACACCTTGCTGTCTTCTTTTCAGTACATAAAATTCAATTTCTCAACAAAAAAGTGTTTTTGTTGTTGTTGTTGTTGTTGTTTGTTTTTGGAAATGTGCCAATTTGGAATGTGTTAGGATGGATCAATTTCTCCATCTTGTGATTGTGAAATTAATATGATTGACTACAACATCAGTATTTTGATATTATGTACTTTATTGATCATGTAAAGGAAGTTTGTCATTGCACAGACTAACTATACCCATTTATGGAGTAGCACAGTGTAACCAGCACCACTTGGAGCAGTGAGGGTTTAATAGCATTGGGCCAAACCACAAACAGGTATACCCACTAAGTCCTGAGATTTGACCCCTAAACCTTACAGATGCTGGCTCACCACTCCTACCACTAGGCTACTCCACCCTGCTGTCACGACAGGCCTTATATAACTGTCCCTGTCTGCATCTTAGCCTAAGGAAGTCATGAGTCTGACCACTGCCTCCCCAGCATCAGTTTACTCTATAATGTAGGCCAGTGCGTACCATCTTATATGCATCAGTTTCTGCATAGGTCTGATTGAAAGTCATATTTGGCAACGTTCTATGAAGCTTAGTACAGTTGTTATAGAATTTAAATGTGTTGATGGAACATGGATAATGGATTGTGGATTAAGCATGTATTCGTCAGTTTCATGATAGTTGCTGAATAATAATCCTTTACACTATGATAAGATAGAAGTAAGATTAATAACTATATTCAGTACAGTCGTTTTATATGAACAAAAACAAGTATTTTTTCTTGCTCCATTAAAAGTAACAGTGATAAATATTTCAATTTCAAGCTCTTGACTGGCAGTGTGCTAGAGACTTAAAAAGGGTTTTTAAAGATGTTGCCTCTTGTGCATATAGACATTACAGCATGCTCACACACAAAAGGACATATAAAGCTTGTGTGCGCTTTCTAAATTGGTCTAGAGCATTTCAATGAGAACGGTGAGTGAAAGTGTTTGAGGCTATAAAAGCAGAGGCACGCGCTCAGGCTCAGTGTTTGCTGTCAGGCTGCAGGCTGCAGGCAGGGCAGATTTAGTGCACCTGGCCCAGGCTGCCTCCCCTTACTTCCCTCTCCGTTTCCATCAGGCTGCCCCACACATGCATTCCCAGCCCTGCTTCTGGCCATGAATGGAGCTTAGCTCGAGAGACATTCCAGAGAAAGCAGCCAACTCTGCACAGCGCTCTGATCTGACTGAAATCCAGCCTTTCACTGCTGGCATGTGTGCTTTGATGTGCTGCACGTATATGCAGGTTTGGAGGCTTTGTATTTGCATGTGCATGTCACTCACTAAGTGAGTAATGCACAGAATTTACTTCATATCAAATGTGCATGCCATTATATGTTAATGGAATCTTTAACATTAATGAAGAAAAGTTGTCTCAAGGCACTTCACCTATCATGCACACTCTTGGCATTAGCATGAGAGGATTTAACGGTCTGAAGGCATGAACCGAAAAAAAATGATACAAGTTCAGGTAGCCGAGGCAGTGACGTAAAAGCTCAGATCGGAGTTAACCAGGCAGAGAGAAGCATGCAGGTGAAAAGAACAGAGCAGAGATGGAGGTAGCTGATGTGTAGGATTTGCACACGTAGGCAGAGCTCAGAGCCAGCTAGCTGTCATATTATCTCCACAACAATCTGGAAGTGCAGACGTACTGGAGGTGGTTCCCACAAAGACGGAGAGATGCTGGCACACAGCCAGCACTCAAGAAACACGCTACATACGCAGGGGTCAGAAGAGGTGAAGACCATACATCAGCCCAGATTGTTGACTACGGGTGCTGCATAACCTAACTATGCTGCCAGCATAGTGAATAAGTAATTAAACAGTGGTCTCTGACTTGTGCACTGTACTGCATATTAGAAAAAATGACTCTTTTAATATATTGATAGAGACATTTTTTATTTTTTTGATGGTGGTGGTGCTGGTGTTGGTGCCCTTGGTGTTCGTGGTGCAGGTGTTAGTTTTGTGTGTGGTGATTTTGGTGGTGTTGGTGTCGGTGCTGGTGCTGGGGTTGGTGTCCTTGGAGCTGGTGGTGGTCTTGGTGTTAGTGTTGTTGGTGTTGGTTTTGTGCGTGGTGGTGTTACTGTTGGTGGTGGTGCTAGTGCTGGTGCTGGTGGTGCTGGGGAATGGTGGTGCTGGTGTTGTTGGTGCTGGTGTTGGTGGTGGTATTGTTGGTGTTGGTGTTGTTAACAGCATGTGATTGGCAGCAAGGTCGTAATGCTGTTTGTTACTGTTTGATCATTGTGTTCAATCTTCAGACTCTTAAAAACATTTAATCACAATAAAAAGAAATATAGACTGCACTTATTTATAACTTCAGCACTAACAAAATGCAAACACTGCCTGGCTCTTCTGGCGTGTTTACACACGCTGCAATTCTTTGACCTCTCACGCTCTTTGCCAGTGACTGTTACATAACGATGCCTGAGTCATTTTCAGCTTTTTTTTCTTTTTTTGTCGGCCCATATGGAAAGTCTGATCCCAGTTCAAACAGGATAGAAGCAGTCAGTTCCATTATATGCTAAAATGGAAAAAGTCGACCAGCTCTGAGGGAAGAAAAACTGGCAGTTTCTGTCACCCAGTATGGCACACTATGTCCTCTAACCAGGCTCCAACCACAAAAATAAAAAATAGACCCAATTTACATGGAGAACGTTTATGCCTATTATAGGTGCCTATTATCCATCTTTTGTGTGTGTCATTTGGATGTGTTCAGGCTCATTGAGAGGGCTTTTACAGAAGTGAAAACAATGTGGAAAAAAAGCCAGCCACACCCAAAGGCTTCTTTTATCTTGAAAAACAACTCAAGTAAGAGAATACGTTTTATTACCGTTTCAGCCTAAAACAGACTCGAGAACCTGGCATTTATATCTTCTTGTCAGATCATACTGTTAGTCATATAGATTGTATGGTTTAGTTATCTATTTGTCAAAGCCTACAACCACAAGGAACAAATACTGTTGGAGTGGCTGCAAAGCATGACAAGTGACAAAAACAGCCTCCCCTGAGATAGCACTGTGCAGTGTGTTTACAAGCCCCATTAAAAGTTTGGGGCTGCCTTGCAAGAAGTATTGCAGCTCATTTCTAAGGAAGGCCTGGAAAAACAGCAGAGGTTATTATAAAGCCTAAGGGAAGTTTTTTGTTGAATGTCTAGTTGAAGCTAAAACTTTACAAATGTCAACATTTGAAAAGTTTGATTTATGCTTCTGTAAGGATAGACATAAGATAAATCTTCATCTGCTTTCAGGCCCAGTGTCCAAGGGCCATTTACGTCACTTTTCCACTGCAGGGTACCAGCTCAACTTTTCTTGGTTTTCCATTTAGCAAACGTGGTACCCGGTATCATCTTTGTCGGGTTTCCAAGCTGGGATAATGGTCGTCCTAAACATATATACCTTGTTGCATGTCCTTTGGGCACCTAGAATCGTTTAGTTGTTTGAATTCCGATGTAGTTTTTCCCAAACTCTCTTGTTTATTCTGCAGTCTTTTGTCTTGCTGCCATCAGCCTCTTCTGGACATGGCAGTTTCATTTGGCATTACTAGCTGCTTTTCCAACCTAAACAAATATGCTAATGCTAGCTATCAGGTTAGCATACCTGTTTTTTTTTTTGTTGCCAGAATCAGTTCGTCATCTGAACTCTAATGTTGTATTTCTCAAATTCTCTGATTTTTGCCATCAGCCTCTTCTAAACAAAATGTGTCTCTTTCATGTCACGGCAGTTTCATCAACTCTCACTGTGAAGACCATCTACATTGAGGGGGTACTATATCTGCAATGGAAAACAAAAGAGCTGCAGCCAAAACCATGTAGGACCTGGTATAAAAGGCTATAAAAGGCCCTCTGGGATCAATAAAGTATCTATCTATCTATCTATCTATCTATCTATCTATCTATCTATCTATCTCTATCTATCAGTTAACATAGGAAGGCATGAATGCATCATCCTGTATTGGTTGCATTTTGAAGATGTACTCTATGTTGTGGGAAAACAAACTGGCAGATTTCTTAAATAAGTTTCTTAAATAAGTAGACTTTTGTTAGTTTGCTGTAAACGTGGCTCTCCTGTTGCCTCTGTCCTGAATATGTGGCCCTTTTGGACAGATCTACCTTAAACAGGATCATTCTTCAATGGTTCATTAGTAAAAGCAATGGTTCTATTTACAACCATGAGTTCTATATAGAACCAGTTCACGCTTAAACGGTTCATTTGCATGGCAGACAAGCTTATCGTAACAATGGCAGTATCAATTGTAACAATAGCAGAACCCTTTTTGGTGCTATATAGAACCATTTCCAAAAATGGTGAACCATTTTACCATGCAGAGAAATGGCTATATAAACAGAACCACTGCTTTTCCTAAGGAACAGTTTTCCTTTGTGGTGCATAAATAATTAATAGTGAATGGCAATAGTAATGGTAGAGGTGGTCCAAAATAACTTTTTCCCCTCCAGCTGCCATCTCAAGTTTTGCTACAATATGCTAATGCTAACTAAAAGCATACTCACATGCTTTAAAAAGGTGTCACCAAACTTTTGACAGCCATATAAACAGTGTAATGCCAACTACCAGTGGTCCAAGTACCCTTACTGTTTATCATGATCTCTGTACTGTGTCAACATGTTAAGCTCCTGTAGCCTGCAGCACGCGAGTGTGCCGTCGGCTGGCCCGCCCCCTAATTAACGTGTCTCTGACATGTCTGCGACAGGCTTGCCTGCTGTCTGGTTCGGAGCTATTTCTGGTGTGGCTGAAGGTGTCGGGCTTTGTGCGCTGACATCAGGAATGCCCTCGGGCAGGCGGCAAGGTGAGGCGCTCTGCAGAACTTGCCGTGATCCGTCTGTTTGCTTGGCGGTAAAACTCTGTTTGCGCTATCTCTCGGGCCTCTGCCCTTGCCCTTTGTGCTTTTGCATGCTCCATTGATACAGAATGTTGACTGTCCTCAACCCCTATGAGTACATCTGTCAGCCTTCATAGGACAGTACACAGAAGGTGTGTGCTCAAAATGTTGATACAGCAGCTTAGCAAAATGAAATTCTTTTCACCACTTATCAATGCTGTGGTGATGTTTATTTTGGCACAACACGTTTTGTAAAAGTAGGGGAATGGGTTATATTAGTGAGGTGTTTTTTTCCTTGGATGGGTTGATATTGTTTGTCATTTATGGCCCAAATGAATAAGTAAAATATAGTAAATAGTTGCTCATATATATATATTCACCGGGTATATATGGAGAACAATCTCCAAAGTACTAAATAATTAAAGACCATTAAGGTATAGCAAACTATATCATAATTGGACGAATATTTTGAGTAATAAAATGACACATACAAACTATGGATATTGACTTGACTTTATCTTTTCTCCATATTCCCTATCATTTTGAGATTTCTCTGAATTACCTTCCTACTTAAAGTGGGTAAATTTCTATTTACCATCCTAACATTCCACATAATTCTCCAGAAATTCTTTCCTAGAACATGTTGATAATTTCAGTGTAAATTGGTTAGATTGTCTGGGTACTTACCCCACATTAACTCAACAGAATAACCGAATATTTTTGGAAATTGTTTCACATGTCCAGTGAATTCCTAGAACTTGTTGAGCTTTTCAGTGTAATTTAGCTGAACTAGCTTGGTACCAGTCATCACATTGCCCAAAATAATGACCTAGAATCTAATGCAAATGCACAGAACTTAAGGGACTAAAAAGAATGCATTACCCATATTGCAATGTATTCTATTTTCATTTGGTCTGCATAGTACACTGTAACTGAAATCAAATCTCATGCAAGAAGAATTATGTGCAGTTGTTTTAGTCTGCACGTATATTTGTTTTACTGCCATAAGTTTAGTTATGGTTTGTACTTTACATGAAAAATATACCAAGGCTCAGCCAGGCAGTGAGATTACAGTGAGATTAGACTTCATGACCGATGCGCTTCGAACTGTACTGTATACAAACGCGGTAACCAGGAGTTTCCTGGCAACGTGGTGTATAAACAGACTGCAGGACGAGCCTGTGCATGACCCTCACATGAGGACAGTGATCGGCCACAGAATGGCCCTATTATTAGACAGCTCCCCAGTGACTTGAGCGTGGAAGCAGCGGTTGAGGCCCCTCCACTTTTAAGATGCTGCTGAGTGTTCTCTGCTGATGCATTTCCTGAGGAAGAACGACACGACTGAACTGTATCCAAAACACACAGTATATGGATTCTCTGCAGCATGATGTTATGGAGCTAATTTTCTGAAGTTTACTAACCCTTAGAACCCTACAAATGTACTTTATGGGCAGTTTGCATGGCTCTATCCTATGCCTCATAAGCCATGAAAGGGTTAACTTACAAACATAGGTTAACCCTTTCTGACTTATGCAGCATAGGATAGAGACATGTAAACTGCCCTTAAATTACAGACCTGTTCTAAGAGTTGAGGTTTTCAGTTACGGTTAATTACGGTTAATTAATCTATGTGCATGTGCAGTTTAAGAGGGTTTACTACAAATTATTACATTTTGAAATAGTAATAGTTTTAGTTTTTCTGATATAATCACCTTTTCCAACAAGCCTACCATTAACACAGCTGTTTTAGTCAGATAATAGATTGGTTAATGTTATTACTGTGTTATTATTGTATTATTACAGCATTATAATCACCACATTCATTGTCCATTGTTAGGCAGCATGTTGGGTTCATGTTTGTGTATGCTCTTTAATATTACTAAAGTGGTGTCGAGTTTCGGTTTGAAGATTTTCGCTGGAAACTGGGTGAAGCGATGACACACACAGTTTTTTATAGTGCCAATAAAACATTTCCAGCTCCAGACAGTCGCGTGATGTGACCCCAAGTAATGTTCGTGCGAAGAGTGTCCTGTGTCACCGTCTGAAACAGTTGACGGGTCTGTGTGGTGGTGGGGAGGGGGGTGGCTGAGCGAGAGAACACTGAAAGAGGGAAATTAAAAAAATGAGGAAGAGAAAGAGGCGGGAGCGAGGGCTCTCACAGCTGTTGTTCTGCTGTGCTTCCTCTGATAGTGGACTTGGCTGTACTCCCAGTTCTTTAGGTAAACTGTAGAAAACACAATCACCTTGGAAGAGCTTTTAGGAGGAAAAAGTGGTGCCAATGAACAAGACAAGGCGGCAGCAATAAGAAGATATCAGGTGTAACACGGGGCGGTGCTTTTATCTTTGTTTTTAATGGGGTTTTCCACAGCTGTTTTACCATCAGTGCACCGTTAAGGTCTTACGCTCTGAACTTTATTTCTGGTTGTGAATTGAAGCAGAGTGATTTTCTGAAGTACCAACTTTTAAAATGCAACCTCTAAAAAAGCTTTGAAACTTGAAGCTTGTTTTTAATATGTACTGTATTATTTATTGCTTAATAATAGTGGCTGATTCAGTAAACTGCCCTTGCATAGAGTTGCAGCTGTTTGCTCTTTTTTCCATCTTACTAAAACTAACTGGTGAGTACCACTCATACTCACAGTCAGCAAGTCATTGTAAATCATACTATGACTACTTGATTCCACTGTCAGTTCCTAATTATGTTGGCGGTTAATCTGACATGTATGGCCTTCAGTCCAGCTCCTGAAGGCCTAACCAATGGCTGTATCAACCTAGATACCAGAGAGAAAATAATAATTATGTTCCATTGAGCATTTAACCCTTTGAGAATTTGACATTTTTGTCTTTAACCAAAACTAAATAATGAAATTAGTGTTTTACTGCAAACAACTACAAACTCAACCACAACATAGATTATTATATTGAATAAAACTAAAACAGAAATGGGAGACATGTACCTATTTTTCACGTAATTTTACTTATTTTTCCCAATAAATGAAATAGGCATCAATTCAATTCATTTCACCTAGAGTAAAGAATTAAATCTGAAATTCCATAGACATCACTGACGTCTATTCTGGAATATTTTAAGGATGGAGCACTTGCATTTTGTCCTTTACCCTTTTCACATGTACGCATGAGGCCCATCTTGATCCCTATATTAAAGCTGTCACCCGTCACATGAATGAACATGCTGACACATGGAAAATCGTTAGCCTCTTATCAGTGGATCAGCTTATGGAGCAGACTAATTCTTTAATCTGTTCATCATACATTGCCATTCGCAAGAGTCGTGCTGGAGCAGGACGGCCAAACAGAGGAACTCTGGAATACTACTCCCAATCTGCAACTGCCATTGCCCATGGCTCTCCCTGTAGCCATGGCAATGGGCATAAGATAAGACCTTCTTGAATTTCACTTTACCCTCTGGTGACACCTCTAAAGACGTTCGACCAGACCGAGAAGGAGCTAATAAGCACAGGGGTATTTAATGGCCTAGATATGCCGTGCATTACAAGACTTTGATCAATTGCCTGCATCCAAAACACTTGACACAAGCACCATCATGAAACTGATGCACCACTTGAGGGCTTGATTGAGATGAAAGCCAGAGATTGGAAGAAGTCTCTAGAGAGCATGCCAGTAAACATGAGCTTGAAGGTCTTTAACAAATCCACACAGTGTTATTTCTAGCAAAGAATAAGACGTCTATTGAGGACAAACAGTGTTTTGCAACACTTAAGTGTGAAATCCATTTAATCCAGTGTCACATCAAGCACTAGCTAAACAGAATGGCCATTGTTACAGCTGTGTTCTTAACACTGGTTCTTATCACTGTCACCTGTTTGTTATGTAACGTGTCCATCTGGCCCACCATTCAAATCAATGCCGTTGGAAATACAAGAAAACATTCAACTCCCTTTGTGTTATATTAGACTCCACTTACTCAACAAGACATTTCTCTTAAATGTGACCTTTCTTTCAGCTTTAGAAGTGATTTTATGTTTGAATGGGGAAACAAAGGATAGGTAAGCTGATACCATCAGACAGATCCAATAACAATTTATTTATTTATTTTTTTTTTTCATTTCGGTCAATACAGAAAATAAACAGAGGCAACAACATACTTGACCTAACACATAAAAACCTGCTGTTGTACTGCATGTACTGGCTTACCCAAGTCACTCAATTGTGATATACACACTCATCATCCAAAACATAGTTGCACAAACAGTTTTCCCAGAAGGAACCGACTGACAGGAATGAAACTTGGTGGGTAGGTTTGACATTGTGAGACACGCGAGTAATTCAAGTTTCGGCCGTGCATGTGATGTAAGCAAGGACAGGCCTTATCGCTGTATCTGACTGACCCAAGAGCCACGATTGTGGACATTCAGTGAGCAGTGATGCCCTCCATGAGTCATCCTGTTAGTGCCAGCACCATTGCCAGACAGCTGCACGACACAGGGATATATGCATTCAGATCGTTACAATGACTACCCTTAACAACACGTCAACGTCACCAAAGACTGCAATGGTGTCGTGACATACTGTCATGGAGTGACTCAGAATGCCAGCAGGTCACCTTCACTGATGAGTCCTGCTTCTGCCTTGGTGGAAACAATGAACGAATCCGTGCGTGGTCAATGCCAAGATGAACGGTTTGTTGGTATGTGTCACACGTCCAGAAGGCCTGGTGTCACGCCACTTTCACCCCACCACAAAATCTGCAGGAACTATCTGAGAATGTTCAAGCTACATGGAATGGATTGTAGCAGGACCCCATTAATAACCTCAAGACGTCTGGCACATTGCATTACCAAACATGGTGCCCTGACACAATACTGAGAGACATTACTTCTGTATGTGTAGCCCAATAAATATTGCCCATATCAGTCTAAATGTACCATCATTTATTGTTCCTGGTAACCTTTATCTTCCTTCCCAATAGCATTGTAATCTGACACTTCCTTCTGGGTGCAACTACTCTTTTGATGATGAGTGTTGTATGTATGTATAGTGATATATACAAATGTAATTAAATGTATAAATATCACTTTCTATTGTGCTGCATTGCATTGTGTAGAGCTGCTCAGAGATGAAATGACTCCCTGACCATTTAAAGTAAATGTTAGTCCTGATGAAATGTTATCAGTATAGGAATGTTCCACTAATCTAAACACAATTATGAACCTGGAATGTATGTAACCATGTTTGTGCTCAAAATCGGAAAGTGAAAACCTCTCCTCGTTGCGATGGGTGACCGCAGGTTATTAGGAGAATTTACATTTATTTCTCAGGATGCCTTTCTTTCTTGGGAGACATGTGTTTTGGAGTCATTTCGTGAAACTTTGTGGGATTTCAAAGAGCATTGTATTCTTGGAGTGTTAAAACAGGAACTCTTCAGGCCATTCTATGTATGAAGCACAGCCATACATTATGAACAGGAACAAAGACTTCCTCAATTACAAATTTCCATGACCTTATCTTACTCAAACCCTCTACCCACCATGGGTTAACAAGCGGGCAGCTTCCTTCCACTCTCAGTTTTTTTTTTTTTTCGTGAGACGGGCGTTAACTGCATCGACCTGTGTGTAGGCCTACACTTCAGTTCAGTACGCACCTTTTAGTTTCATAGTGGTTCGTAGAAGTTATTATCACAGTTTTGCTATACTTGTTAAAACAAACCAAGTTAGATCATTAATTAAATAGTAATATAATGAATTACATTTGTATAGAATCCTGTACAGACGGCTCTGAGCTAGCATAATAGCTAATCCTGTTGAAGGTTTAGTAAGTTTTAAAGGAATTTGATCTGTGATGTGCTTAACTTCAGCTAGATTGGCTGACAGCTGTAGCTAAATTAGCTACTGTGCCAGTTAGCATACCTGCTGTTCATATCATGCGCTTGCCAATTGTTTTACGTTGTTTTGCCTCTTTCCTTCAAACACTGTGTTTACTGCATGTCCATCAGATTAAACATGTTTCTGTAATGACAGACTTGTTATTTGAATATGCCATATTGAATCTGGCAATTGAATCCAAGATGTGGAAGAACAACACTGCAGGAATGACTCACATAAGGTTGAAAATGAAAGGTTTTATAGTTGATGTTCCAGTTAAATAGTTTTTTCTCCACTGGTATAGTCTCAAGTCGAGGCACGAGTCAGTTAAAATGCCTTTTCTCTGTCCTCTGCACATGCCTACATATGTAGTATTGACTGAAAGTTATGAATCTGCATTTTGATTAAATTACTTATTTCAATGGACTAAGAATGAGAAATAATTCAAATACAATGATGTGTTTTTGTAATCTCCAGCAATAACTGCTACTGATAAGGGTTAAGGGGTTAACTGCACCCTACTATCACTTGTATGCCAAAACTGGGCAGTGAGATTTCCCGTTTCACCAACAGTTGAGATTTTAAATGTACATGGAGGGCTCTGAAAGATCCCAGGCCATAGCGAAGCATGCTAGTCTGAAGGAAACCTGTTCAGTGCTTTGGACATGGCAGAAAGCAGCATGTTTCACATTCCAGTCTCAGGTCTTTCAGGTTCCTTGGCAGAGCTTTAGTTGGACTCTTAAGTAGTGTTCTGTGTACAAGACCTAGCCTCTCTGTTGACGCATTTGCCTAACTATTAGCATTTCCTGCCAGGTTAGCAAGCAGGCTGCCCGTCACTGATTATTTGCTGTATGACATCTCATGGTAAAAGAATGTTGCCACAAACAGGTTAAATGGAATCAGCAATTAGTGCTCATCCCTCACAGCAGCAGAGCCAGCACACGCAAAGGTGCTAGCGGCCCACACTAATGCTAGCCATGCACCTCTGACAATAAGCAGAAGGTCAGGCAGGATACATCTTGCCTGTAATTTTGGCACATTTAGTCTGCTTTTCACCTGGGCCAACGCCAAAGACAATCCCAGCATCTGAGAACTTGGCAGAGGGCGCTCTTTCGACAGCAGGCGGCACCGAAACAACCCTAAACGGGGAGCCTGGAAGTGTTGTTTTGCATTCTGAATCTGGCTTTTACTGGGCACATAACCCCTTACTGACTTTTTAAGAGGTCTTGTGGTGACTAACGCTGAGAGGCAGAGAAAATTAGATGCAAATGACAAAAGAATAAATCAACATGTGATAATATGCGAAAGCGGAGAAGGCAGCTGGCAGAGACATGAAACAGGGTGTTTTCAGGACAGGCTGATGATTTCCTGTAAAGCCATAGGAAGGTTGCCTAACCGTTGCGTTCAGTTTCTCATTGCCCTCATGCTCATTCTCCCCAAGCTGCAGTAAACACAATAGGAGAACTGGCTGTGAAGGGAAGGGCAAATTGTTGTGCCTCGAAACAGCATGCATTACTGAAGACGGCAAGGCAACTTAAGCAAGTCATTTTTAGTCATTGCAACTGTGGCTGGGAGTTTGTAAGTTATCGTCAGCAGTACCCCGCTTATTCAACATTTCCTCTGAAATTAAAGGAATTAAATGGGAGTTTATCATCCCCAATTCCTTTTGTAAGGCTTTAGAAGCTGAATGCTGGAACACTGGAGTGAGGAATAGATTGCATTCTGACACAGGCCATGGTGCGACTGTGTGTGTCTGATATAAGGACATTTTTTCATACATTTTAAGTTCACACACTTTTCTAAAGGGTGGCAACATTGTTTACCGAATTACCTAAGGAAGGCCTGTGTCGCAGCAGCACTATGCAACAGTTACTCAACCGAAATTCGGCCCCTAGACTAAGCTGAAGGCATAGTCTTTCTGTCTCCATCTTGTCACGTGAGGCCTTGAGAAACCTTCCTCGGGTTTTTCTGCATGCATGGTAAAGGTGTTTTGCTGCAACAGGGGTTGATTTCTGTACGCCAACGAAATCATTGTGCAAGATAAGGTGGGTGGTGCTTATGCAGTTTCCCAACTCTCTGATTGAAATCAGAACATAAAGTTAAAGGCAGCATGCCAGCATTATTGCTTAATGCTCTATTTGTACACATACATAAAGTAGATAAAGTTCATTCGTCCCAACCTCGGCATGCAAAACAAACTAGAGGCCCTTATTAGCCGAGTGTAAAAATAATTGGCAGTCTGGAACTGTAGACAAATGATCATTGATAGTGGACTAGTACGCAACCAGACACCTTAGAGAATCACAGTGGTTCTGCAGTTTGACGGTCTCAACTATTGCGTGAGAGTGGCGTTTTAAGAAACTCCTGTAATTAACCATCTGAGGCCAAGAAACCAAAACAGAGTTTAGAGTTGTTTACCGAGAGGAGGAGTTGTTTTGGAGGGAAAGAATCCATGGCATGGCATTCTCAATTTACAGCTGCCGCTGCCGCTGCACGCACAATGACCTGCACACCAGCGTAAGGTAACGTAAGCCAGTAGGAGCCTACTGTTTCAGTGGTATGCAGTTGGAATACAAAGTGCTGGGCAAGTACGTGTGTAGAGGCATGGTCCTCCAGCTGCCAAAGGACAAGCCTGTGGAGGAGCATTATTTGGAGCTCTCTGGCGTAACAAAGGATGAGCTGTGATGGCCGAGTGATTCACTTTTTCCCGTGGGATATGCAGGCAGGGACACAGTGTTCTGAGCCATTCAGGCCAAGCCTTTGAGCAGTCAGGGCTTGTCAGGGTTAATCTTATATAGTAGTGTAAATATGGTACCAGCACGCTTTTGCATACACCCCTAATTTCACTCTTCCCTCTGTGATTACTTTTGTTCAGCTATATATATATATATATATATATATATATATATATATATATATATATATATTCACTGTCTGTCTTAAAAAGCAGTGTTTGAGTTCCTGTGTCTTTAAACCCTGTCTCCTGAGCAGCCCAGCATGCTCTGATCGGTCAGCTCAACTGACTGGTCAACTGCCAGAGAAGCATCCTGCTTTGAGTTGCACCCCCACACGGCTGTTTCTGTTCTTACAATGGCATCAGTTCTGACATATAAGTTTGAACCACAGTTTGACCCTGAACAAGTTGGTAGACCTGATCCACCTTTGCAAACTAGTCTGGAGCAGGACACGGTAAGATGTTTACTGTTTTAACTCTCTGTGCATTGTATGAGGCTGTGCCAAGCAACCCTGTAGGTGGGCACTAAGGGTCATGTTATGGGATGACATTACCTTGTAACAGAAAAGGTCTGGAATTCCAACTCTGGCCTATACTTTGAGCACTGCAGAAGGTTTACATGCGCAAAAAGCTACATAACACATTAAAGGAAAGGGGAAAAAATGGCAAAAGCATAGTAGGTCCCCTGTAAGGATAACCCTGGCCAAAATTAAACATTCAGCTATTGTTTCCATTGGTATGCAACACCATGTTATAGAATATTACGTAAATTGTTCAATAACATCATAAATGAATGAAGGCATTTTTAAGTGAGCACTAAAGGTCCTAATTCAACAGTGTAGGTGTGGCATTGTGATATGAAGTGACCATTCAAATGCATCGATTTTTAGTACTGATTACAATCAATTATGATAATGTTCAGTAAGGCATAATGTTCAGTTTTGTTTTTAGACAAAATAAAAGTCATAGGCTGATTTCCTTGTCATTTACATTGCATCACATTTATTGACTGTATCTTGGAAATTTTAAATCACACTAAATGCAATAAATAAAAATTTGAGATTGACACAGTAATAATAATCAGGTCTGTTTGTTTTTCTGTTCCCTGTGTGTTAATTCAACACTGAAGGATTTGATCCGAATAAAAGTGCAGCAATTGCCTTTTTTATCATTCTAAAACAATGTACATGTTATTATTGTATCACTCGGGCAGTTCAATGGTGCATTAGCCATGCTTATAATGTCAGTAAGGATTTGTTAGTTCCACTGTCTAGGTCATGGTGAACAGACCCTGACTGCATGAGTCAGCCCAGTACTGCAGACTGCAGTAGTGTGATAGGGTGCTGATGGAGGATAACTGCTGCTGACAGGCCCTTGCATTATCTTAATTGATGCCATTCCCTGAGTGTGAGCAGATAAAACTAATGTGAGGCAGCATCTCACCACAGCCCAGCACTCGTCCACCACGTATTTTGTAACACACTTGGTTGGCAACCACTACAAATGCTGTGGTGGCTGCAAACAATGTAGGCAAACATTGTAGGAAAAAGTGGCAGTGAATAAGTGGCACTACATAGGGAGGGTGTGTGCGTAGTTTCTTAAAACTCCATTTAAACCCCAGCTGTCTGCTTAATTGGCCTGATTCTGTCTTAATGTTATGTTAAATGTGAAGGCAGAAACTCTGTTTGTCAGGCATATTTTTTCTGAAGGTTGGACAGGGCAGGGTTTAGGCCTTTTTAGGACATTGTGCCAGGTCTGAAAGCAAAGGTGAGCTATTTCAGTCCATGGCTGCTGCTGCCAGAGGCCATTAAGGTCATGATGAAGAATGTCTTGGATAGTTGGAAGTTGAACGCCCTCTAGTCTGAGTACTTGCACTTATTGACTTTCAGGCTGTGCAAGTTCATGACTTGCACAAATGCAGAATATATCACTGTAGTATCACGGTACTACAATTACATGAAATGAGGCTACCTGGCTTTTCCCACTTCAGCTTCTTGCAACCTTAATTATACTCGTGACAGAATAAGATTAGGGATTCTACGCGTTCAGTATCAAATGCCATTGCGTCTGGCTCGGCATTCCCTTGAGCATGATCAGGCTTTCACTGTCCGTGTGATAAACATCTTTGAAGCCACCCAAAAGGGAGCCTCTGTTTTATCTGTCCAGAAAGCTTTGACCTCAGTGTGTTTCACAAGCTGCCATTGCTATTTACAAAGGGTAGCATTGCTCTGACCTGGATGCTAATTCTCCAGCTTTGTTTTGTTCCTCACACCATTGCTTTTTCTTTCAGAGGACATCTTGTGCTTTAAAGAAAACGTCATTCTGCTTGTTGAGAGAAACCATGAAGCAGCATATCTTAGATGTGTTTGTTTTACATGGATCAAATGATTCAATAGCGCATTATATGGTGAATTAGGCTGCTATTAGTCAGTACCTTCACTTTACCAAAGGTTGGGTCTACCAGTGCAGCCATGTTTAGCTTGACTCTATATTCGTTCAGGTGTTTTGGGTGTTCCTGTGAATGCCATTGCTGGGTGTGCCCTGCAGACAGTGGCTTTCAGAGCCTGGAGCCCTGCCTCTGTGAACAGGAGCACCTTATACCGGGCAACAAAAGCCTCAGCTGGCCCCCTGCCCCTGGCTCCCTGTCAGCCCTCCACTGACCCAGTCATAACAATGCTGCTATTCAGCTGCTCAATTAAAACGATATCATACACCTCTGTCCATGATTGTCCAATTGTGACAGCTCAACGGAAGCTATCTCACCTCCAAACCCATTGACCTCTTGGCCCATTATGAGCAAGACATGATTTTCCTGCTGAGTTGTATCACAGTCACTATTAGGATAGTAAATTACATCTAATCAGTGATTATTCTGAGGCAAATCAAATTAATTCCACCCTTTTAAATGACCGGCCCTCTTAGAATGTCACTGGTAGATTAGTCAGGAGTGTAGACCAAAACCTTTTAACTACTATCACCTGGTTTAACTAATTATATCCACCATGATAATAGCAGTTATATTAGGTTTGGAGTTTTCGGGGTCCAAGACAAAAGGCAATTCATTCTGGCATGGGGTCATAGCAATTTATGATTAGCCAGTTTACAGGATGAACAAGGTCATATTATGCTTAGGGCCTAGCTTTTTTTGTGGCCCCTTTTCCACAAAACTGCCCTGTTATTGAATTTCTACACATTATTCATGAGATCATATTGAATATTATGAGTAGCTTGTCTCTGTCTCATACCATTACATTTCCACAGAGGAAGGATCACCCTTAGTTTGCTTCTGTTCATACTGTGTTTCTGAACCTCTTGACTTTTAGGGATCTTGCCGAGGCCTCCTTACTTCTGTTGACACAGATGGGAGCAGCCTCCACAACTTGTGAAAATGAATTCAGCTGATCTCCTTCCAAGACGTGGCCACCTCATCGAAATAGGCTAAAGTGTCTGAGGTAGGAGGGAGTTTATCCTCAAAGGATCCCAAGCCCTGGATCCTCAAAGCCCCTGATTTCCTCCACCCTATCCTGCAGAATCAGGCTTGCTTTTCTCAAAACAACTTTCAAAAGGAAGTTCCTCAGCCAAAGCCTCAACCTCCTTCCATGACCCCAAAAGCATTTACGTAACTAGTCTGGCCCATGTTCCTTTCAAGAAATACCCCGCTGATTCACAAAGAATCCATGAAGATGTGCCTTATCCTTCAGTAATTTCTGCTTTACAAATGAAGCACTGTAGCACTACTGTTGGCATGAGAACATGCTAAATAACAGGAGCAGTTTTGTTTTGTGTTTTTAGTTTTTTTCTTTTTGCTAGACAACACTGAATGAGGAATAAAATGGGGGTTGCACAATCCCTTGGCCCAGTCCTTCGTACTGGAAGGTATGAGAAGAAAACAGTCACCAGTCTCATGTGGCAGAATGTAGCCTTTACGCCCTCATCCACAGTGTTCCCGCTCCTCTTTCCACATGTGATGTCTGGGATGCCCTTTATTACCGCAGGCCACTCCCTCCCTTACACTGGAGACAAAGTGTAGGTCCCCGAGTGTGCTACCATGCTGCTGTTGTTTTTGCTTTGTTTGTGTTGTAGACACGACTGAACGCGTGCTGTTTTTGTTCAGTCCGTGCTGTAGACACGACACCGTCTGAGCCGTTTATCTTTGCGTGCCAGTGGCCGCGTGTTTCTTTTCACAGCTGCCGCTGCTTAACGCTTGCTGCTGCCTTGCTAAACTGCAGTAATAGGCCTTCAGTATTCCAACCAAGAGTGACTCTGTGAAAATAACAGCCAAGATCACACTTGAGACAGAGGCTAGGGAACGAAATGTTCTGCCCAGCGGTTGGGCGGTTGGGCCTGGGTTGTGTTTGTCAGGCAAACAGTTTGGTCAGTATAGAGAGTGTGACGGCAAGCCTGAAGGGCAGCTTTTTCAACAGTTCAGCACCACACGTTTTTATCTCAAACTGACCTCGATTCACAAAGGTGGCAGCGTTGCTATCTGCAGGCTGCTATCTGCTTGTCATGTGATAGACATGATAAATAGGGCTTATTAGGCTTTAGAACGTGCTGGTTAATGCCTTGTGTCAGCAACTGCCTTTTCCGAGAGATTATGCATGTTAACACGTTCAATTTAATGCTCACCTTTAACCTGAGTACCACCTATAACCAGTGTAGTAGATGGGCATTGCATCAGTTTTACGCTCGTGCAATGGCTTTAGCTTTAAATCCTATATTTGACCGCAGTAATGTGCATCTTCAGATTCAAGTGACATTTTATGTCAACATCTACACTCAGAGCTAATCCTCAAAGAGGCTACTGGATCATGGAGGCAACACAAAAGCTAAATTCCGTGCATGCACGGCATTCTACACTGCAATGCACCGGCAGTACAACAGCCGCACCGTGCATGTCCAATCTCCGCTAAGCCTAATTTCAACACATTAAATAAACCCATCTGACTTGTTTTTTAGCAAAAAGGTCACTGAGTTCTTTCGTGCACAATCCAGCAGAAAGGAGGTGCTCCTGCCAAAAGCCCAGTTACTCCCTGTCCTAAAATCCATTAAAGACACACCTCTTTTATCTCAGTCCCATCAATAACATCGTGTTCACAAAATAGCTAAGCTTTCTGTCCTGGAAAAAAATACAGGTCTACCAAGAGTGAATTTTTCTGCTCTGGAATGACGTAAAAAAAATTATGAAGCATTATGTAAGCAGGTTGAAGAGGAAAAAACATATCATTCCTCATAAAGCACAGAACAACTGTGTTTGAAATGTGCTGGAATGCTGAGCACAATTGCCTTTCCGGTCATACAGAGACGAAAAGCGCTGGGGTATTTATTAACAGTGGCCGTTTGATAGTTTTTCTAGGAAAGACTACTGAAGCATGGTGGGTGTGATAGACACACAACGATCCTTTGCTTGTGAAGTGAGACTGTGAAATCTGTTCATGATCTTAAGCACCATTGTTTTGGTACAAACCTGCTGTTGCTGTGGCTTAACATCAATAATTCTGCTTATAAAACCAAAATCAATAAACCAATCTTGATCATGGCCCTTCAAGGCCACTTATTATCAGAAGGGCATGGAGATAAGATGGAATATAATTAACTGTATCAGTATGATATGGTTCTGATATCGTCGCTGTCCAAAGACAAACATGTATCTCTTTTTATGCATTATTTGATCACATGAGCTGACATTTACATTGTGTGAAAATTTCATGATGAATGGACAAACAGAAATAGCCCAAAATCACTTGGAAAAAAGTCTGGTTCCATTGATTACATTGGAATTAAATTAGGTTTTTGCCATTTTGGGGATGCATGTTTTTCTTTGGACAGCGACAATATAGCTTATGCAAAGTGGCATCTTGTAATGCAATAAAGCAATGAGAGCACCTGAGGCTGGCAATGAATTTACAGCCTTTGTAATCACTGATCTACTTATAGCTGTAAAAGTACCAGCCATAAAGATTCCACTGAAGGAGGTATTAATGATGTTTTGATAACACTGATTGTACATGTTGAGCTGCGGTATATTAGTTGGAGTTTATATTCCAGATGATGGCCATTCACACCATCAGGTTACAGCAAAGCTTATGGCAGAATAAATCACAACCACTGTTAGCAGTGGTGATCTAGTAATTAGCATTTAATAGAACTTTCTACAAATTGGTTCTTGCTTCTGCCTAAACGGTCTTATGGTACTTGGTTTTAGCTCCTGGTTTACTATTACTATTACTCTTTATATCTGTTTAGCCAAATAGTAATTAGTATCAGTCATCAAATAGTAATTAGAAACAGTCATCAATCTTTCTGTTTGCATAACATATAAAAACAACTATCTAAATGATTGACATGTATGAGTTTTCAGTTGAAGTGTTGATGCCTGAGTAGTTATCAGACCATGAATTTGCTGGAAGTTAGCGAACAAAGGTGACCATGACGTCAAGTCAGAGAGTGAGCGGAGTACAAAAATGTGCTTTTTATGGTTTTATGACCTATCAAACGTCACTCAAGTCAGAAAGCACCATAAAATGTTTTTTGCTCAGGTTGACATAAAAGCACAGATTGTCAGATATATAGATCTCAAAGGGTACTGTGTAATGAGAGCACCTTAGGCATCATTAACATCCTTCTACACCATTAAAATGTAGCCTCCTTTAATGGTTCTTGGTTTGTATGGTACAATTCTAGGAGAAACCTGTAATCAATGTAGAAGTGCAAGTTCTTCAAACTTTAAAAAGTTCCTCACTCACATGGTTCTCAAGTACTCCCAGACAGACCACATTTTTGCTCAATTTTGCCCAACTCGCCACTCATAGCAAAATGGGATCATCTAGGGGTCCCTGAGAACCAGGGCTTCATCCACTGAAACCGGAAGTGTTTCTTCTACAACAACTTTGGACATCTTTAAACATGTACTCCTCACCTGGCTTGAGCTGACTCATTTCCCTCACAAGGAACTGTGCCCCCTAGCCTAAACACATCAAACTGTATCAGATTTAACAAGTTGTCCTCGTCTCAACAGGATTTGACTTTCTGCTTTTGAGAGCTTGGATGTTTTCATTCATTACCTGAATTGCAAACAGGTGCCAAATCCTTGCGGGCAACTGCATCTAATCTGTTGTTGACAATTTAATCTGTTACAACTTGTCAGCAGGCACTTGTCGTCTGCCAATTGACTTTATCTATGCAGTCTGTCAGTCGTTAGAAATAAGTTTACGTGGTTTGCAGAGAACCTTGTTTTGGAACCAGAAGGGCACCTATTAAAGACTGTCAACATGCACATGTCAGATGTTGGAAATGGTTTGCAACTTCATGCAGTGATTAAGAAGAAGCACATGGCATACAAATAGTTTTACAGTGAGGCATGACATTCAACACAGTCCAGTATAAGAAAAGAGTGCCTTTAAAGAACAACCTTGTTTTCTGAGAATTAATCTGTGCTCTTAGTGTTAACTCTGGAGCATAACACACATCCTGTAAGGAAATGAGAGGTAATTAAACTTCCCCCAGGAATTCTGCCCCCACGGGCTGGGTGACATACTATTGAGGTCTTGGGATAAACCTGATTGATTGGCTTTAACCTTGTGGTTATCGTACTGTGCAAGGGAATGTACAGTAAAGGTGATGGTTGTTGAATGCAGTGCTACCTGTCATGCAATGCTACCTGTCAGTGTCAGTTCAGACAACAGTTTGCATCTGCTCCTCTCTGAATAGACTCTTTTTATATAGATTTCTTCCTCTGCATGGAATTTGCAAGACATTTCACTTTGCTACACTGAATCATTTTGTTAACGTGATGTGTATGAGTTAAGTCTATTCGATGCATTACTTTCTTGAGTGCAACAGAGTTAAATGCCCTACAGATTCCACATAGTTTGAGAAATCCGTAATGGAATGTGCCTGTACAGAGAATGCAGACTTTGATGCTAACACATTTTGGATCTAGGAAATGTAATTATTTATTTTCTTCAATATATTGTCAGTTTAACACCCAGAGTTCTCTTATGCCCTCAAACCACACAGTATGGCAAGTCACTCGAAGCCTTCCATTCATGGGTTGAGGAATCAGTGCTTTGAGCTACTTAGTACGTCTAATTTCTGTATTAGTTTGAGCTTACGGCCTTTTTGCTATAAGATTATGGATTTAGTTAAAAGACATCTCTGGCACCGTAGAAATAAAACAATCATTCTCACAGTAATGTCTAACCCCTTAAACCCATCTTGGCAGCTCCAGATGTCTATTCAAACTTGTTGCATAACATTTCATGAATAATTAATAGTAGTTACCAAACAATAACGTGAATAGCCTAATTTTTTAAAGGCTTAATTTCTGGCACCAGCAGCTTTTGTAGTGTGGTCAGAGGCTTTCCAGGACTGTTGTGTAAGAGTTGCATACCTGTGGAAGAAGAGGAGGATGGACAGCATGGTCTGGTCAATGTTGCTGTTGCAGATGCCCTCGTTGAGCAGGTAGCAGGGGTCCCGGACCACCGACTCCAGCGAGTCCTGCCTCATGATGGTGTTCAGCTTGTCTGTGTTGAGATTGTGGAAGAGCAACTGGTTACGGAGCTGCCTGAAGTGATTGATGGAAGTGGGACTGCCCAGGCTGGCATGGCCGGGACGTCCTGGCTCGGGCTCGCAGCCGTTGGCCAGGTCCAGGCAGCAGCTGCAGCAGTCCAGGCCGATGGGTGAGCGGCACTCCTCGTCCGACATCTGGATAGGTAGAGCTCCTTCCACAAAGTCGTGCGCTCACGCCCAGCAGGCAGTGCTGACAGCGGACTCCTCTTCAGATGAGTTTCCCCAGGAAAGTGCGCTTGTGGAGCTCCTCGAGCAGCTGTCTTGCAGGTGTTCTTGTTGGAGTCCCAGGTGGTGAGGTGAAAAGCTATGTGTCTGTGTGATTCCTCCCTGAGTGTGACAGCGGTGGGTGTGTGTGCTAGTAAGAGTGTTCAGGTGTGTGTGAGCCACGCTGCTTTTGTGTGCAGGGGGCAGGCGATTCAGCAGGAACGCGCTTGAAAGCAAAACCAGAAGCTGCTTAGCTTTTTTTTCTCCCTCCTCCTCCTCTCCTCGCCCTACACTTTTCCCTGCCCCTGCGTGCGAACACAGAGAGACGGAGGGTGGGGAAACCCCTGTGATTGGTAAGAGATTTCACTCGGCACACACACACAGCCCCTCCCCTCTGCACTCACACACATACACACACTAACTCTTGAGCTCCACATCACAATTAGGGGAGGAACCTAGTCTGATAGACAGAGAGAAAAAAACATGAAGTGAGGCAAAAGCATGCTTGACTACATGTGCTAAAGTGAAGAGAGACTGAGAGAGAGAGAGAGAGAGAGAGAGAGAGAAAGAGAGAGTATTACATACACTGTAAGCGTATGTAAAATAATGTAAGCACTGATCTGCCCAAACAAACACAAGAAAACACTAAAATTAGAATAAAGACAAATATGCATTACGGTTTAATGTGTTAGCTTTCCCCATTTCTCAAGTTCACTTTGAGGAAGCTCAGTATTTACAAATACCTTCTATTGCTTTAACCTAATCAATCCTTCATTATATGAAATCAGGTGCTACTGATGTAATGTAATAAATCTCCATTCTTGCTGGAGAGCAGCAATAAGTCCTATTTTTATAGATGTATTCTTCTAAACAAGGTTCTAGAATTCCTTGTTACTTTAGACTGTGCTTGTGCTGATTTGTATTATTCCATATTTATTACTATGTTATAGAGTGTTTTTACTGCCAGTATGCTTGGCTGCTAAAGGATAACAAGTAGAGAGAAAGAGAGAGAGAGAAAGAGAAAGAGAGAGAGAGAGAGAGAGAGAGAGAGAGAGAGAGAGAGAGAAGCAAGACAGAGAGAGACAAACAAATAGAAGCCAAGAGAGAAAGAGAGAGAAACAAAACAGAGACTGACAGGATCAAACAGAGAGGAAAAGGAGAGACAGAAATAAGAGGGATTGAGAGAGACAGAGAGAGAAACTGATAGATAGAAAAAAGAGAGACACCGAAAAGAGAGATTCAGAGAGAGAAACAAAGAGACAGCAAAGAAATGAGACAGAAAAGAGAGAGAATGAAAGAGAACAAATAGAGAGCAAAAAGAGAGAGAGACAGAAAAAAGAGATTCAGAGAGATGTGGAGAAAAACAGATAGGCAGCAAAAAAGAGAGAAAAGAGAGAGACAGAGAGAGAAACAGAGAGAGACAGAGAGAGAAACAAATAGAAAAAAGAGAAACAGGAATGACAGAGATTGAGAGAGAGAGAGAGAGAGAGAGAGAAACAGATCGAGGGCAAAAAAGAGAGAGACAGAAGAGAGAGGTTAAGAGACAGAGAGAGAAACAATTGGAGAGCAAAAACAGGAAAGAGAGATTAAGACACAGAGACAAGAGATACAAACAGATAGAGAGATTCTGAAGAGAGAGAGAGAAAGAGAGAGAGAGACAGCATAAGAGAAAAGAGAGATGGACAGAAAGAGACAGAAGAATCCACCCACACACACATAAACACAGGCACGCACATGCACAGAGTCAGACAGGCGAGGATGCTGCTTCCTTTCTGTTTACTGCAGTCCATTAAACACGAATGCATGTATGTGTCTCTCTCTGCTTTGTTTATAGCTGGTTATGAAAGCCTCTTGGCTATGTCTCTCCATTCCCGCCTCAATTGTTGACATGTACGTCGACTTGTACGCAGTGTTCCATGACAAGCGTTTCAGCCCAAGTGTACCGTTCTAGAACCATCGTATAATTACCGATCCAACGTTCTGCCTCTTTGTGCATGTGTGTGTTCGTGCTCATGCATGTGTGTGCACGCAAGCTCTCCAGACAGACAACAATGCAACGTACGGAAAGAATCCAGCATAAATGCCCGTATAAAGTCCACCTGGATTGTTTTGCACTGAACATGTGCACCTGTGTTGTAGGTCCACTACAATTGCAATATACTACTTCAGAATGTTCTGTGTGAAGGGAGATAGAGCACATTGATTGTGCAAACAGGGTCACTGTTGTTTTTCTTTTTCTGTCAGAGAGAAAAGTGCTGTGGTTTCACCTTGACAATGCACGCAAAAGTCAAGAGCCTGTCAGAGAAACCCTCATAACCACAAAAACATCCTTAAAATGTATATATTTATTGCTGTTCCCCCAATAAAATACACAAAAGTCCAATGCTGAAGCCTCATGAAAACTGACCCTTTAGTCCAAGCTTCCTGTTTTGTGCTGACAAAAGCAGTTCTCATATATACTCAGGGTTGTTTGATATGTGCATTGGGCAGAATACTGATCTGCTGTGTTATGACACTGACCACCAAGCTCATTCAATATCACTATCTCCAAAGCTGTTGTGACATATGGCACTCGTCATATCAGTGGACTCTTTGGCCAGACAGCATTTGCTCACAGTGTTATGTAAAAGGTGTTATATAAAGTATTTGTCAAATATGTCAGATTTTGCACTCTGTTTTTCCCACAGCACTCCAATAAAAAGATTGGTCAAAAGTTTGGGAACACTATAATCTTAACTGTTATTAACCCCATAAATAGCTTTTATTCACTTATGCAGTTTAAGAATAACTCTGTCAGTTTGCATTATAGTCCATGTACATCCTGCCCTAGGGTCTAATAAGCCTGGCATTTAAGGGGTTTTTGCATGCAGTGTTTTAGGGCAGCTCATAGGGCAGTTTCAATCTTGGCATTACTACCTTGGGTTTGCTTCCTGAATACCACTGAAAGCAATAGAAGCTGTAATATGGGTAAAGGGTGAACACTGAATAAGAAAATTGCTATTATAATTAGTTGCTGATGCTACTGTGTGTGTTTTTCTTTTTAGCTAAATGTATGTTTTTTGCTCTTTTGAAGGTGGGATATGAATAACATTAAGTACAGCCAATTTGTTGTACAAAAAAATTGTAATGGCTGCCTCAAACATTTGAAAACAAGTGCGCACAGGGACACAATTCAATCCCTCGGCACGCCATGGACATTTTGCCATGACTACGTTTAATTAAAGTCGTATGAAGGCCACATAAAGCAGCAGTAGATTAGATGTACCTTGAAATTTACATAGAAAAAGTCAGCCAGCTTTTTAGAGAAACAAAGGCTAATGTTGCTTTGCTTGCATTTTGCATTTCATATCTTTCAGCTCTAGAAACAGCCAGTTTGTGAAGAGTAAACCTACAACAAGCATGATAAGTAATGCTGAACACTATATTTCACTTGATTCATACATGGTGTTTATCTGCTCTCCCAGCCACCATTCTATAGTAACACTCTACTATGTGACACAACGTGACTCTGCATGGTGCCAGTAAGGCCAAACTATACGAAACTCCATCAGTACATCCGTAATCTATCAGCATAAGACGTTTCTGACAGGTTTCATCTCTTAATATTCTCTGTTCTTCTATTTCCAGTGTACTCTTGGTGTATGTTTGGTAAAGCTCAGAAGTTGGAGCTATGGCCAATCACAACTGCAACTAATGTAATATAATGTAATTACACCCAATAATAATAATAATAATAATATTGTCATTATTATTATTATTATTATTATTATTATTATTATTATTATTATTATTATTATTATTAAATAATGACAACATATATAATAACATCACACATTATAATAACAATAATAATAAGAACAACAAATAATTATTCACTAAATATTTATAACTAACATGAGTAAAAAGTACATTCATTTCAATATACTTTAGCAAATACTAGAATTCACATTGTAAGAGTTAGCATTTACAATAGAACTGAGCCAAGGTAATCATTTCTCTGGTGACCTCTAAGGTGGACAGGTGGACTTGGGAGAGTTCTAGATACATTGCATTGAAATAATTACTGACCCCTGTTGGTGAAGCCAAGGAATAACAAAGCTCCTGTGGAGAACACCACCACCATGTGATGCAATAGAGACCTGAGCATCATGATTTCACCTGTAATCTTTGTTATCTGACCAGCTAATAATAATTTTGTGGTGGCTGCCATTGGAAGCGCAGACTCTCAGGAGCCTAAGAGCTTTGCTACGCAAATGGGCATTCGAAGAGCCTCATAAAAGTACAATACTGATACATATCAAGAGTAACATACAAATGTGCTTTGGTGTCTACTTGTAAAATGTTAGAGCAGCTAGGCCAGTGTTAAAAGACACCTTTGACCTGAGACAATAGTCAATGACAGATACACAGTACAGAGAGATATGTTATATAAGTTTTGCTGCTGATATTTGATTTTGCTTATATAATACTATATAATGATATAATAGGCACCTACATTGTAAATAGCCTAAAATAGATTGTTTGTGAGTTCTGTTTAGCGACACACCTTTCCCATACATCATTCACCAGGCCCAAAGGTTACATATCCATTAAAATTAACCTCCCTCCCACTACACTGTTTCAGCCAGCAATTAAAGAGAGATAACTCTAAGTGTCTGACAGCAACCTGCCTGTTCCTTCAATGAGCACTTTGAAGATGGGAATGTTGTGTTCCCACCCATGCCATCGGGCCTTCTCTGGAACACTCATCTCTGCCAGCAAGCAACATTACCTCAGCCACTCTCACAAGTTAAACCAGGCTTTATTAACATCCGACAGCTCTTCACTTATACATTGGATACATTTTCACAACACCCCAATACCCCAAGTCTTTGTAAAGGGGGTCAAAATGACCCCCATGCATTGTCATATTGCCAATGTATTTTTCACTCATTTTGTCCATAACAATATCTTATTTCATGGCATCTAATGGATTCATCAAAAATGGTTGTTACTGTTAATTACTGGGCTGCCAGTTAATTTACTGCAAAAAATATTTTTTTATGATCATTTATTTTTCAGAACTTTTGGTAACATTCAGAATCTGGTATCCATAATGCATTATAAGGGCATTCATAAAGATCTATAAACATTATTGGTGAGTACAGCATCATAAAGCCTAGTTACAAATGTTGTCATCATTCTTATCTACATACTCTCAGATGCAGTGAACTGCAATGAATACTCCCTTTTCAGTATTTAGGTAAAGTGATGTTGGTCTATAAATTAGTCCATGTTAATACAAGCATTATACAACTGTAAATAAAGTAAGATGACCTTAAACAAGAATATTTAAACAGAGGAATACCAGAATTGCTAGTTTGTACTTTGAACGGGGTTTAATTTATAGATAAAATATACTTTTAGAAACTACATGCTGATATCAATTCATCTGAATAGACAGTTTCTCTACGTCTGCAGAGATAATGGCGATTATAATGCATTATATCACTTTCTGTCATGAAGCTTTATACTGTGGTATTACACCATTTTATGTGTGTGGTTATTATCATTTATGTACAGTTAGCTTATGTCAAGTATTCTAAAGCATTATGAATGCTTTATAGACCTTTATGAATGAACTAATAAAGCATTATGGATATCTGATTTATAGAAAGTGTTACCAAAATTTATTTTCTAAGAACATTTCATTACTTGATATTCCTCTTCCATACATATCTCATTTAGTCCCATTTCAGCTGCTGGTCAGGATATGCCTCATTCAGCTCATTGTAATCACTGATGCTTTGTTATGTGATAATGTACAGAAGTGAACACGATTTCTGTCATTTATCTGAGCACCACGGTGGTGCAGTGGCACATTCGCCTCAACAAGTAGGGCCTGGGTATGATTCTTAGACCAGGTGGTCCTTTTGGTGCAGAGTCTGCATGTTAATCCTGAGTCTACATGGTGTTCTCCTGGTGCTCTGGGTTACCAAAGTACAAAGACGTGAAGGCAGGTGTGTTGTTTGTCCCAAGTTGTGTGTGTGTATGTCTGTGTATCTGCCCTATGCTGAACTGGCAGCCTGTCCAGGTTGTTTCCTGCCTTTCACTCCATGAATGCTGGCATATAAGAGAAAGTAAATGCCTTTTCACATGGCCTTTTTTCTATGCCCCAAAATATGTTGTAATTTTCTTGTGTCAGCCGCATTGACTTACAGTGTGTCCTTTGATGCATCTTCACCTCCCCGACCCCTTTCATCCTCCTTTTCTACCATTTGCACCTTCCTCCCTTCACCTTCATCCCCTCCCTTTTTGCTTCCCCCTACCCTCAATATGTCAGACTATGAGTTCACTAGACTGGGCTGGAGACCTAAGCTGTGCCCGTGCATGATTCTCTGCATGCAAGTGAATAAAACTTGCTAAATATTTCTTGAGAGAACAGAAAAAGTTAGAATTTTAACAGTACTGAACTGTGTCTTTCTTTACTGTATACATACATGGGAATGTTCTCAAATTCTTAATTAATTTAATTGAGTTGTAGAAAAAGAGCATACCTTTCCTATGAAGAAAACCATTCATTCCATCCCAGGCAATTTGTCCCCATTTATGCGTCTGCGTAGGTGTGTTAGGTCACGCATTTGAGGGTTAAAAGCAAATGCCAAAAATGTTTTAACTCAAAGGTATTTTTAACACCTGAAAGGTCTGACTGTTGATGAGAGCTGCCACCACAATGAGGTAATGAAATGCGTGGGGTGTGGCATTTTTCCTAATATAGCACTGTCAGAAATACTGTCAGAAATATCAAAAATACCCTCGTCATCACAAAAATAGTTGCACCCAGAACGAGGTGTTTGCAGTGCTATTGGGAAGGAAGATAAAGGTTACTAGGAACAATAAATGATGATAAGTTTAGACTGATATGGGTAATATTTATTGAGCTACACATACAGAAGTAGTGTCTCTCAGTATGCCGTCGGGCAGCCATATGTGCTAACACATGCAGACGGCTCGGCATGGATTTGTAGAGGTGCCTGATGGTGTCCTGTGATAATCCATCCCATGCAGCTTGAATATTCTCTCAAGATTCTTTTGGCAGATGACCTTTGATAACTACATGTGACCTTTGATAACTCCATTAAAGGCAGTCGTCATAACTGTCTTCGCGCATGTAGTCACATGCGTCATACAGCTGTCCACCAATGGTGCTGGCACTGCTCGCTGAATGTCCCCAATCATGGCTGTAGGGTCATTCAGGTACAGCAATAAGACCTGTCCTTACTGATGTCACGCTTGTTAGACTGACAGGGCTGGTCACAGACTGATGACCTAAGCTATGGCAATGCATGATTCTCTGCATGCACGTGAAAAGGGCTAGCAAAATGTTTCTGTAGTATTGAATTGTATCGTAATTTGCTCCATACATACATGGGAAGTGATGAAATAAACATGACTGAAACATTAAAACAGCTGTCTATTCTTACATTCCTAAATGATTTTATTAAGTTGTAGATAAAGAAAAAAAGAACATACCTTTTCTAAAAAGAAAACCATTCATTCCAACACGGGACATTTGACCCCATTTAAGCATCTGTGTAGGTGTGTTAGGTCACACACTTGAGGGTTCAAAGCAAATGCCAAAAATGTTTTAACTCAAAGGTATTTTTAACACCTGAAATGTCTGACTGCTGATGAGAGCTAGCACCACAATAATGTAATAAAATTAAATACATTTTTTCTTAATATAGCACTGTCAGAAATACTGTCATAAATATCAAAAATATTAAATCCTCAACATAAACCTGGAGATTGTTTAATATACCACATTTCAGCTATGAAATGCCCATAGACGAATAGTCTCCATAGACAAACAGGCAGCAATGTAATGAAGACATGGTTGGATTTTAAGATGACACTATCATAGGATGGCACCTGTTCAAGAAGACATTTCAACAAATTGTCCTCTGCCACAGATACTTCAGAATTTCTGCATTATTCAATAGTTAATTGTATATTAAGTCATTTCCAGTGGATTGAAGTAAATTCTTCCATTCTAAAGGAACTTTTGAAATTGTTCGCAGTGATGGTGATAAGAGTCTGAGGAGTTTAAAGCCTCTACACATATACATATATCATCTACACCGCATACACATTCACACACTCACACCTAAGGGCAATATACCATCTCCAGTCCCCCTGAGTGCATGTCTTTGGATTGTGGGAGTAAACCAGAGCACCTACAGCAAACCCACGCAGGAAGAACGTGCAAACATGCTCCACACAGAATAAACTTTGGTCTTCCAGCCAGGGAGTCTAACCCAGGTCTTTTCTGCTGTGAGGCGACAGTGCCATTGTTCCACCTAGTTCAATACCTCTTAAAGCTAACTCAAAGAAATACACTATGTCGATTCTTGAATCGTTGCCTAATGAAAGGTTTAGATAACCTTTTGGTGAAAGACTTCATGTGGAACTTTGTAAAGTAGTACCCAAAGAAATAGCACTTTTTTTAAGTCTTGATTTTGCCATTACCAACACGCACTATACATTATACATTCAGACCATGTCTTCAATATAAGGTGGTAGAATAAGGGAAGACTAATTGAGGGAGTTGAGAGAGCTTAGTTGGAGTTCTGGGCAGCTTCTGTCTGGAGCTAGAAGGCCGAACCCACCTTCCTATAATTGTGGAAGAACTGATATAGTACTGAGGAACAGGGAGGAGATAGAGTGGTGTTGAGGACTGTAAAAACTTTGCCAGAGAGAATGGAGGGTAGGAATGGAAATTAATAGGGCATTTGACTGGGAGTAAGAGGGAGTTCATGGATAGTCCTCTTCCCAAAATTCAGTTATTCCTTAACTTGCACATAAAACTCAGGTTTACTGGTCTTTTTGGAAAGTACATAAAATTAGGACATTTTGCTGTGGATTGTATGATTTCTGGTTCCTATCATCTCCACTGAAAAGAAATCTGATTCAGTTAGTTACTCTACTGACCTAATTTACACCTCAGCAGCTGAATATGCAGAAATTATGCAGATCATGGTGGAATTGATCTTCGGCTGTAAGCAGTCTTATACTTGCTCAGATGCAAAATGCTAGAACACCTTAGCTCGCAAAACAGGGCTGCAGAAATCATCTATCCTCAGTTGCAGAGCTAAAGACCAAGTTCCACATTGGACGGAGAGTCAGCAAAATAACAGTTCCCAGAAGCTTTATTGATTAGGCCTCCGTGGACGATAAGTTTAAGCAAACTGCCAAAGAAAATACTGATTTGGGCTACACTATACCTAAGGTAAACACAAGGTGACATGACAATCTATGCAAGCCTTTCATAACATCTGACACAAACATATACAAGTGTTCATAAAGGTTTACTCCAGCAAGTGTCAGGGGTCATAAAAGTTGCCATAAAGGCTGCTTTCATCTGCCATTATAACGTTTGAGGGGTTAAATGACCTAATTGATATTTTAGCAGTGCTGTATCTATTCCACTGCTCTCCTTTACCAAATACCTTTAATCTCACATGCAATTCTTAAAAAGCTACATATAACTCATACTTGACATTTAGCTGTTACATTGCTCTCCAGGGTTGCCAGATTCTGGCATAATTTCTAACATAGTACTGAAACTAGCCTAATAAAGATTATATCTGCACTTTGACAATGTTGTTGAAGTAGTTTAACTAAAATACAAAATTCTCAAAAAAAATAATAACTAATAACTAAAATAACTAATAATTTCACATAGCGCCACAACAAGAGGAAAGTCTTTTTTCCCATTTTTAGGAATTAAGAAATTAATGTTTTATAATGTTGCAGTTATCATTTTAAAAGCATTCTGTCATTGAATTTGACAATGTATTTATATTAAATTACAGTAAGTTCAGAGAATTCTCCCAGGCATGTTGTGTTTGGTTGGATGGATTAAAAGAAAATCATGCTACAACTTTCGGAAATCATACAATACCGTAAGGTTTTGCAACATAACTGAAACTGAATCTGCCTGAAAATTGCCAGTGCTAGCCAGCTAGCTTTAGCAAATAAATAGTTAGCTATCATTGTCATGTACTTAGCCAATAAACTTAAACAAGCTAGCTAGTTAGTTAAGTGTTAACTACCTGTAACACTGAACTGTACTCAATTTAACACTGGTTATGTAATGTCTTTTCTTGCAGTGAAGACATGTGAAGACAAGTCATCTCTGTAGTCTTAGGAAAGATGTGGCTTCATGATGCAGGTCAAAGTGCCAGAACTTTCACAGATAAAAAAAATTGCTCAATTCCTCACTTTATGTAAGAGCCAAGAAAAATATAATATAACGTTATATAACTCTGTCATTTCAGTGTTATAGTATTACCATAACGATTCATAAAAATGTATAAACAGTTAACTGTATTTAGAGATTCTGTGACTCTAGGAAAAAGAGAAAATGGAGCCATCAGGATGCAGATTTTTACATTAGTTGAGACTCTTGGCTTCCGAGTGGCACATCCATCTACACTGCAAAAATTTATAATGGAATAACCTTAAATCACTATATTAGCAGATAATTTAGCTTATTTTAAGAAATTAATTGCCTTATTTCTGCTGGTCTGTCTTTGTGCAGTTGTCAGCATGTAACAACACGGAAAAGTCCATTATAACCCGACTTAGGGACTGCACTGAAATTATTAAAAACAATAGCTACAATCATAAATTACAGCTGTTTTCAATGCATATACAGTTTATTTCAGAATAGGTTGCCTAAAGTAAACATGTGTAGTATCTAATTGTTTTTTCATGGGGCCCCAGGCAGCTTCCTACCTTCGTCTAGTGCAAAGATCACCCCTGATTCATCAGTATCCTATACTGACAAACATGATGCTCAATTTACTTTAGGACCAGAGAAATATATACATAACTCTACCATACAGTGTCTTGGCATTGCTATAAGGATTCAGAAATCACTTATATCCATAAATAAGTCTCAAGGCATCTTTTTAGTTTGGTTCACTTTTTCAACCAACCAAGTTACAACATTGGTTGTGATAACATACTATGTAATTTCACCCCAGGAAGTGTCATGATGTAACCTAACGCCAGCATAGATCTACAGCACTTGATGTAGGTGTTAAGTCAACTTGATACTGAAGATGACAAGCACCCTTAATGAAGACTGGTCATTGATAATAAGTCATGATCTAGGCTTATCTAGGTTGTGATGAAAACCATGATGTGCCATCATTGGTACTAAAACAAGCTAGTCCCCAAACTATTCATGGCCAGTGTATTTAAAGATACTGGACTGAAGTGGTCTGTTTGATGGTCATATGATGTGGGCTTGGCTGGTTTATGTACAAACAGTGTGATAGTACACTGTGAACTATGTGGGCACCCCTGCCATGGTCAGGACTGCTAGGTCACACGGAGACAGATGGTGCCTCGGATGGCTTGGATGTACTGCTGTCTCGTGTTTATCCAGTGTGAGTTAACCTCTGGGGTCAGGTGCCCAAGATTGAGAGAGGTGTCCTGAGGACCTAGGGGTAGGGCTGAACACACAGGAACTGCTTTGTTTCTCTATCTCTCTGTCTCTCTGTCTCTCTCTCTTTCTGAGTGGTCTGCTTTGTGGTCAACTCTAGCCACTAATTATCCAATCAAATGCATTCTAGGCCATGGCTGTTTTCAAAAGATTCTCACAGACATCTTTATACTGGTGCTTCACCAATCAGGACAAAGTTTAGCTCTTTTTTCAAAAGCATATTTACTGTAATTTAAGTGAGCGATTCCTTTAATATTTAGCAGTTATAATGAATGTTCTACTACTGCGAATCACCACAGAGCCTCTGTGTATGTGCACTTTACTCAGGGTTCTCTAGGTTCATCTGGTTCAATCTCAGCTGCCTGCATACAATGCAGCCTTATCAGATTGAGTGTAGAGATGGATGTTCCATCTCTATCTCTTGAGATGTATTTGCATACAGCAAGCGTCTGACCTGAACCTGACCTGCTTCTTTACTGTACGCGCCAATTTCTTTTCACCAGATTAATCAACTTTCAATCAACACTTTACTTTATAGAGTATTTGTATTATACTGGTACATATTTGTGCAAAAGTCAGAGACCACCATTCCTTTATTCATGATGGACATTTTTTTATTCATTCTTCAAACAATACTTTTATGGAGATTGAATATCAGATACACTGTAAATCCTGATGAGTTATGTTTACTCAAATCATTTGAGTTCATTTGTTACCCCAAAGTATAAGTATACATCACACAAACTGTACTGTTGCATGAACTTGAGCTTTTAAGTGTCAGTAACTACATTAATATTCTTTCTTTCATTTTCACCAAAGCAATATAACTGTAATAATCACAAACCAAGATGTAAAAGAAAACTCCACAAGAGTCTTCAGAACTACATCTTCTAACAGCAGTGTTGGAGCAGATGTTAGAATAGACAGTAATTGTTGTCTAGTTACAACCAAACTGACTACTAGGCAGAGTCACTAAACACATTCCTGATTATGACACCCAAAACTTGCGCTTAAAAGTGCATCCAAAGTTGCATTTAACCCAGATATAACATGTGAATCTGAAGGTGAAAAAATAAGAGCTAATAAACAGAAATAAACTAACTTGCTGGGAATTCTGGGTAACTTCATCCTGTATTCTCTTGTCTTTTTGAGTTTGTTCTACTCACTATACTGTACTATAACACTTGTATTTTCAACTTAAGTCAATATTACATCAGGGCTTTTAGTTGACTTGCATAAGGAAGAGGAAAGTGAAAGGAAAACAAACTGGAGTTAATAAAAATAAAAGATATTATAGAGAAAATGGATTCTTATCAACTGTGCAAGACTAGATAGACTATCACAACTGTCCCCATAAGATTAACAGTGCTTGTCAACGACAATCAGAAATCAGAAGGCATATTCTTCCTTAATGTGACATTTTTCATGGTGAAACAGGCTTCATGTGTGGGAAGAATTGTGGGTGGGACATAATTTTATTGCTCAAGATTTGATTAGAGCTAAAGTGCGGCCTTTCAAGAATGAGTAAGACTCTGTGTTGCAGAAATACCAAAAAAAACCCAGATTTGTCAAAAAGCACTACAATATTATGATGTGTAATTTCTGTAGTTTCTGAAACACCATTCATTGTTGAAAAGGTTGATTTGCATGTGCATTTTTTACTCTACACGAGGCAATGCCAAGTTAGCTAGCATCCATGTTGCTCTTGCTTTTTCACGCTTTCGCAGCAAAGCAAGAGAGAAAGACTTCTGGAGGTTAAATAAATCTGGTACAAGGGTAATTACCTAACAGTAAGACATGAACTGTATGTGTGCTTGTGTGTGTCTTTGCAAGTCGCTACTTCACCAGCTGACCCCCTCATAGCCTCTCAGCCTCACAGCGCAGCAGAATATAGCTCACATACTGCCAGGTATCTGAACTACCTCATTCCTTTTAACACTGTGTTTTTTAGTGTAAACGAGCTGAAATATTTTACAACCAGTCCAAAAACCGGTCCAGAAAAACAGACACTAAGGTGAGGAGAACAAAGGAGGTCATCTACAGATATGCATGTACGTGCAGCTGTTAGTAGCAGTGGTGTACATGAGTTAAAGTAGAAATACCCAAGGTACAATTTTCCTCCAGTAAAAATAGAAGTTTCTCTGTTCAGACCTCCACTTGAGTAAAAATACTAAATATTTACCTTCTAATGTACTTAAGTATGGAAAATAAAAGTAGCACATTTTATGTTGGCTCTAATGTTCTATTATCAATTCTGGAACAAAACTCATTTTGGGTGAAGAGACTCTAGTGTCACTCTGAGCCGACCAATCTTTTACTAGGAGGTCATTAATTAGTCTGACACTGATGTCTATTCAAATGATCATAAGCACAAAACACTGAAGGAGAACAGTGTCCGTTAGGTAGAACTATAAAATAACTATTTGCAAACAAGCAAAGTTTCCGTTTAAGATTTATTTGCGACTTAGTTACAAGTTTAAGTTTCTGAAAAACCTAAAAACTTTAAACACAAGTTTTCCTTTGCTATATTGCATCTGTAGGTCTCTGTTCATAAATATAATGTATAAATTCTGTAAAACTTTGCCAGTCACAAGTGCATGTATACATATTTCTGTATTGTGGTCTATTTACCCAGTCAGCAACAATATGTTTTATATGTTCACTAATGGTTTGATGTGTGATTGTCAGTCGGTGTTTGCATTAACCCCATCCTGCTTTACCTACAGTACCTTCCTCCAGGTGGTCCTTGATGTAGTCCAGGCCTCAAATGGACATTTCCATGGATGCTAAGAATGTTACGCTTTTATGCTCACATAAGCCAAAAGGAACAGCAGATTTGGCATAATGTAGTGGAGTAAAAAGCAATATATTTGACATTTAAATGTAGTGGAGTAAAAGTAAAAAGTCGTCCAAAATGGAAATACATCAGTAAAGTACAGATACACGGAAAAACTAAAAAGTACAGTAACCAATTACATTTACTTCGTTACTGTCCACCACTGGTTAGTAGGGCTAATGACAGGTGTTCTGAGTGAAGATTGTTTAGGTTGGTCTGCTAAGATACTATGGGTTAGTATATGACATTGGCACAAAGTGATGTTGGACAGAATTTATTTATTCTTTGATCAAAGATTTCAGAGAAACATGACGCTATGTGACCAGGAATTTGAGCTAACAAGGTTTAAAAAAGCTGTTTTGGTCCATCCTTCCACTGTGGGAAAAAAGCTCAACGCTGTGGGTCTGAAAGGATGCGTAGCTGGCAATAAGCCATTACTGAGAAAAGAAAATAGAAAATTTGCAAATCAAACAAAGAAGCTGCTGCTGTTCTCAGAACAACACACCAACCACGTCAGAGACCAGATCTCTACATCAGCTCAAGCCAGTAAGTGAGTTTGGGATTACTTGCATCATGAGAAGCAGAAAATAAAAGTAGCTTCTAAGACTGAAATTTTGGAGTTAGACCTGTAGATTTCATTAATGAACTGAAAGCCAGTGTAAGATTGGAAGCTGTAATATGGGAAATGAGTAGGCACACTAAACACTGAAAAATATATTGTTGATATTATATTTAGTTCATTAGGTTTATATATAATTTACTGTTGAATATACAGTATGTTTCTATTCTTCGTCTTCACACTGAAAAAAGTGATTAACTATGGACACAAAATGAACAAAAGCTCGGGTGAGTTTTACAATGAAGTAGTGAATTTGAAAAAATGAAAGCAAAAAAACTCACAAAATAAACATAGTAATAAATAATAATAAAAATAAATACAGTTAAAAAAAAATCATAAGGCCAAACAACATAGAAGACAAAGTAGAAAGATTAACCAAACTGGTGTGCACTGCAATGTTAAAAGAAAGCTAGATTTAAAAAAAATCTTAGTTTAAGTTTAGATTAAAAAGATTTGTTTTATATATTTCATAAAAGTGTCTAGTTGTCTACGGTAAAGAGCGCCACAGTTTGGAACCATGAGACCAGAATAAGGTCTCTCTTTTTATTGTAAGTTACTCAGGCATTGCATTAGGCCAGTATGTTCAGACCACATGTTGGAACATAAGCAGACAGACACTGAGTGAGGAACACAGGTGATAAACCATATACAGTTTTAAAAACTAAAAACTTTAAAGCCTGTTCTATAAGAATTCGGTAGTTATTTTACGACTGGGCTGATTAGTGTTCTCTGTCTTGTTACGGGTAGAACCCGTGCTGCTGCCTTTTGTTAGACTTGGTTTGTTTGATCTAAAAAGTCAGTGTGGTCTGAGGTCTGAACATGAAATTAGGCAGAAAGTATTAATAAATAAATTTTAGTGTAGTTTTAATAATTGTAGTGTTGCCATGAAATTACTAGATCCCCCTTTGACTTTCTGATACGAAAGTTTAATTACATGACAATTATCACTGTGGTGCCTGAATTATAGATTTTATTTGAAGTCATTTTAATCTCCCAGTGAGACATAATAAACTAATCTTCCAATAAGACTTAAAGGAGCAAAAGTGGAATGAAAGAAAAACTGAAGCGCTGCTGCCCCCTTTAGGAGAGAGTAATTCCTTGTTCTATAGTACAGGCACTAAGTAGCTTTTTCTATGCATTATAATACGCAAAACAAACATGAGCAGTGTAAACTTTATTCAATTTGATTAACTACATATATTAAAAAATCACCTACACTGCTGGGCAAAAAGTCAGAGATTACCCTTTCATCTATTCACAATGGCCATTAAACACACATTAAATACACATTATTAATTCTTCCAATGCCAGAAAACAAAGAATAGCAAATTACACAGAAGCTACAATAGCTGAATATAATGTTGCATCTATCAGTCTGTAGTGTTCACCTATTTGTTTTTATTGCAGGTTGCAATCTGAAGACACTTTCAGTTTTTCAGAGAGCTCTGCAGAAATATTTTGAGATATATTGGCTGCATTTTCTGCTTCTCACATTCCAGGTAATCCCCAATTCCCTATTATATCCCTATACATACAAACAAAGTCGTTTTACTTTTCTCAGTAAGGGCTTCTTGACAGTTATCCAGCTAGCAGGGAATGTTCCCAGAATTTTGGCTAACATTACCTACAAGTTCTAATAAGGATTTAAAGAAATGTGTTAATGTAATGTTCAAAGAACGTTTCAAAGATGTGTATCATTTCGGATAATGTTCCTATTAGGTTAAATGTTAACTAAGACATAACATTTGAACTGCAATGTTCAGAGGATGTTTTGAGGATGTCGTCAGGGCCTCAGATTATGTTACATGATAACAAAGGAAGAACATTCTCACCACAAAATTCTGAAAATGGTTTATGGATGTTACTGAGAGCTGAGATGACGGAATGTCTTTACAGAACGTTCTAATACCTTTAGAAAGAACATTCCAGAAACCAAAAGAAAACTTCCTGTTGAAAACACTAATGGAACAGTGCATCACATATTGTCAGAACGTTTCTAGAACAAATCATTTCTAACTGGGTAAATCCTTTCAGACCCATAGCCCTGAATCTCCCTCTCAATGATGAAAGCTGTTTATCTGATGGTGACAGTTTTGGTGGTCTACCAGGTCTTGCACAGTTGTTGGTTGGAGTAATTAGCCATTTTAGGTTCATCTGTGAACTGTGCAATTCTTTCATGCAAGAGTGGCTGAACATTGATGGAAAAACTCCTCTTGTTCCATTTTTTAGCATCACACTTTAGGCCAGATCGCAGTATGAAAAAATAGATTTGTCATACTAATCTAAACATATTCTCTACATTTGAAACTTGTATATATTAATGTTTGCAATCTGCTGAACAAAAAGGTCCTTGGGCATGGGTCTGGTGAGTGATGGATGGCTTCAGTATTCCCACTCATACCCAGACCTTGCTGAACTCATCTGGTTTTTCTGCTAAATCCTGAGCAGAGATTTGATGATATTATGATTCACATGAAAAACTGAAGGCCAGGCCGAGTTGAAATACAATCAATCAAAACTTGTTTTTCATCTACTTTGCAACCCCTTCAGCCACCCCGACTCACACATATACACAGTGAAAAAATAATAATAAATAAACAAATAAAATTGATCCTTATGCCTTGAACGCTTCTGCAGCCTTCTATATCACTCTTACAGATTGCAGTAGGTCAGAAAAGCCCTGAGGACAAGCTGTGCTCATTAGGTACAATATTACCTTCTGTTTTACAAAAAAAAAACCCCACACGCAGCGCTGGCAGTTTCTGAGATCTGAAATTAATCTTAACTGCACAAATGAAAATTATTTTCCTCTGCAGTTTTGGTTGTGACTGATGGTCATAAAACTGGGTGGAACAGCAGAGGTCACTGTCTCCCCATAAAGCAAGCTCACTGGAGGAGCCTTTACAGGAACAGTCACATCCATGTGCTGTGCAGTTGACATAGGAAGAGTCTTGACTTCAAAGCCATGTAATAATGCTTTTCTTCCTAATAGATGACTGCCAGATAATACTGACAGATAACAGCCAGAGTGAATCCCTAAATCTCTAGATCCTACTGTGCACCAGGTAAATTAATGGATCCAATAATGAAGGTACTCCTCTATTGGTAAAAGCAGTATGAGCTGCTTTTGTTTTGGTTTAGTTTGGGTCAGGTTAATCTCATAATTAAGTCCAAAACTTGCACTAAGAGTTCTCTTCTACACACAAGTTCAAAAAATTTTTTAATTTTATTTAATAGAAATTCTAAAGCCAAGAACAAGAAGTTCATATTAATTAATGGTTTTCCAGGCTACAGCCCACATATAACAGCAACCATAGCCTTCATCAGGGCGAATGTGGTCCAAGCGGTTCTTGATTTATGACAGTATATGTTACATTTCCACCAAGTAGCATCTAAAACACATTTAAACACAGAACAAACACTGCAGACGGTACAATGGTATAAAATTCTACAATACCTGAATGTGTCATGCACACTACGGGTCAGTTTCGTGCAGAGATTAGACATAGTCTTGGACTATATATCCATTTCAATGGAGAATCTCATTTTAGATTGCTGTTTAGTCCAGGACTAGTCTTTATCCATGTCTGTGAAACTAATTCCACAGGTCTAACAGTTTATAGACACCTGCTTATTTCTTCTAGTTTCTTCTGAAATAAAGGGCATTAAATGGGAGTTCGTTGCAGTAACAGCCTCTGTTGTTCTGGGAAGGCATTGGATGCTGGAACATCATTCTGAGGATTTGATTGCATTCAACCATAACAACAGTAATGAGGTGAGGTACAAATGTTGGATGATTAGTTCTGGATCACAAATGCCACTCCAATTCATCCCACTGCTGCTTAATAGAGCTCCATCACTCCAGAGTACATCACTCTACTGCTCAGCAGCCCAACGCTGGGGGGCTTTGCTAGGGCTCATGTGCAGTAGCTCCAGAGCATGCAGTACTATTGGCAAAGCTTTATATTGACATTATGTGTGTGTAATTGAATTCATGTGGCGGCAGTAGGGGCAACCCAATGCTTTATGTGCTTTCCTAGTTTTTGGAGGAAAACAAAGTGTCTTCAAAACCCATAACTAACACACCCAAAAGGAAACTAACTTTCTTAGTGGAAAAAAATGGTTGCAACGTATTTTAAAGACATCACCCTTGTAAATATCATACGACTTTGAGGACGTATTTGCTCCAAAAGATGTGTTTTGATGTTTTCACAAATACCTCAAAGCAGAGGACCTGTGCATATAATTTGGCCTGACTGAAAACCACCACTCTTTTCATAACACATTATGGAAATAAAAGCTTCAATCGCTTTGCAGCAGCGCTTGTGGCAATGGATGCTAATTCGGAGAGTAATTAATTCATTGCCTTCCTCTAAACTATCTTTAGCACTGTTCCGGATTCAAGGAGAAGTAAAATCAATGAGTTAAGCAAGCGGAGAGAGCATTGTTCGCTTGAGGCTGAGGAGAGAAAGACCTTGGGCATAGCTTTGCCCTCCTGTGGTCCAGATCCAGTCCTGGGAGCAGTAAACTTCATGCTGCTGGAGTTCACATTGAGATTATTGATGCCATCCACTGCTCTGAGTCCAGAGAACTGGACCTTATTCCCCAGCACCTGAAGCGCAGGCTTTGAAGTCTGGCCTCCAGAGGTAAGACGGATGACTGATTTAGCTCAGTCAGTGCAAATCCTTCAGGGGAGTCAGCGGTGCCATCTCAAAGCCAAGGAGCAGTGAAGCTCTCACAGCAACACTTGACTCGGATGTCATAGTCGATGTCAGATTGGAGATTCTATCAAATCGGAGCCGGGCACGGAAACTCAGGGTGGTTTAATTTAGCCGGGCCATGCGGGCAGGTTCTGGGTGATGTGTTCGTGATGCCTAGTGACAGTTCTAAATCTAGAGCACAGCCAACATGTGCTTGTCAAGCTGTACAGCCTCAAAGGCTCACGACTTCTGCAGCAAGGCGCAAACCCAGACGCGTCTTTGTGGGAGTAGACTTTTTGAGAGAAATCATCTCAAAGGCCATTTTTTACCAGCGGCTGAAGATTCGTTTCAAGCAACTGCATCGTAGCTGTCTGGAGTACCTGTAGATGCAACACGTAAAGACACAGATTATTACAGAAGTGACATATTCAGTTTTGATCTTAATAAGCATCATCCCCTCACTAAAGAAGGAGGTCAGTAGTTTCTATGATTTAACAATGCAATAATCAATTCTTTCTGATTCAGTTCGTAGAGCTGAAATCCCACTGTGAAATCCCAGTGTTTCATACTTTTTTTCCTCTATAAAGTGCTTGTGGGAAGTTAACAGAGAATTCTTTTGGTAGCTGAAACACTTTGAAGTATGCTCTCATGTCTTTTATTTAGCCTGTGAAAAAATCCCAGCGGGCTTCATTATTTATCCAACTAACATTAATCAAGCGGTGGAGGACTGAGCCCATCTGAATGAAGTTTAATACAGTGATCTCAGACAGGGTTGCATTTTGATGAGGCCACTTTTCTAGCCATCTTTCCCATCTGTTCTGGGGCTCTAGGAACTGTTTGTGTATTTTGTTGCAGGAAATATGCTTAGCATTCTTCACATTGTACTGTATTTCAAGAGCCCAACTCTGTCTTTGGCACTGATATTCTCTCTGAGGATACGTAGAAGAGAAACTGTGTCTAATGCAACAGCAAATGGCAAAGCTGCAAAGAGCGTTTCATAGTACTCTGATACCATAACGCTGAATACATTTTGGCATGAACTGCAACACTATGCCGAGGCTATTGTTGGTCCATTCAAAGTGGAATCTTACAGAAACTGGTTTCGTAAGCAAACTAGGAAAGTCCCAAAAGTGCTGCAGGGAAGAGTTCAATGTAATAATTACCCTTTGAAGACCTCCCTACCACTGCCGTTTTTTTGAAACATGCATGTATGTAAGAGAGGGAGCTATGCTAAATTGTTCAAGAATCAATGAAACATTGATTAGCTTTAATGGGTTTTGCTAGTGTCAAGCCTTTGAGACCAGTGGGCATGAAGCACTAACATATATGGAGTTTGGCATGTTGATGATGTTTCTTGTTCTCCTGCTTTAAAATGCTTGACTAATATTTTATTCCAGTGCACATATATCCCATTCCGCATGTCACTTTAAAGCTGCCTTGGAATGGAAAACTGTATTTACAATGGCACAGTTGAATAAAGAGAAATTGGTACATGAAACTGGCCAACTGTGGACCTCATACACTGTTGTTCCTCCTTCAAATACAAAGTAAAACAGGCTGATTCCAGAATCCTAAACTGTAGTGCATATTATATTAAATTGCATATAATTTTAAAACCTTATCCTGTATTTGTGCTTGTCTTGCAATCCGGTGTCGACCCAAGGAGGATGGGTTCCCCTTTTGTGTCTCGGTCCCTCTCAAGGTTTCTTCCTCTTGCTTTGAGGGAGTTTTTTCATGTCACTGTTGCCTTTGGCTTGCTCACTGGGGACTTGGACCCGGATTTTCTATAAAGCTGTTTTGTGACAACATCTGTTGTAAAAGGCGCTATATAAATAAATTTGACTTTGGACTTTACTTGACTAAACTGTTATGTAACAGTCTTGGAGAAACAGTGACAAATATGGTGGACTCAGTTGACAAGCCAGAATGCAAAGGCAGCATCGTTTTGGATTTTTGGAAACCTGGATATCATTCTGACTAACCAGAGATTCATTTGACTGTCAAATCTAAAAGCATTTGACTAAAATCTTATCAGGATACAACCGAGATACTAGCCACATCAAGTGACCAGGTGTAAATAGTACCACATCGTCACTCTCCAAAAAAATCTGTATCAGGCATCTGTACAGGAGAGGGCAAAAACCTAATAATTTTAATGTAAGTCAATGGAGACTTTTTCCAAGCAATTTTGAACTATTTCTGTTGGTCCATACATTGTGAAATTTTCACACAATGTAAATGGCAGCTACTGTGCTCAAATGAAGTGTAAATGTAAAAAATAAAAATAAAAATTTCTTTGGACAGCAATGATATGCTTTTTAATAGATATCTCAAATTCTGTCAAACTCAAATGGAAGCACTCTTGAATTAAACCATTTAACCTCTTAGTCAATGATTGATTTGCTGGTTTTGAGAACTAAACAAGAAAGACTGTGCCTTTGTACAGTCACATAAAGGCTAGCCATAAACATTTCAGTACAGTTTTCACTTGTGTAATTATAGGCAGATGCTCTAAAGAATGTCAGAAAGTCAAATGGTCATAGTCCAATCTAGAGTGCTGATTCTTGGCTTTGTTCTCCTCTGCATGATTTCACTCTGCTTTAAACCTCACTCAGCCTCAAGCCCTGCATTATTCTCACCTTCTTCCAAATTGTAGGCTTCCATTCACCAACATGTAACTGTCCATCCCTCTGAAAAATTTCTGTGTTTTGAAAATCAGCGCAAACAGCAATTATTATATCGGGGTCTTTTGATGTTTTCTAGGTTGTCAGAATGCCACTGTAACTGAAACTGAGATACAGTATACTTGTTTCAGTTAAGGGAGAACATCATTCAAGCTTTGTGCCCCTTTCTCGTTCCTCTGCAAGAGAATAATAAATATAGAAACAGCCCGAGGAGAGGTTTTGGAGAGCCGATACAGCCCTATTTTCCGGCTGTAGCGTTAGCTTCCTCTCCGTTATTCCTAAGTAATGTAAAGTGCCTGAGCTGCTTCCTTGATTAGAACTGTCCTGAGAGAACTCACAGTAGTTTAGAAGCCGTCTGCTATTATTCTCACAGCCAATGGCAATTGATTGCCCATTTGCCGTTTAAGGCCTGCTTGCTATTAATAGCTAGGCTAAGACAATGCACAGCGGCTGGGTTTATTTACCGAGTGTCTGGTCGTCTTTGTGCAGAAAGAACACAGGGGGAAAGTGAAGGTTTGGCTGTTACCATCAGGCATCCGTCATTCAGAAAGCTTCTGTGACAACATGCTGATTGATTGTAAAAACTAACTGTGGGTGTGGAGTAGTAGTGATATATTTAGTGCAGGGTTGTCTCAGTGTCAAATGGTATGGCCCAGTTGGAAGCTGCTGGGCGTCATGATCAAGACCATTTCTGAATAATTTTTGCAAAGGCACATAACATGAAAACGATTTACGCCTTTGGATTGTGTGGCATTTGTCATAGAAGTATCAATAGCAGTAGAGATAGCCAGTCGGTATCTTTCTTATTACAAGTCTTTATCTAGTCTCTAGTACATTGCCTGTACTAGGCTTGAATTAACTTGATTCAAATGGGTTTAGGTAAGCACTGTGGTTGAGTTAAATACAGTCAGTAACTCTTAACAATGTGCTTTTTTAATCAATCAGAGGTCAAGGGTTAGTTTAATCAGGAGACAGCAAGACACAATTTGAGAGGTTACAACAATCTATTATTGTACTCATGAACCTTTTCAACACTTAAACTAAAAAAAGGTTCTTCAAGGGTTAAACTGAATGGTTTTATTAAGAACCATGAGTTATACACAAATGATTGCATCCTAAAATTGTTCTTTGCATGGTAAAACGGTTCATTAGTTCGATGAGGAATGTGTTGTATGTCTAAACAAAGCCTAGTATTTCCAAAGAGAAAGAAAAACTTACTTTACTTTTAATGCAAGTCAATGCAAGACTTACTTTGTTTGCAAGTAATTCTGGGATGTTTATTTTGTTTTGTTATCAAAACATGTTTAAACAATGTAAAGGAGAACAGGTATTAAAGGTATGAAAGGCTTTTTAAATTCTTTTTTTATTATTATTATTTTATTTTATTCTCGTTTTTCTGTGAAACCATTGTATAATGAAAGTAATAGCAAGGTGATTGCTAACAGGCTAGCCTGCTAACTGCCATTGCATCTTGCCTACAAAAAATCATTATTACCAACCAATAAACAGAAACTACTGAAAATACACAACAAAAACTTAATGAAAAAGTTTATATCTTGGACGATATCGGCTTTTCAGTGAAATAGAAGCCAACAACTTTCAGGGATACAGGAAGTGGGGGTGCTGAGTAGACTGCAGCTCTCCCTGATTTCAGGCCTGCAATTACAGTAGTCATCCACTGTCAAGAGGGAAAGTCTATAAAGTTGCAGCTCTATAAACCAGGTCTGACTTCCAGAGCAGTTTCTATCAACCATTAGATCTCGAGCTTAGCGTGTATTTCAGTGTTAAATCTCTGCGTGGCTCTGGATGTGACACTATCGGTTATTGCACCACACATTAACAATCTGACTGGTCAGTGATCAGCTCATTTACATAAAATTGTCCAGAATGAGATAGTAGAGTCATGATGTATGCCAGTGGTCTGATGTGTTAGATATATGAGCTCACCTGACAAAAAAAGAGTCACCTGTGATTAAAATGTACCGAATAGCATGTAATACCCCCACGAGCCTGAATACACTTGCAAATCTCCTTCACACTATGGGCTTTGGCATGCCCAAATGCAATCACTCCTTTTTGCCATTGCCATTAACATCGGCTTTGGAGCTATTCTCCACACACTGAATCATATATTCACTGCACTGTACTACCTCTTCTCAATCTATGAATCCCTTCTCACACCCCACATTTATTTACAGCCTGATCATCCTCATGCAATGCCATCTGCCGGAGCCTGAAGTTACTACCACCTTAAACATGCTAGGTGACTAATTTTTTGTCCTGTGAGCTTGTGTTGTCACCTCTCACCTCATTATAGCATTGCATGACACATTATGTTTGATATAAATCTGCAAAATAAATCAATTACAAAAACAAATAAAAAAAAGGCAAACAATTTGCTAATTGTCATTTTGTCATCCTTTAAACAGGTTGGACTGCTAACAGCCACACATAAATCCCTGAAATCTATGGTACACAGCTTGCTAGCTAATGCAATCTACATTAAAATGTAGCTAGCTACATGGCTAGCTTGAGTAAGTGTGCTTCATCAAAGTGACTCAGCTGGTCACTCTCACCCTCTTCTAGGCCAGCCTGCTCAGCCATCCAGCAAAAATAAGACAGTTTGATGTAATGTGCAAACATTGTTAAAGTTTATAACGTACTGCTCAGTTCCCAGTCTATGTGGTTCATATACAGAAGCTAAGCTGTAAAAAGAGCCCATTTAAGCTTATTGTTTTAGTGATGTCCCAAAAGGCAGCACATAAACATATATCTGCCTATTCAGCCTACAGTAGTTTAGCCCCACCCGTTCATGCTAAAGTTATAAAGAGTGTTCCAGTTCAGACTGCGGAACAGATAAGAACAGAGGCCATTAACACATATCAGTACTAAAGGCACTGGAACAAAACAGCCTGTTTAGTTCTTCAGGATAAAGAGAGGTTGTAAAATGGCCATGTAAAATGAGTAATTACTGTTTCTGGTACATAAACCCACATAAACATCATAAGTGGACCTCAGAGGGGAGAAAAATACAAGGATAATGTAGGATATGGACTCTTTAGCCGTAACAGTGGGAGCTAAAATGTAGTGTACTTTATACACTTGTACCTCCAGAGACCTTATTAGAGTCATTTTGTCCTTGTGAATCTCAAGCACAGCTATATACCCACACTGGGCATAGCATAAATCATTGCATAATGCACAACAGTTTATTTAATATCTATAGGCACCGCACAATGCTCTTCATGCTTCATTTCTGCCTGTTGGTATAAGGTCATTTCCCTGTGGACAGTGCAGTAATGGTCTATTTGCTTTTAGTGACTAAGCTTCTTTCCCTGTGAGGTTTGAAGCACCGTGGAGACTGAAGACAGCGAGCTGGCCATAACGCACAGCCGAAGCTCCATGCTCTGGTTTACTCAGCAAGACATACAGCCTTTCCGTCTAGTACAAAGCCTTATAACAAGCATGTTAATGTGCTTACTGACCACAAGTGGAGCTCCAGAGCTGCCTGCGTTTGAAGTGTCCTTGTGGACATTTAATCACAGATGCTTATGGCAGCCCACCAGCATGATTGGCACCACACAGTATGCTGGGTGGCTCTGGGGAGTGCTGACCTAGTGAGAATGACATAGAATCAAACACTCAATCATCAGGATCTGCAGGACAATACAGTAGAGTTGTCTGTCATGCAGTGGTTACGCTTCTGCGGTTAAAGCTGTGTGCATGTCAAAGGGGCATTTTGGCCCAAAACTAGCAGTTAATGTGCAATTTGTTGTGTTATGTCTTTACAATTGTGTATCAGTTTGTGTTTCTCTCACTATGATACCCAGCATGCATTATACAAATACATCACAAAAATCCTAAATCCTAGCCACTGATCTAAACACATCTCTGGTGCTAGCTGGCATTAGTGATATAGCACTAACCTCAATTGGCCATCAAACTTTGGTTTAGTCTATAGACATTATTAAGTGTGGCTTAAATATTCACAGCAAAGCACTTGTAGTCTTTCATACTTTGCTTCTACCTTTAAGGAAATCTAATTTAGAAATTTTAGCTTTTATTTACCTAAAAAAGTTAATTGAAAATATTTTTAAAAATATAATATTTTGTTATTTTTAGTCATATTTGATTACTTTTAAACTGATCACATAATCTAGTCTGAAAGCATTCTGGGTCAGAATTTTTTTTACCGGTATTAAATTGCTGGTATGAAAGCATACAGATTGGTGACATATTCAAGGAAAAATCTATCTAATGTGGGCAACACCAAGCCACTAGAACTGTTTCAGTGTGCCATGGCACAAATTCCACAAGTCTCTGGGATGGTACCAGAGAGATGGAACACTGGGATATTGCCTCAGGGGGTGTTTTGATGATGGTGGTGGAGAGTGCCTTCTAACTTGTCTGTCCAAAATGTCTCATAGGTGATGGGTTGAGATTTGAAGATTATAGCATGTCTTTTGCAGTACTATGCATAAGTAATAGGCTGCCCTTCACTGAATCAATTTAGAGTCAAAGGGGGCAATTAAGTTCAAATGACTAATATTTCAGCATCAGGCAAAAGCAATATCAGCATATATTTAACAAAAAATTGCAACAACAAAAATGTAATGTACTAATATTACAGCTTTCATTCCTTTCAGGATACTCACTTTAGATTTTCCAAAGAAATCCATGGGGATATTTTTGACACATCTACTTCAGTCTACCGCATCCAGGTAATTCCAATTACAAATTTGGACCAGGAAACCTTATTAAACTTCTCAGACATCCAGTTTCTGTGTTCTGTTGATATTTGGATGGACAGAAAAACTTGTGGATGGTTTTTCAGAACTGAAGCAAAAGTGGAGCTTAAATTACCTCCCAAAGATGAAAGGACACATAAACCAATTGGGAATGTTTTGCTTATTTATGTAAAATAACATCATGACAAATACGCGATATTCCTCTACTACTAGGCAACAACTGTAATACTGTGATGCTAACATATAATCCCCATATGTTATATATAATATATAAGATTGGGATTATATTCTGTGGAAGGATGAGTCAAAGGTAGAGCTTTTTGGAAGACATGGCTCTCGTAACATCTGTCATTAAGCTAACATCACATTCAACCATAAGTGCATCAGATCAGCAGTGAAAACATGGTGGTGGTAGTGTCATGGTCTGGATCTGCTTTGCTTCTACAGGACCTGGAAGACTTGTCATAACTAATGGAGCCCTGAATTTTTTCAGGAAATTCTAGAGAAGAATGAGTTTGTGACCTAAAGCTCAAGCACAGTTTGGTTATGCTGCCGGACAATGATCCAATACACACAAGCAAGTCCACTTCGTAAAGGCTCTAAAAAAACAAAAATAAGGTTTTGGAGCGGCCCAGTCAAAGTCTTTTTTATTTATTTATTTTTTTCATGCTGAAAATTTGTACTTAAATTGTAGCTCTTTGATAGGTGTTATTAATTAAAATTTAGGCAGGCAATTACTGCGTCAGCTAGGGGGCCCTGTGGATCCGGCATTTATACGGACGCCCCGGGGGCCTTAGATCAGTTCACCTTAGAGTGGCTAAGCTAGTGAAGCAGTGGCAGCCTCGGGAGAATTGGGAGGGTTGGGCTGTTTTATTGAACGTTCACCGGTTTAAAGCGAAGGACAGGCACAGATGTTATGCCTCGGGTCCCGGTAGCAGTCGCTGGTTTAGAGCAGCCTTAAACTAGTACGTGTGACAACAGTTTGGTTGATGTACAGTTTAATGTGGACGTGGCGAGCGTATCAAGCCGGCGGCTAAGTAGCCTGGCTGCTTGGAACGGTACAAACAAGCCCCAGCGTCCGATTAGGTGTCAGCTGTTACATTTGAGACTGGTTATCCAGTAACCCCGCCCCGTGAACTTGAGGGATACGGCGATTTAGTTGCCAGTTGCTTTTCTTTTATTTTATTTTCCTTTCCCTCCGTTTTGTTCTGTTTCGACGCTGCTCAAAGTTTTAAAGGTTTTAGAGAGTTTTAAGCTTCCCTGCAACCCGTGGACCATAGTGTGTTTCTAAATCAGCATTTGGTAGACGGTGACTCACTGGCTAGAGGTTGGAGTGTTTTATTGTTGTAATTATTTTTAAGAGCTTCATACAGTCATAATGATGTATTCTGACAAGAGCTGCATAATACACTGACCGATCACTTCATTAAATACACCTTAATGTGTCTACACTCCATTTTATCAACCCCACTTACCATGTAGATGCACTTTATAGCTCTGTGATTACAGATTGCAGTCCATCTGTTTCTCTGCATTCTTTGTCAGCCTCCTTCGATCCTGTTCTGTAATGGACCTTCACAGGATTGCCACAGAGCAGGTATTAATTGGATGGTGGATTATTCTCAGCACTGCAGTGACGTTGTGGTGGCACGTTAATGTGTGTTGCACTGGTAATAGGGGATCAGACACAGCAGTGCTGCTGGAGTGTTCCTAAAGACCTCAGTGTCACTGCTGGACTGAGAATAGTCCACCAACCAAAACTAACCAGCCAACAACGTCCTGTTACCACTGATGAAGGACTAGATGATAACTATCACAAACTGTGCCACAATAAATGAGATATTGTGTCTGACTTTACATCTACAAGGTGGACCAGCAAGGTAGTAGTGCCTAATATTTAGACAGTAAGTGGAAACTGCTTCAACACTGGTGGTGGTCCTGCAGGGATCCTAACATTGAAAAAAAAAAACGGTAGGTAAACGGTAGGCTAACAAAGTATGCAGACAAACAGATGGACTACAGTCTGTAAGTTAAATGGACCTTAAAAATAGCCAGTATGTGTATATGTTCAGTATGTGGGGAAGAGAGATAGAGCCAGCAAGCAAATGGACATTGGACCCCCCACCCTATAATGCTAACACACTCAATGGCAAAAAAATTGTTGCACAAATAGTTGCACCAAGAAGGAATCAACCGACAGGAATGAAACTTGGTGGGTAGGTTTGTTATTGTGAGACATGCGAATGACTAAAGTTTCACAGTCAGCTGAACATTTAACGTAAGCAAGAGACAACCTATGAATGTGTGCGTGTGTAGGCACCGTGGTCAGCACCAGGATAAACGTTTGTTGTCATATGCCATGCGTCCAGAAGGCCTGGTGCCACACCACCTCCACCCCTACTGAAAAATCTGCAGGAACTGTGTGAGAATATTCAAGCTGCATGGAATGGACTATTGCAGGACACCATTAGGAACCTCTACAATTCCATGCTGAGATGTAGCTCAATAAATATTGTTCATATCAGTCTAAACTTATCATCATTTATTGTTCCTGGTAACCTGTATCTTCCTTCCCAATAGCACTGCTATCCAACACTTCCTTCTGGGTGCAACTATTCTTCAGACGATGAGTGTGTATGCGGCTCCTAATAGATGTAGATGTCCCTGAAGGAATTATTTGTCCTTTGCAGCTTGTAAATGTGGATGACTGCATCTAAAATGAAGACAAAGGTAACATTAAAAATGAAGTCTCACCAAACAAAACATAAGGATGGGAATAATCCTTAATGAATAGCAGACAACATAAGCGTTATGATAACTTCCCCTTCTGGGGAAGCTCCACTTGACTCTGGCCCTGGCTCTTCCCACTCTCCTCTGCTGCTCATACCTACAGCTGATCTTGACTCATTGGAAGTGCTACATATAGCCCTTTGACTAGTTTATTGCATGCTCTGTGTAGTTTACCTGAGTTCCTAGCCGTGTTTCTTTGTTGTTATCGTCTCTTGACCCCTGCTTTTGTCTCCTAGCTTTTGTTTATGGACATGTCTCTGATGTTGCCTTCCTGTGTTTTGACAGCTGCTTGTCTGGATTATTTGACTGCCCTTATTAAAGCTACTCTGCTTCACTCTTGCAACTCATGCAACCTGCTTCAGGCCCAGCTTTACAATAAACAAATATATCTACAAAGCAACAACAAACAAAAGGTGAAGCATATGCAATAGAATACAGCATGGAATATTTCATTGTGTTTATAGTTGTAATTGTAATTGTATTTGACCAAAATATCAGACGATTCTGCATGATTACTCTAGGGTTCTAAGAGTTAATCACAATTTAGTGTTCTGTGAGCATTTTGACTGATGACAGCTCCATGTGAGATCCATCTTCTGTTGGTTGACCGGTGCAGTTTGAATATACTGTGAGGCATACATTCCCAATACAAAGCAATATAATCACAATACTAGCATTTTGTCCATGTGTTGCACTTCTAATTCTAACACTGTGGAGTGGAAGACAGCTGATAAGAACATCGTCCTGCAAGTGCTTCGCTCTTCTCTCTAAAGTGACCAGCCTCTTGAAAAGCGCATTACTTGTTCAGGTTTGGTTTGTAAATCAGTCTGCTCTCCCAGCACCATCTGTTTCAGCCCTCTCTCCAGAATGCTGATTTTGTCAGCGACTCTTTCTTTCTAATGATTTCCCCTCAGGTGGCTCTGTTTGAATAAACAGTTGTCTGAACTCAATCTGGATTATTTGCATGGAGTTCATGAGTGTTTACACACTCTCAGGTCATGATTATGAGTGGGAAGGAGTTCACCCACAGAGACTGGAGAGAGAGTATGTCTGTTTTGCTGACAGGCACTTTATCCCAGGTATCAGCTTCCCAAACATCACCCCCGTAATCTGAGCACTGCTTTGCCATTGAAAGTTTTGTCAGTGTTACCTGAGTTTACATTCAGACCTTAGATAAAATGTTTTTTACAACTCTGGAGTATCTGGTTCATGTTCATTGTGTCGTCTTGTTCGTTACATCTAGGCCTATCTTTCTCATGTTTTATTTTTCTCTTTCCTATGCTTTTCCCCAGACAGGCCTTTCTGAGAGAGGAAAAAGAGTGAAGCTCAGTCACTGGGAGGTCTGAAAATCTGTTGTGTTCTTAAGGGAATTCGTTCTCCAGCTTAGCTTTCAACATCACTGCAAGCTAACCACAGTGTTATTCCAAATCACTCAGCATTGGTGTTTCAGTGCAGACTTGCAGTAGCAGCTCTATTTAAACCTTGGGTCATGTCAGTTTTTAACGCACTCCCTCTTTATTCCCCTCTGTGCTCCCCCTTGATGAGATATTTCAGTCTGTTCGCAAGGGAACGCTTCGAAATATACAGAACTCCTCAGTTTTTCTGCTTCCTTGGTAAGAACACACTTGTTCAAGAAATTAGCTTTTAGCTCTGGAGCATGATGCACATAAAGGCTTTCAGTGCAGCAGCAGTGCTCCATGGTTAATCCTGTTTATTGAATAGTTGGTAGGACTATTATACAGTACCTACTATAAATTATGTGATAACTGCTAGAAAACTAATAGGTTTCTTTTAAAGCAACTGTTGCTGAGTTGGAGACGAACCCAGCACGGTCATGCTGCAGCCCCTGTTAAAAAAAAACAGGATAGATCAGGATGCCTGGCCACCAGCAAAACCAGCATATGTTGTGTTTGGGATGGTGGTATACTGGTCAGCCGCAATGGAATATAATTGGCTGAGTACCTTCAAAAAGAGTATATGCTGTGATTTGAATGGTGGTATACTGGTCAGAAGCAATGGAAGTTAATATGCGGGTCACCAGTCAAACTAGTATATATGGGGTTATGGATGCAGGTCAACTAGCATTACCATGACCAAGTAATTAGCACCAAAGCAGCATGAAATATTTTTTTTTAGCAGGACAATCAGCCACGACATATTTGCTTCTTTAGTTTTGTGCTGGAGCTGCTAGGCCAACACATTGCTAACACAGGTACCCTCAAAACTTATCTAAAGCAACTCATGCTGGATCCAGCTCTTCATTAAGGTTGTACAGACTTGTAAATGTGGTTTAGGAGACATTATGAAATATTAAAATGAACTAAACACCATGTGGCTGAATGCTGTGAGCAGACAACAGGTGTTGTGCTGAATTCTCTCCTTCTGTTGGGTACAGGTCATTCTGATGCATATGGATCCTAGATTATATTCCCAAGCTGTTTATAAACATATAACGTCAGCTAGGAAATAGAAAGATAAACAGTTGTTTATCTAAAAAAGCAACACTAAACACTGTAGTGTCTGTATGCCCGTCTAAGGTGAGTGCATGCAAATGGGAATCCACTACAACACTTGCCGTCTAAAATGGCCTATGGCGTTGAATTATTTATTTATTTTTAGATGTGTGTACTAAAAAATAAGTGTACTAAACCTGAGGTTCTCAACCTCTTCAACCTCACGGCCCACCCGTTTATAACTAGAAAGCATAGCAGTCCACAAAACTCGGCTGTTTATGTTAAATTGTTTTTGTCTTTAATTTGTCTAGTGCTAACAACAGTTGACTTGTCTATGGCAGCTGGTAGCACCAATTCCTCAGCCATCATAAAGCTGTCTTACTCTGTGCAACATGTCTGGCTAGGAGGTAGCTAGCTGTCAGGGCACACTTGGACTGTGATGTTATAGTTTTAGTGCTTAATTTAGCTATAGAAATTTCTATTTCTTTTTAGTTGTGCATCTCTATTAATGTTTATATAATGTTTGTAGCTTTTTTTTTTCACTTATATCTTTATGATGTGAAGTGCCATTTTTGGCTGACTACGGACTTCTGAGGATGGGCCTGCGGATCACTAGAAGGCACTTTACGGTTCACTGGTGGTCCGCGGCCCACGGGTTGAGAAACCCTGTCCTAAACCACACAGACAAGTCTGTGCAACCTTATTGAAGACCAGGATGTGGTCTGAGCAAGTTGAGAGGGGTTTTGAGGATGTATTCATGGAAAGATTTGGGTGATTATTGAGTTCTGGTGTCTGTTAGCAACATTAGTCTTGTAGCTCCAGCGCTAAACTAAAGAAGCAAAATTTGGCACGAAGCATGTCTTGGCTACATGTGGAGAATGTGGGGAAATTATATACATTACACTTTTTGCCAAATCATTTCATGACACTGGAAGTATAACACAGCGACGATTTCAAAGTGTTCTGTAAATCTTGTCTAACTTCATAGCTGCTGTTATTAACCAAAAGGTTTGTGGGCGGTGCATAAATCATTCCACCAAGTTACCAACAAGTACAATACCTAGTAAAAGATACCTACTGAAACTGCCTGAAGGGTCTTGCTTGTGTGCATACCCCAGTATGTACAGTATAGTATATGGTGCTGGCATACAGGAGTGAGAGAAGTTCTATTTTGGCTGGGGCTCTGATCTGCTCGGGGGGCCTAGTGGTCCAGGATTAGCCAAGAGTGATAAGAGCAGACTGGGGCAAAGGGTCATTGCCCCAAGTTTGTACCTGCCTCTGAGACAGTCCTAACACCAGCGCTGAAGGACCTGACCACTCACAGGAGTCTTTTTATATTGGACCCGCAGTCCCAACCCTCACACAACAGTTTTCCCCCCACCTCGTCTGTTTGTGGGAAATGACATCTGAAAACAATTGAGTATATTTGGCTCACGGCTTCCTCGTCTCTGTCTATTAATAGACCTGACTTCTCTGCCCTCTGAGAGATATTACAGCCCCTAAGTGGCTACACTGCATGACATCTTCTGCTATTGCTCTGACATGTGGGAAAAGGCTTTTTTGTGCTAGCAGAGGTTTCTCTGGCTCACTTATAAACGGAATAGCCATAAAAGTGTAGTAAGCTTAAAAGTCAAGTCTCGGCACAACAAGAGGAACACAAAGGAGCTTTAAGATAAAACCTTCGCTTGAGAAAAACAACACTAGTGCATCACGATGGCACTACAGTGTTCATTGTCAGAGATGGGTATGATTTGCTGTTTGCAAGCTCAGAAATGTTCATCACTGCCTTCATTCTGAACTGATAAACACAGTGGCTTCATTATGACTCATTCAGATCATCAGATACTTTGTGATCAAGCCCACTCAGTGTTTATATCTCCACAGTTTTCAAAAGTTTCCCTTTTTTTCCCTCTATCCTTTCCTGCTTGAGAAACACTCTCTCTTGAAGATGCATTCCACACATCAGAGAGAAGATATCCCATAATTGCCCCTTATTTCAAACCACGGAAGTCTTCCAACCACCCACCATTTCCTATTCAGACTAGCGTGATGTATCTGAGAGATTTATGCTGCTCTCTCCCTTCACACCGACAGCAACAACCCCCACCTCCGGGTACTATAGTGTTGGTGTATTGTTATTTCTCAGGCCCCTCCATCAGTCAGAACTGCTAGACTCTTTTGCACTTGTTTTCTCCTGCCTCAGCTATTCATTTGTCAGAGCATCAGCTCCCATTTACTGAACAGGAAAACAGGGCACTCTGACACTAACACTAATTATTCATGAGGTAATTAGGTCGGGCTTCCAAACACTCTGAATGGCCTGGGTTTTGAACTGGTTGTGCAATCTAAATCATCTCACATCTGTCTTTGATCAATGACTAATGTACAAAGTTTTGGCTTGAGAAATCATTAGAATCCATTAGATTCTGTCTTGCTGAAATGAAAGGTGTCTTACGAAATAGTGGTCTTCGTTTTAACTGGTTGATTATTTTTATTTTGCTCACTTGACAGTCCTCATATGCTGTTATATGAGTTCTACTGAACATGCAGGGCATCATACTTAATCATCTGTTGCTTGGCTAAGCAGTGTGTTAGCGAGACACCAGCAGTGTTAGCAAGAAGGTTCTATAGCACCGAAAAGGAAACTTGAACATTTCAGCTGCCCTTTACAATGTGTTCCAATTTCATGATCAGTAGACCAATCAAAATGATCCAAAATTACTTGGAACAAATCTTGTTTACTTCCATTCAAAGTTAAGAAAGTTTTTTTCACTCTTCTGTAAAATTATAAAAATTAGATATGAGATTTGAGCATTTAAGCATGCCGAATTGTTTAAGCTTTCAAATGGTTCTTTGAGATGTTATTATTCTATTTACACTACAGCTTAAGAATCACTTGTCATAATAATAATTACGAAACTAGAAAAGTGCATTTCCTGATGAAAATGCAGAGTGATTCTGCACCGATTAAATGGAAGTGTATGGGAGAAATGAGGGATAAATAAATGACACACAGGAATGCAGGTCAGTATGGCTGTGGATTAGGATTTGGGGATCTGCCCTGAGTGAGTACATGCAGTTTGGTGGCTGTAGGTTAAAGGAAACAATAGGGTTTGAGTAGGGCCAAAAATGAATGGGACTCTAGGGGAAAAATGAGGGATGGAAAAAAGAGACAAACAGACAAGTACAGGTCTGACTAAAACTCGGTTCGTGCTTGGGGTTCTGCCCTAAGAAAGTGTATCCAAAACAGTGTCTGTTGGTCGAGCAGAAGTACAATTGATAGGCATCTACTTTTTCACTGTAAGTCGGATCAAAAAGCTGTATACAAGCACACTTTTCCCGATCAGACTGAACATTCTGGAGTTGGAACAGTGTTGGTATCCCAAAAACTGCAGCACTAGTTAATGAAAAAATTCTTTCAACCAAGAAGAAGGAGAAGGAGAATATAATTCGGATAACAATAGGGTTGTGCATTGCCCATTTACTACTTAGAACATTATACGAAATAATTCAAATGTAATTAAATAATAACCTGCAATTATTTGAATTTCTTGTTACAGAAACACTATGGATAACCACATGAAGGAGCAGTGTGTAAAATTTAGGAGGGATCTATTAGCAGAAATGAAATATAGTAAACAATTATGTATAATTCCTGCTATCTACAAATTATTGTTTTCGTTAGCTGAGAATGAACCCTTCATATCTACATAGGAAGGAGTCGTCTTCCAACAGAGGCTGAAATGTAGAGCTGGATTGCTACAATAACCCAGACTGGACAAAGCACACACACGCTTGCTGTAGTGAGCAATGTTTTTCAGGGTCATTCAAGGTGTTAAAATGAAGTGACAGCTTTTGGTGGAGTTATAGCGCTGGTTGGAAGACAACGGTAGCTCCACACATAAAACTCCAGGTACGATGTTTTGATGCCTGAAACACTACCAGCATTAATACTACGAGGCTAAGGTCAGCTTCATACTGATCAGTTTCGGGTTCACATTTTGCCATTCTGCTTTAAAAAGTGTAACATTTACATTTTGACCTTTACATTCAGTTTCTTATTCAAAATCACCTCTTCCACCTTAAATTGTGCAGCAGTTATTATAACACCTCAGGCACGAGAATGTAACCACAGCACCATTTAAGATGGAACAGGAAAGCACAAAAAGAAGCTGGAGAATGTGCTTATCGGAAAATGTTACCAGCATTAAAAGAACAATTAGGATGTTTTGGTCAGGGTGGAAGTAGTTCAGTTAAGCTGAACTGAACTAACATTAAAAACACAATAAAACATTTAAAACAGTGATACTACACCAGACTAGCTATACTAGGAACTGCTTGATGGGTAGAATATATTGCTAGATCAGCAGTGCTGGATAACTGTTTAGTGTTGTAGGAAGTTTGAGAACCCACCTATTGACAAAGTAATTATTTATTATTTATTATTTATTATTCATGTATTATTCAGCACAAAAGAAAAGAAAAGATGTGTGAATTCACACCATCTAAGAGGAGTAAGCATGAAAAAGCAAAACGAAATCGGGACAGAAACTGAGGCAACCACAGAAAACACTGACAGCCACTGTAAGTTATAGGGAATGGAGGGAATACGCAACCTCATCACTAGAAGTTACACACTGCTCCTTTAAATAGCAAATGTACAGTATTCTAAATCATAAAGTTTATTCCTAACGCTGCAATGCTTTCTCAATTGTTATAGAATTTCATATAGCAGCATTTGTCAAATTGACATGAAGTAATGCATTAACAATGCTTAACTAATGTTAAGTAAACTTGTAACAACTGTAAGCGTATAGTTGTTATATGTTTACATAGCACAAGCTAAGCATTGTAGCCATTGTTAATGTATTACTGTTAATGTTAACTAATATATTACGTATTGGTAGTCAATACTTGTAAAGTGTAAAGTGTATCCATATTAACTCCATATTTTTATATTACTGAAAACATTGATTTCAGGCTTTTTTGCCTTTACAGAAAAAAAAAAAAATAATAATTTATGGTTGCACAGTAGGTCCTTTTGATATTGTTATTGATACTGTATCTATGAAGCCAATGTTATTGTCAAGTGGAATTGAATCTTAGAGCTCTGTTTGTGACAGCAATATTGCTATCCCGGTCTTGTGTCATTAGCTCCAGTTTAATCCAATAATCAGCCTCCAAGGCTTCCACCATGCATTCATATCTGTTCCACTCCTCACGCAGACTGAAGTGTTGTGTTGCTCTCTTAGTGACCCCATGCTATGACATGCTGCAGATACCTCAAAGACACAGGGGGTGGAAACAACTACCTTCATTTTCAGTTTCAGTGTCCTCTTCAGGGCAACTAGCAGCCACTCAGGAGGTGACCTTGAAGAGCCATTGCCAATCAGTGAAGTGACCGTCCACCATCTGTCTGCTTTAACTGTGCCCAAACCGGGCAGCCAGCCTGTCAGTTTTACCCTTGTCTGATTCTGTCACTGCAGTTGGGGAGCCATGCACCATCACGACGCAGTCCAGTTTCATTTCTGAAATGCGATACTGCCTTGCAGGCCTAGGCTGCCAGAACCTCAATTTCAGACCTGCGTAGATCATCAGTGACCTTTCCTGGGCTTTCAAGTATGATTCTCCCCCTTGGTCGAAACAAGCATGCTTGCTTATTCAGCCCTTCCTCGTTGAAATGCTGACCAGAGTCAAGCTATTCTGCTGCAGTCTTGCCGCTGATTCTAGGTCACGTTACATTATAATGCTGTATATATAAACTCAGAAGACACGTGTAGCTGTACTGGTTTTGGATTGAAAATAAAATATTTGTATTATAGACATCAGAATCTCTGGTTCCTATCGTCACCATTGTAAAGAGGTGTCAGTCAGTAAGTTTCTCTACAAATGAACCACATCACATCCACATCAAACCAACCTAGATGACTTTGTTTCCTTCTTAAATCAAATCATTAAATTATGATTAAATGAAAAACATTGAGAAGTGTTTGTTTGGACAATGCAACCTTGTTGAGTGAAACTCTTTCTCATTGGCTCCTGGTGACATCAACTTGCAAATTGTTTTACCTTACCCTCTTTGCGTGTTCTTTTTCCTGACATAATGGCACCAATCCAAATACAGGGGTGTCCTAGAGCTCTGAGACCCCATAATTAACATTTTGGAATTCTGGAGGAATACTGAAAATAAACTTGTGACCTTCTTCCTGCTTCACTTAAATAGACCCTGTCAGGCAATGTAAAGCAACTAGAAGGTCTCAAAAGGAGCACATCCTGTGAGATTCTAAAGAGATTCAAAACTAAATTTCATCAAGAGCACATTGACGACTTATCCAGGAAGTCACAAAAGAACCAAGATGAATAGCTAAAGAACACAGACCTCCTTCAGTTAAGGTAATTAGATTTGATTTAATTCAATTTGATTTGATTTGATGTACATGATTCCAGAATAAAAAAAAGACACTGGGCAAAAACGGCATCTATAAGAGACCTGCAAGACACAAGAACCACTGCTGACCAATAAGAACACAAAGGCTCGTCTCATGTTTCCCATTTTGGGGACTGAAGGGTCAAAAACGACATCTAAACTAAAATGTACGTATTTATCTTAAACCTGTAACTTGTGTTGTTTCTTCCACTGTCATTAATAGGGCAGAGCTGTGTTAAAATAATAGGGTGTAATACATAAAACTGATCAGTCCACTTAATTAGCATTGACTCAGGTGACTTTTGTGTGGTTTATTTGAAAAGAGTATGTAATAGTTTTTCCAAGTAATGATCATAATCGTGTGGATCCACGTTTAGTAAATTCAACATTTTTTGTGTGCACATGTGCTTCAGATCTGAAAAAAAAATCCACAAGTATTTCTGACCATCCTCCCACTGTGAAAAGATATCTTAACACTATGCATCTGAAAGGATACGCGGCTATCAAGAAGTCATTACAGAGAAAAGAAAATAGAGATGAAATGCAAATCAAACAAAGAAGCTGCTGGTGTTCCCAGAACAATGGACTGACCACGATCACTGAAAGTGTTTGAATTGACTTCAGGTCATACAACACACTTCTAAGACTGAACTTTTCTCCCAGTTCCTCCACAAAGAATAGAAGCTGTAAAATAACAGTGAACACTAAAACTTCATATTATATTTAGTTGTTGTTCTGTGTAGTTTTCTGTTCTGTTTTCTTCTGTTTTCTACATGTTTGACTTGTTTGCAAAACAAAACCATTTACTTAATGGCAGTTTCGATTGGAAAGTGAGTAAATGAAAAGTTGGTCTCTGACTTTTTCACAGCACTGAATATGCAAATCATCATCATCACAAGCGTATAATGACATCCCACAAGGCAAGGATTACAGCTGTAGAAAATAACATGCTTCATATTACCCCCCACTATAGCTTATGTTATCAGCATCCATCTATTTGTGTTCCGGGTCATTTTGTCAGAGTAGCAAACTTAAATAGCCCTCTAGCTGTTGCAGCACTTTGTTGGTATCATATTTTCAGTGATAGATCTTCCTGTGTAATGGGATCTGAGAGGCAATTTAGCAGCAGGATTAGGGAAACAACTTTATGATTGAACAAATTCCAAAGGGACTAGACAGCCAATATGCACGTAAATTTGAAGTCTTAGACCATCAACACTGCCATGTATTTTGTAGAGGGTTCACAATAATCAGAGGTATGATCAGAGGTATTATATATATATATACACACATATATATTTATATGAGTGTGTGTGTGTGTGTGTGTGTTTGTGTGTGTGTGTGTGTTTGTGTTTAAATAGAAGACAGACAGGAATGAGGTGCAGACTGCGTCTATAGACATTAGTGCAAGAATGGGTCGCTCTCAGGAGCTCAGTGAATTCCAGCATGGTACCGTGATAGGATGCCACCTGTGCAACAAGTCCAGTCGTAAAATTTCCTCACTACTAAATATTCCACAGTCAACTGTCAACTACAAAGTGGTAGCCCACGGAAATGACAGAGCGGGGTCAGCGGATACTGAGGCGCATAGTGCACAGACGTCGCCAACTTTCTGCAGAGTCAATCGCTACAGACCTCCAAACTTAATGTGGCCTTCAGATTAGTTCAAGAACAGTGCATAGAGAGCTTCAGGGAATGGCTTTCCATGGCAGAGCAGCTGCATCCAAGCCGTACATCACCAAGTGCAATGCAAAGCACACCGCCACTGGACTCTAGAGCAGTAGTGACATGTTCTCTGGAGTGCTGAATCACACTTCTTCATCTGGCAATCCGATGGAAGAATCTGGGTTTGGCGGTTGCCAGGAGAACGGTACTTGTCTGACTCCATTGTGGCGAGTGTAAAGTTTGGTGGAGGGGGTATTATGGTATGGGTTTTTTTTTCAGGAGTTGGGCTCATCCCCTTAGTTCCAGTGAAAGGAACTCTTAATGCTTCAGCATACCAAGAGATCTTGGACAATTTCATGCGCCCAACTCTGTGGGAACAGTTTGGGGGTGGCCCCTTCATGTTCCAACATGACTGCGCACCACTGCACAAAGCAAGGTCCATAAACACATGGATGAGCGAGTTTGGTGTGGAAGAACTTGACTGGCCTGAACTCTACCCGATAGAACACCTTTGGGATGAATTAGAGCGGAAACTGTGAGCCAAGCCTTCTCATCCAACCTCAGTGTCTGACCTCACAAATGCGCTTCTGGAAGCATGGTCAAAAATTCCCATAAACACATTCCTAAACCTTGTGGAAAGCATTCCCAGAGGAGATGAAGTTGTTAGAGCTGCCAAGGGTCGGCCGACATCATATTAAACCCTATGGATTAAGAATGGGATGTCACTCAAGTTCATATGCGTGTGGCAGACAAGCAAATACTTTTGGGAATATAGTATATGACTTTGTGAGACGTGTGAATGATTTAAGTTTCATGCTCGGCCATGTAAAGAAAGCAAGGACGGGCCTTGTTGCTGTACCTGACTGACCCAACACAGCAACATTGGCAGACGGCTGCATGACTACCCTTAACACCATGTCAATGTCACCAAAGACTGCAATGGTGTTGTGCCACACTGTCATGGAGTGACGGGTTTAGTGACGAGTCCCACTTTTGTTTTTGTGGAGATGACCAACAAATCTGTGTGTAGAGACACCGTGGTCAGCGCCAAGATGAACAGTTTGTTATCACTTGTCACATGTCCAGAAGGCCTGATGTTACTCCACCTCTACCCCTACCACAAAATCTGCAGGAAGTGTGTGAGAATATTCAAGCTGCATGGGATGGATTATCACAGGACACCATTAGGAACCTCTACAGGTCCATACTGAGACACATGCAATCCGACACTTCCTTCTGGATGCAGCTATTTTTTTGATGAAAAGTGCATATTACTTGATGCATGGTTGAAGTCAAGGTAAACATAGGAGATAGAAAACACAGCACAAAATGCTGTCTAGTTTTTCAGACACTCGTAAAAGAAATGGCCAGTGCTTAGACTCAAGGTCAAGGTAAGCAGGATGCATTTCCTTGGTAGTTTTGCGCTCCAGAAGGCTCCTGGCCTGCGTTTATTGGTTCCTGTGTTTCTACCAGATGCATCAAGCTCAGCATGACTTCCTCACATGTATTGACCACCTTTGGGGAGCTTACATCAAACTGTCCCTCCTATTCTCAGCATAAAAAATTGCTTTAGCCCTCATTGAACACAGGCCACTTTGTGTACAGACCATGAGTCCAGCACCTTTAAGGTGCTATGATGAGCATCATCTGAAGTTTTGTTTTGGTTGGGGTTTTTTTGTATTTTTAATTTTTTGGCTTCTTTTCCATTTTGCCATCATCAGAGCAACTTTGCTGGTTTTAGTACATCATTGAAAATGACATGGTGCCCTGCCCTTGTGGTCTCAAACTTCAGTCACACAAAGCCTTGCTCCTCTCTCTTGTGGGTTAAATGGGTACAAAACTCAGAAAGTAATTATCTTCTCTCTCTCCACACTCCGGAGGTGGTATTGAAACTCAGCCCTGCGTTCTGAGCAGTGGTTTCTTTGATGATGAGAGCAGAGAGGTCAGACTTATAGAGCTTTGGCATTTTTTATTACCTTGTAGTGAACAAAAAAGAAATAAATAAAAAGCCCAGGTGAAAACTGCCTCTTGAATCTTCCCAGGGTGCCGAGAAGATTGCAATATGGATAACACGAAAATAAAAAAAAGTAGGCGTCGGAATTTGAGAGGGCTATCAACAGAAATGAGAGAGTCATTTAACTTGTGTTTGAAATAAGTAATACATGCTTAACATATTCAAAATGTGTGGATTTACTTTCTGCCACGCGCTAAAAAAGCTCTCGATTGCAGTCGAGATGCTGGGTTCTCTTTCTCATGAAGAATGGAACAGTTCAGACCTGTTTTCTGCCCTCATCATAGCATCAATGACAGACAAATTAGCGTGGAATTCTTTTTGGACAGGCTATTCAGGTTGGTCACAATGGCTTGTACTGTCTTCGCGAAAGGTGTCCAAACACCTGTTCGCCAGGCAGAGGCCATTAGGAGGGAGCGAGAGGGGCGGGCATGTTGTGAAATCCTTATTAGATGTGGAGGAAGAAGGGGGGACAGCAGCTGGCATTCTTAAACTCCTACGATGTCAGCCTGTGAATCTTCTGACAGATGGAGAGAACAACATAATCTCCAACACAACAGCTTACAAAGCAAGTGGCTGTCCTCATATCCTTCACTGAGACATTTGAGTGATGGATTTTCATAAGTGAGCAACAGATCATTTCTCAAGCATGCTCTGACAGGACCCATATCATGGACAACTGAATTTCCTCACTTTATCTAAAGCAGTATGAGGAGGATTACTATTTTTGCTCTTGGGTTCCCCCTACAGTTGCACAGTGTACTTCCCATTTACACCACTGTCTTAAATACGCACCTTGTGCCCTGGACAGCTGTACACATGCATTTTTGGTGAGCTGAATGATATAGAACCCAACTCCCATGATGTCCACACATGTCACTCAGGCATATAGATACTACAGAGTACACTTCCAATTTCAGTTGTTTCTATTTGCGAATAACTGAAAGAGTGAATATAATCTGGAGTGCCCATATCCCTGTGTGGCACAGGTGCAGGCAAAGGGGAGCTGGATTCTGCCTGGAGTGGGAATTCAACACAACACTGGCAAAGACATCAACAGTTTGGCTTATTTGGTGTGAGCTTGTCAAAGATGGAGCCATTTCTTTCTTTCCATGCTAGTCTGAAAGGAGATGTAGGTAAGGTACTTTTGGGATCTGGAAAATCTACTAAATGAGACAGAGATGACACAGAAAAGGTTACTGGCTACATCGGAATCTTTCATACATAACATTGGCAGGGATGAACACTGTACTGTCCGGATTATTTTGCCATTAGCCATGAGACTTTCTGTTATCCTGTTATCTCTTTTAGCGCTCTCCGGGGAATAAAAGCCAGTCTAGTCTCTTGGTTGGTCACTCTTCTGTGACTCTCAATTCTTCTTCTGTCTCTTTGCAGCAGCATCTGCCATTGTGCCCATGCTGGGAATACCAACCTAGCTTCTTCTTATAGCTAGCTGAAGACTCATAGTTGTTGGTGTGTGACGTGGGGCCTTAAAAGCATTACGCAGTTCTCTCGAGTGGTCTCATGCCCACTACCCAAAGTTACATAACGCTATAGCAGGTGTTCAGGGCCCAAAGTGGAAATGACAGAGACGCTATTCTCCCTCCTATAAGATTTTAGGGCTGTTATTTTAAGGTACAATTCTTACATAATTTTGCTTTACTTTAAAGAGTGTGACAAACACTGTTACCATTCATCCCCAGTCCTTACAGTGCATGTCTAGAATCTAAGCTGCCTGTTGATTTCTTGTGAACTCATAACCTCAGATATTCACCTATTCAGCCTACAGCTGTTTCAGCTCCACCCATTCAGCCTACAGCAGTTTAGCCCCAACTATTAAGCCTACAGCAACTTTAGCTCCACCCATTCAGCCTACAGCAGTTTAGCCCCAACTATTCAGCCTACAGCAGTTTTAGCTCTGCCTAATCAGCCTACAGCAGTTTAACCCCACCCATTTATGCTGAAGTTACAAAGACTGATGCAGCCCAGAATGATTTTTGAATTACTCTCAATTCAAGACAGTCAATCATTACAGAAGCCATTTACACATGTCACAAGATATCTTTCTTTATCTTTAAAAAAGGTTCTCCAATCTATTTTGCAAAAATGGTTCTTTAAAGAACCATCCACCAAAAGATTTCTCCTAGTCAGCATGCTGAAGCACTTTTTTGGGTTCCTTTTAGTACCTTTATTTATAAGAGAGTGATGCCTGTACACACAATACATTAATAATTCGGCATTTGCACTTTTTCCACTGTTCTCTCAAGTCCTTTTCACAGACGAGTTCCACTTTAAAAATAGTTTTTGAGCCATAAATAAAGAACAGGCCTTATCAGTTTCCCAATTTAATTAGGCATCGTGTCCCATCTGTAGTCCAGCTCATCAATTATTTCTCAGGCCCTGCCGCAGCTACCATTCCCAATTAACTATTTATAAACCTTTAATGATTCACAATATGAAGAGGCCCTAATCTTTATGTAAATTGGTGTGATTCATCAGATATCTCCTTATCTTTAGCCTCTCTGTTACACACACTATACAGTATATTTGCATGAGACACGAGGAGGTCACGAGGGTCTGCTTTTCTGCCGATATCCAAATTCTAATCCTAATGGACAATTTCCCAACCCAAATACGAGGAAATTAAAGGGCCTGTGTTAATAAGTTCCGTACCTACCAAATTATGAATAAAGAGTTGATTTAGTGTGATTGCTCAGCTGATATAACTCTTCGGTTTTCCGTCCCTGTAGTTTACTTAAGAAGTTTGCTTTTGAATTTAAGTCCAGGATTGTAATACGTCAGTCAGTCCCTGAATAGAAGCTTTGACCATGGGTTTGTGGCAGTGCGGAAACCCCAGGCTTTGCTCCGGCTTGAATTGGATTCATGTACTTTTTCCTTAAGAATACAAAGAAAGGGAGCTTTCTCGGATCGCTTTGTTAAATCCATAAGACATATGGCCCGGAGTGCCGACTTAACAGAATGTTTTATCTTGATTTAATTAGCCTTTAGTCTAATCTGAGATTATTCACATCCTCTCTTAATGAATATCCCCTTTACCTTTGAGAGTTCAATGGCCCTGGAAGTCTAAAATAGACCTTGGGCCAGGAGTTCACTGGTGGTATCCCAAGTTCTAGAAGGCCTGCATTGCTGGGGTAGACATTGAGCACATTTAACAGCTATTCCTGCAGTCGAATTGGAATGATAACAGTTGCATTTCCAGTTATTTCATCCAGTCATTACACCGGCTCCCTCTGAGCTAGTCTTAAATGGCATCTTTGTAATTTAAATGCAACTTGTGTATACAGAGTGATGGACACATGGGCTTAGCGACAGCACATTAGATTCACTTGATCACTATTATCCAGCTAAGCAGCGCTGAACTGAAAACCTGGCAGCTCCTCTGGCTTTGTCCCTGTGTAAACCTCCAAAAGGGGGAGTGACTGTGTGATGCTTGAATTCTGTTACACTTCCAATGCTTACTGTCAACAGCTCGGCACTAATGAGCATCCTGGGAAAAACACTGTTTTCGGCTCATCTGGAACCAATGCTCCTGTTTTAAGGCTGCCACCAACAATTACACACCAGCGCACACACACAAAACCACTGCTATTTCTAGAGAGAGTAAAATGGAAACTGGGCTGTATCCTGCTTTTGCCTTCACAAGGAGCACAAGCAGAATTCGGGGTTGTTTTCCTGGCTTGTTTTGCAAAGTGGGCTGCGCCTCTTGACTCGTGACTTCGTGGCTACCTGTTTAGCATTCTGCACAGTGAAGCGGAGAGAAGCCCCTGCCATCTCCAATATCCAGCCCATGCCTTTTCCCCTTTGCCTGCAGGAGCTGTTTTGCCAGCCTCCCTGCATAAAAACAGACTTGGGAGGGGTCTACCTCTGCCTATAGTTAAAGCACCAGTTCATAGTTAACAATGCATTCATCGTACACCAGCATCTGGGTGATTAAGCACGGATGATGATACTCCTGCCCTGACGTTTGGAGGTGTCCTTTAACCCATGGAAATGTAGCATTTACAGAAATGATGCACACAAACAAATACAATCACAACACCAGCTCAAAATTAAGTACTTATATGGAGAACCTGGTAGATTTGTAGTTTATTAAATATGAACCATGCAAGCTAAAAGACTCTTTTCTCCAGCCCTTGTTGAGACTGTCATTGGAAAAAAAGTCCTTTTGTGCAAATGAAAGTTCATTCGTTGAGGTGTGAACGCTGTCATTCTATTAAATCAACGATATCTACGTTTTATTCACTACCAGAAATTACCAGTGAAGCTATTATTGTCTTCTTAGTGAATTTCTTTGGGGGGCTCTTTTGCCTTACAATGCCCTGGGAATACCTCTCCACCATGCATGAATTGTAACAACACATTGCTGTCTAAAGAAAAACAAAAAAAATGGCAACTTTACAGGAGTTTTTAATGTGAGTCAATGGAAACAGACTTTTTTTCCAAGACATTTTGGGCCATTTTTGTTGGTCCATTCACCATGAAATTTCCACCCAGTGTAAACAGTAGCTCACATGATCGAATGAGGCATAAAAGTAAAAATCGAAACAAAAATGGAGATACATGGTTTTCTTTGGACAGTGACGGTATTCCTAACCATTTCATGCAATAGCTTTGAAAAGCTTCAGTTGTATCAGCACCACTGTGAACAATTCTGGCTCTGTAAGTTTCTCCAGAATGGCAAAGTTTACAAACCACTCTGAATGCCTGACTTACTTACCTCATAATTATTCATTTATTTGAAACTAAATTTCCTTGAAAGCTACACTATAAATGCTTCAGTGATTTGGTGACATCTTTGGTGGAAATGTGTAGTTTTCCACATGCAACCTATTGAAAGAACTTTTGTGATGTCATTTGTGTTTTGGAACTCTTTCCCACACAAATGAATCTGATGATTGTGAGCACACTGAAAGAGTATTCAAAGAGAAGTTAAAGCTTGGTGAAAAACTTCTAAGGATGAAAATTAACTAATTTTTGTTTTGCTAATTGTTATTGTATCTTAGCTATTGTATCTTCATATCTTGTATTGTTATTGTATGATGTTTATTTTGCATTTGAGACCCAAACGTGTAGCCAGACCTTTTTTTTAGCCTGTGCATTGAAATGAATTGAGGTGATGGGTGAGTGCTCCCATGGAGAGAGATGCAAACAGTGAATATCTACTTGCACTGTCCTTCATAAAGAAACATGAAGGAGACAGCCAATGCGGTTATTGGAGATCATTTATTGGGCATGGGAGCACCCATACTCCACTCATCACAATCCAGGATAGCAGCAGCAAGTAGAACATACAGGCTACAACCCAGAGCTAACCATCATGCGTGTCTGTCTGTTCATGTCTCAGTTCTCTCTCTTCCATATACTCTAGTGCACATGCACCTAAGCCAAGGCACTTAAAGTGACCATTACCGCGAGTTTTAAGTGATGGGAACTTGCATCATCGTGTGTAATGGAATAATTGTGATAGACGGAAACTGAGCAAAGCATTTCTATAAAGATGCATTCAATCCCCATGACTCAAATCCTTAAATGCCTCCTAAAACAGGATGGAATGAGAAATTGCTCATGCAAATGCCTCCTAAGGGACTGCAGTCTGTTTACTGGCAAGCCTTTCCTGCCCTTTCGTTTGACATTGACTTTACTCTATTTTTACATCTTATCTGTTTACTTTGCACTGCCAACATATGTGCATGTAATCAGACGATCTGGGAATTATCCGAGTTATTGAGCATGAATGCTGATGTGATCAGTGGCATGCGGGGTTTAAGCGAGCACTGGAAGCTTTAGTATAGCTTAAGCAGAATATTCGGCTCAGCCAGTAAGAGAGTTCCATCTTGGAGGGCATTATCTTTAATGCACAGCGCGGAGCGTGAAGTTACTCCCGCCCCCGGTAATTGCCACTCCAAATTTTGCATGCACTCTGCTTGGGCCTCAAAATTTACACCCTCAGCTGCACTAGAGTTTCACAAACAGCCAATGCTGTGTCAGCGAGTGATATCCTACTGCATTTTACACACTGGAACTAATTTGCTTTGAAAGAGCTTCCATTCCTGCATCATGCATTCCAATGGGACAAATGGTAGCACAAGTTGTTTATGTCAGGGCTCCAGAAAATCATTTGAAGTTGGGCTAAATACCTACTTGTGCAACGTTTGTCCTCTCCCGAGTTGTTATGCAATGGGAAAACAGCGAGTGAAAGTTCCAAGCAGAGATTTTCCACTTTGAAATCTGCTTGTGATGGAAGGGGTCCAACATGGGCTACTGAAGGAATGTGGCCTTCGTTCCTGCTCCACGTGAGCAGAATACACAGTCTCTTAGTTTTCAGTCATTCATTTTCCTTTCATACTGCAGTATAATGTACAAATGTGACTGTGCCTGTAATCTTAGTGTTCAGTGTGACGCATTTGAAATTGCCTCCCATTCCGAACACTATGAATGTGCTTCCCTGCGGGTACAATTAGAAACTCAACAGTGATGTCTGAAACTGCTCATATGTTGATTGATGCAATGATAGCCCTTCCATAAAGGAACATTATTCCTGTCCTCCAGACAGCTTCTCAACAGGTAGTTGGACACTTTGCTGGTCAACTTTGTCACAGTGTTAGCTCTTCTTTTTTCTGTTGCTGTTCCATTATACGGACAACAGAGACAATATACCAAATACCAAATGCCAGTTATGGATGTAAGTAACAGGTCACACTGTGCCCGAAAGGTCATCAGCTGTGCAAAGAAACAGTACATGCTGTCTTTGACAGCACTTCCATGCTCACTGAGACATACACATTCACACACAGGGGCAATTTAGTATGTCCAACATTTCTTTGCACTGTGGTAGGAAACCCACACAGACACAGGGAGACCATGCAAACTCCACACAGAAAAGACCCTGGTCGCCTGGCCAGGGAATCGAACCCAGCCCCAAGTTTACACCCTTGACAGGCTTCAAAAAAGATGATTGGACAAAAAGGATCCCGGTTGTCTGGTCAGGGAATCAAACCCAGGCCCGTCTTGCTGTGGGGCAATGGTGCAACCCACTGCACCTCTACCCAAGTTTACACCCTTGTAAGGCTTTAAAAACACTTAAAGATGTTTGGGCAAAAAGGACCCAACTGCGCAAAAAGGATCCTGGTCGGCTGGACAGGGAATCCACCAGAGGCCCTTCTTACTGATGGGCAACAGTGCTACCGACTGCACCACCATCCAAGGTTACCACCTTGGCAGGCTTCAAAAACACTTCAAGATGATTGGGCATACAGCTTTGAAATGATGCACTAGAGACAGGCTTAAAGAAGGTTAAGCAGAGCCATTAGTCAAAATAGGCTTGGCATAGAGCAGCTGGAAGGTCAAGAGAAAAGGCCACTATCTGTGTTTGGGTAACAGAGGGAGACAGAGTGCTGGCCAATCCATGTTTCAGCTTCAACTTCAAAAACCCTGGCAATCTGGCAAAGACACAGTCAACTGAGCCTTGGCTTTTCATTAACAACTGGAATTTTTACAGAGGTTTCTGATTTTTGCACAGTGCTGTCTAAAGAGTAACAGATGGCACATCGCTATCGATGGGTATTGGTATCGACCAGCAGGAAATGCTGGATCGAGCATCAGGCCTGAAATAATGTGCACTTGCACTGTGTGGTGTGATTTTTTTAGCTGTATAGTTCTTCCTGTGGGGAGGTAGAGCGTGATAGCCTACTTAAAGATGCTCATCCTAAGTGAAGTGCTTCAATTAAAAATAGCTCACTTCGCAGCTTAGTACCCTTCACAGAGAAGATATAGGACCCATGTGGGCTGAGATTTCAATGATTAGAAATACAGTATATAGATAAATAATAATACAAATGGCCTAAGCAGTTCATATTCCTTTCATGAATGGACAAGAAAGTGTACACAGTTAATCAACTCAAGTGTATGCACGTCTGTCCATGCACATGGGCAGTCACCCTGACCTGGCTAATGGAGCATGTAATAAGAATGCCAGTGGTTTGACTAACTGTGCACTGTTATGTCTCTGGTGGGCATAACACTCAACAGACACACACAGTCCTGCGCTCCCTGCACATTCCATTAAAGACCACGGCGCTACAATAACACACTCCTGATTATGAGCATGACCACAGGAGCGCCTCCCGCTCCAGGGTGTCTCTGCGCGCGAGTCCCGTGGGGAGGGTGTGTGTTTGGTTGAAGGAGGGGAGGGGGGCTGAAATCTCTTCCCGTGGGATGGTCACGTGTCCTCGGGGAGTGTGTTACTTTAGGAGCCAGTCGGAGGGAGAATATGGTCCATAGCCGAGCGCTCGCGCATGGGGCATAGTGAACGAGACACCAGTCTTTCCAGTCCCCTTCGCGCTCAGCAGCAGTAGCAGTGGACTCGTGGAGCTGAGGCAGCGGGGAATGAGCGCGTGAGCACGCGATTACGCTCAACTTTCGGTAGTGAGAAGCCGTGTGAGCAGCGCGAGCCGTGGACTGACTGGAGGAGCGCCTGCGCGCGCGAGGTAGGCGAGCTCTGGCTAGATTTGGACACTTCTGCTTTCCAGTCTTGTGTAGAACGGAGATGTGGTATAGAAGCGTAACCGTATGCTTGAAAGTGGGCTCGCCCAGCTGTTGCACCTCGTGCGTATGGGTGCGTGCGCGTGCAGGCTACTACGCGTTCGCTGCCATCTTTTATGCATGCATGCCGTTTCATAAACATGACTGTATTAGTGAAGCCATGCTGCTACAATAACAAAGACACCTTTAGTGACCTATTTAATCAAAGCAATATCAGCTAGTGATGATTGATCTGGGGTGATATAACACCTACGGTGGACGCAGATGGGCACTAAAGAGTGTGATCCCACTACTATGTTCCTTCATCTGTGAAGGTTGCTGCAATACAATTCAGTTGTTTCCATGAAGTCGGATTTGATGCTATGTAATAAATAAATAAATGAATAGAAATTAATGGAAAGACCCATGTGCACTTATAATTAGGTCACTTCAGGTGACTTCTAAGTCTGTTCACCTGTTGGCCGCTAAATGAACTTCTACAGCTTCACATACATCACTAATCTCCATGGACATCCCAAGTAACACCCACCTTTTCCTCCCTAAACCCAAGAAATGGAGCTTGAGGTGGACATGTTAAGTGTTCCCACTGGACTACATCCGAATTGGAGTTTTCAATTTTTGCACAATTAAAGGAGCAATATGGACAATGTATTAAAGGAGCAATATATTAAAGGATGAAATTCATGCTGGTCCATGCTGGTTATGCTGGTTAGTGCTGGCTGACCAGCAAAAATTTGCTCAAAACGACCAGCATTATCCATTATGTTGTGTTTTGAACAAGTTCTTCAGCAAAGCACGCAGTCCCTGCCCCTACCCCTTCAGGCCTTCCCCATTTACTTATCAGTCTAGAATAAGCATTGCAAGTTTACCATCAAACTTTACTTGCCAAGGTTATTTTGGTTGTCCCTTGTTTTCTTCACTTTAAGTTGCTGAGAGTAGGCAGTGCTTCTTCTTCACTCTCTCATATGGGGACTGAAGGCAGAATGGACTACACAGTGCCTCATTATCATCTCTTCAGGCTGGGGTTAGCTGGTTAGCCTGCTAACTTCAGTAGATATCTCTTCAACACAAACATATCATCACTATCTAAAGACAACATGTGTCTCCATTTTTGTGGATTTTTACTTTTGTGCATTATTTTATCCACAGCTGCTGTTTAAACTGTGTGTAAAATATATGATATATGGACCAACAAAAATGGCTCAAAATTGCTTGGAAAAACGTCTGGTTCCATTGACTTACATTAGAAGTAAACTAGGTTTTTCCTTCTCTTGTAAAGTTGCCGTTTTGTAGATACTTGTTTTTCTTTGGACAGCAATGATATATATACGTAACATCAACACTGTTATTTCTTTGCATTCTGTTGCTAATTTTATTTAATTTTGAGATTTTAAATCTTACATATTGATTGCATCATCTTAAAAATTGCTGTGTCAAGAGAAAGCTGTCACCTGTGTCGCCAGCTGTTCTGCCGCAGCCAAACCAGCTGAAATAATATGACAGTTCAGCTGCAGTGTTGTCAAACATGACTTTCCATTTTGTGTGTTGGCAGCTTTTGCTCAGGGTTTCATATTTAGCCAGTGGGTGGGTGTTCTCAACCCTTATGTGGCTATTTGGATTAAGGCTTGTTTAAATAGTTGGTGTAATGGGCATAAATCTATTGCACGCCTTCTGGACCTTACACACATCTGAAGAGTCCACGTCAGACACAGCTCCGCCCAGATTAGTGCCTGTGCATATAGTGTTGTATGCTAAGCGCTTCTCCTTGGTGGCTATCTCCACAGCCATCTGTCATATCCTTTGTTTGCTGAGGGAGGTACTGTTTGAATTTTAATGAGCTGGACAGCTCGGATGACGTGCTTTGTCCGAGAGGAAATACCTGGCATTGGGACGTAAGGAGTCTGTCAGCGACCCCCTCCTAGCCCTGTCTGGGTGATGCAGTTAAGATATCAAGGGGAACAGTGTGATCTTCTCAGTCTTGGTTTAGATCTGACCCCTGTTTATTTTGGCTCTTCCTAACTTCCTGTTGGCTTTCTAGAGAAAATGTTTCTTGGATTCTTCTTTTCATAGACCTTCACCCTTCCTCCCTGGTAGCCTTATAAACACCTAGGGGAAGGAAGTTTTTCGATATTGGGAAGTGTAGAAGGTAATTCTCCATGGCTGACCTGGTGTGTTGAGTGTGTATCTGGAGGCTGTGCGGTTGCTATTCCTGTCCCGGGGATGGCAGTCTCATGCGGGTTGCGGAGGAGCTGGAGGGGGGATCGGCAGAGAGCGTGGAGATCTGTCTTCCATCCACAGTCCCCCAATGCCGGGAATCATTGAGGAGATAGAGCAGGAGCCCATTAATGCTGTTAGCTCCTCATCAGGGGTCTGATATTCAATTAGAGGGTCTTGAGTTCATGCAGAGCTAAACGCTTTACGTAAGTGTGGCCCTGGGGCTGATTGATTAACAGTTTTTGTAATTGGCGTCGCTGTAATTTATTCTACTGTACCGAGGGGCCAAGGAGAAATGCTCAGGGAAATGAAATCTTGGGTTGTGTGGGAGTGTGGGTTGAAGACGAAGGTGAAGGTGAAGCATTTTGAAGTGCATTGCAGAGAAATGCTCTAAACTCAGCTGGCCAGCAAAAAGCAAGATTTCAGTGATGGGCGCTGAAATGTCACCAGGCTTGAACAGACTGAGGGTAGCATCATGATGGCTGATCAAGTTGAATAATGTAAATGTCAGAAAAAAACACAATTCATGTCTTCAGTATACACAGATGTCTGGCTACACTCATCATCAAAAGTTATATAAATAGTTGCACCCAGAAGGAACTGTGGGATTGCAATGCTATTGGGAAGGAAGATAAAGGTTACCAGGAACAATAAATGATGATACATTTAGACTGATATGGGCAATATTTACTGAGCTACACATACAGAAGTAGTCTCTCAGTGTGGCGTTGGGCCGCCATGTTTGCTAACACAACATGCCAGACGTCTCGGCACAGAGTTGTAGAGATCCCTAATGGTGGCCTGCAATAATCCATCCCGTACATCTTAAATATTCTCACACAGTTCCTGCAGATGTTGCGGTAGGGCTGGAGGTGGAGTGACACCAGGCCTTCCGGATGTGTGATGCACGACAGCAAAGCGTTCATCTTTATAGTTCACTACGGTGCCTCAACCCACGGATTCATTGGTCGTCTCCACCAAGACAAAAGTGGCACTCGTCACTGATGATGACCCGCTGCCATTCTGAGTCACTCCATGAAAATCTTGCATGACACCATTGCAGTCTTTGTCGACGATGGAGTGGTGTTAAGGGCTAACAACGTAACGGTCTGCGAGCATGTATTCCTGCATTCTGCAGACATCTGTCATGGTTTAAATATTGAGTTGTACGCATCACAACCGGTGGGTCTTATCATGATGTTCCGATTAACCTTTTTACATCGGACCACTCTGAATGACTCTGTCCACAATGTTTGAATTATACTGAAATACCTAAAAACGGGCTGGAACTAAATTATTCTAAATGATTTGTCCAATGATAAAAAGAGGCTACTAACAGTAGGGAAGCTACAATAACAGTAGTCTAGAGGCTGACATTACATGGTAAGCGTTCGTGGTGTCATTTTAACCCACGAGCATTTGTTTTCTTACGTTTGAGCAGAATTCTTTGTACTGTTACCTCATTAGCTGGCCTGCTGAAATGAATGAGAATTTAAGGGAATCCACAGTTTGAGTTAGGGCTATTTTGTATTTCAGTAGCAGCATTATCTGTCCTGCCAGTGAGTCTTTCTTTGTGCCTTAGTTATACTTAGTGTGGTGATTTAACTCTGTTATTGTTTTCACCTTACACATTCAGCACTCACTGAATGATGACTCAATGGAATCTGCTTTACTGTGACCATGGTAGGCAATCTCAGAACTCGTCCTGCTTTTTCAGAGTGAGCTTTCAAAGATTGTAACTATGCTGATAGTGCCTGCATAGCGAGATGTGTTATTTTGGACTCAGCATGAGGCCTAGCAGAGTGAAGCTGGTGTTGGTTTGTGAGAGTTCGCCCTAAATGTCCAATGTTGCCCTGAGCCACAAGAGTGCTGGGAACACTTTGCCACAGACAGCCAGAAGCACCCTAGCATAACATTAATTTTTAGCATTCAGAAGCTAACCAGGGTCATTCGTGCAGAACTTTATGGATGTGCCACTTCTGCTGTAACATGAAGGCAAGCATGAATCTTACAACTGAGGCTTCTCAACTGACTGTCATGGATGTCAGCATAAAAGCATCACCTGTAACGAATCTCAGAATGAGCCTTTCCTGTAGGTCTGGACGTCAGAATGGAATTAATCTCAACCTTTGCTCATTTCTAGCTCCTAAGTATGAATACAATTGCTATCCATTATAATTGCTATATAGAATATGTATATAAACAATAAAATTAATGAAACAACATGACATAAGAATTCCAAAATTTCTATTTGTAATTTCTACATGTAAACAAAGTCATACAGAGTACAACTCATACACCTCAGTTCTAGAAAGGCTTACTGGGGCAGAATTGTTCATAGTGGAGGTGATAGGAGCCGGACATCTAACACATGTAATGCTTCTTAAACAGCGTTTTTACCATCATCAACATTACAAATATGTTTTGGATAGTAAATAAAACGGCTATATTTGTATGGTAGACATCACAACCCCTGGTTCCCATCACCACCACTGTGAAGAATTTGAGTGGGCCAGTTTCTCCAGAATGGCACATTTCACATCAAACCACTCTGAATGACTGAATGACTTCTCAAAGACTGAATTATGCAGAAATGCTGGAAGATCTGTAGGATTCCCATTTAAAGATTGGCCTGAATTGTTTTGAGCAAAACAATACCATTTTGTTGGATTGCATGAATACCCTGATTATTCATATCCACAAAAACACTTATCTAGATCTAGAAATTACTAGTGGCTGCATGACTTCCAGTTTTTTAAAGTCAACAACTTTGTGATAAAAGTCGAGTCGACGCTGACTAATTGCTGATGCCAGCATTAATAAAACCACAGGAGACGGGAATGCAGTGCAGTAATTTCCACAGGCCAATAGCACATGATGCACCCTTTCCAATAAGCCCTAGCCTTCAGGTAACTGGAGATACGGACCCGGGATCTTGCACATTTGAATAAGACGTAGGCACCCCTAGGCAGCCTTGCCAAGATGCTCTGGAAGTCTGGAGAGCCAGATAATTTTGGAGTGCCATATCTTGGCGAAAATAAAAGTAACAGACCTTAAACTTTACAGTATTATGAGGAGTTATGCACCCTTTAAAGAACTGTAGATTGGCGGAGAAATGTTAGAACGAAGCTAAACAGGTCAGTTGAGGGTGACAGTCCTTTCCAGCGAGCCCTGGATCACATTGCTAGCCATCAGGAAACCAGAGATACAGACCCCAAAATCACCAGACTCTTCACCTGTTGTCTTCTCTGAGGCCTCAGTGTTGTTAGTGTTCATGCCTCTGAGCCCTCCATGATCACGTGCTCAGTGACTAGACAAAATCAAGCTTAAAGCTTCATGACCGAGCAGTCAAGTTGACAAGTCAACTAGTCTGTGCAAAAGCTACAGAACACAAATTCATTGGTTAGAGAGCTCATTTGCAGAATACATATTCTATGATATCAGTGTTGCAAAGGGCAGTGTGGTGATAATGTTTAGTAAATGATCTATTATGCAGCCATAGCATCAGTCAGGTCTTGTCCTGGGCTAAATCAAAACAGAGCTGTGTACAAAAGCAAGTAGTCCACCAATAATGTAATCCGAGGCCAAGACGCCACCTTACATTATTCCCATTAGATCATCTTATACAGTTTATTCCCATTACATCATCAAGTAGTATCCATCAGTGTCATGGTGCTGGTGTTATAGTTCCCAGATAATCACCAGAAACCATCGTTAACTTAGCAGTTTTAACAGGAGCACAGTCCTCAGCAAGATGTTGTGCCAGTTTGTTTCATATGAGAGAACAGCGCGCTGACTTGCTTATTATGCACACAGCCGAAAATGCCTTAAGTTGTCACTTCTCTCCAGCTGAAATAATTACCGCGGCTGTAAGCTCATTAGCCACAATGCACATTAGCGTCACTTAGATGAATACTGAGGCATGTTTCCAAGCTGAGAGGAATGGCATGACTGTCAGCATCACAACACAACATCAGACATACCTCACTGACCATAAAGAACCCCAGAATGACCCCCTGCTGGAGGTTTGGAGGTGGGTGGTAAAGGAGGAGTTACAGGGGGTAAGGTCAGGATGGGTCGTGAGATGGGCCCTAACAAATTCCTTACAGCAGAGTCATCCTGTCGTCTGCTTTTGTCTTTCTGTCCAACTGTGTGACAGAGCTAGCCAAAGCTGTCTTACTGGCCTCTTATTTCTTTGGTCCTGACTGAAAAATAGAGGTCATTAGGGGAGCTTGGATTGTGCATTTTTCATAGGCAGCAGCAGCAGCCCACATACATGCGCATGGAACCTCACAGTCGGTACTGTGTCAGTAAGAGTTGCTTGGTGCCTCGAGGTATCACACCTCCATTGTGTCAGTTTCACCGAAAGTGCAGCACCAGACTGAATCAGACAGGAGGCCTGTCATGAATATTTTACAGCAGTGGGTCAAGCGTGTCACGCCCCAGCTGATAAAAATAGCAGAGATGTTAAGAGTGTTGTAATTCTCCAACAGGGACAAGCTTAAACAGCTCATAGTGCTGTAATTCTCATTGGTTTGTCTGCTGAGAGACTAGCGTGCCTAACAGCAGGGTTAGCCCTGTCCAGACTGTGGTTATAAAGACAGGTTGTTTAAGAGAAAGCAAGACACAGAGAGAGGACGGCCTCGTAAGTATTGTTTAACCCACAGTCACATGAAACAGGATGCACAAGTGTGGGATTAGACGCAACATACAACATAAAATTTGATTTAATTGTTCTTCAAAGTGGCCATTAAGTTATTCACTTTCAGGAGACATTTCTGAGGAGATTAGGTTTAAGATAATGAAAGGTTTTAATGTCTGAAGAAGTGGGAAAAAGTGGGAAAGTCAAGTGAAAAAAAAAAAAAACAGAAGCATCCAAAACTGGAGATTTAAAGTGGAGACACTTTATGTAGGTAGCCCAGTGTTGTTTATGTAGGTAGCCCAGTGTTGTTTATTTAGGTAGCCCAGATGTTTACCATGGATTTCACTATCTATTAAATTCACCTCAATTTTTACTAACCATAAACCTGACCCTAGATCTAAGTCTAACATTAAAGGGTAACATTCTGCATAATTAAATGGCTGAGATATAACAGCGGTTTGGAGTGAAATACTTCATTCTAGAGAAACTTGGCAAATTTTTTGCTCTGGTGGGGATAGGAACCAGAAGTCTGATCTCTGATCCATTGTTTTATAATTTATGTTTTAAAATCCATATATTTTAATCCATTTGTTTGAATCCAGAGTGATACATGCAAGGTGATGTGAGGCAAAATATTCCCCAAAGAAAACTTAGCCCTACCTTATCCCTACCTGTAACCTGGGTCCAAAGCTTAATCTTAATCCCAACACTGTGAAGAATTCACCAGATTTCACCAGATAGTTTAACAAGTTGAATATCCCTAGATAATCTGGGGCAAGTCCTTGTACACCAGCACAACTGTCACTTTCAGTGCTTGAAGCTTTCATCATTTCAGAGAGATGTGAAAATAAGCTCCATTCTTGATTTAGGTCTGAAAAAACCTGTTAGTGATAATGGACACAAAAGAAGAACCTTTACAAACCAGGCAGAGAAGCTGCTGGTGTTTTCAGAGCCTGGACCCCAGCATCACTGAATGTGTTTGGGAACATGAGAAGCAGAAAATGCAACCAAGTGCTAGGACTGAACTTTGGATGTGTGGGAAAAAAATATCCCTGCAGATGTATTTAAAAAGATTAAAGCAGGTCTTCCAAAGAGAATGATAAAAGCAAAGGATGGACACACTGAATACTGACAGCAAGAGGGCTTTTGTGTAATTTCTGTTGTGTTTTCAGGATTTTTCCTGATGCTGAAAAACAAAGAACTTGTACTTAATGGCAGTTTGCCTTGTGCACTGTACAGTAAGTGCCATGGTTGGATGTCCATACACTCTTAAGATTAAGGTGTCAAAAGTGGGGTATTGGAGCAGTGAAATGGAGGGGTGACTTCTCTAAAGAGCCTCCCAAGAACTGTAAATGAGATGGAGTTAAAACAAACTCTACATACAGCACAATTCTACAATAACGTTTTAATCCAACATCCATTTAGGAAATGTTATTTTTAGGAATGTTTATTTAAGGCCACCTGTTTCTCCTCAGAGACGTTTGGTCTCGCATTTGATTTGAAGGCTGTCATAATATAAATTTAGTTTTGTTTTCCCCTCAGAAATGCGGTTATCTGTGTCTGGAGATCTTGTGTGAGTTTCCAGGGTTCTTTTTTTATTCCGTCAATGTCAATTGCTGTGTCCTCTGCGAAATTACTTTTCGCTCTTGTTCCAACCTGCTGTTATATTTTACTCTTGATGAAAACGGCCTAGATTTTCAAACACGTCTTTGCGAGGGCGGCGCCGCGATGCCAGAGCTGGAGCTCTAACAAGCAATGGTTCTTTGCATCTTTCTCATCATGCATATTTCATTATGCTTTCAAACTATGCAATGTGGCAATTTGCATTCGGTCTGTCAGCCTTTTACATCTACTTCCACAAATGTTCATTTTGCTGATGAAGAGTTGAGCAGTTTGACAAATGCATATTGCAGCACATCTGAGGCCATTGATTCCATTATAGATATTCGCAGGCCTAAGACAACATCCATAAGCTAATTGCAGTGCCTGCTTTTCCGCAGTCGTACAGACTTACTCGGAAAAAAAGCATTTGTTCTGAGAAGAAAACTAATTGCCCTGCTCCACTGGCATAACCCCCACCCCCCTCCAACAACCCCCCCACCACTCAGAGGCCATAAATGGGAGATGAATTATTTGCATTTGGCTGGAAAGGTTACAGATGCATACAATTAGCATATGCCAACATGGCTATTAAGCCTCATCGAGTTAGTCATTAATGCTCTGACTTTCATGTTGGTTAAACTCCCTTAATTTTCTCCCAAAGCTGATGTTACATGCCCTCCTCCCCTCCAGGGCCTCCTGTCACATTAATGACTCCAGTGACTTGTGAGAAAGTTGTCTAATTAAAGGATTTGCTAAATGTCAGTGGCATTGTCGAACCTTCAGCTTTATACCATTTAGCCACAATGAAGTCACTCTCTCAGCGCACTAACCGTCGCTCCGCGCCAGAAGTGACGGCTCTGTAGTGCCTCTGTTTGAGCTCCCGCGGTTTTGGAGTGGCTGCTTTCAAACCCAGCCAGGTCATGGCCACAGCTTGTGGGTCACTGCACTGTTTCGCTCCCCATGCGCAGGAGTGTCTCGCTGTGCCTTAAGAGGCAAATAAAGGCCGCCATTGTTGCCTTGTGCTCCACCGGCTGGAATCCAGGGCTCGGGAGAGGAAATCTATCCATGGTGCTAACAAAAGCAAAGCCACATACCTCTGAAGAAATCAGCCAGGGGGATCCTGGGAAAGTTTGTGCCCATCTTGAGATTTTTGGAACATGATGCCAGTTAGCATCGCGTTCATCTGATGTGTTTGCCTCTGTGTGTGGGAAATGACATTCCAATCACGATGGCCATTCAGTGTTAACGTTCCCGCTGGGACCCTGACAGGAGGACCGATAGTTCCCAGAATGGAGGAGAGAGGTTTACAGCAATAGTTTAGTTCAACTCAATCAATTTCCTTAACCCAAACTTAGTTCAACAGCCTAGAGAGGTTTGACATCCAAAGTCTGCCTCTGTATTTTCACACTAGAGCTGCAAGGTAGTAATGAAAGTTCAGGTTCGTCAATTACAACCATTCCCTTGCCTAAATTACCATATGCTCGCTTTAAATCAAAAACTTGTTTATGTGGTTTCAGTACAGATTGTTATCTAAAAATGGATAAAAAAAAAATTGCACTGCTAAAACAGCAGTAGCAGCCATCTTAAAGTCTTTATTTCATCTTTCCTGTTGTCCATTTTCTCCCAAGATTGCTGTATGTCATAGTGTCTGAAACAACAGAAGCAAGTTGGTTTGATACTTCTTGACAATTCAGTGCATTTTGAGGCAAATGTTCAATGATTTATGCATGCAGTTTGCCAGCGGCATGTCTAGACTAGTCTCGACCAAACAGTGGGCCACTTTAAACCATAATATGATTTTGTGCTTAAAATAGCTTTTTGTATTAGGGAAAAATATGTAGAGCATTTATAGTAAAGAACATTCATACATTACAGTCCACCGGAAACGTACATGTGTAATAAGTAACATTTAGTTTCCACCTCTTTTCCTCCTCTTTTGCTCCTGGCTGCGTTGAAGTGCCTTGCTTTGACAAAAGTTATAAATAAGATCATTTTTTAATATAATTTATGCATTTTATTTAGTTGAACAGCAGCATTACCTTTTTGCTTAGTGAGATAAATCATAGCTCTGTTTTTCCTGCTTGTTGTGAGCATCATTCATTAGATTCACCAACAAACACTTCTGTGTCTTTAAGCCCCTACTATACCTGAAGTTCCATCTTAAATGCTTAAGCTGCCAGAATGTAACTGGCACACCATTTAAGGTGGAACAGGAAAACTTGTGAATAAAAATGCTGAACTGAGCTTCATGCAGTCTGGAAGTATTATATTTGGCCCTGGAGATTTAAAACCTTTGCGTAAGTAAACAACCGTAACGTTAATGTCGAGAGGCACTGCAGAGTTAAATGCTTGTTGACAGCCATTGTTGGAGCACCTTGGTACTGAGGTCAGCCCAACCGCTAACAAAAAAGTTGTACCTTGAAACTTTTGTATGTTTTCGTTTGTTGTCCTGAGTAGATCTATCTACTGCCTCAACAGATGGTCAACCTTTCAGGTCAGTTGAAAAATGGCTCAGAATCACGCCCAAAGTATGTTGTGATTTACTGTATATACCTTGTTCTCGTAATATTGTCTAAACTAGCACAGTATGGATTTGCTTCTATGTCGTCCAGTCTGCTTTTCACTTTCTGCCCTCCATCTGGATTTCACACATCATCTGAATCACATTGCAAAAAACAACCTATGACGTCCGTTCTGACGTATCAGTTTGAGCCATGGTCTGAGCCAAGTTTGAGTGGTAAGTTATTACTGTTGTATCTCTCTGTATGTTGTGTAAGGGCGTGCCTGTAACGATGGAGTTGAGGTTGCAGAGTGGTTTTATTTGGGCCATTCCAGCACTCAACATCCGAATAACTGGAAGGTCAAAACACAGGCATGTAACATCAGAGACATATCCACAAACAAATAACCAGGAGACAAAGCAAGGGCCAAAACACGGGCTAGGCAACATAAATAAAGGGGTTTAAGTAGTAGTCGTAATGAGGCAGTGGTTAGATGTAGGTGTGTGCAGTGGGTGGAGCAGGTGGAGCCAGGGAGGAGTCAGAAAAGAAAAACAAAATCACATGTCCCACTGATGTCACCTTATAACAGAGAAAAGGGAATTTCAGAGGGACATTTACAGATACTTTGCAGGCACAAAAAGCATAAAGCAAACACGGAAGTTCCCCATTGTTTTTATTATTATTATTAAGCCATATGCACCTAATACAATTAGAACTAATTCTCTTTTTCTGTTAGAATTACTTGCATAAGTGAACGCAAAGAACAGTTGCTGCCTGAGTGTTCATGTCTCATTTTTGCCCAGATACAGCACTGTGTTTAGCTTAACAGTGTGCAGCTAACATGGGGGATGCTGGAGCTTATCCTAGCGCTCTTTGGGTAGAAGGCAGGAAACAACTTTCTCACCACATTTTCTGTTAATATTTAATACTTGACAATTGTTAACATTCTGTGAGATAAATTAAATGATTAGGCTACTGAATAACTGCTGCCAAAAACAATCATCTCACTATCATTCAAAAAAAGCCAAAATGTGTTCTAATATATACAGTTAAAGTGACCGCTCTGACCTTCTCAAGGCGAAATGTTGAGGCAAGTGGGTTACCAAACAGAAGCTCCTAAAATAACGTCTGACTAGTTGGAATAGCAGGAAAAAAAGATCTGGCTCATGGAGATTAAACACAGTCTAATATATAATGACCACTATGGCCTTGCAAAGGAGAAATATTCAGCATTTAGTGCTTTGTTCTCATAGCAGTATGAGACTAACAGTAGTTTTTCACTGACCGCTGTTCTCCAGTGCTGGATGGCTTGAGATGCCAATCCAAGACTTGGACAGATGACATTATCAAAAGTCTTTCTGTGCTAAATCACCAATTACTGGCAAAGCCTTGAGCTTATAAACAAGGTTTCAGCTATGCTCTTTATTGTGTGCTGCTTTGTGAGCAGAACACGGCTCCTCCAGTTGTCTGTGCTCTCTCAGCTCCTCTTCCCACACACTGACTGGCAGTGCAGCTCCTTTGAAATGCCTACAACCAGCAATTAGCATTGAGAAGGCAGTGCTCTACTGGGCTCTTATTTAGGGTGGCATCAGGTCACATGCTTATGCCATAATCAGCGTATGCAGCCAGTGGTGGCAGCTTTTGTCTTTCTCTCTTATTCTCTCATGGCTGCTACTGTGTAATAGACAACCTTGCTTTAATCTTTGCGTCCTCTTTATAACCTTTCATTTACAGCGAGTTTGTGCCATGAATCGACTCCAGTCCTTTTGTCCTTTTGTCCCTCTTAATCTTTTCTGAAATATCACTGCTGGGTCTTTGAGGACAAAAATAAGCTTTGTGTTTGGAGTGACGTCGAAGATAACATTTTTAATTCATTTCTTGAGAGAAATTCCTCCTGCCTGTCCTAGGGCAAAGGGTGCCGTGCTTTTGTGAATAGCGCAAAAGTCTCCCAGCAATCAGAATTCCTTTGAAGCGACAGAGGAGCTGTAGATGTCGTGAGAAGAATAACACGCCATGGAAGAATAGTGGGCTTAAAGATGTCAGTGCTGTTGCGGAATCTGTTGATTAACTTTGGTAAAACTTCCTGGAGTCAAATCTGATGTCACCATTATACCACCATTGCTAAGTTCTGTGCTGCATTCAGACACAAGCAGTCCTTGTGAATCAGATGTGTTTGTGTTTGTTTTCCTCCTTTCCCATGTACCATTTCCTCCTTTACAAGATTGCCACCTTGACTCTGTACAGTTCCTGGAGGGAATCTAAGGCAGATAGATCTCAGTTCAGCTACAGAATCTGATCCTCTCTGTTATCATGCTGAAGCTCTGCCTGTTGCCTAAACGTGTCACCAGGCGAGCATCCTTCCCAGTTGTCAAATCTCAGGGTGATTTGAACTGATTAAAGTCATTCTTTGTTTAGTACTTGTTTGAATGGACAAAAAGAAGCAGTATACTAACAAATGGAAAAGCTTGGACTTTGTATCCAGGAATGGAATTCATTTTTTCCTGAACAGACAACCAGAAACCTGGACAATCCAGGGAAATCCTGGACAGGTGGCAGATCTAAGCATGACGTATTTCTGCATGGAACACGGTATTAGGGAGCTTCTCTGAGCTAGCTCTGCATTTTTACTTGGTGATAGGCAGGGATGGAAAGGAAAGCGAGGGTGAAATATCATATATTGGTATTATTTTTCACCACCCAGTGAGGCACGGTGGAGGAAAAACCTTGCATTTGAATTCCAACAAGACTGCCTTTTGAAAGGCTTCGGAATGGGCTGTTTCCTAATATAATAAACATTTTTAAATATGATGCAATTGTCCAAATATTTTCTAGGAGCACAATTTTACATGATAATGGTAGATCACAAGAAATACAAGAATATGGGCTTTTAAATATGATGATATCTGGACCACAGATATTAATGAAGGTACATTTTAAATTTAGCTTGACTCTAATATTACTTAGTTAAATGAACCTAAACCGAAATTCCAAAAATTCTGCACTGTTCTATCGTTGAGAGTGGCACAGTGGCTAGCATTGTTGCCGCACAGCGAGAAAGGCCTGGGTTCGATTCCTGGCTGGTCCTTTCTGTGTGAAGTTTAAATGTTCTCCTCATGTCTGCATGGGTTCCCTTCTATAGTCCAAAGACACCAGGTATCAGATACCCTCTAGGTGTGAGTGGATATGTGAATGTGTGTGTCCGCCCTGTGATGGACTGGCAACCTGTCCAGGGTGATCCAGCCTTCAGCCCAGCGAGTGCTGGAATAGGCTCCAGAACCCCACTGTGACCCAGAAGGATAAAGTGGTTTAGAAGATGAGTAAGTGTTCAGTCACTGAGATATCAACAGTCAGTCATAGTGTTTGATGTGACTCCAATTACTTTACAGTGGTGGTGAAAGGAACCAGATGTTGAGAGCTTAAATATAGGCATTTTATTTATCTATCCCATCTACTAACCGCTATCTAAGCTACTCATGTCTTCTGGGTTTTATATGTAATGTTGATGATGGTGAAATAAAAATAAAGTTTAATTCAGGTGCAATTTTGACTTACAACAACCTGCATGTACCTCTCCACCGTGAATGTGCCTGTAATGTGTGAGCAGGCTAGGGAGATGGATACAGATGCAGAGTCTTTTTTGTCCAGTTCAACATTGTATGGAGAAAGGGTACAAACAGCCACATGATTAACAAAGATACAAGCCGAGACCACAGAGCACATGTGCTGTAACAGGATACTTCTGTTCATTCAATGCCAGACAAACACTGGGAGCAAACAGAGGGGTATATAAGCACAAGGACTGACATGGAACACCTGGTAAGGGGAGGAGACACAAACTAGAGACAGGTGAGGGGCGTGACAAGAAGGCGGAGACAGGTAAGAACTTAACTAAAGGTCTTGATAACATTCCATTGAGGGGACCACCACGGTGACTGGTACCAGACTATTGCTGTCAAGTATTTTGTTTTAACTTTAGTCATTGTTTCATTTCGTAGAATGAACAATAATTTTACTATGGGTTTTGGCCCCTCTACCCACTCTTCTTTTGGCCCCTCTTATGCATGCAGCACACATACCACTGCAGTGTATGCAATTACATAATCCACTCTATACATCCACATTTACTGTTATGTCAATGGACATCTGTCATGGCAATTATCACTGGCTCTTTTTGGCACCTAGTGGAGCGTAACGGTTGCACAAAGGTCAAACACTGGTACACAACACCCATAGAACTGTATGTGAATGTTGTGCTTGTGTTGTCGTACCCTGCCCCAGCAGCAGCTCACAGTGGGTTAGGAAGAGTGTCAGTCATGTGGAAGGACACCCAGGCCTTCCACACGCACACACACGTGCAGTGTACAAGGCAGAGGGCTAGTGTGGCAGGCAGGCCGCTCAGGGATCAGTGCTGTATCTGTTGGTGGTAAGGGGATAGCCTTGTGACAGGTGGCTGTCCCTGGGCTGAACCGCACAGTTCAGCGGCAGGGCTAAGTGCCCCCCGCATCCCCCCGCCTCCCTGCCGAGCTCAATTTCCACTTCCACTCCGGCTCTCTGGCACCGGCTCCCCTACCAGAACCCTGAGCCACGTTCAGTCTCCACAGGCCAAATTCCCCCAGCGCACTGCGAATCAAATTTCCTCCCAGATACCAAGCAGCACCTGAGCACTTGCTATTAAAGCGCCATTGCCGGGAAATGGACCCATAACGGTCTGAGTGGCAGTTTATCTTTCTAGTTTTTCTAATTTAAAAGCAGAGCTATGAGCTGCTACCTCTATTTTCCTCTCACGCTGACTTACATTATCAATTTATTCAGCTCCAAGTTTCTCTCTTCCCTTGAGTGGAGAGATGACTCAATCATAAAATGTTACATTTTGGGAAGTGAATGAGCCTGTGCAAGGTGGAGGGGTTGATTTGGTTCTACTTCTTGTATGTGTCTAGTAAATACAGGGCTAACATTGCTAACATGTTTCTAATTTCTGTATGATTTATGTATTGACCTATCTCTGTTTCCCTCTCTATATATGCATATATGTGTATCTGTATGTGGATGTATATACCAAAGCCTTTATAAGACACTTCAAAGACTTACTGAGGCGATTCATTGTAAGATAATCCACTGGCAAATGGAAGGAAAAAGTCACAAAAATTGGAGTTTCCAAAACTGGAGTTATAAATGAAGGAAAGGATATTAAAAGATTAGAGAAAATAAGTCTAAAATATCCCTACAGATTTATTTGAAAAACTGAAAACATGTCTTCAGAAAAGAATGGAAGCTGCAATAAAACCAGAGCGTGGACACATAAATCAAGGGTGTCCAGTCTTATCCTCTGAGGGCCAGTGTGGCTGCAGGGTTTCATTCCAAACAAGCTGCAACACACATGATCCTACTTGTTTAATCAGTTGGTCTCCATCTTCAGGAACTGATCATGTGTGTTCTTGCTGTGTTGGATTGTAATCCTGCAACCACAACAGGCCTTTGTGTATAAGATTGCTCACCCTCGCACTAAACACTCAAAGCAATTCATATTAGAGGCTTTTATGTAATCCTTTTGATACATGTTTTCAGGCTAATTTCCTGATGCTGAAAAATGAAAAAACTGTACTTAAAGGCCCCATATCCTACATTGTTCCTTGTTTCGTTTCTCATTGAGGTTAACTCGGAACAGTTGTGTGGCGTCTGTATCAAACATGGCCAACCTCACTTTGTCTCTTAGAATGGTGCAGGTTGTTTTTGTTTCTGCCCCTTTAAGACTGATCTGAGATCATGAGCTATGATTGGCTGTCCTGTATTATGCCTCATTCAGAAAAGCACGTAGAGCTGAAACATTCCCTAGAATATGAGTGGGCGGGGCTGAATTGCTGTAGGCTGAATAGGTGGATATATGTAGTTGTGTTGGTTCTTGTAACATCACAAAAACATTGAATTCAAAACAGGCTGTTTTTGCAGCATAGTTAGTAGCAGCATAGTTTGGACTGTATGGCCTGGAGAGTGAATGTGTCAATGTTTACATATTCAGAATTACAGATTCACTTTTATAACAAGGGGAATTTAGTTTACCATGATATAGGCCCTTTAATGGTAGCTTTGGTTGGAAATCAAATAAATAAATAAATAAATAAACAAACGAATGAATGAATGAATGGTTGACTTTTGCACACTACTGTCATTATTTTCATGTACATTCAAATTATTAAAGTCAGAATAATTTGAATTATATTATTATAGGATTCCCAGTTTTCCCAAGTGTGTGATCTTTGAGAGATGAATTTAGTTGAGAATTGAAGTAATATGCATGTATACTTTCATAGTGGAGTGCTATGCTGAATTATTGTGTCTCTGCAACGTTGCTTTAGCAGGTGAACACCCAGCATGTGGCTCCTATCACAGCTTGAGTATTTCCATGCATGTTTACTCTGTGCCTCAGATTCCCTTAGTTCACTTTAACAGACTCATACAGAATCCTACATCTCAAATATCAGTTCACATGATAGCAGCATACATGACTGTATAAGTACACATCACTGAAATGGCTCTAGAACTACACTGTTACACCGTACAGCCATTTTTGTCGTTAATATATATCATTAATGTATATTTTTATGCATATAAAATTTGAAATATAAACAGACAGTGTGACAGTAGTTGTATTCTTGTTGTTTATCTTGTTATCTGCTTCAGATTCTGTAAAGAGTATAATTTGTCATGACAGATATCCTCACTAACTGGGGGACATTTGTTTATGTGCCTGATCTATTATCTGACGAATTAGCTTGCATCTTTTCCGTGGAGAGGGATTTTGTTACCTGTGGTCACTAGATGGCAGTATGGATGCACCTTCACACATACTCCACTCTCCTGATCTATGGATGCAGGTGCTGTAGATGTACATGAAGTAAAATGTAAATAAAACAAAAGAACTTTGTTTGAATCGTGTCATAGAGAATCGTAGGGTGCTTAAGATCCCTGCAGGGTAAGTTATTATATTTAGGCTATCGTTCTTGTTGTATGACCATGCTTATACTACTTAAATACGTACATACCTACATATAATATGTATATAATATTTGAATTATGTTTATTTGTCAACATTTGTGAGCTCTTAGTCTCTTTAAATGACTCTTCTCACAGCCTTCTAGCAGTGTGCTTTCTGTACATGGCTGAATGTGCAGGACCATAAACTAAACTCGATGCCCTCATTGCTTCATTCAGTGCTGTTCATAGTACGCGAGCTTCAAACTATGCAAAAGTAACTCTGGGAAATGGCGCAATAAACTCTCTGCTGCGTGCAGTTTCCATTTGCAGTGTGTTCCCTGTGAGCGATTGTGTTAACAGCATAAATCCATATTTATGTTTCTCTAGCAGTTGCTGCCATCCCAGACTGGCTGGCAGTTGTATTGAAATATGTGCCGTTGATCCGTCTGAGCAGATTCATTCTCCTAAGAGAAGCTGGCTGAAAAACGTGCTTTTTACACGTTGTGGCTAATCTGTGCTCTGGCAGGGGGCTTATAATGCACTGGAAGGATGCACTCTCTCACCCCGATTAATGCCATGAATAGGGGCAATGGAAATGTTGACTGCACCTGCATTGCACTGTCTGCTCGATGTTTCTACTCGTTACTTAATTTCCACAACAGCTGCATGCAGCGCTTTGGGGTGTCAGAATGTCCCTGGATTTACTGTTGATTATGCAGCTTTGGCAGATTTGTTAAGTACAAATTCAGCTCGTCAGTTCCTAAGGGACAATGCCGTGTCTCGGATTTGTATTTCAGGCGTGGGACTTTCATTTGTTTTTTTCTTCACACGTTCTTTTGAACTGCATACAGTCAGGGTGGTATGCCTTAGCATTAGGGCCAAGCGAAGAGATAACCCACGTTCTATTAAGGGTGGGTGATGTAGGAAAACAATAATAACACATTACCTCAAGTCGCTTTCTTGATAATATGCTTTGCCATATTTCATTTTTCCGTGGTTTACTAGCTGCGCTGCACTGAATCTAATTAACCAGGCCTATTTATTCTCTTTTTGCAAGTGAACACTTTGCAGTGGTCAGTGTTCTATGTTTGAGTATACACATATTTTTTACCAGTATGCCAGAAAAAAGTTCCCATTTAGCTGAATAGCTGAATCAGGGAGGTTTCAGGTATGTTTCATGTTCATGACTGAGTTTGCATTTGCCCAGTTATGTAGTCAATTGCAGTAAGTCTAGATTGTTATTGAGGGAGTGAACGTCATAGAGGAACATGAATAGGATGGGCAGTTTCTAGGGGTAAGCTTTTAACTTAGCATGGACATCCGACAGCTTACCATGCTTCAGATTCCTCTCACACTGCTTGTGGCGTAACCTCTCTCGGTCAGCTACCTCTGGTTCTGGTTGTTGCGGACGAGCTTGTACTGATGGGGTGTATGACCAGTAGTATATATATTCCAGTTGTTAAGTATGGTGAAAGAATAATAATTCATTTTTAACATGAAAAACAGGTTTATGTACAGGCCTCCATAATCTCCATTAACTTGCACTGAAAATTAAGAATGTTTTTCCTTGTCTTGTAGCAATGGTATATATGTGTTGTCCTGTGTGTTTGCTGCTTGACCTTGTTGTATGAACCAGACGCTCACTGTATCTGCCAGTAAAGCTAGAACCGAACCTTCTGTTCCCTACTAAGAACCTGCTGTACATGTGGAGATGCTGATTTAAAAAGAAACTGGAGTGGTCTCTTATTTATTTCCAGAACAGAAAGTTTATGACAAGTAAAATCTTAAGCAAATTTGTAACTTTAATCATTTTGAACCTTTGTAACATTGATCATTTGGTGTTAAAAGCTGAGTTTTTTTAGTCTTATTCCTACGTTCCTGTTCAGAGCACTGTAAGGTGGATTCATCTGCTCATCAAATTTTGTCTGTCATTACACACTGTATCAAATTCTGTAGGTTAATGCTATAAAGATTGAAATTATTATGGTAATAATATAACTTGTAATAACATTATAACTACCTATATAAATACTGATACCATGGGAAATTAACTGACAATAATTACATTTATTGATTCTTCTATGATAATAATCAACACTGACACATTGCCTACACATGCATTTCATTATATCATACTCAGTGACATTTGAACCATTGTAACGTCATTTCATATCCTAAACTGTTACCTATTTTTGGCCTTACTATTACTTACTAATACACTATTACATTATCCAAATTCTATTACTAGGACTATCATTAGCCCATGTCTAATCTATCATTATCTAGGCCTTAATCTTGTTGTCCATAATTGATGAGTGATCTGGATATCTTTATCCAAGTCCAGTGCAAATACATGTTGTATGTGCATCAAGAGTTCTTGGAAAGTCTGTCATCAACTTGGGATTGTTCTCATTGCAGAACCACATTCATAGACATTTTTCCCTTTCTAGTCCCGTATGCTTGGGTTGAGTCCATTCAGTACGTATGTATAGGTAGCCTTAGGAAAACAGACTAACTAAGACACTGAGATGCGTATTCTTGGCCATGAATTTTTCAGCACATATTGCGTTATACACCCACGCACTAAGCATGGCATATAGAGTCTCATAGATTCTTAATACACATTACTAATCCAATTTGACTCCAAAGACATTTTATAGCATAATGGCTTCAGTTCTAAAGAGCAGGATTCTGTTCAGTAGTTGGACAGATCAGTGTGTGAATGGAGATACACAACATTTAAATTCAGGTAAGACCAAGGGTCAAGGTGTCCTCAGTGTGATAAGGTGGAATTACAATTCAGATAAGTCGTAGCATTGGTTTCAGTAATGCATCAGTTCAGTTTAGTTCAATTACTGCTCAGATCAGGGCAGGCGCTTTAACCTCATTTCTATTTTGCTATGTTTTGTAAATTTGTTCTTTTCAGATGCACTGCCAAGCACTCACATCGACAAGGAATGCTAATGTCTTCTGTAGCTGAACAACTCCCTATTATTCTCTGCATTAATTTGCCAGCCTCCCCGTTAATTCCACTGCACTTTTGGGCTTGGTTTCAAAAATGAATCACTTGATCAATACACAAATATATAATAAATAAAACCCGTAGGCGGCAACACAGTGTGCTGAGAGACTGCTGCTGGAAAACCTTCCCCAGAACTCGGTTCATTTTGGTTCTATCATCAGAGGCCTGTTTGGATCATCAGGTTGTAATTTCACATTAAAGTCAGCTCAAACTGAACTTGAAGCTTCAGACATTTAGGCTCAGATTTCATCAAATATGGAGCTGGACAGGGTTACACTGTGCATCTTTAATTTGGTCTGCTATTGTCTGAGTGTGTGAAGCCGAAGAGCTAATACATTAGAGAGAGGGTCCTAAATTATGCAAGAGAGCAGGCACTTTAACCATTTACCATTTATGTGAAGAGTGGGCTGAATTTCGTATGTTCCAATATTTGGTTCATTTCAAATGTCAAGCCTTACGCAGCGTTGCATTTTCCAAAGCAATTGCATCTGAATTAACTCTACCGCGCTCTGCTTTTTCACTGACCTTTCTCATTTCGTAGAGGCAATAAAGCATGTGTAGCGGGAACAAGGAATGTCTGAAACATGCTTCTTGGCTCAACATAGTGCACACAATGCTAGATGACATATATGGTATGAGAGAGAGAGGGAGAGAAAATGTTACTACTGGTGAAATTAGAGATAATGGGATCACAATATTTAGCCCCATTTTGTCAGAGTGGCCACTTGTTTCCCCCATTAAATGGGACCTATTATTCTCATTTTCATAATTTTGTCACATTATTTTTCCCATACTATACATTTTCTATACTATGCGTTTTTCGCCCTCTGTCTGAAACACTCTGTTAGAGCTCCTATGCCCTGTCTCCCAATGAGCCCAGTGTACTCTGATTGGTGAGCTTGCCTACTCTGTGCTAACTGCCAAACTTCCAGAGTGGCATCTTGCTACAAGTTCTTACCAACCCCACTGTGGCTATTTATACAAAGGCATCGGTTCCACTGTATCAGTTTGAGCTAGATTCCGAGCGTGAAAGTCAACTAGAAGCTAGAAGTCAGTGGACTTGATCCACCTTTGCGAGCTAGACTAAGCAGGGTGTTTCAGAGTGGTAAGTTATTACTGCTTTAGCTCTCGGTGTGATATGCAAGAACGAGCCCAGCTTGAAATGTCTTTATGGAATTCTGGCCCTTTTTTCTGTTACAGAGTGATGTCATCTTGTATCAGAATCCTTATTGCCCACCCTCACACAACTGCTATCACAATCCCTATCAGCATACGCTTACACAACGCGCACCCTACTGGAGACGGGAAATGCTCTGCCGGTTGGCCAATCAGCAGAACAGAGTGGGTGAGCTGACCAATCAGAGCACACTGGGCTTCATCAGGTGCAGGCACAGAAACTCTAATAGAGCAACAAATGAAAAAAAACATTCTAGTATAAATACATATATATATCATAACAAAATAATACACTTATTACAATTATTATTACAGTTAATAATAATAAAATTATGATTAAAAATATATAACATATTTAAAAGGGTGGTGATAAGAACCAGATGTTGGGTTGTCTATAAAACAAATAAAGCCAATTTATTTACTATCTAAAACATCCAGTGAAGCTGAGTTTTTGGACCTAATGCTGATAATGGTAAAATAGAGGCAAATGTTTTAGCTAAAAGTCTTATGTCAGAGCCTGCAGAGCCCCAGTCATTGGTCAGCATTTTCCTACCCACTTCATGTATAATAACTTTCAGTGGGGTAGCTTTTAGAGATAATAAAAACTTCAGGCGTCTGGTTCCTATCATCACTGATTTTCTAGAGTGGCACATTTCAAACCAAACCACTTTCAATGGCGTGTGCAGCTTGAATGAATTAACTATATTGAGCTGAGCTGGTGAAATTACCCTTTAATAAGCTTTTTAAAACTTCAAAAATAAAGAATGCTACCAATGGAGAAATGTTTATGTAGTGTGTTAAGTATTGTAGCTACCCTCTACTGCCATGCATGTGCAGGAGGCCTCACGGGACCATCACACTTGTGTTAGGAGAGACTTAAATCTTATAAATAGTTGTGACTGTGGGGACATTAACTTGTGCTGCTTGTGCTGGGCTGTGGGGTAGTAGTGCCATGTTAGTGCTGACCATCAAGAAGAATTACATTGTTGGAGATGTCCTGCCTGCTTCGCAGCTGTTTCAGCGAGTGCTGATGGTGGTTCTCTACTGCTGCACTGATCAATAAAAAAGCATTCGCTGTAAACACTATGTGTCCCATGTCTTCTTACTTTTACGCTGATGCTACAGTATGTTAAGCACAAAAAGTACAAGAAGTACAAAAAGTAGACGACAGGGAGCCTATTTTTAATGTTTTGTCTAAAGTCATGTTTTAATACAGGCTTTCTTACTTCAAGCAGAGTGCCAGGGTTTGTTAGTTTATTTATTTATTTATTTATTTATTTATTTATTGTAACTCATTTCAGTGTGTGGGAGGTTTTATTCATTGGCTCTGCTTGTGCTGAATCTGGGGATATACAGTAATTGATGTTACTCTCAAAAATGCCAGCATGGCCACATATAACACAGAGGCTTTCCAAAGCCATAATGTAGATCTGAATGGGTCGAATTTAATGTCTGACATGAAGCAAGACTCTGTGAGGGTTGCAGTATTCTGCACCTGACACAGCTTCAGTAAACAGGCATAACATTTCGTGGTTGGGTGCGAAATGACTTCTCGCGGCTGTGTAAGACAGACTCTGCACTGTATTAATTTCCTATCTTACAGTGAGAGCCATTCATTCCTTACAGACGGAGCGCCTCCCCATCGCCAGCTCCGACAAAGATGTCTTGTGAGTCGCAGTCATATAATGAGCTGGGGAACCACCCTGCATATTTGGAGTACGCACTGACTTCACACCATACAAAGGGCTGATTATGAGGGGCTTAAAAACGGGGTTGAACAAGAGCAGGGCCAACTAGCTGACAGCGGACTGGATTTTTGTTGTTGAACAGTGTTAGGTTTTTCCCTGTTACAGAGACCAAAGTCATTGTATCTGAGGCAGGCAGGAATTATATGAATGTATTCAGACTGTCACGATTAATTGATTTAATTAGATGGCTAGTTTTTAAATATCAGTTAACCCTATAACATTCTCACCAAAAAGAAAGAAACAGATTTTTTTTTGGTTTGTTTGGGGCAATAAGAATAAAGTACATAGTCAATTTTAATTTTGTTAGCTTAGCATACACACTATTAGCATCAAAATATTCTACCATTTGGTAACATATTTTTTTTAATTATTTTACCCGTATTACTCGTTTTTGTTGTATAAAATGACATAATTCTTATCCCATCTCTCTCTCATCTAATACGCTTAATCCTACTGGGTCATGGCGGGGATGCCCATCCCAGCTCTCAAAGGGTGGTAGACACGCATGCAGTTTAGCATCCCCAGTTCACCTGACCGCATGTCTTTGGACTGTTGGAGTAAACTGGAGCACCCAGTGGAAACCCACACAGACAGAGGAGGAACATGCAAACTAGACATAGAAAGACCAGGCCCTTCTTGCTCTGGGTTATAATGGTCACCGTGCACCCCAGTTACAAAGTTCTGTTCATCAAAACCTACTATGTCGATAAAATAAGATTACCTTCAAAAATTCCACCAAAACTAATCCACATGTGTGGAGGATTTCCTTGTTGCTTGATGAGAGGATGAAGCAGTAGCAGCACTGCTCCGACAGCATAGTCTAACATCTTGTCAATCGTCTCTTGCTCCCAGTTAGATCATTTAAGGACAGATAGCCAATGAAAGGAAAAGTAAATGTAATGATGGTTGAAGCTTCTAGAAAGCCACCGCTGCCATCAGCAAGACACTTTGTTTCCCCCCCACCGCTGCAGACAGGATGACGTTTGATGCTCATTTGCTTCTTCTAGACTGGTAAGGAGAGAAGAGGGAGAAACAGGGACTCTGCATTTCCACTGCAATGTAGAAATATCACCTTCCTGGTGATATGTCCCCTCTTTATTTTTTTGGAATATGAATTGAAGAGGTTGCGTCATCTTACAAACTCAAAACACATTTCTATAGCCATTCTATTCATAATCAAACCCAGATTTGTGAGGGGTACTAAAATAATCCACGCTGACAGCCCTGGAATGTTTAGCATGCAGACTGAGCCAGTGATGCTAGCACATTTTTTGCTAATCAGAGTCATAGCAGATGCGCTGTCCCAACCGCAACCAAAACCTGCACTGTTTGCAAACACAGAGCTGCATTGTGAAAGTGGATGTGCCCCGCTTGCACACATCGTTGGGCCGCGTTTTCCATTATGCCTTCCTGAAAGACGGAGAGAGCAACTGCAGGCTTGGTGTCTCCAGAAGCTGAAAGTCCGCCATGAACAGAAAGACGGCTGTACTTTCAGAGTGTGAGGATGAGTCACTTTCTGGTAGTGTCAAAATGATTCTCTTCATCCTTCTTCACCTCCTTCTGTGTTCCTCTGCAACCTCCACGGCATTTTGGATGCTGTCATTGTTAGCGGTTCTTACTTTCCTTTTTCCTCTTCTCGTGTCAAGCACTGCAACAAAAGATTTATGCTAAGGGAAACTCCACTACGGTTATCCAAGAGATGCTGTTATTTCTCTTTCCCTTTTTTTCCGTTTTCTTTTGTTTTTTAATGGACCCCGAGACAGGTCTTGTTACTGCAGTTTTGACATCAGTCGTGTTCTGAGAAATGCTATGTGTTGATTTATTGATGGAGATCCAGAATAAAGAAACGAGAAGTTTTTGCTTTGTATCAGTCTGTAGTTCAGGCTGCTTGAAGCTATAAACTTCATTCTGACTTGTTTTCCCTCAACTTGTAATACCAGGCCTAGTACTTGGGGAAGCTAAAATCCAGAGCCAGAAACGACGTTCCAATGGGATTATCAAATCCACCAGGCCGTTGCGGGGCTCACTTCAGTTTACCAGCGCTAGCACGTTTAAAGAAATGGGACGGAGGTTTAAAAATAGATGTTCTTCTATTCTTTCCTGTTTTATGTGGAAATGACATCGCCGCTGCATTCGGAATCCACTTACAGATCCACCTGCGTTTCCTGCTGCCGTTTTGGACCGTGCAATTGGCAGGACAGGCCTGAAGCTCTTTAGCTCTTTAGCACAGCATCCTCTATCTCTCCCTGTCTCTCTCTCTCTTTTAGGAGTGTGGTGCTGCCGGTGGAATTGCTATAAACGATTGGCTGAGATGAGTAACCTGAAAAGCTCGAGTTAACTGGATCTCTGAGGCTAAACCGATAGCCATGTAAATAGAAAAGAGTTGCTGTAATTTGATTGGCCCTCTTAATGTGTTTGGGGTGGTTGTAAGTGTGTTTATTGGTTTGTGTCCCTGTTTATGTCATTGGTGCTACTGACAAATGCAAGTCAAGTATGCCTCGAGGTTTTCTCTCTATTGCGCTGGGATGGATTAACCCAGTCCCACAGGCAGAAGCAACCCTTGTCCTCTCCCCCCCAACGAAGAGGCACAGGGTTAGCACCCACGGATAAAGAAAGAAAATTGCGTTGAAATGAGCAATGTTCAGCCCTCCAACAAAGAGGACGTCTACTGTAATCTCCCCTCCCATATTAAGCATTATGGTCTATTTTCTTTTGTCGGCACTTTGAAAGGGGGATTTTTGCAGACCACTCTCAGTTTAGCGGTTAACGTTTTCATCTAAGTGCATTAAGTGAGTCATGCTGACGACTGTTGCTGTTGATGCTCAGAGATCCAAGGACATGTATTGTATAGGCGTATTGTTGTAAAGGCGTATATAGCTTCAATATGATTTTGAATTCTAAGGTTTAATTGTGAGATATATAATTCTGAGGTGTATTTCTAAAGATTTCATTGCTTGTCTTTTTTCTACAAATTATTTTTCTTCTAATTATATACTAGACAGGATGGTTTGTCTTAGGCCTGTCCCAATCATGAAATTCTAGCTGCTATATAATTCATTTCAGTGAGCTATTTCATTGCTCAAGATCAACTCACTCTTGCCTTCATAATAATTTAATAATAAAAAGAAAATACTTTTTTAAATGTAGTTATTATTATGAAACATATTTTGTGCTGTTTTTACTCTGATACAAATATGCAAATAGTTATTTAAATAGTAATAGTATTTATATATAGTATTTTAAAAAATAAACATTTACAATAGTGGCAGCCCAATTAGATACCCTTGAAACAGGCTGAGAGGCGTATCAGAAATACGGTTTTCAGTTTCAAAACAGTTTTTGTTTGAATTTTTTATCAGTGCATCTTTTATATATTGCAGTTCACATGTGACCTACGTATGTAAATGCCGGTCCTTTGGATTTAGGCCCTATCGTTTCCTCACAGGCCTGGTTTGAACTATTTAACATTCCAATTCCAGCTTCAAAGAGCGGAGCAGAGTAGGTTTATACAGTGAACCTACCATAAAGCTCGCAGCTTGGGGACATGTGGTGACAGAACATTAGAGCTGCTCTGGATTAAAAGTCCTCACCTTAAGACGTGCGCGGCAGGCAGCATTTTATTAAAAATTAACAACAGTCCGTGTTTCACCGCAATGTGACTCGCAAATAATATGAAACAGACATGAAATAGATTTTACAGTGGATTTGGCCTGAATTACTCTACCACCCACTGGGAACTGTCCACTGCAGGGGGAAGCATCAGTAACAATACACGCTTGCGTTTTATGTCTGCGTTTGATCTTTAGCAGCTTAAAAGAGGCTCGCCAGATGTGCTTGTAGGCCTATGTGTGTTCACTTTGCTCAAACTGTCAGGGGAAGGAACTGGATTGAAGTGCTAGAGAAAATTCAAAACATGTGGAGCGGAGATCCATTCATCCATAGGTCAGGACAGTTATCCCCTAATTATAGCCCTGACCAATTAAAATGTCTCATATATAGAGTTATGTGAAGTGTTTGAACACTCATTGTTATAGCGCATGTTTTGCTGCATACTACACATTTTAGTGTACCATTTCTATTTATTTGTTGAGTTTGACATTTTGGAAACATTATAACATAATATAACATAAAATATACCATAACTTTAACACAGGCCATATTTTGTGTCTCATTTTTTCCCCAAAATGTTAAATTCTGAAAGTAAACAGGAATTGTGTATTAAGGTGTGCAGAAGTGTATTCACTATAGAGGATGTGCAAATCCACTCATCATCAAAAGAATAGTTGCACAAATAGTTGCACCAGGAAGCGGTCAACCCACAGGAATGAAACTTGGTGAGTAGGTTTGACATTGTGAGACATGCGAAAGATTCAAGTTTCACGTTCGGCCACGTGTGATGTAAGCAAGAATGGTCCTTATCGCTGTACCTGACTGACCCAACAGCTACAACTGTGGACGTTCCGCGAGCAGTGATGCCCTCCATGCTGTTTTGTTTTGGTGGAGACGACCAACAAATGTCACATCTCGTAAACTCAGGCATCATCTGGAATCCCAAGTTTTCCCGTTGGAAATACAACTTGGCCGGCCATTCAAGCATTTGCAGGAGGGAATATCGGCATTTCCCTGTTTCTGGCACCGATTGAATGCAGCATCAGCCACTTAGCTAAATAATCATTACCAGACAAAATCTTATATCTCCAAACTGAAAACGTTCTTTAAACATTAAACTACAACATGTTCTATAAAACTTGTAGGTAACATTAGACAAAGTTCTGGAACTGTTCCCTGATTTCTGGGTATAAGTTGCCTCTTGTTAACACTATGGTGGAAATATGTAATACTATCAAATTATTGTCAAAGCTTGGTGAAGTATGTGTCTTCTCAGGATGTGAGTGAATGATCTACTACTCTAATCATATCAGCATAACGTTGGTTTCACATTTGAGACCAAAACATCGAGTCACACGTTCTTTTGACTCTGCGCATGTGACATTAATATATAAAGACATACGGTATGGCCTGAAAAACTCCTGCTAAATCCGTTCTGGTACTTCTGTAACTTTTAACCAAAATAATATATGGAGCTGCTTTAAGTTGGTCTATACGCTCCTGATGTTGTGGTTGGCCTACGTAAATCTTACTTTTAGATTTTACCATCTTTGATGAAACATCAGGCTAACATTTAGTTTAGTGAACGGAAATATTTCTTGAATGCACGGCTGCAATATGGCCTCATCTTGAAGCATGACCACTCTGGACAAAGTGCTCCCTAGCGCTGCTCTCGAATATCCTGGAGCCAGACAACATACCAGGACTGATAAATAAAGAAAACATATAGGGGATGGAGCTGTTAATGATGACCGAGATCCGTGGGTGTCGGTGTATCATCTTAATGAAGCAGCCAATCGTTTAATTGTACTAACAAATCAATTAAGTGCTTTACTGGGGCGTGGGTGGCTCTACAGAAGCCGCTGAAGACTCGGCCATTGAATAATTGAGCTCTTGTTGCCTGATGGATGGGATTAACAGAACACCACCAAGATACCACAAGGGACTGTATGAAGTGGGGCTGGAAGACTGAATCTCTCCAAGCCCATCATCTCCTGTTTTAGTTTGACATGCATGGACCCTGAATGCGGTGTGGCCGGGTTTTTTTAACATGGGCCAAAGAAATTTTAGTCATCTGTCATTGTGTATAATACATATATATCCTGCAAATATATTTGCTGGTATGAATGTTTTATTTTCCCCGTTCAGTTTGCATAGAGATACTGAAAAAGCACACATCCTACGTTTTTCTTGTTTAATATTTTCCCTTTTATAAAGTTTGTGTTGGTTTACTAAAAGCACTCATAATTCATTTTCACATGGCTGTTTTCCAGCTTCAGTTTTCCTGTGCAATTAAACATTAGACTGTTATATATAAGCTCACAAAAAAATGACCTTGTAGTTAGTTTAGGCTCCTGCAGATGGCGTTGCATGAGGATGATCAGCCTATAAATACCTGTGGAGTGAGTGACGGGGTTCATAGATGAGAAGAGGTGGTAAAGTGTTTAGTATGTGGAAAATGGGTCACAAAGCAGATGTTAATGAGGACGTAGCTGAATTGGCAGGTGTATGGAAGCGTACAGTCATACGTTTCTACCAGCAGTAGCAGAAGTCAGAAACCAGAAAGTCAAAATAAGTACCACTATGATAGAACGCTCGGTAAGGCAACAGGAGTTGGGAATACTTCGCAATGGGTGCGTGTGGACCAGGAGCTTATAAGCAAACAGACTTAATGAGATGCAGGTGTGAATAATTAATACTCTGGTGATGACGAACGAGGAAACGGGGCGTGATTGGGCAATGAGGGACATGTGACATCATCGGGTAGTGGGTTCTGGGAGTTGGAGTTCAGAAGATCAGATATATATGAATAGTTTTGAATATTCAATAGATATATTAATAGTTTTTTTTTTTATATAATAAGGGTCTGTAGACCTGGGTAGTAGTGAGCGGCATGGCCAAAAAATCTTATCATGCTGCTCCATGTTTATTTGGAGCAACTGTTACATTCTGGCACCTGATTGTAACTGCTGCCCCATTTAAGATGGAATTGCAATCTTAAATAATGAGTGTCATTGGTTTTGTTTTATGTCTCATATTTGCATCCTGTATACTCATGCCTCCGTCTGCCAGACACTGCTGGAATTGGGAAAATTCACGCTTTACTACCTGCTGGTCGAAAGCTTGTTTCGTGCACAAGGCCCTGCCATCGTCTGATGCAGCTGACTGAGTCCAGCTTCTCAGGCGGTATGGGAAGAAGTCAGTATGGTGTCCATGTTTGACTAAGGCTAATCCCAAAAGGCTGGCTATTCCTTTATGTCCACCACCACAAAAATAAACGTAACTACTTAAGTTTAGCGAGAGGTCATTAAAGGACTGCTGTGGTTTTATTTTCATTGCAAATGTGACATATGCTGCATTCTGGTGCTAATAGGAAGGTTATACTGTATATCTCACACGGTTGACTAAAATGTGATGTGCTCATAGAGTGGGGGTGGAGGGGGAGGTTGTGGTAGGGGGGAAACATGGAGATCACACTCCTGCTTTTTACTTGCTGTGTTAAAAAGCAAGTAAAATAAATGTCCGGTTTAATAAATGACCGATATATTTCCCTTATTTCTAATAGAAGCACATCAGGTATATCATTGCTGTAAAAAACATGCATCTCCAAAATGGCACCTTTACAGGAGAGGGCAAAAACCTAATTTAACTTTAATGTAAGTCAATGGAACCAGACTTTTTTCCAAGCGATTATGGACCATTTTTGTTGGTTCATTCATTATGAACTTTTCCCACAATGTAAACGGTAGCTCACGTGATTAACTGATGCATAAAAGTGAACATCCTCAAAAATGGAGATGCATGATTTTCTTTGGACAGTGATGATATATTCTTTCACATTCACTGCAAGTTTTAGTGTTTTTCCTTTGTGTAAAAAAATGCAAGGTTGCATAATATATGTCACATCTTGTAAACTCATTCATCATCAAGAATCCCGAGTTTCCCGGTTGTAAATACATTTTTACCAGCCATTCGAGCGCAATTTGCAAGAGGGAATATTGGCATTTCCCAGTTTCTGCCATTGCTCGAACACAGCATCAGCCACTCAGCTAGATACTCATTATCAGACAAAAACGTATTTCTCCGAAATGGAAACTTTTCTGGAGCAGGAAAAAAACCTCCCCAGCTTTCTGTGCAAATTGTTGTAAAAACATTTTATTCCGAGCCAATTTTTAGCTAATTCTATGGAGCCATTCATCATGAAATTTTCACAGAATGTAAAAGGAGCGCAATGACAAAAATGGAGAGACAAGAGTTTGTTCTCACGGTGACGAATCCATTCCGGATGCCATCATAGGACTGTGGGAGCAGATTAAATGCACTGTGTCTTCTTGATAGCAACACAGGCTGCAGTGAGTGACAACTATGAAACGGGAATGAAGCTGTAAAACAATAGCAGATTCCATTCTGTGGCGTTTGTGTGTGTGTGTGTGGGGGGGGGGGGGGGGGCTATCAGGAATATGTTCTGTGGTCCACACACTGCAGCATTTGTGGTTAAAGCTAGATTGGTTTGTTTTGGGCCGTGTTAGGATGTCTGTTTTACACAAAAATTGATTCCTTTCCTCCCATTCTTGCTATTTTTGGAACAGCTGCATCTGTATTGCCTAGGGTTGTATAGGAGCTTTTTTTTCCGCCTTCATTCCTGTCTGGTTTCTGGTCTCTAAAGAGTCTGCTTCGAGCACTTTGAGGAGGGGGCAAGCTTAACAAACTAAGCAATCTTTTTATCATATCAAAAAGAACACAGGAGATGTGATTTCTTTATTTTTCTTCCTCACCCAACGTGTTCTTGCAAATAATAAACACATTAATAATGTACGCCTTAGCATTGGCATATTCAAGTCAGACAAGTCTTTTATCTTTGCAGGCTGTGTCAGTTAGTTTCCCCACCAATCTAAGCTCTGGGCGGAAACCATTTCCTGAACACTGATTTAGTGAATATTGGGCTCCTGGTAGCTGTGTTCATTATACACTCATCATCAAAGGAATAGTTGCACAAATTGTTGCACCCAGAAGGAATCAACCGACAGGAATGAAACTTGGTAAGTTTGAAATTGTGAGACATGAAATTGATTAAGGTTTAAGCTCGGCCACACATGTGACATAAACAAGACCAGGCGTTATCGCTGTACCTGACTGACCCAAAATCCACAATTGCGGACATTCAGCGAACAGTGATGCTCTCCATGAGTCATCCTGTTTGTGCCAGCACCATTGTCAGACGGCTGCACAACGCATGGACTACAAGCACATAGAGCATTACGACGACTGCCCTTAACAACACGTCAACATTGCCAATGACTGCAGTGGTGTTGTGCCAGTCTGTCATGGAGTGATTCAGAATGGCAGTGGTCCTGCTTTTGTCTTTGTGGAGTCAGTGCCAAGATGAACAGTTTATTGTCAGGCATCACACATCCAGAAGGCCTGGTATCACTCCACCACCACTCCTACTGCAAAATCTGCAGGAACTGTGTGAGAATATTCAAGCTGCATAGGATGGATTATCACAGGACACCATTAGGAACCTCTACAACTCCATGCCGAGACATCTGGCATATTGCATTAGCAATGCAAGGCCACCATGTTTTCTAGTGCAGCATGCGTACGTCTTGGCATGGAGATGTAAAGGTTCCTAATAGTGTCCTGTGATAATCCGTCCTATGCAGCTTGAATGTGTGTGTAGCTCAATAAATATTGCCCATATCAGTCTAAATTTATCATCATTTATTGTTCCTGGTAACCTTTATCTTCCTTCCCAATAGCACTGCAATCCGACCCTTCCTTTTGGATGCAACTATTCTTTTGATGATGAGCGTATAATGAAAGCAAAACAAATCACAAATCTTAATGCTAAGTAGCCCTTGTTAGAGAAATAAGATATGCTCTTTTAAAATGTCAAAGCACAGCTTTTATAAAGATTTTAGGCATTATTCATTGTAATTATGAAGGACTGAGTTGAGGAGAAGTGCATGGTACTGAAAGAAAGATTTAACAAGGTCTTACAGTTCAACTACAATGACTGAGAGTACTTCAGCTACTAAGGGTGATCTTTCAGATGACTACAGGCTCTATTAAGGCAACAACTTTCAAGGGAGTGACCGCAGGCTGCACACTGAGTAGTGTATTGTTAGCTACCCGTGCGGTGAGTCTTTCAGAGAGATGGGGTCTCTCCTGGGTTTTGTCACGCAGGTCAAGGAGCAGGTAATTAAAAGTGCACTGGACCAAGAGGGGAGCGCTGTGAACCTCATTAAGGCATTATACTCGGAGGGGTTTCCTTCCAGAGTCTTAGCCCGGCATTCCAGACGACAATTAGCCAGCGCTTCACACGCAATTATCCAGATGTAGTGACCACCTCATCAAGGTAGCTGACATGTCGTCTTTAATAAGGAATTTGAAACTTCTTGCTGGGAAAGACCAGTGACCCTTGCTTGTTATTATGGCTCTGAAGTTTAAACTTCTTAAGTTACTTCCATTTGCCAAAGTTTCTTAAAGGGGAATACCAGCCACTTTTAGCTAGCTTACCCGTGCCACTGCTGTGCTTTGCTCAGAGCACATCCAGATGGCCTGGCCTTCTGTGTGGAAACGCGAAGGTGCACTGTTTGTGGCCACATAGTCATGTAACATGACAGAGATGCATCTGGACTGTGCTGTAGAAAGTCCCTTTGAGAAACAACATGGAGCCTTTGCATAGCTGACAGCAGGGTGGTGCAGAGCTTTAATCGGGCCTAACGTTTTCATCCAAACCCGAATTTAGCCCAAAAACATTCTTCATACAGCATGGAAATTGATGGCATCCCAACAAAGTTCTGTCTAAACTGGAGACCAAATAAAACCCATAAAACTCAAACACAAAAAATGCATTATTTTCTTAGAAAACTGTGTAATTAGGCTGAATTATGTTTCAAAAATGTATCACATTACACAGTAAGATAATTTCATAAAACTCATCATGATAATGACAAGTTTTGTGAGATTTGTACAATTGGAACAGAATAATAAAGAGCCAACAGTGCCTCATTTAAAGCCCCAGGGAACCTAAACCTGTGTTTTCTCTTTAATTATGTTAATGTGGGCCACAAAATACACTCACCATCAAAAGAATAGTTGCACCAATAGTTGCAGCCAGAAGGAATCAACCTACAGGAATGAAACTTGGTGGGTAGGTTTGAGATTGTGAAACATGTGAATGATCCAAGTTTCAAGCTTGGCTACAAGGACGGGTCTTATCATGGTACCTGTCTGACCCAACAGCCACGATTGTGGACATTCGGTGAGCAGTGATGCCTCCATGACTCATCCTTTTAGTGCCAGCACCGTTGGCAGACAGCTGCATGACGCAGACCATTACAACTACTGCCCTGAACACCACGTCACTTCAATGGTTTCATGCCAAACTGTCATGGAGTGACTCAGAATGGCAGTGGGTCATCTTCAGTGACGAGTCCCGCTTTTGTCATGGCGGAGACAAATCCGTCTGTGGTGGCACCATGATCAGCGCCAAGATGAGTGGTTTATTGTAGCTGCCTGTCACCTGTTCATCCATTTATCCATACACAAACATTGTTCTTTTATCTGTTATGTCATTTTGCTTTGTTCATCCACTTGTTCGTCTGTCCATCCATCCATTCTTCTGTTCATCCTTTCATTAGCATGTTACTTTGTTCTTCCGTCTGCTCATCTGTTTGTCCGTCATGTATTTCCATCCAGTTACTGTCACATAAAAGCTGGATAATGATCTTAGTTCTGTGTGAGTAGCAGGGCAGACTGGGTGGTTGGACAGAGAGCTGTCAATCAAGCTACTTATTACCTCACACCCACACCGTTGTCAGTTAGGTCTGATCAATGGTTTGTAATCCATGCCTTATCATAATTATTTTTTAGATTTATTATTCCTAGTTTGGCTGGATGTTTATTAAATTACCTAAGTTTAGTATCATACAAACATATTAATAGAACTTTAAATAATAATAATAATTTAAATGGGCCATGTCTTGGGAAACTGAATTTTCCTCACTGTTGTCTTAGCTGTAGTATGTCAACACTACTGAAGTTTCGGAAATATACAGTTTACATCCTAGTCCATACAATCCACATGTAGAAACAAGCTGCAGCCTGTTTTTGTGATGTCACAAACGCCAGCAATTTACATAAAGTACATTCGCCCGGTCACCTGACAGTAGTTTAGCCCTGGCTATTCACAGGTTAGATATAAGTTAATGTTTCAGCCTGGACTGCTTATTGCATGAGCCACAATACAAGGGTGAATATCATGAAAACAGCTTCTTTAAGTTCCCCGCCTCATGCCACACACAATAACAGATATTGTTACAAAATAACAGAATCAAAAACAACAATGATAATAACTAGATTCTTCATCAAAAGAATAGTTGCTCCCCGAAGGAAGTGTCAGATTGCAATGCTATTGGGAAGGAAGATAAATATTGCCCTGATATGGGCAATATTTATTGAGCTACACATACAGAAGGAGTGTCTCTCAGTATGGCATCAGGCCGCCATGTTTTCTAATGCAACATGCCAGACATCTCAGCATGGAGTTGTAGAGGTTTCTAATGGTGTCCTGTGATAATCCATCCCATGCAGCTTGAATATTCTCACACAGCTCCTGCAGATTTTGTGGTAGGGGTGGAGGTGGAGTGACACCAGGCCTTCTGGATGTGTGACGCGTGACAAACCGTTCATGGTGCCTCCACACACGGATTCTTTGGTCGTCTCCAAGAAGACAAAAGCGTGACTCAGCACTGAAGATGACCTGCTGCTATTCTGAGTCACTCCATGACAGTCTGGCACGATCCCAAGTTTCATTCCTGCCAGTTGATGAGTATAAATCACAACAAACAAACAAAATAAATGGCCTAGTTATTAACTATACAAAGTTTCACAGTCCACGTTAATGAATTACTGTGTCTGTGCCTTCAAACCACATTTTAGCCTGAGTAAGTTTTACATAACATACTTATACTGGACTTTTGGTCCTTGCTGGACCTCTCTGGCTCCTGTGTGCCCAATTAAATCTTAATAGGTAATAAATAATAAAAACCAAAGTAGGGGTAAATAAACAAATATAATCTGCAGATGTCTTAACTACCCAACAGGGGTGAGTTTCTCAAACAGTCCTGTCATAAAAATCTTAGCCAGGCTGGAGTGATTATCCCTTTGAAGACTCTCTGTTAGTGAATGTTCAGTTTGGGAAACGAGCCCCAGTGTAATAATAGCACATTTGAAAGTCATGAAAATCAGCATATTGCCTTTCAATGTTGCCTTTGGCGATGTCTAAACCCAAAGCTCACTGTGGTTAGAGATAGCACATGCAGGGTGACTGCCTATCTGTCTCGGACGGTTGCCACGTTAATCGCCGGTCAGGTCATGGCAGTAAAGGTGCTTGTGGACTGGAGAGAACATCCAGAGAGAACTAATTTTTCAATTTTTAGTTCCACCCACCACAACGGTATCAGCTCCTGCCTGGTAATCATGTTCCCACTGTTTTCTCCAAATGGCCATTTGAAAGTGAATAAAATGAATTCAAATAATTAATGCAGTGAGCAGTATATGGTCTCATTTGCTGTAGTCACCGTCAATGCATGAATATTTTACTGTTCCCAATAGATACTAACTAACTAACTAACTAACTAAATAAATAAATAAATAAATACTGCAGAATATTAATATATATTAATATATTAATATAATATAAATAATATATATAGAATATTAATATAAAATCTAGAAATGAATGTTTGCCTCATCACATCACTTACTGAGACTGCGTATCGCATATGAATTGCTGCTCTCTCTGAAGTCATAAACATAAAAGCACGACTTCTGCCAAGTCAGTTCTGAGGATTATTAGAGGCAACATTTCATTTATTTACGGCTGGAATATCCTGACATTTAATTTTCCTCCCCCGTCAGAACAGTAGACGAGCCTGGCCTGCAGGATGATGGCAGAGGAAGGGCCACCGATAAAATCAAAGTGGGCACTTTAATCGCGTATAGTGGGCATTTATCAACCTTGTGCCTTTTGCATCTCCTGCAAGCAAGCCGATGTCAGCAGCATTCTAAATTCATTACTTTACACTTAGCATTTATCCGCGTGTGACTGCTGTTTGACTGCGGAGGTACTGCAGAGAAGCGCCGGCCTGGTTAATAAAACAGCAGCTCTCTCTCTTTTTTTTTCTTTCGCTGATTGTGCATGGCAAATGCAGCTCAGAGTGTCGTTTGCTTATGGGGAAATGCTAATGTAGATTGTCCTCTCTTGAGCAACTGCTCAGAGGACGAATGGAATGTTGAGAAAGTTTTCTTCAGAAAATTATCCTCTGCATTAACAGGGATTTGGGGTTTTTGGAGGGTAGTTAGGTCTGAAGTGACAGTTTAATAGTATACAATTCCGTTGTAAATAGTAAAAAGACTGTTCAGCTGAGAGTTTGGGGTGAGGACTAAATGTAGGGGGAACAACAGACATAATCAGTTAAGACAAGTTTGGTGTCTGAAGCTATAGTTTTGCTTTGGAGCTACGATCCTAATGCCCATTTAACAGAGTGGAATCTACTAGCACTGTGCAAAATGCAAACAATCATGACACAATTTACTGAAGCCATGTCAGGTTGATAAGTAACATCAATGGAGTACCCATACTAGCAGCTTCCAACGATGGTAAAACCGCTTACATTTATTGAATTATTTCTTGAAATCATAGCAAGACAGTATTCCTGCACGCGAACTGCACGTAACTGAACTTTGGAACATGTTGGGTGAATTGATATCCTACCTTAATAAGATATTTATTACACCTTATGCTGCATTCACATGTTAGTGGTAAACAACAGCAAACCTGTTTTCAATGGAGCCGTAATGAAAAATCTGTCGCCGCCAACAACAACGTTCCACAAACCCCAAAGAAAAGCCGTAGGTTGCATCAAAAGTTTAATTATCACAGCGTTTGCCTTCAACCGCAGTTAATAAGCCGGATGGTATGTTTTCCAGAAGCCATGGATCTTGATGTTGAATTCCAGATTAACCCAGTATTATGCAACACAAACTGAAAGACCACAGCTAAGACTTGTACTTATAGTCAGTGACTAAACTGGGCCCACCCACAGTAAATTAAACAAATTCCATTGGCTTTTTAGTGTGATTTTAATTTTTAAAAAATTATAAAAATTTCAGGCTTGCATTTTTCATTTCCCAGAAGTCAGAAGGTCCTGAGGGTTTCCCACTGATTTTAGGACATCCACAAACCACAAAAGCAGCTTCTGGACATTCCAAAAATGGCTTTTGGACTTTCGTAAACACTTGCAATGTCTCAGCCATTATACAACTGGACATCAGGCGAAACAACAGCATTTGCTTCTCCATTTGCTTCGGTCATAGGAACCCTCACAAAATTACCAGAAGGAAAAGTGTGTAATTGTTTGTGGAAGTCTGGAAAGTCGCAGTTTAATTAACACAATTATTTTCTACATGGTTACCCAAATAAGAAGATGCTGTTAGCTAAACATTATTATTAGCCTTGTAGCTCCAGTGTAACACTAAAAACCCCACTACAGACATCAAATATGTCTAAGTTGATTGATTACATGCGAGCTAAGAGAGAAATTCCAAATTAGCAAATCAGTTTAATAGCGTTTGATAGGCATATCATTTGTAAAATAAACACAATTTGCCGTATTGCAGTGCACAGGCCCGTTGACTTGTGAGACTGACCCGTCTTGCCCTTTTCTCTCAATGAAGCTGCTGAAATGTGGCAGCACTTGTCTGAGAGAGGACTTGCGTGGGTAGAGGTCTGAAGGCCAGACATGCTAATCGAACCTGACCATGGACCAATGCCTTCATCTTTCTCTCTTGCTCACTCATTCACAAACACCCGCCAACATTTTCATTGTGCGTTCAGTTCCATGCATTGACAGGAAAAAAGTGACTCCCCCGATCCCCCGCACTCTCCACCTTTTCTAAGGGTGTGTTTTCAGGCATCAGTCATAGGTCAGCATTCAGTCACAGAGTCAAAGGGGCAGTATGAAGCTTAACTTTAACACTCTGCTATACTCAAAGCAATGAACCGAGTGAACTGATGATTTATGAGTGCTGGGCATTTCACTAACCCCCAGTCCACTCGGCATTCACAGGAAGTGGGAAGGATGCCGGTGGTCAAGGCTGTGGACAGATCCGTGGTGAGTGACACACCCATCACGGGACAGTCCTGCGTCACCATTTCCCAAAAGTTCTGACCCCTCACTTCCTCACACCTGCTTCTATTCATAGCACCCTCGGCCATTAAAATGTAAGGAGGTGCCCGGCATGAGAGGAAGGCGTTATTCAGATCAGACGCCTTGCACTAATGAATGTTGTCTTTCCTGTCTGTGATGGATAGGGGGTTGTTGAATTAAGAGTGCCGGCCTGTTTGAAAGTTTGACGTTTTTCCGAATGCTGTATAGGATGAATATTAATGACAAAGTAAAGGAAGTGCTTGACCATGAGCATGCTGAAACAATGTGACGCCTTGAATTTGCTTGTCCTCCACATGAATAATATGCATTACACCACAGTTTAATTACTTTGCGTGATAAGTTTGTTTTGGAATATATTCTTTTTATGTGTACATTGTGTACACATTCAGAATCAAATTCATGGCTGTCCTTAATTTTACTGTATACAGTTTTCATGTATACAAGTATCCAGTATATTAGAAGTGGTAATGTACACTGTTGTAAGCAAAGAGGCATTTTGATTGTTCTGACCAATGCTTTGGCTTTGACTACACTACAAGGTCAATCTCTTGTGGTCAGTCCCTCTTTATCTTTTAGAACCGTAGCCTCTTTTTGCACTGCAGGACCAGACCATTATCAAGACAACGTCATACGATTCCGTACCGGTCCAGACTCGTGAGACCAGTTACAGTTGTTCTATCTGCTGAGCTTCTAAATCAGAGTTAGGTGGTGCTGAAAAAAATATAACTTTACCCAAAACAGCGGCTAACTGCTAACAGCCTAATACCTACACACACTCTACAACAGGTTTAGGTTTGGGCTACAATACTTAAAACTTTAGTCACATTTACATGCTACAACAAGAAAAAGCAAAGCAGTTTTCCTGTTAGCCCAAATGTATGAGGTCACCAAACAAGTCAAAACTCAAGTTTGAACTCAAGCTACAAGGCTAAAGTGGTCCACAAATTGGCATCCTGCAAACGCCACCTAAATCATCATGTAGCTGCTTCATATTATCTTAAATTGTTAATTGACCTCAAATAGACTTGGTTGTATGGTTTAACCATAAACAAATATTCTACTCATATTTGTAGCTGTGTGATGGTACTTTCATATGTCAATACATCAATTTCTAAATTGTTTTATGCAGTAAATTAGGCTCTTATGGTTGCAACAGTATGAGCCGGCCAACTGTCTCCACATCTCTGTTTACATTTACAGCAGCTTATTGACAGTTTATTCAGGCATAAATGCCTGCTTAAAGACGTTCAATACCTGCACAAACTATCCATTATCCTTTGAAGAGATGTTTTTTGAGCTTGTCATTGAGTGCCCTGCAAATGATGTGTGTTTGATGCTGACTGCTTCTTTGTAACGACTCACTTCAAAACCCTCCGCTCAATACCTCCTCATCATTTGGCGGTGAATAATTTAGTTGTTTCGTCTACTGTCTTTGGGCAAAGTGTGCTCGAAAACCACATCAGATATCATATAGAAATGGTGTTTGACAAGCAAAGAACAATCACAGAGAGGAAAATGTAAGCATGGATATTTACATTTTATGTGGCAGGATGATGTTATTTTGCTCTATATACAGTAGGGATGATACTGTAAGACAGGGTTAAAGATGGATCATTAATAGATACAGCACATTGCCTACTAGATAACGGTTATTTGGACATAATCAGCAGAAAATGCTGTGTCAGATATCAGAAAACAAAATAGGAACAAATCTGATCCAATTTCTTCACAAACTGAAATACGTATAGTTAAGACATAAAGTAAGTCACTTTATAACACAAGTGACCACATGATAACATCATGTTGTAATAGTAAGTACTGTCAGCTGTACATTCTGCATATTTTGCACATCCATGCACAGTCACTTTACACATTCATAACTTATTTATTTATATTTATATTGTAACTGTTACTCTTTTACTCATTATCACATTGAGTGCACTGTCCAAATATCTTAACTATCTGTATTCTGCGTTGTATATTACTTCTCCTTTTGTTGTTTGTTGGTTCTTCTTGGAGAGTGTCACACTAAATTTTGTTGTATTCTGATTCTACTCTATTCTATTCTATTCTCAGTGTTTGAGTATAGTGTTTGAGTAGATTGTACAACTTACTGTATGTGTAGCTCATTAAATATTGCCCATATCAGGCTAAATTTATCATCATTTATTGTTCCTGGTAACCTTTATCTTCCTTCTGGGTGCATTTTTTTGTGATGATGAGTGTATATTGTATATTGTAGGTAACAAATATCAGGTTAGTATTGGCCAGTACTCAAGCATTCAGTACTGATAGTGGTATTTGTACAGAAAGAGTGGTACTGTATCTCTGTGGAATTATTTAGCATAGTCATACATAAGAACAATAAGACTTGGAAGCATTCATATATTACCTATACTCATTTACAAGGTAACTTATAATCGTGAGTAAATGGAGTGTTTGGAGTATAGCAGGGGTGTCTGTGTTCAGCTAATCCAGTACCATGTAAAATTACTACTTCCGGCTGATAAGGTGATTTAGGCTATTGACATATCCTAATTATTATTTTAATGCTGATAACTTTTTCTGACTAAACTATCCTACCTGTAGTAATAATAATACAAGGCTGAAGTCAGCTTTCTAATGGTCAGCTTGATTTTGATTAAGGTGATTTAAACTATCAAATGCAGCTTTATGTAGAACGATACCTATAAATACATACTCCAGTTAAACATTTCAATTCATCAGAACCCATTTGTTATAAAGTACTGGGTGGTGGTCACAAAGAGGACTCGTGAAATTTTAAGTGTTGCCCCCTTTCGCATTGATTGTCTTTATGCATGTTCTGTGAACAGGGTGGCCATCAAGTTTCCCTTCTCACCCTGACGCTGGACAGTATTTAATGTGTGTTTTTCAAAGCGCGGTAATCGACCATGGTTTAAATGATAATGATAGTGTCTTCGGGGTTTCTCATCCTTAGTACCTTGGTCACTTCCCTTCTCATTTTCCTGTCTCCCTTCGGTGCATCTGATTCATCTCATGATAAGTAAGCAAATCAGATATTTATAGTGGGGCAAAGCAAGGCAGCTGATTCACAGGATCAAACCTGAGAAAGCTAGTATTTCAGTAGGCTTATCTTCCCCCCAGAAGAGCTGAGGAGACCCAATTTGTGTGAAATATTCCCATGCCTCTGGGACAGTATTTCTACCATCCGACCACATCCAAATCTGTAGTTTATTTGTTTGATTCTGCAGACAGGGTTACTGCAGCGATTCTCAGCCTCTTTAAAAGCACTCTTGCAGTGTTTGCTCCACAGAGAGCCAATATCATTATTCCTGCAGCACAGAGAGAGAGAGAGAGAGAAAGAGAGAGAGAGAGAGAGAAAGAGAGAGAGAGAAAGAGAGAGATTAGACGTCAGCGAGCTGCTCCGCAAGATGACTCTGCTTCTGCCTGTCTGGATGGAATCGTTAAGGCGCTTAGGCTGACTACCTGCCCTATCTATCTTTCTCCCTGTCCCTCAGCCCAAAAGGGCAGAAGGGGAAGATGCAAATGGAGATACCGGCTCCACTGCCTGATTGTGAGGCCTTAACTCTATCAAACACTAACCCATTCAAAAATGCTGAAAGTTGTTACAAGCATGAATGTCCTTCTTGGGTGTAGTATATGAAAGAAGCACAACACTGCTGTTTATTGTTGTATGCAGGGTTTTCAGCGGAGTGAGGGAGCATGTTTTGCTGTTTAGATAACAGCGTGTCATAAAATGCCTGAAACCTCATGAGGACATCTATCTGATATAACGTAACAACTTTACACAGTTTAAAGCAAGTTTGTTAATGATTTCAGTGTGCCATTCATACCATGCTAACTTCTGGCTATGAGCTATTATTAATTGTTAGCTACATTAGCATTGTGCAGAACTAAAGGAGTAAATTTTGGACACCAAGCTTATTGTAAAGCATGGCGTTCTCAGAAGAAACTGAGACAAGTAACCTTGCAGCATGAAGTAACTAGAAATAACATTTTTACACATGCCTAGTAATGCAAGTGCAGCAGTAGTTCTCATGATTTATATTGTACAGTAAAGAATGAAGAATACTAACCCAACCATGCAAGTGCAGTTCACTGTCGATATGTACTACTGTTTTTAATAGCCCAAGTCTTCTGTAGCTGCATTTTATGTCCTTGTTGCTGGTTAGACAGTACGCTGGTCTGTCATATACGAAAACCACTCAAAATATCTTGGTATTCGAGGGCATGGATACGACCATAAAGTACAGAACTGCATGCCTCAAGAGATTTGTATGCTGGAGTTTTTATTTTGTATAGATGCTGAAGTTTTCTGCAAGGAATATGAAGATGTCCAGACTCTGTAATTTTGGCTATTTAGTTGGACCCTTGACCCACTGACCTGACAGTACCAGTCAAGAAACCTCATCCCATTGCTGTTTAGCTTGTTACCTTTAGATCACTGGACAAAAACATCTAAATGATCCACTATGTGCCAATATTCCTTCACCTGATACCACTATGCTATGCTGTCACTTTCTGCCACCAGTTAAGCTCCACCCACAAAACACATGATCTCTGTTTCCAAAAAGAAAAATGGTCTATAACACCCAACACTGGCCATGCCTAGCCCTGCCCCTTTAGAATAAACATCCCCAGCAAAATTACCAAGTATAACAATTCCTAACTCTCTAAATTAGCATCAACAAGCTTTTCAATAACCGGCTACACGTTTGTCTTTACTAGTGCAGAACACAGGCATGCTCTGATGCCACAATATCTTGGCCTAGCCCAACTATTTGGGCTAAGGGTAAATTGGATTTGCCACTGAACTGTCGCTTTAAATTGCTGGAACAGGCCTGTGGTATTGCTGCTCATCGCCTTCAGCTCCATCTCGCCCTAAGAGCTCCCCAGTGTTGAACGCTGCTCTCCATAGGCCCTAAGATCCTGAGTGCTGGTAAATAAGAAAGTAAATTCAAGTGGTTTCCATCAGCGTGGACGGCGTCCCCATCTGCAGAAGACCCAGCTGTGGCCCGTTGGGCATTCGAGCCACGCTTCGAGAGCAGTCCCCAGCAATAAAAGTCCCATTGAAAGCTTGTGAAAACCAAAGGAGAAGCTGCCCTCCCACCTAAAGAGATAAATAAAAGCTAGACCACTCTGCATGCTGGGCAGACCAACCCCATCCACTTCGAACACCAGAGATGGTGGTGGGGGTGGGGTGGGCGAGATCTAGCTCTTATCCTGTTGCCTCTCATTACATAAGCATTACGTCGGGAGCACTGGCCCACATCGGTAAACAGGCCAGGCATCAGGACCACATTAATCCCGGAGAACATTATGCTCTTTAGTCTAATAGAGCGGGTTCATTATCAAATGCCATTTAACAGTCTGCTGAAGATGAATAAACATGAAGAGGAGATGTTTTTTCTATTCATCGGTGGCTCAGAAATGAAAATGCCCTTCCTGTCAGCTTGAAACAATGCTTTCCTTTCTTTTAATCCAGAGTCCCCTCCGCGATTCATCTCAGCATCAAAGAAGAAGGTTATCAAAGTGCAATAATAATATGCTAGTTAAAGGTTTCAGGCCTTTTTAATGCAGGTGTTTACTTACCAAACATGCTCTGCTTTATTTCTCTTCAAGATAAGCCTCTGTAGTGCTCATTGTTTCAGGCACTCTCTGCAGGCAGAGCGCATTGGCAGCGGAAGCTAATTATCGGCCGATGCTGGACACTTTTCTCATTACACATCAAAATCCTTGTAGAAGCACCTAATCCTGGAGATCGCTATGTAGCCAGAAAATAATGTATATGTAAGTGTTTTGTTGCCTTTGCTGTGCACCAGATGTAAAGGGAAAAAAAGGAGAGAGTGAAACTTAATCTTGGCTTTTCCTCTGAGTAAAGCTTAATGCAATGCTCTGCTTGCAGTATTAGCTTTCTCTTAATATGCTGCCAGTTAATTGAGCCGGCTGTAGTTGGCTTGATGTAAGCTATTTAACTGCCTGTAGTGCTTAGAGACTTTAAGTAGAACGTAACAAGACCCCACCAAAGGAGTAGTGCGGTTTCTGCGACCTGACATGATGGCCTAAAAAATCGGGAATGGCTACGACACACGCTCCAGCTGTGGAGGTAATTTGAATTTTCCACCCAAAGACCCTGAGGATGATTTGCTTATTGGTTGTATGTGAATGCGCAGGTATAATGGCTTTCTCAAGATAACGGGCTGGATTAATGGCACCTCGCCTTATCTCGCACATGCTCTTATCTCAGGCACATCTCATTTTACCTTGCTGGAGTTTCGTGACCTTGAAGGGTTTTGTCGACTCCAAGCCAGCAGACTTTCCCTAAGATACTTCTATGATTAATCTCATGTGAGGCTGCACTGTATTAAAAAAAGGCCTGGGGCATATTTAACAGTACAGCATGCGATTCCACAGCGATTCTTTTCCTTCCATATTATACGAGCAGAGTGAACTCGGAGCAGAGTGCTGGGGGAATGTATGTTTTAGCTGATAAATGTGAGCTGTGAGCTGTGATGGGATATGGAGGGGTTAGACCCATCTGTTTGCTGGGGCTCAGGGGGTGATGGTACTGCTGCTGGTACTGGATGGAGATTACATTAGCGGTTCATTAGCCCTGCTGAGTGCCAGGCTGCAGGTGGAGGTGCTGGATGGCTTCGGGCAGCAGGTGGGAGATCCAGCTGACCGCTGGCCATGTTTGCCCTGATTGGCTATCAGGCACTCAGCATGGCCTCTTAGCTTGTCATGCCCTTTCACTGCTCTCTCTGTTCTTTCCTTCTTTCTTTTTTCTTTCCTGCCACCCCTTTTCATCTTTTTCTCACACTCTTTTACTCTCTCTTCCTCCCTCCTTTTTTCCCTCAGGGTTGTTTGCCTCTCTCTTCCCTCTTGCTTCCTCTCTCATTTTCTCCTTCATACCCGCCTCCATCTTTCTTTCTTTCTCTCTTTCTTTCTTCCCCTTTCACCCCCTAATATTCACTCTTCATATCTCTCTCCCGCTCTTTATCTCTCTCGTTCTTTGTCTCTGTCTTTCTCTGGTTTACTCCGTCCTAGAGTTCTTTGGACTCTCTCAATTGCTCTTTTTTCTACTTTATTTCTCTCTCTCTATATCTATTTCGTTCTCTCTCCCTTTCTCTCTCCCGTTCTCTGTCCTAGAGTTCTTAATCTGTTCATTTTTAAACAGTAAATCTAAATGGTGAAATTTGAGACGTCATAGTTCATCATAACTTACAGGACTCATTGTGAGGTCAGAGATTTACACCATTAATCATTCACTGATCACCATTGCTTCACCTGCATTAAGGTCCACTTGGGGACCACACACACACCTCTCTGACCTTCTGTTTGCGATTTCTGCAGGTTCAGCCATGTCCCGACAGGGCTTGTTGCTGAGCTCTGGAGTTTGGCACCAGCTCAGACCTCCCATCCAGTCGGAGATAACACACACACTGTTAGACTCTCATAGCGAGGCCTCCCTGCCTGCATGATCCAGCCTTCTGACAGATACTTAGCTCAGCTCTCTTCCCCAGATAATGCAGCTGGATCCTGCTCTGTATGTGTGTGTGTGTGTGTGTGTGTGTGTGTGTGTGTGTGTGTGTGTGTGTGTCAGCAGCCTCACTTAATTATATCACAGCACTAACATGCCCATGCCCTTCTTACACCCAGGAGCAGAATAAATCTATTCGATGCACATCCTCAATAGAGACGTGGCTGCCAGGTCATGAAAACTTACATAATTATGAAAAAAAGAACACCAAATACAATATATAAGTTTAGAAGTACAGAAATGCAGGAGAGGAAATGCCACCTTTCTTACAGTGGGCATGGAACTGAAAGAAGGTGAGAAACCCCAGAAGACTATATGATTACAATACCTGAATCCATCCTAATCCATTAGTTCTTTAGTAAACTACCCTAAGCTATTTAGCTTAGCATACTGATAAAAATGAGCCACAACATTTGCACAGGCCACATTTGTTCCCCATAGGTTAAATAAACAGGAACTGTGCATGAATCTGTGTAGAAATGTGTTCTCTGTAGAAGATGTGTAACTTATTGTGACTCAACATAACTTGGGGTGCCCAAACCTTTGCACAAGGCTCTACAAAACACATAAATAAGTATTATAAATAAGTGAATCTACTGTACAGTCTGAATAGACATATAATAAGAGGGGATGTATGTTGCCATTGTCCTGAAAAAATATGTTTTGTTGATGAGTGCATTTATGTGCACTTAATAATCCAGTCACTGCAAAAAAAAAAAAATGTCAGTAATCAGTGTGTCTACATGCACCTGAGTAAGCAGACGGGAAACTCTGCATAGAATAAGACAAAACTTCTTTACCTGGAAACATGAAATTCATATAGAAGATGAAGAAAGTTAAAAACCTTTATTTGACGAAGGTTGTCATTGGTTTCAGCATTGCTCCAAAAGTGTTTTGTTGGCATCTCGTGGTTGCTGTGTTAAATCCTGCTTGCTTATTTCTGGTACCGTAATTTGTTTTTGCACATGCGCAGACTGAGAAAGCAGAAAGAAATCAGAGTAAGAGGATACGTGTGCTGGAAAACCTGATTACTGCACTAAAATTCAGCTCTATTTTTTAGAATTAATAATCAGATTTCTAGGTGTTAACCCGATTTAGGAAATGGACATATGCTAATGTTCTTCTGACCACTTGGATAATCAGATGACTGCAGAAATCTGATTGTGATCAGATTTTTAAGTTCACGTAAATGCATTCAATCTTATTTTTCTACATTGCACATGGCAACTGTTGTTCTACACTTTAAGTATGGCAGCTGTCTTTCACATTGTCTGAAAAATACATGTTGAATGGACCAACAGAAAAGCTCCAAAATGACCTCTTTACATTAACAAACTTTATAATTTAAGAATGTTTTTGCCTTTTCTTTGGACAGCAACAATATGTGTCTCTAAGTGTGATATAACATAATGCAGTATATTGTGATTTATGACTTTTGACCACAAGTAATGTCACATTTTCCTCTCCTTCATTTCTCTCTACCATGGCTCCATTCCCAGTCAGCTCCAATTAATCTGGGTATAGGCTGTATGGCCCAGCTCTCCTACATCATAATTGTTCTCTGTAGCATATTTAATGGATTGTGTTCACCGGTGTTGGTGGATTGCGTTTGGTAAAAGTAGTCCAATTTGCATGTAGTAGGATGTGGAGTCTTGTTGACGTTTTGGGAGTTGCTCTGTCTGTGGTTGACTTCAGTTTGTCTAGGTTTCTGGTTTGCAGCATGTCTACTCTCAGTTAATCTTACATGAGTACGAGTTTTCCTGCGCATATTACACCCACTCAGAGTGTACTCTGCTAACGGCTCTGCAAGCACTGAATAAAAAAACTCTCAGCACATGCCTCCTCTGGCTTTACGACATTGTTTCAGAAGCCCTTTAATTGGAGGACCAGTCTTTTGTGTGCAAAGCAAAGCTATTAACCACTATGCTGTCCTATAACTCTTACCAAGGACGTCACTGACAGAAGCCTTGGTCTTATTAGAAAGAACAAAAAGCCTTTTGAGTGCCATCTTGGGACTAATGACTTAATGAATTTTCATATTCTGCTTTCATATTCTGCAGCTCGATAAACATTAAAAGTACTAATAATTACATTTAAATATTGAATGAATACTTCATCCAAAGTATCCCAATACTACACTGTGTCAGATTTTACAGTAGCACTTTACATTAAGAGTTGACTAACTAACATAAAGTAATTACTTCATGTTAACTAATGCATTACTTCATGTTAGTAAATCAACACTGAAAGTGTTACCGTGTCTGAGAGGTCTTTTATTCTAGGTATTGTCCCTGACAGTTTGCTCCATACCACCTGTCCTGTTTATTCCATGCCAGGCTTATGAAAATATGAACACATTGCCATGCTACATTAGCCAGTATGAACGCTCGAAATTCCCCATTACCTCCTGCATTTTGATTCCTGGCTTGAATGGCTTGATATTTATGGTAATGACAGTTTTATTATGCAGTATTCTCCTAATATTCTCAGGCAAAGCCAAGCCAGTCCAGTGCCCTGTGCTTTCAGTTGATAATATGAATAGTCTCGGGTCTTTCATTAGCAAATGAGAGAGGCTGGACGAAGCCTCTTTCTCAAATCATCCTCTGCGGCCCGGTCCTGTTGGTAAACATTGCATGCTATCGGAAAAAGAAATTATGCCGTCCGCGCGGCAAATTGCTGTTAAGCAGCAGTGATTTAAAGAGGCATTAGAGATTCTCGGGCTGACTCAGCCGATAAACACTGTCTCACGTGGATGACTTCGCTCTCCTCTCGCAAACACTGTTTGTCACGCCGCCCGGCAGGCACCTGCTTTGCCTGTCTAATGGCACGCCTTTCTCTCCAGATCTCTTCCGTAGCTGACAGATCTTCAGGTACTGTAAAACCTGCTGCAGCGTCCTGCCAGTCGATCCGAGCAAGCGAACGCAGAAGTCATGAACAGTTTTGACAACAACAATCGTGAGTGGCGGCTATACTGCCACTCAGTACTCTGTGATGTATTATGAATGCGAGGGAATCTTTAGAAGTCTAGAATTGTTGTTGTTTGTTTCATTCACATTACATCATGTGATGACTGAAGTATGCAGCTACTTATATGCAATTAATTTAGATTTTGTGTCTGATGTAATAAGTGAAAAAAACATGGTGGAAATGTTTAGGATGGTTTATACACTCATTGTCAAAAGAATAGTTGCACAGATAAACTTGGTGGGTAGCTTTGATATCATGAGACATGCGAATGAATCAGGTTTCCTGTTAGCTGCTTATGTGACGTTAGCAAGGACGGGCCTTATTGCTGTATCTGGCTGACCCAACAGCCACGATTGCAGGCATTCAGTGAGCAGTGTTAGCCCTCCATGAGTCATCCTGCTAGTGCCAGCACCATTGGCAGATGGCTGCACGGCACAGGACTACATGCACACAGACCGTTACAAAGACTGCCCTTAACACCACGTCAGTGTCGCCAAAGACTGCAATGGTGTCGTGCCAGACCGTCATGGAGTGACTCAGAATGGCAGCGGGTCATCTTCAGTGAGAGTCCCGCTTTTTTCTTGGTGGAGACGACTAACGAATCCGTGTGTGGACTTGACCTGTCGGCACTTACAGTACCCGTCCACTTGCAACTTCACCTTGCCGAGTCCTTTTCACTTCCACTCTTTATTGTCTATCATTCCATGTTTTATACTTCACTGGGGGAGTGGACTGTATTTGTGCATGTTTAGAAACAGGCTAAAATCAAGCAGTGAATGTCTGACCGCTACAGCATCAGAAACACTCTGCTGTGCAAACACGCTTGTTCCAGCCAGCTTGAGTGGTTTGTTCATTTGCATGGCAGTGTAAACTCAGCTTACACTTCCAGTCAAAAGTTTAGATACACCCAACTAAGTGGATGTTTTTGGTTGTTTTAAAGACTCTATAGATTTACACTTAACAGTTCCAACTGATGAGATGTCTGGATATTGTGATATACCACATATACTCTTGATGTATCACAGTATTATATTTTTGCTATATCGCCACCTGTAATATATATTTTGTTGCACAAAAAACTTTTATCTCTACTTTTTTTGCACAGTTTAAAAGCGCTGGCTACTCTTTCAATGATGTGAATATTCATGATGGACAGACCAATAGAACTGGTCTGTAACTGCTTAGAAATAATCTCAACCTCCAATGCAAGTTAAGAAAGCTGTTTATCCTCCTGTAAAGTTTGGGGTGTTTTAAGGTGGATTTCATGAGGGCTATTTTATAGTTTGATGTCTTCACTTTGTAAGGATCGGGTCAAGGTATGACGTGTGCAGATGATAGAAGGAGATGATAACAGTAAAGCTTGGTATGTACTCGATAAACGGATACAGTACTTTGCAACGGGTTAGACAAAGGACACATCTTAAAAAGACCACAAAACATGTGACACTAATCAGTAATTAGGTGAGGTCGATCTGGGATAGGTTGCTGGCAGCCTACTGGAGGTCACATGCTCACCCATAGAGTCAACAATAGAGTCTCCAGTGGCTAGGCTCAGTACTGCGCCAGAGGGATGCGTGATACACTTTCATTCTAAAGTGAAGCATTAAGCTAAAAAATAAGGAAACCTTCAATGAGTAGCCGTGTCTAAACTTTTGACTGGCACTGTATGTCTCATGATATCATGTGCTATCAAATGTAGACATTGGTGCCATTTTATGAGGACGAATCTGAGTAAATGAGCTTGGCATTGGTACTGGCACCAGGATAGGTACGGATGCATCCCTAATTCTAACCATAATAAATATCTACTCATCTCCTCTCACAGACAAACATGGTCTTGATTGAAAGAGTCTGAACTGTTGTCATGTATTCAAAGCATGTTTTGATTTAATAATGGACCCTTTAAACTCCCAAGCTTATTACATCTTAAGGCTTATTATTCAGAAGCTACATGGAAAGCTGTGCAGACTGCATTATTTTTAAGCTACAGAAGTGAGGAATAGACATCTGGACCCGCTGGCAGTCGTGGCCACTTAAGGGGCTCATGTAAAATTACAGCATGCTTTTTTGGGCCACAGCCATCCGTGACAGGCCACTGGAGCTTTTGAGGAGGGAAATGCAAAATAAACCCACTTTCACCCCACACCACCTCCTGTTTTCGAGAACAGGACTTCTCCCGCTCAGTAATATTTTGTTTACTCTCCCAAACGCACGTCTGCGCCGTTGAGCCGCGCAGCCTATTGACATAATGTCTGGCGACTCGTTTGAGTTTGTGCGAGTTCACTTTAGGGACTGCAGGAACTCATGTGCTGTGATTGGCATCCTCGTAGTTTACACACCGCTGGGTAATGCAAGCAGAGCTGTTGACAAGAAAGGTCAATTTTGAGGAATTGGTTGGCGTTTTATTTTTAACTAAGCTAAGGCAGTAAGCAGATGCCGTATGGCAGTATGTTTTGAGCTGAACGAACATCATGCTGAATACTCATCAAGCAAAAATCAACTGCACTTGCAGCATATGACAGCCAATGACACTTGGCCCAGAGGTTTTTCAGCCACGCAAATCAGTTATGTCAATGCAAAGTGGAACAGGTCTTTTTTGGGGTGAGGATGTTGGTGGCGGTTGACATTGCACATTCTTCTATTCCTCTGCTTGAAAAAAGGCAAAACAAAACAAATAAACCCAGCCCACAAAGCAGCACTGAAAAAGTAGCACATTCAGTTCACTTCATTCAGATTACAGCATTATCACATGAATAAAATATAGCACTGTGCAAGATTCAGAGAACCCCTTAATTTCTTTCATTTCGTGTCAAAACTTTAATTAAGTTGAAATTATACAATTTTCAGCATCTGGAAAAAATCAGTAGCCTGAACAACTAAATATAATACTGCAAAAACTTTACAAAGAAGGAGATCGTCGAGCATCAAGTTGAACACAGCAAAACAGGGAAGACCCACATCTGGTTGCACCCAGAAGGAAGTGTCGAATTGCAATGCTATGGGAAGCAGGATAAAGGTTACCAGGAACAATAAATGATGATACATTTAGACTGATATGAGCAATATTTATTGAGCTACACATACAAAAGGAGTGTCTCTCAGTATGGCTTTGGGCTGCCACATTTGTTAACACAACATGCCGGACATCTCGGCATGGAGTTGTAGAGGTTCCTAATGGTGTCCTGCGATAATCCATCCCATGCAGCTTGAATATTCTCTCATAATTCCTGCAGATGTTTCGTGTAGGGGTGGAGGTGGAGTGACACCAGGCCTTCTGGACAACAAACAGAAGTTTGTGGCAACAAACTGTTCATGTTGGCACTGACCACGGTGCCTCCACACACAGATTCATTGTTTGTCTCCACCGAGACAAAAGCGTGACTCATCACTGAAGATGACCCGCTGCCATTCTGAGTCACTCCATGACAGTCTGGCACGACACCATTGCAGTCTTTGGCGATGCTGACGTGGTGTTAAAGGCAGTCTTCGTAACAGTCTGTGTGCATATAGTCCTGCATCACGCAGCTGTCTGCCAATGGTGCTTCCGTATCTATATGGGAAAAAAACAAATATACAAATATATATATATGCCGTTTTGATGCCGCTGAGTGCTGCACTGCCCCTACCGTTTTTGTGTGTACTGCAGCTTGCATACAAGTAGAGTTTATTTCTGAGGAACGTGCACAACTGATGCAGCAAACGGACGCAGGATACACAAGGCAGCCATCATGCGTACGGTAACGCATACTGTGACTCCTGGTCCTAGTAATCCCAAGACATTTAGTGATGCTGAGGTTCTTCTGTTTAACACTCCTTTATCCAGTAAAGGTTTCTTGACAGCTGCACCTTCTTTTAGAACCATAGTGTTCTCACAGTGGAAGGATGAACAGATACACCTGTGATTTTTTTTCAGATCTGAGGCAAAAGTGGAGCTCAATTTTCTCCTCTCTCTCAAAGAATCATCTCATGAAAAATTAAATAAATGAAGTATGAGCTCTGACTTTAGCACGGCACAGTGTATTCAGTCAATACAGTTACTGCTCAAATTAAGCAAACTGGTGGTGCTGATGTAATACTGTTGCCGATCATATTGGATTGAATAAACTCACCAGCGACTTTAATGCTGTGGCACAATATCTCCATTAAGATCTGAAACTCCACAGCAATAAAAACAGACGCTCAGTCCCTGGACTGATTCAGCAGAGGCCTGCAAACAGAAGATGAAGTAGAGGTGCTCCTGCTCCGCTGCAGGTATGAGCGCTACTTTTCCTCTCCGTCTGTGATGTGTGCCGTCAGAAAGCCGGAGCCTTGCCCGGCCCGAGGCAGATGAAAGCCGGCGCGGGTGAGCACACCTTCAAAGAGTGTCGGCGCAGCTCTGAGAGGAGCTGTCCCTGCCAGTGTGAGCGTGTATGAAATCCCCCGGCTTCTCCAAAGCAGGATTCAGGAAGAGAACAGTGCCTTAAATTTGATCAAAGCCCTTGGACTGAGAGGCTTGTAAGGCCCGGGGTGGGTTCTGCCCAGCCCTTTCCATGCTTTTGTCATCTGTCTGTGCAGGGGCTGGAGAGGCTGGAGGGGAGGAGTGCAAGAAAGCTGACAGAAATTGATTTGGACGAGCCTCTGACACCTTGGACATTAAGCCAAACTGTCATTTCATCATACGCATAGACTTCTAACTCTAAGGCATAATAGTTTCACATTCGGACCATCAGCTGATGTCAACAGCATGACTACGTCCAATAGTGTCAAGGTTTTTTTTTTCTTCTGAAGGTGTCGAAGTAGGGCTGACCCAAACAGCTGTTTACAGACTTGAAAATGTTTTGTTCATAAACAGACTCAAAAAAGAGTCTTCTAGAAACCTTCTAAGATAACCTTAAACATGTTAAACATAAAAATGAATACCAGTGTAATTGGTTTGGTTATGTTTAGTCATGATGCCTACATGCCCACGTTGGCCAAAGTAAAGTGGACCTGCATGTGGAACTGGAGCTCTCGGGAACCTCCGTGCTACCCTTATTGTTGGATTCACAAACACATTTAGAATTAAATTTGGATCAGCAAACACTTATTATTGATTATTTCGTTTTAATAATTAAGAGCTTATTATTAAGTTGCAGAAATATTTGTTTTTAAACATTGAGTGCATTTATATGCACTTAATAGTCTGATCATAATAGGAATTCTGCAGTTTTATTTAAATAGCCATGTAAACTGTGTTTCCTCAGATCGGATTGAATCTCAGAAATCTAATTTAAAAATTCCAATAGCGTTAGCCCTGGGACTTAGAAGCCTCTCAGTAATCTGACTTTTCAGTGCATGTATACCCTTACTCTGATTTCTTTCCCCTTTCATAGTCTACACCTGTGCGAAAACAAAAAGTGGTAGTGAAAAAAGCTAGCAGCTTTTAACACAGCTATTACGAGATTGCAACCAAATACTTTTGGAGCCACTCTGAAACCAAATACATGCTTGACGAAATTAAGGACTTAAATATTCTTCTATGATATATGTTGATGTTTGCCACTAAAGTGACATGTTGATGTTTAAGTTTACGTTGCATTTCAGTCACATCTCATTATGTGAGTTTACTGGCCAGTTGCAAAGCAGAAATTTGATTTTTGCCTGACTCATGTAGTTCAAGAGTTTTCCTGTAATCTGATTACCCAAGAGCATGTGGACGAATTGATCAGATTACTAACAAAATTTTATTTTCTGTAGTAATGAGATAATAAACTGCATGTAAAAACACTTACTGCAGGGCAATAGCTGGTGTAGACATTAGGTCTAAGGGTTAAAGTCACTTTCAGTAATATAAATTCAATAACAATCATGCTGTCCATCATCCCACTACTGGCTCCATATTATCTTGCAGAATCAGAAAATCTATGCAAAATTCCAATACCGTTACCAAGAAATGTATGGAATGCTGTATATCAGCCATGTCTCCATCTCAATAAGTCTGCTTCTCGCTTGGCATTATAGTAACTCAAACCAAATCAGTTCTTCTCAGTTCTTATCACTCTATCCTCACTCCCTGCCTTACTGCATATGGACTGTCATGTCTATTCTTACAGTCTGAGGGACATCAATACAGTTCAGTGGTGCCATTTTAGTGCTGTGACTAGTGGCCACTTGGCTGCTTTCAGCAGCAGTTGTAGTGGATCTCATATCAGTGCTGAGTCTGGGTGATTATTATCATTAATTCAAGAGCCCTTAGAGGTTTCACTGCTTCACTGAGCACACACACAATCTTCCATTCAGCCACGCGTTCGGCCATGGTACACACAGCCATTAGTCAGAAAGAGCATTTCGCACTTAGGCAAGAATACAGAAAAGACCCCACCGAACCTGGATTTGATGTGGCATGAAATATAGGCCAGTATTAGTTTGCATACTGCCTTTGAAGGTGGTACTCACATGGCATGGATCTCTCTAGGCTGTAAACAAAAACAGGCTAGCGATGATTGCAGGGGAATAGTACTTGCGATGATTTGAGTGGTGATATGGCTGGTGTAAACTGTGATGCATCAGTTCTGATAAGATGCTTAATTGTTCACTGCAGTTAGATTACAACCATCTCAGGTACAAGAGGCTGGAGTGGTCCTGATGCAGCATAAATCATCCTGTCTGTGAAATGGCATTAGGGCCTTAAACTGAAATATTAACCCATATCAGAGACTCCTCAGATGCTTTCCTAAATACAGCAGTCTCTTTCTGGTTGATAACGGTTAGTATGGGTTTTATGTATGAGGCTGCCACAGCAGGTACACTGTAAGGACAAAAGTGCGTGGACACCTTACCCTCACATCTGAATAAGCTTGTTGAGCATCCAGTGCCAGCACCATGGGCATTAATATGAAGCTGCTTCCTTTGCAGTTATAATAGCCTCCATCCTTTTGGGAAGGATTTCCAAGGTTTGGAATGTGTTTATGGCAATCTGTGCCCCTATAGTCGAAAGTGCATTTGTGAGAACAGGCACTGATGTTGAAATTCATCCCAAATTTGTGGGGTAGAATTGAGGGGTCTATGCAGGAGTTCTTCCACTCCAAACTCATCAGTCCATGTTTTTATGGACCTTGCATTGTGTATGTGGGAATAGAAAAGGGCCTTTTCCAAGCTCTAGAGCACACATTTCCACTGCTCCAGTGGTTGCGTGCTTTACACCACTCCACCCGACGCTTGGCATTGCACGTAGTGATCTTAGACTTGTGTACAGCTGCTCAGTCATGAAACTCCAAATGCAAAGTTCTTATGCCGATATTGCTTCCAGAAGCAGTCTGGAACTCGGTAGTGAGTAATGCAACAGATTTTTTTGTGCACTACATGATTTAGCACTTAGCAGTCCAGTTTGTGAATTTGTGTGGTCTATCTCTTCTAGATGCTTGCAGTTCACAATAACAGAACAGTTGACTGGAAATTGACTTGTTGCAAAGGTTAGGGTTAGGGTTAGGGTATAACCCATTCTTTATTCAGTGTTTGTCTGTGGAGATTGTATGGCTGCTAATTGTATGGTATGCAGTGGATGTTTCTGAAACACCTGAATCCAGTAATTAGGCAAGATGTCCACATAGTTTTGGCCATATGGTGTACATTTACTCTAAACATCTTTCTCCTTGTCTGCATTTCCAAAGTCATGAGTTGTTTTTGTGTGTCTAGCTCTTCTCAAAATGCTCAGACTCAATGGAACTTTGTTGAATAGGATTGTGTCAATAGAAGTGCTTGTTTTGGACTTGTTTTGTTGTTCTGTTTAATTGGTCTGTCTCACTGTTTGGTCAGCTCTGTTTTCCTTCACTCAGTAACTGCAGTAGTGCCGTATTTTTCTCAGCATTTCTCCCCTTCACTGTGCGTTTGGGCTTTTACCTGCTGTTTTCTTCGTTGGCAGCACGTGTAGGGGACCTATACCGTGATAAGGCGGTAGTACAGGAATGATTCTGTGTTTATTTTTAATGATCACTCTCTTTTCCTACAGAAGTTCCGATGGCCAGCCTACGTCAGTGAGTCAAAACAGGATTACAGGATTGCATTTTTTTGTAACAGCAGAAATACAGGGCCTCTGCTTGTAATGGCAGCTTTCCAAATGGTCCATTTCATTTCAGTTCGGCCACATGGTGCTTCTCTGTCCAATTACTATTTTCTTTTTCCAAGACATCAGCTGGCTCACAAATACAAGAGGCATCATGAATCTGAAGAGCCATTAATTTTGTTATTAGAACAGTTGTGCTCATTTGTGATATGTTCATTAGCATGGAAGGGTATGGCTATTGACACAATTAAGGCCTGCGAGAGTTCAGGAGGAAAGGATGGAACTGAAGGATTATGATCATTATTAGGTCTGGTTTATTTAGGTCTGGTGTATTTGGTCATGCAGTGGCTATGAGCAGATTTGTTTCTTGATTTGTTTGTTTGTTTTTATTTTTAATGGTGAATCAGTTTCAGTGCATGAGATCAAGCTCCATCTTACCAATACATCATTTACATGTCATTTACATAAAACACAGATGTAATGCAGATGTTTCGGGCGGGAGCCACTCAAATGGCATTCAAGCGCCGATGAACCAATGGCTGTGCTCAAAGTGAGGTCAAACAGGGCGTGCACTGCTCACCCTACTGACCAAACTTTATAGCATTACATTTTTGCAGTAGTGTTGATTCTTTTTAAGCTTTTACTTTTTTTCGCTAATGGATCTTATCAGATTATGCATTTTTTCTGATATATGATCCAGTGAATTTGGCCAGTATCAGACCAATAATGATACTAAGTATTGTATTGGTGCACCCCTAGTTGTACCAGTTTGCTTGTGAAACAAGTACATCCATTTTCATACTAAATGAGCACAAATTATCAGTATTCTTACTATTTTCTGCTTACTCACTCACTCATCTTCTAAACCGCTTCATCCCTCTGGGTTGTGTGGGCTGCTGGAGCCTATCCCGGCATTCAATGGGCAGAAGGCAGGAAACACCCCGGACAGGCTGCCAATCCGTCACAGGGCAGACAGACAGTCATACACATTCACTCACACACTCAGCCCTTAGGGGCAAACTAGCATCTGCAATTCACCTAATCGCATATCTTTGGACTGTGGGAGGAAACTGGAGCGCCCGGAGTAAACCCACACAGACACGGGAGAACATGCAAACTCCACACCTCTTGTTGCTATGGATGACATTGATCATAGTTTTGGTTAGATGACCAAAGAAATCATTTTCTTCTACTTGTTGAACTGTTGTGCTCAGTTTGACTCCAGACATGGGCTTGATTGTGAAACTGGTGAATAACTGTCGGTGAAATGTGCATGGCCTCATTTCATGATCAGAATTGACTGCATTCAACTTTGATGTAAAAGCGGCAGCGTTTTATGGTCATCAGGAGCTTCCACTCCATTAGAACCTGTTGCTCTGTACGGGATGTAGATTACTCAAAGAAGGAATGATTGTGGCCTACAAGTGTTCAGATGTAAGAATTGTGTTGGGTCTGTTCTTTAATCTGTTTCTGATTCATTTCGGCTGATTATGCCCAGTGGCCTGCATTAATTCCTCCGCTTGCAGACAACAGAGCAGAAGAGGCTCAATCACATTCAATCACTGATCACCACCGGCTGTAATTAAATTTTGCCTCGTAACAATAATTACTCATGTGTGCTTTATTATTTCGTCATTGTGCAAATCATTAAATAAGCCTTGTTTCAGTCTAGTGTCTGGTGGCTATGTGGTGAAACAGAGATGATGAGCTGCTGTCTGGGACTGGGTGTGCTGTCAAATCGTTTGGGTGTGACTGAGTATGATGTGAGTCAAACAGTCATGCCTCTCTCAGGCCAGAACTAGCACCCTGCGGCTGGCATTTCACAAGGGCAGAAGAGCAAGCACAACACGGGATCCCAAACAGACCATGGTATGGCAAGGATTTGCTGCAGTGCTGGTGTTTTTGTAATTTTGTATGAGTCTAGAGAAAACAATCCATCACAGTTACATACCATGAGCATTTACTGCCATGAGTTTGCTGTAGCCTCTTTCTGCAAACACCCCCTGACCCCCACCTCGCCCCGCCCCTTTCAGAAAGGAAATCAAACTTTTAATTGATACTTAATTTACATAACTGATATTTATTTGATACAATCGAGGACAATATGACCTCCTGAAACTCTCTGAGCCAGAGTAACTAGGACACTGTTAACCTCCCTTTGTGAAATGATGTGACTCTGTTTTGAGCTGCTAGTAAGCAATGAGTGAGAGGAATAAGAACCCCCTGCTGTGAATTCATACCTCACCTCAAAGACTGTTGTGCTGAGACAAAAAGCGGACAGTGCAAATACAGCTTATACAGCATGCAATTGCCAACATACACTGCATGGCCAAAAGAAGTCACACACTCTGATCTTGTTGGACTGCCTTAGCTTTGATTACGAGTCCCATTTGCCATGGCATAGTTTTGACAGCCTTTTGCAATGTCACAACATTTACTTCCGTCCAGAGTAGCATTCATTTTTGACCAAGATCTCACAATAATGACAGAGTCAAACCAGCACGTCCCAGACACTTTAAATGGGGTTAAGGTCAGGAATCTGTGGTAGCCAGCTCATGAGTGTAAATGATTCCTCATGCTCACTCTTTCACAATTAGAGCCAGATGAATCTTAGCATTGTCATCCAGGAATCTACCTGTGCCATTTTGTGTTGTGGCTATAACATTGCCGAGCCTTGACCTGACCAACTAAAGCAACCCCAGATTATAACACTGGCTCCAGAGGCTTATACAGCGGGCACTGTGCATGATAAGTACATCGCTGTGCTTCCCCTCTTCCTGATGTGCCCATTGCTCTGGAATTGGGTAAATCTGAACTCATCAGACCGCATGACTTTCTTTCATTGCTTCAGAGTCCAATATACAACAAATAGAAACCTTTTTTTTCAGATTAGCCTCAATAACAAATGGTTTTCTTATAGCCACACAGCTGTTTAGTCCCAGTCCTGTGAACTCCCATTGCACTGTGTGTGTGGAAATTCTCTAACCTTCTATTACACAAAGCCTTGAGCTCTGCTGTACCTTTTTCACCAACTTCACCAAGCGTTTAAATGTATTCTGATCATTTGAGATTTCTGACTGCATTTCTTCTAACTTCACAGATTTCCACTCATGTGCTCACCATACAAAAAAACTAGTCACTTTAAGGTGGTAATTAGTCAGTTAGTCAGGTTAAGGTGGTAGTAACTTCAGGCTCCTGCAGATGGCATTGCACAATGATGATGGGGCTATAAATACCTGCAGAATGTGCAACGGGATTAATAGATTGAGAAGAGGTGGTACAGTGCAGTGAATGTCTTGTTTGATGTGTGGAAAATGGATCAAAAGCAGATGTTAATGATTGACTAAAAGGAGTGATCATACGGGTCTACCAACAGGGGCGACAATCCCTGTCTACAGGAAATCCTCCTCAGCATTGTTCTAGGGAAGGCATCCACCAAATCTGGCCCAACTGTGCAATTCTTCAATGCAAGAGTGCCTGAACATTGATGTCCCCTACATCCAGAAACTTGTCAAGACCATGCCAAATCAAATCGCAGCAGTTATTTGTAGTCGTGGAGGTAATACATACTATTAGACATGTTTTATTCACAGATGACAAATTTTCCGGTGAACTTATATACATAAATCTGCAAAAAAAAACTATCAAACTTGCATTGCTTATATACCGATATACTTATATATGCAACATTATTCCAGAGTTAAAGAACCATATAAGAAAGTGATCTTCAACCGACTGAGCTGTGAGTGATCATAGGAGTTTGCAGTGAGCCTGTCTCCACTAAGCTCATAAGCAAAACAGATTTATTTTTAAAATGCATGTCAAGAAATGTCAACCATGCTTCACCACCGGTAAACTGTTTGCAGATTCTTCCTACCATATTTAATTTGAATGTATCATCATGGTGTAAGACTAGTACTCTTCCGCTTGGTTCCTATTCTCAGCATGAATGTGAGTGTTGGTGGTATGTGCTGTCCATTTCTCACCCTGCCCTCCGGAAAGACAAATGCTTCCAGTTGTTTGTTGCAAAGCCAGAACAGACAAACAACACAGTCATTATTTTGCTGCTCATGTCAGGCTGTGAAAGGGTGGATGGAGCTAACCCAGGGTTTTTTATTGTCTGCGTGACGTACACTGCGAAGGTATGCACAGAGCTGTATTTGCTTCCAGGGCAACAATTCCTGTATCCAAAATACACTGTGGGTTATAATATAGAGGCCTGTGCCGGAAGTGGAGCAGCTGAGGGTCTCACAGGACTGAGAGTTATGTAACTGTGGGATTTAAGAGAGGCCTGCAGTGTGTAGAGTGCAGTAATGAGTACAGATTGCCAGCCTTGTAAACAAACATGACTTAGAAATCACATTTAAAGCAAAGCCACACATTCTCTTATGGGTTAATGATAAAGCTGCAGGCCTCTTGTAATGCCACAGTCTCTTTGATTCCAGCTCCTCGTGAATCTGGTCACTAATGGTGGTCATTTGATGGTGGTTGCGTTTTCTAAAAATAATTAATTATTTTTCATTGTTCAGCCCCACAAATTACAGTGCAGTACATTCAGTCATTCAGTCTTTCGTTCATCTTCTAAACTGCTTATCCTTCTGGGTCACAGTAGGGTACTGGAGCCTTTCCCAGTGCTCACTGGGTGAATGGCAGGAAACACCCTGGACAAGTCTATGTAATACAGTGCAGTAAAATATTTTTATGCTACGTAACTTATTGAATTCTTATTTTCTGTGTATTTCGGAAGTATTTTGTAACAAATTGCTATCATTTCAATTACACTCATCATCAAAAGAATGGCTGCCCCCAGAATGAGGTGTTGGATATAAAGGTTACCAGGAACAATAAATGATAACAAATTTATACTGATATGGGTATCATTTTTTGAGCTACACATACAGAAGTAATGCCTCAGTATGGTGTCGGGTCGCCATGTTTGCTAATGCAACATGCCAAACATTTCGGCATGGAGTTGTAGAGGTTCCTAATGGCGTCCTGAGATTATCCATTCCATGCAGCTTGGTGCTTTCACACATACATTCGTTGGTTGGCTCCCCCAAAACAAAAACGGGAAACTTGAATCATTTGCATGTCTCACAATATCAAACCTACTCACCAAGTTTCGTTCCTGTTGGTTGATTCCTTCTGGGTGCAGCTATTCTTTTGTTGATGGGTGTGTATTACACATTGTTCGAGTTTTAAGAGATTTTTGCAGCTTTAAATGTCTGTCGAACTACATTCAGCCTCAGGCCTAAAAAAGGAATATGCTGATCTTCTTAAGAAATTACATTTTATTTGTAATCGCAATGTTTGCCAGGAAAATGCCAATTAAATAAGTGTTGTAGAGCTGTGTTTTGACAAGAACCTGGCAATACAATACATATGATAAAGAGGCTATGATTCAGTTTATTGTGATATATGGCAATAATGCAAGCAGGGTGATATATTGCAGTTGTTTTAAGAAAATTGTCATAGTATAAAACCTGTAGCTACTCATTGAGGGTTGCTAATGCTAAAGTTAACGGTGTGTTCGCACACTACCTGTTTACACTGGAATGGAAAAGTCCAGCAGTTGATGATGGATTAAAACATGTAGTGATCAGGGATGTAAACACAACACAAAATGAGCCACTGTGTGCCATCAGTCGAACCAAGCTACTAACAAAATAATCAATACTGTGTTTCTGAGGTGTATAAGGGAGTAAGTGTATTGTTGCATTTATCATATTCAGGATAGTCTGGAATAGTAACAGGATCTCATCTGTGGATATGCTAACCCCCCTTGCCGGATTACCTTCAAGCTGAAGGAAAACACTGGATTTCTCATTGTCCGTGCTTGTTTTTTTTTCCTGCTGAAGTGTTTTGTACATGTGGTGTCACATGAGCATTCTCTATTGTTTAGTGCCTGCGTGGAGCTGTTTGGCTGCGTAAACAAGCAGTCCAAGATTGCACAGATAAGCCCTCCTTCCTCTTTTTTTTTTTTTTAAGGTTACCTTGTGCTCATTTGCTGTGTGCCCGTATTTGTGTTCATGCTTATCACGTGTCAGTTTAGGCCTCATCTTCCCGTCCTGAATCTCCGGAGAAGACAAAGTAATGAGATTAGACTGGAACATGCTTGCAGTTTCTGATTCATATCTGGCCTCAGCACTCGCCTGCTAAACCCATAACCCCCCACCCCACCCCCCATGCAGGATTAAAATGCTCTCGGGACATATGGCTCATTTAGCAATCAATATCCAACTTACACTGTATACTTTACTGCCAGAATGTCATAATAAATAACATTCATTTTCATTGCCTTGACTCCAGGCATTTTATTTCTTTATTTATTTATATATAGCTTTGTTCTGTCTTAAAATGTACAAATTCCCTCATGAAAAATACTTACAGTTGGACCTTAAAACCACTGTGATTGTACCTTTGAGGGTACATATATATTGTTTGTACCTTGATTTGTGAAAAATATATCTGCTTGCACAAATAGTAGGTTTGACATCACGAGACATGCGAGTGATTCAAGTTTCACGCTCGGTGGCGCATGTGACATAAGCAAGGATGGGCCTTATTACCGGTCCTGATTGGCCGAACAGCCACGGTTGTGGACATTCAGCAAGCTGTGATGCCCTCCATGAGTCATCCTGTTAGTACCAGCACCATTGGCAGACGGCTGCATGATGCAGGACTACATGCCCACAGACCGTTACGTTGACTGCCCTTAACACCACATCAGCGTCGCCAAAAACTGCAATGGTATCATGCCAGACTGTCATGGAGTGACTCAGAATAGCAGCAGGTCATCTTCAGTGATGAGTCCCACTTTCGTCTTGGTGGAAACGACCAACTGTGACTCTGTATGTGTAGCTCAATAAATATTGCCCATATCAGTCTAAATTTTTCATTGTTTATTGTTCCTGGTAACCTTTATCTTCCTTCCTAATTGCAGCCCGACTCTTCCTTCTGGATGCACTTTATTGATAATGAGTGTACACTGGCTTTTTTGCTGTTGTTTGCTGTTGATCTGGAACCGCAAATTACTGTGACAGTAATGCAACTACTAGAAATATTTCAGTGGATTTTGTACAGCGGATCTGCTAATAATCCAGTGTGACTTCATGTGCTATGCTTAACTCATTCACACATGAGGATCCTGCACTCGCTCACGTGAAGCTTTGCATATGTTTGTGTGTTCGAGTGCGCTTCGCTGCATGTTAAGTACCACATGCATGCTTTAGAGGGTCATCGTTAGGGCAATGGTTGTCCTCGGCCTACCAAAGCTCTCAGGGTTGCTCTGCTAATTACCCGTTCTTTAAATGGTTGGCTCTCGAGAATTCATTACCCAGGTCCTCATATGCATCCACTCCGGTTAGATCTGCGCTGAACCGTTTTTTATTGACAGGATGGTAGGAGTGTCTCGTGCCTCCTAATGACCTGTGTTGCTGCCTGTCCTGTCTGCGAATGAAATTATAGGTGCTTTAAAGATAAGGTCTCTATCGACTCGACCCTTAAGAGGTTTTGTCCTTTAGAGAATCACTCAGTCTTAAGTGACAAAGGCCCCACTCCTAAGACATACATTAGCACCCAAGGCACTTTCACTAATAGAGGAGGATCTGCGAATGAACAGGGCATCATTCACCATCAGTGACAGCATTGTGTTGCAGACGGGTTTTGAATGGCTCACTCATAAGAATTTTTTAGAAGTTTAAAATTAGGTTAATGCATGGGTCTAGAGTTATTTAAGGTTATTTACTATGTTATTACATTGTAATAGATGATAATAACATTGTTATACAGATTGAGTTTTCATTCACACTTTAAATAATGAAATGTTGGATTTACAGAAAAATGTCATGTCCCATGCAACTGTGTTAAGTAGCTTTAAAGACAATATATTGATTGAATAAAACATACTTTCCAAATTAAAAGAAAGTCACACTAAATTGATTTGTGTAAATTATAACGGATGGGTTATTTTTATGGATTACCCAAAAATTATATGTTGGATTTAATTAAAAATATTATGGTGGCTCCATGCAGCTATGTTAAGCAGCTTTTAAGATGCTCTTTTGAGTAATATGTACTCAGTGAATTCAAATACATCACACATACATTTTAAAGGACTGGACTGATCATTATTATTCGTTACTCATATTCAACCTAATGTGGCTATGTTCTACTAATTAAAGTAGAAAACGTTAGTTGGTT
>CM067485.1:10895588-10994580 GCA_034552555.1 Semaprochilodus insignis
ATTAGGTCCTAACCCGAATAAGTCATTTTTTAGGTTGAGGATAAATCTAATTAATTTGCTTGTAACAAAAATTTATTTAGGTTGGACCAACGAAACACTTTTTAGGGTGTATGGTAGCTTGTCAACAGCATCTTGGCTAGGCAGTTAAATGTGGAATACGAGAAAGAAGCATGAACAATAGAAGACAGGCCAGGCGGACAGACATCACAAAGATGGTGAGTAAAAACAATAAAACAGTATACAAATACATGACGGCAAGAGCCAGTGGGAAAGATGTTGAGTTTTGCTCAACAAGATTACACTGATCAAACAAACACTTATGAAGTAAATCTAACAGTTCATTTCATTTCATTGAAACAATACAGCTGACTCAGTTTCACTGGCTTAAAAACTGATTAAAACCAACAAAATAGAGATTTAATTTATTGGAGTGCTTGTATAATTCAAGTTTCATAAGGTTGTAACCTGCACTTATATATGCTTTCTGTATCTTTCAGTGTAAAGCAATGACAAAAACATGCCAGAACTGACAAAACCACACAACAATACATATTCTTCGACTTACAAACACAGTAGAACATTTTTTAACAGAATTTCCCAGCTTTGTTCTTTCACAGAGCGATGAGTCATATAATAATAATTCATATAATTTACAGCATTCTTTTGTTTTCACCTGTAATAACTCTTGAGGGTTAACACAAATTCACAAAGGGTTGACACAAATTCACAAAAACACAAAGAGCCACTGTTGCATGAAGCTGTGAAGATTACAGAACAACAGCTCCTGGACGTTGGCAGGGAGTTTTTACAGCCTCTGAGCTCACCTGGTTCTATAAATGAGGAAATGCAGCGTGCGGTCCAGAGCAGTGGTCAGACCATTTAACAAGTGCTATTAATGGTTTTAATGCCTGCTGCTATACAGCCTAAGTATTCTGCCAGATGGACTTTTCCATCAAAATAAAGGCCAGAAAACCTCTGCCCGGCACAATCATCGGCGTCTCACATGGCCCACCAGCGAGATGGCTCTTGGACTTGTTGCTCCATTAAAAGTGCCTGGTGATCCTATCCCTTCTGACAGCTTACAACAGACATTTAGAGCAAACCCTCTTGTAGCGATAGCCACTCGTGCACAGCATGTCAGGACTCAGCAGGTTTTGACTGCAGAGCATTTGTTCTCTGAGACTTCTGTTTGTTCCCTGTAAAGGTTCACTTAGTCCATTTAGTCGACTTACAAAGTTGTGTGGGATTACGCAGAAAAAAGAGTCATAGTTCAATTTTACATGAGCATTTTCCAACCTCTCTTTATTTCTCAGTGCTGTCCCTTTAAGACTGATATATGTATATGAGATATAATAGGCTATGCTGTTCAAACTGCAGTCCAGACTGAAACTCCTAATATCTTCCTTGTAAATGGGCGGAGCACATATGTGTGTGTATAAAATTATGTTCCCTAACTAAAGGTACTGATTCCGAGCTGGGCTGTCCAGAGTCCTTTCTGTGTGGAGTTTGCATGTTCTCCCCTTGTCTGGGTGGGTTTCCTACAGGTTCTCCAGGTTCCTCCCGTAGTCCCAAGACATACAGTCAGGTGAACTGGAGATGCTAAATTGCCCCAAGGTGAAACTACATGAGTGAATGTGTATGTCCGTCTGCCTGGCCTGTGATGGATTGGTGGCCTGTCCAGGATATGTCCTGCTTTCCGCCCGAGCACTGGGATAGGCTTCAACACCTTTCACGATCCAGAAGGATAAAACGGTTTAAAAGATCAGTGAATAAATGGACTAAAGGTACTGAATACGTGCCCTTGAGGGTACTACCACAGTGATATAAGGCGTCTTCTCCATTGACAGTTTAGGACCTTTTTCACAAGCGGCATTTACAGGCATTTTAGGCATTTAGCTGACGCTCTTATACATAGCGACTTACAAAGTTATTCATATTACAAGTAGGCCAGTGCAGTGTTAGGAGTCTTGCCTAAGGGCTCTTATTGGTGTAGCTCAGCATTTGCTACCTAGACTGGGATTCGAACCCCCATCTCCCACATGGGGTGGTAGCTCCCTGGTGGGTAGAGGTGTTAACCCCTGAGCCACACCAACCAACCTTTTAGTCTGAGAGTGTATGTTTTGGAACTTTAACATTGTTTAGATGCTACATCAACTCTTATTTTGTTGCGCATTACATTGTGCATTGTTATCCGATGGTATATTGTTCTTCTTCTCCTTCTTCTTCTTTTTCTTCTTCTTTTTCTTGGTACACATTTTTGTCCACTAACTAGTCCTGCAGTTGTTGACAACATTCCAACTCCAAATTGTTCAGTCTGATTGAGAATGGTGTGCGTGCATAAAGTTTTTTGATTGGATGTACGGTTTCTGCATAGCAATGGACTTTTTCTGAATTTTTTCCCATTAAGAATGAATGGGATGGAAAAGTGCAAGCCCATGTATTTTACTTCTACTCAACCCAGAGACACCATTTCTGATACACCATCTCAGGACAGACCCCCAAGCCCGAATCCAATTGGCCCACACTCCTCTATGTGTCGTTTATTCACCCCTTAGTACCATAGTAACCACAGCCTAGCAGGAGGTGGGAACCATTTAAGCTTCGCAACATTCCGTGTTTCCTTTAGGAAATGCACTTCTCTGGTTATTTTAAAAATATGAATGTTTTGTCTTTCTATGGCTCTTTAAACCTTTAAAAGATGCTTTACAAACACCATGGAGACCCACCAAGATTGTACGACAATTTGTCACCTCAGCAATCATTAATGACTGTGGATATTTTTAAGCACTCACCTCATTTTGGTAATTATTTTTTATTTAGTAGTCATTATTTTCTTGACTGGTTACCCCCCACCTCAGTCCACACCAGTGCGACCTGCTGTTGTGTAAATTGCTTTTAAAAGGAAAGCGATAGTGCCATTAACTGTTTTAATTAAGGCCTCCTCCTCATTTGTCTCCGATTTTTAAGCCCCTTTACGTGTAGGCTGTTGCGATGCAACTGAATGGATTACCCAATACGAGTGCAGTGCAGATCATTACATGCTCTCTGCTCACCAGGATGAGTGATTCATTATCCACCTCACCAGCAGAGGTATGATTGGAAATTCAATTAGATGATGCTTACCGCTAGGCTTTTGCTTTGTCTATACATCTTTTACTATTTTACAGGCTCAACAAGGGTTTCCAGTTATTGGTAATAACTCTTATCATTCAGAATCTGTTAAGATACTACTCTGTTTTCGTAGACCACCCAACATATATTCCTGGGTGGGCACTTTATCCATTTAGTTTTGCTGCTGGGGCTTGCTGAGTTGACACAGTACTTCAAAATATCACTCCAGAACGTCTTTTGCTGAAAAACCCACCCGGCAAAATTTGTTTTGAATCTGCTGACTTCTTAGGAATTTTTCATCTTAAGAAGTTGCCCACTGCTTGATAACCCAGCGACACATGCTGCGAGCGTCGTCTTAACTTGAGATCAAAATGAAATCAGCGCTCTCCCACCTCTGTGATGATTCAGTGTTTACAGCCTGGTTTGTGGATGGAGCTACGGCAAGCGGGTCTATTGATCTTGTTGTGAAAAGAGAGCAGACGCTCTTGAAAAGGAGCGGGGAAGTTAAGTCCCTGGCCGAGCGCACCTGTTGTGCATAGCCTACATTCTGGGATGAAAGTGAATGGGGTGGTTTGGTAGAATGGGATCTGTGGTCCATCTGTCTTCGGTGTCTAGGTTTGTGAAAGAGCCTGAACAAACTAGTAACCCTGTCTGTTAAATAGTGTAGGCATTGTGCATTGTGGAGTCATGTGGTGTCAGCCAGATTCTGGTAATTATCTTTCACCTTTACACGTCAAACATCACTTATTAAAATGCAACTATTTATGTGCTATCACAGTTTTTGCAGGCGAGGTGAACTGATTTGACCAATCACAGTTGTCATCAGGTTATTAGAGCCAAATGCTACAAACTATCATATTGGCAAATTTTAACAGTGATTTTAAATATGCCATTTGCACATCATTGTCTAGGTTTTTGGTCTATGCCCCTTCAAAGTAGACTGGTGGCTGGAAATAACTGTCCAACAGAGTTGCCAAGATGGCTTCCAAATGAGCAGCCTTCCCATTAAGTCCTTTAACCCTTTAACATCATCTCCTTTAGCATAAAGAAACAGGCTGTTGGTAAGGCATGTTTTTTTGAAAATTATTTTACCTTTATTAGACTTCTCTCTGTTCATCAAAACCTCTAAACCTATAATATGGAAATAAAATAAGCTTACCTCCAAAAAAATTCCACCAAAAACAAGCAACATATGTGGAGAGGTTAACTTGTTGCTTGCTTCCCCAATGGATGAGAGAACAGAAAAGGTGTATCTACTGAAAGGCTCAGTGACCTCTACCTCTGCCAAAAGGTAGAGCTGGCACAATCAGGAGTCAAGTTCAACACCTTCTTCCTTAAGATATAGTGACTCAAAATGTGCTCTACCAAAAAGCTGAGTATTCTTAATGATTGGATCAAGTGGTTGCAGTGCTGAGTATATGCTCCCACTAATGCTACAGTAGTTTTGCTTGTTACTCTGCTGAATATGATTCTCTTATAATGTCACTGTACACCTTTTATTCTTGCAGTTTGCCACCTTAATAACATTGCCTGGTCTAGACTGGCCACCCCATTGAAAAGGTTATTCCCATCATTCCCTTAATAATATATACTATGTGTTTTATGTTTCGAATGTGTGCACACTAAACACAATACTTCTTCTACAGCTCAACAGTAGCAGGAAGCCCCAATTCCACAATTCCAATACATATTACCAGGGGTGGGACCACACAAAAAAGAGTGGGGCCAAACCTACTGCTTCAAAAAAACAAAGAACTAATTAACTAAAAAACTCCATACAGCACATCATGACTGTAATATAGTAACATATCCCAATAAACCTTTTCTCAAACAGAGTATGTGCTTGTTTTGACCTTGCAGATTAGCTGGGTTTAGCTGAGACAATGGAAAGAAACTTTGCTATCTTACATTTCTGAAGAACATGTCTCAACTCTTGGTTTAGCAAGGTAACAGTACGAAAACACTGAAAATGAGGGTTAGTAAATATCACTTTGTTTGGTATTATAAACTGTGGTAAAGTGCATTGGTTTGTGTGTTGCTGTAAAAACATTTACAGGATTAGTCAGCTGCAGCAGCCCTCACACAAAATTACAAAGCTTTCACTGTTTGTTGTTCTTCTCAAGCGCAGCGCCAGAACTAAATCATGAGTGGGGCATTTGAAAACCCAGGGGCCTGGGGAGGGGGTGAAGGGTGGTTGAGAGTGCATCAGTGCAGCAGAAGACCAAAAAAACAGAAAACTGAAAAATGAAAATCTACAATACAGCTGTTCAAATGAGTCACACATTCAGAAGAGAATCAACAATAGAGTCAGTTGCCAAAACTCGACCCATGTAGGACATCTGTCCACAGATTTATCTTTCCAAGACATCCCTAAAATGAAGCGATGCAGGGTATCCGTCCAATGTTTTTTGAGCATCAGTTGCCGGTAGAGAGATATTGTACAAAATAGTGGTTTTAGTGGGGCATGTTGATTGGGTGATGGGGCATTGCTCTCCTAAATGACCCTCCGGATGCCTGGCCTGGTTCTGCCCAACAGCTAAAATGCAGATTTTGTTTTGTGCTGCCACAGTTTGGCTGTCAGACCAGAGAGGTCTCCAAATCCTGTATAGTGTTGCTTGAATGTAGAATGGGGCTTATGCATGTCCTGACTGGGCATAGTAAAATACATTCATCATCATCAAATAGTTGCACCCAGTAGGAAGCAACTGACATGAATGAAACTTGGTGGGTAGTTTTGACACTGTGAGACATGTGAATGATTCAAGTTTCATGCTCGGCCACGCATGTGACATAAGCAAGGATGGGCCTTATCGCTGGGCCTGACTGACCCAACAGCCACGATTGCGGACATTCAGCGAGCAGTGATGCCCTCCATGAGTCATCCTGTTAGTGCCGGCTCCACTGGCAGACGACTGCATGACGTAGGACTACATGCACGTAGACTGCCCTTACAGCGACTGCCCTTAACACCACGTCATCTTTGCCAAAGATGGCAATGGTGTTCATCCAGACTGTCATGGAGTGACAGAATGGCATCGAGTCATCTTCAGTGACTAGCCCCGCTTTTGTCTTGGTGGAGATGACCAACGAATCTGTGTCAGGAGGCACCGTGGTCAGCGACAAGATTTGTTTGTTGTTACATGTCACACGTCCAGAAGGCCTGGTGTCACTCCACCTCCACCCCTACTGCAAAATCTGCAGGAACTGCGTGAGAATATTCAAGCTGCATGGGATGGATTATCGCAGGACAGTATTACAAACCTCTACAACTCCATGCCAAGGCGTCTGATATGTTGCTACCACCGTACTACCACACTACCACACTACCACCGTATGTGTAGCTCAATAAATATTACCCATATCAGTCTAAATTTATCATCATCATCATCATCATCATCATGTTCCTGGTAACCTTCCGATCTTCCTTCTGAATAGTATTGCAATCCAACACTTCCTTTTGGGTGCAACTTTTGATGATGAGTGTATATAAGCTTGTAAATTGTTTTCCATGTGCTACCATGTTTTCTATCACCATATAAAAGCACAGTACTGACTTTATTGTTGGCTGCACTGAGATAGTTAACCACTTGTTACTGGTTTCTGGTAATTAATAAATGATTAATAAGTATAAGGGGTCTTCAACCCAGTCTCTGAATGTATCAGCAGCAAAACAGCAGGTAAGACACGTCATACGGCATGAGTCATCCAGGTTCTGATTGTATTATGTCCACTCAGACCGTGCATTTCAAATCCTCTCCCATCACCTTCGTCAACGGAGTCAGTTCCATTAATGCCCCTGAGCTGAAAGCTGATCTGATGTGTGCGCTGCTTTTCCCCTGCATTATGGTGTGTACTGAAGCAGCGTGCCTGTGCTCATGTCACCCATCACATACATTCAGCAGACTTGGTGGTGATTGGGATAGCAGCGGGGGGGATGGGGGGTATTTGGTTGTGATGCACTTCCCTCTTAGATCTTCCTGCTGATGTGTTGATGATAATTTGTTATGTAAGCAGCACGAACGTCAGGTCTTCCTCTGCTTTTCCTGCTTCAGAGATAGAACACACCATCTCCCATGGCCATTGTGCACCCTGTCAACAGGAATTTTACCCTCATTCTGTCACTTGGCCCTTTTGCTTCTCCAACTGTTAATCAGCGCCCAAAAATATGTCAGCCTGCTGGAAGAAAAAAAGAGGAAAAAGAAAGAGAACGTCTGAAATGCTGTGTATTCATCACGTTGGAGAAGCACACAGGATGGAGCTGCTTGAGTGGGATGAGGGAATTCATCATAGAAGGAGAAGCGGCGGTGGCACTGTGCGTTAGCCGCTCAAAAAAGCGCCTTGCTCACAGAGAAACACAAATCTATTCTATTGTAAACACATATTCTCCACCCAAACCAGACCCATGAGCACTTTCAGCTTTGAAGGCTTTTTAATGCGGCTCTTGCCGACTGTGTCTTTCTGTTTCGTCAGCTTGCTTCAGTCGCCGGCTTTCATGTCTTTCATGTCCTATAATTGGAATTGTCGTGTCCACTCTGAGAGCTGTAGGTCTGGCGGGTTTGGCAGGTTTCCCTCCTGTAATGGGTGTGTCTCATGGCATGAAAATAACAGAGCCTTAATCACACAACTACATGACCACATACGACAAGGACAAGGTTGTTTTACCAGCATTCCTAAGTTGGTTCAACAACTCTACAGGACTATGCTCTTAAAAAGAAAGGTGCTAAATGGAGTTCTTTTGGAATGACACTATAGACAAACCACTTTTGTATACTGTACAAACGTTCTTTCATTTGAGTGGTTTCAACCTTACCTTGTAAAGTTTATTAAAGAACCATCTATAGACGTGTTTTATAGGGCACTGGTTCCCAAACCAGTAAGTCCTTAGTTTTTGCTTTAACTCAGCCCTCAGCACATCTCTGCAAGGTAGTCAGGGTTCTAAAAGGCTTGATTCAGTACTTGAACAGAGCAAATTAATTATATTAACCATTTAAACTCCAAGGGCCTAAAATTATAAAACATATACGTTAGTTTAGTAGTAATTATTAAATAAGTTATAGTATGTCAGATATAAATGTCCAAAATGTATTTAGATTGAGGCCAAATAATAACCACTTTTGGCTGTCTGAAGAATCTTTCAATTGAGTTTTAACTGCATTTCTTAAGAACCCACCCCAATGCTCTTAGGGGCAGTAGTTTTCAAACTAGTCCATGGATAACCGATGTAAGTCCACATTTTGGTTTGAACTCTGTCAGCTGAGCTGTCAACACATAAGATATGGAGGTTCTAAAAGATATGGAGGTTCTAAAAGGCTTGTTTCAAATGTGTTGGGTGTTAGAATAGGGCAAAAATTTGGACATGCTAGAGTGGAGTGAGGATGAAAAGTGGATGGAAAACATGCAAATGATAATTAATGTTGATCATTAAACTCTGTCATCATTGTGTCCTTTAAACTCTAAAGGTCTGTAACTTTGCAACGTATACACTGCTTTGATAGTAATTATCTGATAAATCATTCTATATTAAAGATACAATGGTGCAAAAAAAGGATTGAGCTGTTTCATTTGAATTTATTAGAGACACATATTGAAATGTTCGTAAGGACAGTAGTTGTCAAACCAGTCTTCGTTGCCCCCAGGCATATCTTTGCTAAAACCTAACTGTCAACAGATCTTTACCAGGTATTTGTGGTTCATGGCTGAGGTATGTTTGGAGGTAGAATAGAGCAAAAATGTGGACCAGTTGGAGGGTCCTGAGAAAAGATTTATGAACGTGGTCATTAATATTGGCCATTTGATTGCATTGTCATTGTATTAACCCTTAAAATTCTCAAAATGGGCCTGAATGTGTGACCACACTGTCCATTCCTAATTCTCATAATGACATAACTTATACGTTAATTCTATAGTAGTTACATAGTCATTAACACTATATTAAAACTAAAGGATCCAAAAAATGGTTATTAAGAACCAGGCTACAGAAGAACTAGTTTGTGGCTCCCTAAAGAACCTTCCCTTTAACTGGTTGACTGGCTTTTCTTTTAAAAACACCCACAAGGTTCTTAAAGGCTTGGTTCAGGTATATTGGATGTTAGGACAGAGCAAAGATGTGGACTGGCTGGATGGCCCTGAGAGCTGGTCTGAAAATTGAAACTCTTTCAAAAATGTTTTTCATGTTGGTCTTTTGATTTATATTTCCATTATATCGGCCTCATTACATTGACCTAACTAAACTCAAAGTGTCTGCTGATGGGAAGACACGTCAATTTCCAACTCTCAAAATATATCAAGTAATTCCGAGAAAGTACAAAAAATACAGGGTCCGAAACAGTTTATTTGGAGCGACGCCACAGAAGAACTACCTATGGTTGCCGACAGAACCTTTGAATTAAGTAGTTTTAACTGAGACTTGTCCATTGAAAGGTTCTTTGGGGAGCTAAAAGTGGCTGTTGAATGGACTCTCTCCAAAGAACCCTTTTTGGCCCATTTATTTTTTAAGAGTAAAGTTCGTAAAGGACTAAAGGACCCATATCCTAGAAGGCAAGGGCAAACCTCCATCTCAGTATGCGCTGACACGGGTCGTAATGCGCTTTGACTTTGATAAATGTCCCTGCCACCGGGGTCAGTTGTAATTCTGAGAGGGTGAAGGCCCCTGAGCTCCGAGCACTAGGCTGAATGCTCACAACTGTAGTTGTAAGAGCGTCGCATGGTTTCGTCTCATATGCACTGTGCATCAGAACCAGCAGCGTTTGTCACAGTCGGAGCCGTGTTGTGACTGCAGTGTGTTTGAGTGTGAGCGCTATGTTTTGGCCTTGAGTCAGACAGAGTCGTGTCATACTTCGGAGAACAGCGCACGCACACAATGACCTTATCCTGAATACGCTTCTGAGGGAGCTCCCCAGCAGGGGGGCCACTGACTGTTTGGGAACATAAACGTGAAATTAACTTTGCATTATAGAGTGGGCTATTCTTGTCTATAGTCCAACCTTAAACTGAGGATGGGAACGGATGTAGGAAATTGATGTTAAATGGAAACAATAGCTCAAAGATATGAGAGCGATAACATTCCTCAGACTGGCCACAGCCAAATATTGTTGACCTAGCACGTTGACAGCTGGCAGCCAGGTGTGACTGCATGGTCAGTGATGGATTCTTTTTTTCCGTTCTGGCTTATATGACCTAAAGACTGAGTGCATCAGACTTGGGATGTGAACAGAAGCAGGAAACAGATGGAATTAAACTGAATATGTGCTGGTAAGGATGCTTTGTGTAAATCTCGTGAGTTACGTAATCACGGGGATTAATGTGAAAGAGATGAAATGGGGCGTGATAACAAATGGCTTCACGTCCGGGCTGCTCGTTTCAGGTCCGCGCCATAAATTGCGTTTCTATCATCCGGAATATGCTGCTCTTATAGAGCGGGAGGACTCCGCCGTGGTCAGTAATGACCCTGTCAACTCCCTGATCTCGTTATTTATAATGATAGGAAGGCGGTTATAGCCTTTTTCACCTCCTCTGCGTCGCTGACAGGCTTGAAGAATCTGTTACTCACCCTGGTGTTTTTAGCATTGTATAGGTAGGAGGAGCCGCTTTCCTGTGATTGTCTGGCGTTGTTTTATTTTTTCCCTACCCGTTTTCTGGAAAGCCCCGCCTCCTTTTCGGTGAAGCGCTGGTATTAGCCAATCCTAGAACAGGTGTCGCAACGCTGCTAGCCAATCCCAGAATGGCGGGGGCGGGGGTTTTCAGAATAGAGGTGGGGAAAAAAACCAACGCCGCTCGTTCGCTTGACCAAAGTTGCGTTATTGAGTGTCGGTACGTCGCGGAGGATTGTGCTTCTCGGGAGCCCAACGGCTGGACAGAGCTGCCCCACGTACCCCCGAGCTCATTCTTCATCTTTGCCGTTTCTTCTCTCGGTTCGTTGGCTTCGTTCAAGATGACAGAAGAAAAGAATGTTCGCCATATAAAGCTGGTATGTGTCTCTTCTCTGTCTTCGCTCAGACGCCTCGCTCAGCTCTCACTAGTTAAGGGCTTCAGTGGGAGACGTTAAACTCCTGCTTCTGCTAGCAAAGCTGTTTAACGCTTTCCTGCACGGGGAGTCTTTATTTTGGGGGAATATATTGTATCCTGTTATAAAGTGTGACATTACATGGTGAATTTGTAAGGTTAAAACTTTTAATGTACCTGTCGTCGGTTGTTATGAAGTACTCCTAATCCCACATTTGTGTTGAAGTCGATACATTTTACCTCAGAGCCTCTAGCTAAATTGCTAATCGACGCAGCTGGCTAAATTAAGCTAAAACGCTTAGCCTTGCGTTGTAATTCGTGAGGAAAACGCCCCCAGTCAGTTGGTTAAATGATTTCTAAATGTCTTCTGGTGAGGACTGAGTGTTGTGATTTCTTCGTGTCAGCTAGAAGCGGTCTGTGTTGCCGTGTGGCACCGGTGTGCATCATGTCTCAGCAGATCAGAGGAGTCAGATTTAGTGAAGAGTATTGAGTTTGTCAGCGAATTCATTCAGTAGCGACCGTACCGTGTTAATCCATCATTGTTTCAGTCTTGTTTGTTTTTGAGGGAAACCACACGATTCAGAAGGGAATATGATTGTCCCAGATAAAGATGTGCTCACGCTCAGGATCAGATTTGACCAGAAGTTCTCATCTTGCACTTGACCAGTTTGGACATGACCACAACCACCCCCCCTTCACCCCCAGCCTAACACAGATCTCATCTAACCAGGAACTAACAGAGACAGCTGCATGAAGCACAGCAAATGTAACAGAGTGGTGAACTCAGCTGTCATCTGATCTAACAGTGTTTTGTCACGCTTTGTCGGACTGATGACTTTGGGAAGAGTGACTGCAAGTTGGCCTTGGATTTGTAATGTTTGTCTATGTGGTTAACCTGTAACCAGAAAAGGAGTCCTACACCTGAGTCACACAGCAGCCTGCACTGCTTATTGAAAACCATCTTTCATTTCTTTTCTGTTCTTCCCCGCTTTGGTTATACATGAACAGATGTATGATGTAAAAATGATGCAACGTTTACTTGTGCCGGATTTCTTGGTTTGTTTTGTCAGAGAGTGTCAGTCTCATGTTTTAATGCTGCAAAGACGTTGACGTTATAAGTCACCTCTCATCAGAATCCCAGAGCAAGTTTTGATCTAAAAGACCCAGTTCTTTTGTTACCTTATTTCAGAATTATTAACACACTGATTTATTGCAACGATACCTGCCTATCTGTCATGACACCCTGAACCTTATAGCCTATAACATTATAGGCCACTGGGTATTTGGTGATTTGGTTGTTGGTTTGGCACCACTGGAATAGCCTGTCGGCACTGTGATGAAGGTCAGAAAATGTCACTTAGCGTCTGTCATTTTCATGAGCAGCATTGCCCAGATTGATCTGATTTGGTTCCTCGGTCAAATCCATAAAACGTGTCCGCTAACGTAAGTAACAGCTCTAATCCCTTTAATATTTATGGCTGAAGAAGCTGGAAAGTTATTTTACAGAGGCACGAGCGCAACGGCCAAGCAATTTGCCCCTGCCATGGCGGTCCTGTCGTGTCCCTGCATATTTATTTTCAATTCAGCCATGCGCTCGCAGCTCGCTGCTGGCTGTGGGAAGGTGTTTTAGACTTACTGTTTCATTATCCTTTTCTAGCATCCAGCACAGTGAGGCAAATCAGAGGAGGGAGCATGAGCAACATTTAAGAGCTGCCCGTTTTTTGCTCTTTTGGCTTATGTTGCTACACGGTGAGCTCTCTTGGATGTGTGACACATAAGCCAAAGCCATCTCTTTTCCTCCAAATAATGAGGTGATTAAGTACAGCATGACAGCAAGCCGGATCAGACTGGCCCATGCTCTTTTATGGCTCTGTCTGCCATTGTTGTTGTCCCTGCTACATGAACAGAAGCATGGTGGGCCACTGTGGCCAAAGGGCACCCAATTGGACACCATTGTTGTCATTTGTGCTATTATTGCTATTTACACAGACCAAAAAAAAACAGAAAACAAGTGGCGAGACCAGAAAATGGAGCAGCTGAAAGAAGAGGTTGTGGTTTTAATTGATTCATTTGTGTGGTAGCGGGTGTTTTAGAGCGGAACTCAAGCAGAACAAAGTGCCTCCTGACATAATGTGACCCAATATGCAGCACTCGCTCTGTTCTCAGAAACTGTGGCAATTGCAGGCATGGAAATGGAGATTTCATGAAAATGACTGTCCTCAAGGGCATGTCTGTCCATGCAGCATTGTTGGAGAAAGATTCTTCCAACAAAACATAAACAGTAAAATGTATCATACACTGATGTGATGACAAAATGATGTGATTCCATTACTCATCATTTTAGTATGCTGTGGCTCTATTTCATGATATGGAGTCATCAAGACATCATGTTTAGTAGGCTAACAACTCATTACAAAAGAAACGTAGCTCAAACTGACGTGCTGCTTTCCATCATCACCCCCCAAAAAGGTGTCAGAATTTTCCTTTATACCTCTGCATTGTCAGCTGTCCATGAGCAGTTCTATTATATCACGTCCCAAATAGGCCAGCATACCACACAATGGGTTAGTCATGCTCTGGAAGGATTTTGTCATACCTGACAGACAGAGATCTCATATTTGCTAGATAGAGATCTTCCACTTGAGAGGACTTTCTGGGATAGTTAACCCATATATGTGTTGACTGTAGTTCCTTGTGTTTTGTCTGAACTGCAGATGTTATGTACCATTAGAGGTATCATTCTGTGCTGCACAATTATCAGCCTCTAGCATCAAGCTGGGTAGTGTTGAAATGAGTTCATTTGAAACTGTATTTCTTCACATGGCAAATTATCATATATCTAGCTGATATATCTTGTATTGCTTAAGATTGTTGTAAACTTATATAAAAAGGTATTATACAATTATTTAACTTATTTCTAGATACTTGTTTTAAGTGATTTGAGTAAACCAAATTTTCTCACTGCATTGGCCAATAATTTGCTTATTTTAAGAAATGAATCGATACAAATGATCTGCTAATGCAGTGTGATAATTTTGTTAAATATCATAAAACTAGTTAAAAAGAGCTTAGAAATAATCGTATCGTATATAAGCATAATATCAGCTAGATATAAGATAATTTTGCTCGCCAAAATATCGATTTTTGCAGTGTGGTCTGTATTGGTAGAGCATGATTTAACACCAGTTACAGCACCTCACGTTATTAGACACAATCTTTATGGAGGTTTAAATCTTGACCATTTATGTCCTTAATGAAAATGTAACACATTGATTACCTTCTCCAATTCTTACACATGTTCATTCATGGCCAGACTCTCCATATCGATCTGTAAGAATACCGTATATCCAGCTGGTTATTTACTAAATCTTGATATTGAGTGCTGGAGTGATAGAGGGCAGGTCATTTTAGCACTGTGTGGTGATTGTATTACAGGCTAATCTTTAGAATTAAAGATTGTAGGCATCATATGCACCTCTGTCTGAACATGTTAGAGAGTCCCGGCCTGTGCATTGAGCAGTGGGGAAGTGTCATGCATTATGAATGAGTTTCCCCTCTACAAGCTGATAATTAATTTCTGGAACACAAACACAATAGAACTCAGGAATAGGTCTTGCTGAGTCCAGCTCTTGTGCGCCGCCTGTTTTCTCACCCTGCTGCCATGGTGCTCTAGTGTTGCCATAAGAGCTCCGGTTTGTGCACTCTGCTGGGATAGAGACTCTCTGCAAGTACTTGACGTGTTTACCGTTTCAGCAGGAACATATGGAGCTTTTCAGGACCTCATTCACTATTCATGCCCAATACGCCATAATGTCCCCGAGAGGAGCCACTTGGTGAATGGAGTCATGCCTTGGATAATGAAGTTATGAAGTCACTCATCACTCTGACACCGCTGTACTTCCATACCACTGCACTCGTGCACAGGACTAAACGGAGTACCATAATGTGTCCCTGGGAAGCTTTCACGCTGTTTCCCATCTTGGGGCTATCTTCTAGTAGAGAACACATTGCTTGCACATGTCACATCGCTAACAGTTTCCTGAAAAAATATGGCTTAATTGGATTTTCTGCTAGCGTTGAGCTGCGTCCTGCCACTTTCAGGGACGAGCGCTGGGATTGCTCTCTAGCCCTGATATCTGCTGGGTTAACCCTGCAGGAAGTGAGGTGCGATAGGGCATACAAACAGTTGACTCTCACAGAGCCACTGACCCTGGGCACAGGCCACATGCTCAGACTCAACTGTGTCATCTGCTGCCCCTGCTGCCTTCAGCACACGCTCCCCCAACAGGAAATAATCTCTCAGCCGCCGCACTGTTTAGTGACATTCAGCTTCGTATCCATGGAGACCCAAATGGTCAGCTCACCTTTTTCCTATTTTTGATAGTGGGCATTCTGGGAAAACTCTCCCATGAAAGAGTACTCTTAACTGAGTACTTCAGTGTTCTGTTGTTCATTGTCTGCTATTGTAAATGTGTTTGTGTCAACATTTTTTTTTCCAAAGTCAAAATGATTGTGTGCGGGTCATTAACCGCATAGTACGGACACAGTATTCCTTTAAAAGAACAGCCGTTCAGTCTTCCATCTCACTGCGCTTGCAAAAGGTGCCAACGCCGAAGAAATTAGCGCATGTCGTGAAACAGCGCTTTCGCACAACAGCACAAATGTTTCGGTCTACCCATCCAACAGCTCTTGTTCAGCATATGCGCCGAGAGCCTAAAGCCCAGTTCATTTATCACCGTCCGCTCCACACCGAGGCTGGCGGCAGCTCCGAGGCTGCTCCGGCTCCAGGCTGATGGAAGAGTGGGGGGGGGGTGTACGAGTCTAATTGGCCGTGTTGCTTCGGAGGTGGAGGCAGGCGAGAGGTCAGGAGTTTCCAGGAGCAGCTGAGGGAGGCTCCCGCTGTTGCTGTTAAGAGCCAGCTGCCAGCATGTGTTTTTTTTTCGTGTGCGTGTGTATATGTGTGTTTCTCATGATCTCACCTAGCCCTTGTGCTCCTCCACACCGTCATCCACCCTGACCCCTGGGCCACGTCCTCTGAGACTGATAAAACACAGGCAGGGAGGAACGCGGCTGAACATGATGTGCTGGGACACACACATACAGTGCTATGCAGAATCCAGAGATCACCTTTTACTTAATTTCCAGTCAAAACAGTCATTAGGTACAAGAACATGTATATACAAAGAGGAATTACACCAAAGCCTCAACAAATAAATCTATATTTTCAGTGTGTAGCACGTCTGCCTTTATTACAGCTTCCATTCTTTTTAGGAGATTTCCTTTCCAGTTTTTCAAAGAAATCCACATCTCTAAAGTCTGGGCTTGTGGGTGGCCAGTCCATTGTCCTGAGAACAGCAGCCGCTTTTTTGTTTGATTTGCAGGTATTTGTTTTGCTTTTTTGTCTGTTTGCTTTTCTCAGTAAATGCCAGCTATACATCATTTCAGACCCGTAGCCTTGAGTTCTTGTCTCACAGTGGAAGGATAAACAGAAACACTTGTAGACCTGAAGCAAGATTGGCGCTTGATTTTCTCTCAAAGGTGAAAGCTTTAAGTACTATTTATCTGTAGCTTAAATTATTTTAGTGTTCTACCATTGCATGGTCTTGCATATTTGTTATGAGTGTTTTTGTATTGTTTCATATTTTGTTGAGCTCTAAGCTTAGTCTTTAGCTTATTCTTCTTTGACCTCTTCTGTCTTTATGGAAGTGGATAATGTCATTTCAGATCCCCTCAGTAATATCTCCTGGAAAATGAATAACTTGTACTAAACGACCATCTTGCCTGAAAATTAAATAAAAGGTGGGTCTTTTGCACAGTACTGTATGCACACACCTACACACATGCATGCAGTATGTGGGCTACACTGCTCTAAGAGGTCTAAGAAATTCTAAGGAGCATCATACAAACAGTAGACACCAATCCATAGCGGTGTGGAACAGAATACTAAGCTTTCATGCTTCTATTCTAAGAATACCATGTGTGTGTGTGTATATATATATATATATATATATATATATATATATATATATATATATATATATATATATATATAATGTCTAAGCAGAGAACATAATATCTTCAATGGTGTTAAAAGAAGAAGCAGGCAGTGTCTTTTCATTTCCCCATCCTAGAGGACAAGATAGGTTCCTGCAACATGACAGAACACTTGTCAAACTTTAATTGGCCGTGACACCTAAATGCTGAGCAGACTCAGCCATGCACAATGGAGACATCAGCTGTGGCTGCAGTTCCATGCTTTAGCACAAGCATACACTCCTCTTGACTCATTTAAGATTAGCGCAGTAGGCACTGAAACCAAACAGCGCTGCATCTTTAAATAAACATGTACACCTAACCTCGCCGCATCTTCGGATGTTTACTTTTCAAACTCTCAGTGGAGGGATCTTAAAGGCCTGTTAGATCCCCACAGTATGAGCGCCAGGCTCTTTACCGAGGGTGCAGCGCAGGGGCATAAAGAGCAGGTACAGGAGGAGGAGGATGGATGAAGGACGGAGCTGTTTCACCATAGCTCGTCCCAACACATAGCTGGCACCCGCTGGCTCTGCCGTTCTCCTCAGCTGAGTGAGGAAAGTGCACTCCCACTCACTCCGGCAGCTCCAGCCTAGCTGGATTAGAGTGCCGCTGAAAAACCCACTCCACACACTGCATAATCCATGAATTCAAGCAAGCCATATGTGTTTATCTATAGCTTGTGGTGTGTGGTGTTAATCTAGCAGTTGCTACAAAACAAGCTCATCTCAATTAATCTTGATTAAGCATATGGGCACACAGAGAGAGTACTCTAACTGTTGCTTCCCGTATTTATTTATTTCTCAAGTAGGAGATGATTGGAAACGTTAGGCAATGTTTAGACTGGTCTTTTTTTATTGCTTACGTATATAGGCACATTTTTGTGTTTATATCAAATCAAAGCTGTTAACGCTGTGTTCTGCCTATCCAGTTTTACCAGCTAACTAGCAAGTTTAGCTAGGTGTCTAGTAGTATCCGAATCCTGGAATTAAAAACCGAATACCCACTCAACAAGTAATTATTCGAATAGTCAAATATCCGAGTTCATCCCTACTAACAGGTATTGCATTGAATGCTGTTGACTCATCTTCTACACAAGATGTTTTCTCCACATTGGATGATGTTTAGACTTGTTATTTGTCAGAGAAATGTGGTTCTGTTTCTACCTTTTCAGCCACGTCCTTGGCAACAGGCTCATATTCAGACGCTTGTGTTTCGGAGTAGCAGAGTTTAACATGTCTTAATAGAACAGAATGTCCGAAAGGTGGTTTCAGTATCGTAATACTGGCTTGTCAATTTCTTAATGGTCTAGTTAAATACCTGTCCCCATCCCTACCCTGTAACATAATAAAAATATACTTTACAATGTATATCCATCTGCCAAATGCCATAAATGAGAATGTAAAGTATGTGTCAGTGATTGATGTAAAAAACATCTTGTCTGAGCACAACCTTAGCATAATTCTCAGAGACCCGTTAGCAGAAGATGAATGCGGTGTGGCAGCTAAAGCAGCTGGCCTCGGCCAGCATGATGCTAACCCTCTCACATCAGCTCTCCTGCAGTAGCCTTTTATCTGTAAGCACTGACATCTGAGCATGCTCCCCTGCATGCCTAGCTCAAGATAGGTGAAAGTGAGCTCATCTCTCACACACTCACACCCATCATACATGCTGCACTCCTCAAGATCATTATGTACAGTTTAACCTGCATTCTGGTGTCCCAGAATCCACTCTGTTACACGCCACCTCCAACGTGAGGGGGGTCGCAGTTTGTGTGAGTATACCAGTTTAACTCGTCCCTGGCAAAGTCTAAACAGCCCCATTCTCTGGAAAATCCCTGTGTGGTATTAATTTATTATAAGTTATTCATGCAGTGCACAAATAGTTGGTTTTAGGAGCATGTTTGCAAACCTTTGAGGAAAATGGTCATGTTCTGGTTGATCCCTTTATGTGTTTATTTTGTTGGAGGCTGTATAATAATGTAAACCACGTTTCCATTTTGTCAACACTGGGTATCATTTTCCGTTATTTGGTTTATTATAGTATTTGCGATAGCCTGTGTTGTTTTTCTCTTTATCTGCCATGATGAAAGCTCTGTGGTAGGTTCGCTTCATTTTATTAGCTCTTTTTGTTCAGTGGCATTTGCACGGTCTGCAGTGTTTACGTACATAAATATAGCAAAGCTCCCACTTTCTGAAACTTTGTTTGCACTGCAAACATTATTTGAACAACTTTTAGGGTGAGGAAAAAAAAAACAGCGAATGAATAAATATCAAAGGCCTGCTCCCTTAAACATCGAATAGAATGGCATAAATGGAACAACAAGATCTTGGCATTTCAATGTACAGATTCGGCAAAGCAATCAAAGGCTGCTGAGAACAACAATGCCTTTTCTCCCCACCCTTTTACCCCCTGAAGGAAATACCAAACATTACAGCTGCTTATAAATAGAAGCCTATGACTTTCTGCGGCCCAGTGCAGGATGAGGAATACGTCTGAGGGGGTCTTTGGAAACCTGCCAGGCTCTTTTTCCCTGGCTTCTTGTCTCTCTTTCTGTCTCCACATTCTCCTTTTTTCACCCTCTGCCCTCTTTCTGCATGGCTTCACAGCCTTGTAACACCTCACAAACAGCTGTTAATTTATTAATATGAAGCCTTGTTCTAGAGATGGTGTTCGTGACGGAGCTTCAGCGGGAAGACGTGTGCAGACATTGACCCTAGTGAGCTGTGAGGTTACACACTCTTACATTCTGCAAAGTCTGTGTTAGAACTGTGCAATATGGTCAAACTATTACGATTCTGATTATGTTACTACATAGAGATGTCAATGAATAACCTTTTCACCATTAGTAGACAAATAAGCAATTGTCCAACTAATGCCATCATTTGAAAATTCATGACTTCATAAATTTAACTTGATTTAATTTACAATACACAACATTTCTGTTATTGAAAAATGTTTTCGTGTACGCGTAATGAAGAAAGCAGTAATTGGTTGTGCTAGATTGATGCTAAGAATAATGGTGTTCCGGACGACTTTTCAAGAGTACAGTACCATATGAGTGGCATAGTAAACCATATCTAAGGCATGCATCCACAAGTAATGAAACAACTGTTTCGTCCATGTTCTCAAAGTGTGACATACAGCAGTGTGAGGAATGATAGAGAAGAAAATTTTAGGAGTTTCAAGAGCTGGCCCCACTCATGAGGTTTGTGTTTGTTAGAACTTGGGCTAGTATAAGGGATGAGCATCATTAGGATTTTATTTTTTGATGCTATTCTCTATAATTTGGTGTAAAAAAATGCCAAATGAAAAGATTTGAAAAGGTTTTGGTCATCTCCCACGGTTAAAAGTATAATAGTGGAGCAAACAACCCTCAGCAATACAAAAATAGTTGCTCCTGATCATCAGGACGGCTAATGCTAAGTTCAGATTTGGGCTACCTAGCCGTTAGCAGTTGCTATGCTATGCTAGCTACCAGTTTGCAATCTGGTACATTTTCCTATCTGCCAGCTTTTTGTTGGAATTTTCCCATTCCTCCTTAAGTGGTGCAGTAATTCTTATTATAACACCTGAGGCACCAGCATGTAACTGCTGCACTGTTTAAGGTGGCACAGGTAAATTGCAACAAGCTGGCAGACAGCTTCATAGTTTTTTAATGCTGGTAGCATTTTTGATTTAAGCTACCTAAATATCACGGCTAGAGAACTAACTATAAGCATGTACTATGGTAAGACGTTTCAACAAGGTGGCACAATTCATCACAACACCAGGAGGCTGCACTGAAGACGTACTGTAGGTGCAGTAGTAGCTTTGCTTAAGTAAACACAGTGCACTGCTTCAGATTTACAGAATAATATATAACAGTATAGTTACGGTATTGTGTTTCATAACATTACATGAATACCGATAGCGGCACTGTGTATCGGGAGCTTAGCCACATTTAGGTCCTGCCCAGTCAGGAACTGATGCCAGTTTAGTACCGGTTCCTAATGCCTGTCCCTAGCTAGTATTAATATATAGAACTTTCAGTAGCCCATTATTACATATTTCACTTTTAGTGTTTTTGTCATATACTCATGGATTCTCAGTTCCAGGTTCTTGTATAAGCCATGTTTAATATGATTTCTATGATTCCTAGGTTTAAACCTATGTGTCAGTGATGAAATACATGGTCTATACAAAGACATGGTCTGTACTTATTTGACATGGTCTGTAAGTATTTCCATTCTGGGTGACTTTTTACTTTCACACCACTACATTATAAAGTCAAATATCTTACTTTTCACTCCACTACATTATACCAAGTCTGCTGTTTCTTTTAACTTATGTGTGCATAAAAACGTAACATGTTCAAACGAAAGACGCGTGAAGCGAGTCCATCAATCAGGGTACAGTGTGCTCTTTGTTTTGAGCTTGTTTGACCTGTTGGACAGAGCTTGGTTCTAGCTAATGGAAACTGTTCTCCTTCAGTGTTTTGTGCTTATAATCATTTTAATAGACAGCAGTGCAGTGTCAGGCTAATTAATCATATTCTGTCTAAGTATTGGTGGACCAAGAGTGACACTAAAATGTACCTTAAGTGAGTCGATTGAGTTCTCTTAGAGAAATGATAAAAGGACATTAATAAGGCCATAATTAATAAGGCCATAATAAATCATGCTACTTGTATTTTCCATACTCAAGTACATTTGCAGGCAAATACTTTTGTACTTTTACTCAAGTGGAGGTCTAAAGGGAGGAACTTTTACTTTTACTGGAGTTATATTTTAACTTTCTATTTTAAATACTTTAACTTGAGCACATGGCTTATGTACTCTGTCTACCTCTAGCTAATACAGATTTTGAAGTGTGCACTGACAAGGCTGCAAATGTCAGGTATTTTAAATGGCATAGAATATTGTTCAGCCAGTCAGATTTTAGAAGCAGAGCTAGGCCTATCTGTTTTATAGCCTAATTGATAATTAGACTTTATATCTGTCTGTATTCAGTATTGTATTCTATCTGTATTCACTATCTGATTTTAGGCTTGCCGATTAATGATTAATTCCCAACTGATGATGGTCAGTTATCAGTCAAAACAATCATTATTACTACACACTGTAATTTTGGTATATTTTACAATATATTATTATTAAAACACAATCAATAACCAGGCATGTTTCTAGACTGACCTGCATAATATTTGTTCAAATCTAACAAGAATATGGCAACAATCTACATTTTTTCAGTTTATGCGAAGGCCTCACAGAAACACCAATATTTAACTCTGATTGGTCAGAATGGTTGCAGCACACTGTAAAATTTGCCATGTTTGGCTGGAGGGCTTATCAGCGGGTTGCAGTCGTCTTTGTCTGTGGAAGTGCATGTGTGTTTGGCCAGTCTCGATTTTCACGCACTGTCATCTTCAGCATTAGTGGAGATGCTGTGAGCTACAGAATAGCCCATTAATGCAGAGATCCAACTTGGATACCTTTTTAAATATTGAATCAGGCTTTTCATGCTCATTTTCCCTTTTCCAGTACAGCCATTTTAATATGGAGGGTTTAAGTTCAAGGTTGGTTTTTGAAGCGTAATGAGAGGCTGGAGGGAGATACGGGGGGGTGGGGGAAAATGAGACATCTTAACATCTCTCATCAGAATGACGACTTTTATTAAACACACACTGCACTGTGCTCGTCTTGCTGGGCTATTATCCAGCATGTAAAAGATAGAATCTCTGCATCAGTTCAGTGGCACCTCAAACAAAGGCCTCTGTAAAAGTACTGCTACCATTTGATAGGTAGAGAGAGTAGGTGCTTTGATGAGGAAGCTGTTTTTGGTTGTCATTGAAAGAAGGGAATTTACTGATTTGAAGCAAAGTACAATTCCTATAGCCATGGCCATGTAAATAAAGGGAAAGAGACATCTTGTGTTACGGCTACTGGAACAGCATAGGCAGCTTGTGAACTTTGACTTTGCCTATATAGAGGAGCTTTTGGATGGACGGTAGTATCTGTTTTTCCTGTTCATTGGGCCTTAGGCAAAGTCTGTGATAGAGCATACCACTATGTAACACAGTGTGTGGCACTTTGTGTGAATGTTTAGTTTGTAGTGAGAGTACTGGCATTATTAGGGTGACTATATTGTTATTTGCAGTACAATAGACTGCATTTTTCTGGGACAATAGGCTTTAAAAATCCATTACGGCATCATAGTGGTGTAGCCCACAGGCCAATTCTTTGTGTTGCTCAAATACAGCACACACGTAACTGTAACAACACATTTGCTGTCTGTTGGTTTGGGTCAGGGCTTTCAGATGGAACTACCTTTACCTTTCATTATAATCCAAGATGTGTTGGTGATTTGATTTTCAGAGCATTACGATTGAAATGAATTTCATATTAGCACATTTACTGAATACAGGAAATCCACCACACTGTCATTTTGAGCCATTTCAAAAGGTCTGCACATAATTAGCATATTTATGAGAATCGTACCGTAAAGGTGTCATTACTTGAGTCGTCACTTGTTCCCACTTTTTCTGTCAACACATCATTTTTTCTGTTACCGAAATGGTAATGAAACAAGATTGAAAATGAATTTGTGTCTGGAAGTTTGTTTACAGCAAGGCATAACAAAAGGATTTGCCACGACTTATGCATATGTTTACTCCTTCATTGATCAGCTAGTTACTACGTGTCACTGGGGACGAGTGCCGAACTGCTCAAGTAGACCTCAGCAATGTTCAGCTTCAGTCGGTTTCGCTTTCCTAAAATGCAGGATGTAAAGGAAATCATTCGCCTCCAAATTGGCGGTTGGACGTTCCAAGAAAATGAAAGCGCCTTAATATCAAAAGCAGGAAAGTGGAGTAGAAATCGGCAAAACTCGCCACATCATCCTCTCTGATTGAGAATCGACTCCCTGCTTGAAGAGAAACGACAAAATCAAAGTCTATTTATTTTCTCCGAGGCCCAGACCCAAGGTGCCAAAGCTCAATCAGAACGGAGCTTGATACTCTTTCATTTTGCTACTCCTCTGAGGCACCGTCTGTTCCCATCCATGACTCAGTTTCTTCAGTGCTTCTCGTGAAGCAAAGGACACGGCGATAATGAGGGAGGCGGTATTGTGTCCACTTCGGATGGTTTTGTCTCTTCTCTGAAAGCCTGAAAAGAAGGGGATGTTGGACGATGGTCTGCATCAGGGACACTCGAGCAATGAGGTTACTCTCAGCCTTTTTTTCCTTAGCCTGCTCCTCTATATGCTCTGCTAAATATCTTATGAGCTTTTGCGCTGCATTTTATATCCTGGTTTTGTTCTCACCAGAGCAAATGCACATCAATAATGGAAGTGCTTCGGGGTGAGCAAGAGAGAGCGTGTCGGCGCTATGTTGTGCTCAGGCACGATAAGACAGCGCTGCGGCTAAGAGCATTAAGGAAATGACAGGACGTTTGAAGGTCTTAACTTCATTGTGTTGGGCAAAGGTGCAGTTGGCAGAGGTGTCAGCAATAGGTGTATAAAAAGACAGACGAAATCTGTCTTTATTGCATTTACCCAGGAAACTGTGATGCCAGTATTTGGTGTATGACCTTTTAGATGCTATCACTTTCTTCTGTTGCATTTCAGACATGTTTTTTCTTATTGCAATAGTTGACAGTTTTCTTATTGATATTGTATGCTTGTATAAACTTGTGTAACCAAGATTAATTTAAATCATGTGTACATTTAACTTATATAGGTCAGGACAACTTCCTTAAAAAGAATAATTTTGTATTAAAGCTCATATAGCTGGAATATTTTAACCAATATTGTGTCAGTTGTTTAACAGGATTTTTGGATTTATAGGGCATTTCCGTGTTTTGCATCACCTTTATGTGTTTGAGGCGTAGCTGATTTTTTCATTCATATTTTGGCCCACGAGTTTCTTTTTTGCACCCAATTCAACATGCAAGGGGAACCTCTACGTTGATATGCCTACAGTTTTGGTCCTGCATGGAAATTCTGTCTCTCCAGGGCTAAATGTGGCATCTTGCATCATGGTACCCATCACTTCACAGTCCCATTGTTCACGTATGACAGAGCAGCAGATGGGCTTTGACCTGGATCTTCCTGTGCTGGACGTAAAGGTTACCCAGCCATATTTGTATAGGGCACAAGCCAAAGAGCTCAGTTTGGCCAGGCCCACTCCACTCCTGGCCTTCCAAACCCAGGTGGAGTGAAACACAACTGTTGGGCTACATTAATGTTTACATTCTATGAAACAGAAATTGTATATTTGACTAAGCCAGGCCAGCATTAAATAGAGGATGTGGAAAAACCTGAATGCCGCCCAGCAGCCACACTTCAGACCTCTTTTTTGGAGGGAAAGCAGTAAAATAGATTCCTGGCCTCTTCTATGGAAAATTGCACTTTCAGTGTGACTCATATGATTTTCAAGCTCATTATGGTTAAAAACAGCCCAGCTAGGTGAGGTTTGTGGTCATGCGAATACATTTGTGGCCAGTTGTACTTTGCATGGATTGTAAGGTTTGGAAGTTGTTAGCATGTTCTGCTGTAACACTACAGGGCTGATGAGGATGAATTCAGAAGTGTGGCCTCGTTTGGCATTTGTATGTGCTTTCATTAAAATGTCCACTGTAATCATCCACCTCAGTTTTCCTGTTTAAAGGCACGTCTTAAAAAATGAATAGATTCTGAAAAGCGGAACCATTGGTTTTAGAGGTTGACCACTTCGTGTTCCGTGTTGGGTAACGAGGTATACAGACAGACCCGGTGCGACTCTCTGTAAAATAATGCCAGTCACAGTGTGGTTTGGCTACAGCCAGGCTAAACACACACTTCTGCCACCCCACACTTCCCTTAACAGAACTGCCCGTGCAAGCTTACTGCAGTCTCCTCGGAGAAAGAGCAAATAAATAGCCTATTTAAACAATATTTCTATCTATTAGGGCCATATTACCCCGCAGGCCCAACTCTGACACAGCCATTTGCTTGAGAATGCTTATTTAATTAGTTATAACTTGTTTCAGTTCCACATGAAGTAGCCAGTGGAATAATCCTGTAATTTGTAATTAACACCCGTAGCCTTTAGTTCTCATCAGATATTTGTGGAATGCTTGCTGCATACCAACTCCTCTAGTCGTGGCCTGAACTCTTGTGAACTCACATCTGTCTTTTGTTCAGGTTAATCATTGCAGAAATCTGCCTGGCACACATCAGTTAGCCTGGTTCAAGTCACAGTCACATGTTGAGTGCACGTAGTAGAAAGCACACTTAATTTATCCAAACGTATTGATGCATAGTGTTGGCGTTCTAAGGTATTTGCAGCCCTTTTTTCCAGCAGCCAGTTAGTGCTGGAATGAGCGACAGTCCCAGTGAGACTCCCCCTGCCTCAAACACACCTGCTTGCTTTCCTACTCCATCACTCTCTCCTGGGACATGTGTTGAGTGTGGGTTGTATTTACAGGTAAACACAACCCACACTCAGGGCATGTTAAAGTAATAGAGGAAAAAGCCTGCCGCTTACCTCAGTAGGTTAGAGATGCTACAAGGCTATAAGCAAGTCAGTGATTGTTGGGTGTTAAAGGGGCAGTGTGTAAGGTTTAAGGGGTTCTGCAGGCAGAAATAGAATATAGTAAACAAAACTATGTTTATATTAGTATATAATTACCTATAACTACAAATCATTGTGGCTTCTTTAGCATAGAATGAGCCCTTCATATCTACGTACGAGTGGGTCATCTTTAAACGGAAGCTGCCACATACAGCCGCAGTGTTGCTACAGTAGCTCAGAAAGGACAAACCACACACTGACTGTCAGCAGCTGGAAGACACAGAAAGAAGAAGAATCCTTTTCAAAATGTCTTAACCAGAGCACATATTCATCAGTAGCTCCATGCATAAAACTTCAGGTTGCATATATAATTCAGAAATTATTAAAAGCTTTCATAATGGCCTCTCAGATTAGTTTTTGTTACACTTTATTGCATCAAACGTTTGGGAAATCTCAGTCATTTTACAGGGCTGCTGTTTGTCAGTTTGCAACAACATTAAATAGACAGCTGTTTTATCAGGATATGATTCGTTCAATCAAAGTGTTTCCGTGGAGCTTGATTAGTCTTAGTCTCTCTGGGTGAGTAGGATGGTTCGAGGTTTTTAGGGGTTTACCAATTTGCTTTTGCTTTTTTTTGCAATTTTGCTTTTTAATATATGCCTTCAATGGCAGTTTGGAAATAATAGCTAGAATATAGAAGAATGCTTTTCTTTTCTATCAACCTAAAACTTGAGTGTTGCAAAATATGCCCAAAGTATTAGCAAATAACTCTTTCTTGCTAACAAAACATTGAAGGTATTGTTTCTCACTTCATTAAAACGTGACGGTGAAAATGAAGGCAATAAAGGAAAATTTCAAAAGAACGCAATTTGCTCTCAGACTTTTGCCAAGCAGCGGCATAAGCCTGGTACGGTCCAGTAATCATTAATCATTAGTGTCATTAATGTGTCGTCTGTGCTGTGGTCCCTCCCTACTTACTGAGCTGCCTGTCTGTCAGCCGGTCGCCACAGCTTCAGAGGTGATAAGCTGTGAACGGGCCTGTCTGGCTTGTGTCCAAATAACGTGGCTGGGATATCCCCAAAGCCCTCATTGCGTGCTACAAATCGATGGCTCCTTCTGCACGAGCAAACTGCAGCACAGTTCCACCAGCCCTGTCTCTGGTCCAGGACCTGGGCTGCGGCTGCCAGGCTGGTCTGGCTCCACTGGAGACTGCATGAAGCTGGTGGCCAGCTGCAGGCTGACAGGAGATGAATGCCTCTATTACAGCGTCTGGGCTGCCGGGTGGAAGCTGACCCACTGGCCCACCCAGCACCACAGCCATCCACTTCTAAACACCACTCCAGATAGATTCACACTTCTTTCCTGCCCCTACTCAAGGTGTCCTGTCCTGGCTAGAATGGCCTATATTGCATCATCAGGTATGCAGGTCAGCGCTGGATTTCTAGGTTATGTTATGTTCTGTCTAAACATAGAGCATTAACTAAGATAGTAATAGTCTTTAGATGTACAAAACCCTAATTTGTGGTTTTGGGAGGTGGCTGTCTCAATCCCTAGTCCTAGTCCTAAGTGGTGTACATGGCATGACAGTACAGTTTTTCTGCAGCCTATTTTACAAAGACCATTTATAAAAGCCATATGTAATTAACATTTATTCAATTCTATTTAGTCAAACATAGTAAAATCAGAATATACAGACTTGTATCTAACACAACTCCATCCCTGTTATGTAAGCCTATGTATGTTCACCCATATTGGGGAAGTGGTTGTGATCGTGTTTGGGTACGCTTTAAAAAAGGCTAAAATAGTCTTGTTAACTGCCAGCTAAACTCACTTTGAGCGGCAGTGTACACCTCACTTAAGTCACATTTGATCAGGTAGGATGTTGGTATTGGTGCATTGTACGAGTACAAGTATCCAGTGTCAGTACCTGTATCAGTACCAGTATTGGAACCAACGTTTCCCTAGAAAACACTAAACAAGGGCCATGCTTTACAGTGAATACACAGTTTATCCATTAGTCTGTAAGAAACTCTGTAGTAACTCAGTACCTTTTAAGTTTGCTCTTACTGTCATTGCTGTACAAACATAATTCAAGGAAGAGCTGTTCTACGAGTTGTTTTACAAATGAGACGTCCACATTGTTTAGACAAGGCTAATTGTCATTGTTCCAGAAATGCCATGTTTCTCGGTGACGCATGCATTTTGTTTTTGCGGTGGGAGTGAGCACAGCAGTGGCAGAGACAGTCCCCTGGGGGTTTACAGTGTCTTTAAATAAAGACCCACAGAAAGACAGACCTAAAGAAAAGCAGCCGAGCCAACACACACTTCCACTTTACAACCACTTTCTTTCCTCTGAGAGAACCTGAATCAATGAGCAGGTGATCTCCTCAGAGAACAAACAAACTGCCCACAGTCTTACTCTTTATTCCTTTTTATATTAACAAAAATGTCTTTTTTTATATGTGGTGCATCCTACCGGTGGCTTTGTTAAATAATTACCATGGGATATGTGTGATAGAACTTTTTTTCATTCAAAGCCAATATCAAAGAAACGGTTCAGGACTTAATCAATGAAATGAAGGTTCAAATGCAGGCAGACAACAATGTATGTGTGTGAGTGTGCATATGTGTCTGTCAGACACTGACAGTCTAAGTGGAGCACTTTGTTCTAATTGGGTTACGTGAGAGCGCCTTTTTTCCTTCAGTATTGGTAAAGTGTAGTTTTCCTTGTAGTCATCTTAGTATAAGTATAAACATATGTATTTGACTTTTGCATTTTAATAAAACATGGCTATTATATATAACTACATAAAAACATAAGGTCCAATTTTGGCACTAACCTTCTCCTCTTGCTTAAAGCCCCCCTGCCCCCCCACTCTATCACTTGGGCTTATCTGACTGACATAATTGAGTTTTGGACTGGGCAGAAATTCCAAGTGGCTAAGAAAAGTCCCTCTTGCATGGGCCAGAAAATACTGTGAGCATTTGATGGAACAACGAGCAGGGTGAAGGTTACACGAGACAGTGCCTCTTATCGCCGTGCGATCTGCATGAGTGGAGCCTGGACATTTATTTATTTATTTATTTTGCCAGTAATTAATGTACCGAGCTGCCTGATGCTGCTTTAATCTCGGTGACTTCATGGTGTGAGTGGATCACAGAAGCCTGTGCAGTTTATCAGAGGAACTGAGAGAGTGGCAGAGATCTTTAAAGACTCCAGCAACCGGTTGCACCAGCCCTACGCAAATTCAGTCGTAGACGGGTTTTGATGCAGCTAATTTAGGCTTTTCAGGTCCTAAACTATATTTGAATGTTATTTGCCATGTTATGCAGTATTTTGTAGTGCAGCATTATGTCACTCAGCCTCATCTGTTTGACTAGAATTCATGATTTTATGTAATTTTCATGATTTTATTCGTCAAGGTCCTTTGATTAAAGTACCCAGCATGCATTACATAAATGCATCATACAACCACTCAGAGTCCCTGCGGTGTCAACCAAGCCCGCCCACTGATCTATATGCTAATAAACAAAACCAAGCTAGAATTAATGTAGCTCATATTAATATAAATATAAATGTATATTAGTGAATATATTATTAAACATAGAATGCATGTCAGGGCCAGGTTTTTGCCCTTTTTCACCACTTTCTACCACTGTACATCATCAGAAGAGAGTTGTAGTCTGTAAAGTCTGTAAAGCGACTATTACGATGCAAGTTGGCATGTATACAATGCATATAACAATGGTTACATTATTAATTTTAGTGTTATTAATTTGAATGTCACTTTCAGCTTTGCACATTGTTAAATCAAATCAACTTCTAGCACACAAAACAGCTTTTTCAGTGAGCTTAGCCATGTGCCTCCTATCTCCGCATGTCCAAGTATGTTTTAACCCATTTTGATTCAATGTGTGAAATTTAACTGCTTAAATCTGGTGCAACAGGTTTCAGCAGCTTAGACTTTTATATTTGTGCAGATTTGAGCAGTAGATCAGTTCCCTGGACACATGGTGCTGCTGTGAGAAACTCGATGAGGTTAATTCACTCTTGGTCAATAGCAGGTCTGACATCTGAAACTCAAGGTCAAGAGCTGTGATGATTAAATTTGAAAGCTGTGAGAAGATGGGATGCATTAGGGCACTGTGATTGCAGCCTTGGTTTTGTGCTTATTTACGTCTTATAGGCCGTTCCTTTTGGCAACACCATGGAAATCGTTAAAAGTGATGGTGTTCTGAGGTCCAAATCAATAGGAAGCCTCACGGCTGAGCGGAGACTCTGGAGGGGAGAGGTGTGAGTTTCACGCAAGAGTGAGAAATATTAATGAAATCGCATTAACAAGGTTTATCAGTTTTAATTCCCTTGCTAACTTTGTTTCCTTGTGTAGCAGATTAAGCACTGTGTGTATTGTGGCAGAGTGTATGTCGGGTAGCAGCCTGTGGGAGTATGTGCGCTGCAAGTTTTATAGGCCACTTCTCACCCATTATAAATGGCTTCACAATACATCATAAAACACTGAATCAACAGTGATTCTTTGTGTTGCTCACACTTAAACTACAAGTGTTTTTTTTTTTATTTTCAAACTGCCCAAATGTTTCCTCATAACATGTGAAGTTAGTAGATTCCTAAAATCATGCTGCACAGAGAGCAGCGTAGAAGCGCTTTGTAGGAATGTACCTGGGCACAGCGCTCCTTCGCCTCCACCCAGCACAGCTGGTCTGTGGGTTTAAAAACTCCAGAATATATGTAAATTGTGCTGCGTTATTGTGATGTGATCAATCACAAGACGGCATGCTTTTCAGAAATATGCACCAAAATGAAGCATATTACCACTCAACATTTGAGCACTCTTTCCGACAGCAATTTTATGTTTTGTTTTTTGTGTTCCCAAATAGCATTCTGGTGAATCCAAGGAATTCAAACAGTCTGACAAATACCCTGCACAATAGCTTTTGTCAAAGCATGCGGCTTTATTTCCAGTCACTTCTACCTAGAGGCTACCTAGAAACCGTACTTCAGCATTCAGATCTGGCACCCTGAGTCTACTAAAGAGCTGATATAGAGACAGAGATAGTTGGTTAAAAAAATGAAGAAAAGCCTAGCAGAGTGGTTTTAGTGCAACCTCAGAAAGAGGTGGCTCAGTCTCCAAAGACTTTTAGGAGGTTGTGTGTTGTATTGGCAGTCACTTGACAGGCAAGAAGAAAAGTTGTGCTGAGCAAAAGCTGTGCAAGTTGTAGCCTTGCAACCCAGACGTCTGCTTTTTGTCAGGGAGTCTGGTGCTATTTGTCCCTCAACATGGCCAAGAGCTGCCTACTCTGACAGGAAAGTGGGGTTTGACTGACAGGCAGAATAACCAAGCACTGACCATTTCTTTTTGTGTAACATGTTTTCAAAAGAGAGTTAGTAAAAAAACGAACCCACGGGAAAAACATTGGTATGTGGGAACAAACGCGCAAGGATGTGATGCTTGAAGCTACTAAGTGTTTCAAAGAAGCATCTTGAATAGCGTTTAAATACGCAGTGCCATAAACTTTGCAAACTTTTTTTTCAGTCCAGCCCCAGAAGGTTCTGTTATGGTACATAATGTCGGCAGCTGCTTGAAAAACTTTGTTTCCAGTTGAACTGATAAAACATGGACTTCTCGTGTGCTGGTAACCAATTAGAATAATAGAAACTGATAAAATCCCATTAGGTGTGGCGAGCTTAACTTACTGTAGATATCTGACGCTCCTTTTATATATGGGTTGAGTGTCTGAGGCATGGACTAGGCAGTGGTTATACTATTTCCATAACCTGTCCCTGCTTGACTTTGTCTTGCTATGTGTGGCAAGTAGCAAGGAATTTAGTTTAATTTCCCTTCTAGCTGACCACTAATTATGGGTGTATCCTTAGTGATGTTGCCACATTTATTCTGTAGACTTATTCTTTGTGTACTCACTATAGCACACTGATGGCACTGAACTGAATACTTTGTTATGTGTTGTCATAGATCACGGATTGTCTATTTCCAATACTGGAAGACTGTAGCACAGTTTGGTGATTTAATTGCTAAATAAATCTAATCCAGCTCTGCATGTTACCTGGCTTAGTTAGTGTTAGAATTGCTTTGCGCTCTGGATCTCTTCAACCAGAATTGGACATTTTCAGTCATACACTAACCTGTTTGCCATTATTAACCAGCTTGCTTTATGTCAAGGTGACATTCCACTCCGAAATCTTAGTTTCCATAAAGTTCAGAATTCAGAAAATTTGATATTTCTCGAAATTTGAGTGGAATGTTACTTGTGCTGCCTGGGTGGTGGGGGGTGACCGCTTGCCACTAACCCCCAGCTATCTGCCACGCAGGTGACTGACCAGCTTCTGTGGGATTTGATGTCGCCTTTAGATCGGTCCAACTGAAGATGGAAACCCTGGAGTCCGAGCTGACGTGCCCGATTTGTCTGGAGCTGTTTGAGGACCCCCTGCTGCTTCCCTGCGCCCACAGCCTGTGCTTCAACTGTGCCCACCGCATCCTGGTCTCGCACTGCTCCGGCACCAAGCCGCTTGAGTCCGTCTCTGCATTCCAGTGCCCCACCTGTCGCTACGTCATCACGCTGAGCCAGCGCGGCCTGGAGGGCCTAAAGCGCAATGTGACGCTGCAGAACATCATTGACCGCTTCCAGAAGGCCTCCGTCAGTGGGCCCAACTCGCCCAGCGAGAGCCGCCGCCCGCGGCCCTACAGCACCACGCTCGGCGGCGGAGGTGGGAGCGCGCGGTCCAGCCCGGCCGCCAACGGCAGCGTCACTGGCATCATGTCGGCCGAGCAGCGTGTGGCCTGCCAGTTCTGCGAGCAGGAGCCTCCTCGTGAGGCTGTAAAGACGTGTGTGACGTGTGAGGTGTCATACTGTGACCGCTGCCTGCGCGCCACACACCCCAACAAAAAGCCCTTCACCAGCCACCGGCTGCTGGAGCCCGTGGCCGATGCCCACCTGCGCGGCCTGGCTTGCCTCGAGCACGAGAATGAGAAGGTGAACATGTACTGCGTGGTGGATGACCAGCTCATCTGTGCCCTGTGCAAGTTGGTGGGGAGGCACCGTGAGCATCAAGTCACCTCGCTCAGCGACCGCTTCGACAAGCTAAAGGTGAGTCCGCTGCCTGTTCTATCAGCTGGACCCTCAGAGTTGATTTCAGTTTGGTTGGTGTTGGTGCTTGATCAAAAATAGCAGTGCTGACCAGTTCCATGTCCATAACTTTATATTTAGTATGTTGAAAAATCTAACTTGCTCAATTCGTCTTTCACCTGATGGACTTGATCAGCCAAGAAATATTTTGCATCAAGTAGTTTTGCACTGACACTAGCAACCTAGACAGAAAGCAGCTTGGCCATTTGGGTTGTTGTTTTGAGCTTTTGATTTTATTAAATCTATTTCAGCGCTTGTGATACTAAACAACAGCATGGCCATTAATAAGTTTACTGAGCTCTAATAAATCCAACCAGAACAACAAATCAGACTGAGGTTTTGTTGGGGAAAAATAACACTACAAAATTAAACCTTAACCACCAAGTATTGTAGGCTAAAACATATAACCATTGTGGGAATGAAAAGATGTTCTGTCTTATCTTTGATGCACTTATGCAATCTTAATTATGGCTGCTACTACTGTTTTTAGCTGTACAGTGTACTTTTGGTACATTTATTTATACCTGTATTTCAGCTCCAGCATAAACTTTAATGTTAAATGTAATATTGAGTAAACTTAATTTACCTCCAGATTAGTCTGTTCGTTTATACTGTTTCTGTGTTGTTGCTGGCCTAGATTGGATAAGCAGATCATGGTCACAGGACTCTGACTAATGATTTTGGTTGTTCTCTCTTATTGTGTGCTTTTTGTGAAAGTCCCACATTTAAAAATCAAGTTTCCTGCCAGCCCCCCCCCCCAAGGCTGTTTGCCAGAATATTGTATTCAGCCATAAGGAGCAAAAGCTGTAGTGTATGTGGACATGCTTATTATGATCTCCATGGTTTTCTTTTGGTTTTTATCCCCTTCATTTCATCTCATTAGCCTCATGTTGGAAGAAGCATCCACCCTGCTCTGTCATCTTGTTTTGTAATGTGTTTGAAATGTTTGAAATGAAGCTCAGCCCACATGTCCCAGCCCCAGTCCAGCTGCTCTATTGAGCTGGAGACATTATAATAGTAGATGAGTCTGCACTCCCCCTAATGCCAGGCTCTGTTCAGCGCTCACCCACCACAAAGCGCCACACTGCTGAATCAGGGCTAAAGCACAAGGACTCATTCACAGCATAGAGCCCGCGCTCTCAGCCTGTGCTCAGCTGAAGCTGTGTCACATGCACATAATTACAGATACACAAATATACATGAACATGCATGTAAACAGCCTTTAGAATTACTTAGGATTTCATATACAGCACTTTGCAAAAAGCAGAGACAACCCTTTTTCAGTTAAAATGGCAGCTTTTTTCAGGAGATTGAATGTCAGATAATCCAATTGCATAAGAAAGGGGAAAGTCAAAGAGCAATAAGTGAAAAAGCAGGATTTTCCCAAAGTTCTGAGAAAACTTTAGAGCTATAGAGAAAATGAGAATCCTAATGACCATGTAAGACCTGGCAGACTACCAAAAATGTCACCATCAGATAAACAATTCCTTTAGGCTTTCATCTATGAAAAACGGGAGAAATTAAGCTCTACTTGTACTTCAGATCTGAGAACATCCATAGATGTTTCTGTCAATCTTTCCTCTGTGAAAAACTCTGTGGAACTTAATGCAGTGGAGCTTAAAGGATGTATATTCTGTATAGCTGTCAAGAAGCCAATCCTGAAAAAAGACACTCATCAAGCAAAGACGCTGCTGGTGAGAACAAAGGACTAGCCACCCTAGAGACTTCAAAATCATTTGTGTTTGGGTGTACTTTGTAAGAAGCAGAAAAGTCAACCAAACCAACTTCTAAGACTGAACTTGGGAGGTGTTCTAGAAAAAGGTGTTCTAGAAAAAAGACAAAAGATTGAAAATTGTGCTATTAGTTACTGTGAAATTTTCTGTTAAATGTTTTTTTTCCCTTCCCTGTTCTGAAAAATGTCTTCTGTTTTTTCTGTAAAGGGTGGTCTCTGACCTTTGCACAGTACTATAGTTGAACAACAGCTGGAAACCCAGTGCTGCTAATTATAAAGTAATTTGTGGATTTCAGGTATGCATATTGGACAGCATCTACGTTTTTCATAGCCTCAAGAGCCTTGGCTAAACATTCCTCTCCCATTATGGTGATAATCTCAGCGGGACTCATGTTGCAAGGACAGAGCAGGTTAAGGTGCTTGCACTGTGCACTCCACAAGTTCTCATGGGATGGAACTGTTAATGTGAGACCTCCCAGAAAGAATAAAGACGGGACATCGAAGCCCTATCGTAATCTGCCCTCATGAATAGCCAGCCATTGAAGATGTGCATCGTCATTATAATGGTAGCCATTGCGGGCACACGTGATCTCCCTGTGATCTGCTATTCATACTGACCTCTTTGTTCACACCAGCTCACATAAAGGAAATTCCGATCATTGATGTTTTCCCCCTCTGGTCCTCGAGGATGTGAATGTGGCCACGCCGAGAAGTCTTCAATTGTGTGAAATGAGCGGCATTGTATGTTGCACGGAGGAAAGTCGATACCTGAGAAAGTTCCACCTCTTTTGTCCCATGCTCCTCAAACAGAGAAAGAAATTGTCATGACGCATGGGTTGAAGATTTTATCTCCACGAGCACTTTTCAGTGGACTGAAAAGAGTCCTGCAACTTACTGTTTTCTCTTTAATTACCTGTTATGTTTAAGATACTGCGTGTTAAGCATAATTTCAGCAGCAGTTGTTCAGGGTTCAGTTTCTGTTCCAGCTTTGCTACACTCGTTAAAGCCAGTTTTGTGTCTGATTCCGGTGTTGAAGGCAGCTAATTTTAAATGCACTTTAATGTGTAGACTTCTTGTGCTGAATGTCTGGAGCCAAGGCTGCGTCTCTCTCCATTGCAGCAGCTAATTTGAATTTTCCCTCGCTGCAACTTTGAACTTGCTTGACTTTGAACTCCCAATCCACAACCTGGGGAGAGAGGAGGGATGCAGCCGAGCTCAGCGCTGCAGACTTTTAATCTTTGTCCGTCCTGCGCAAAATCTAAAGTTTTTGTTGGTAAGCTGTATTAGAGGAGGAAGGTGCCTTGGTGCCATATGGCACATGGCCTGTGCGGAGTCTCATTTCACACCGGAAGAGTGGAGCTGACCTTCTAGCCCTGCTGCAGGTGGAATGAAGGCCACATTCGAGAGGTGAGGACATTGTGTTTTCTCTGCTGGAGTCCAACAGAGGTTTAGAGCCTTTGCTGTCTCCTGGAGATTCCCTCACATAGTAGATCTGATACAGCCAGCTGGCCATGTGTCACAACGGCTTGCAACTAATTGATGGAGGGTTAGGTACTTCAGTCACCAGGTTCAGTTTGCATGTTTTCACTTGGAGAGCTAATGATCCACAGTCCTTTTGTAGTCTCATCAAGTCCTCAATCCACCCGCTCCAGCATTAAACTGCACCATGCACAAGCCAAAGCAAATATTATGTTTTGACCCTTTACTCTCAGTGGCCTGTGGTGGCTGTGCGATTCCAAAACTCTCTCATGTCCCGACGTGACTTACATAAGAGAGCACGCTGATGCCTTCAAAGCATGACAGCCGCACTCGCGCACATGTACAGGGATTAGGCCGTGTGTTTTTTTCCCTCCACGCATCCAAAATATGACATATGAAAAAAGGGGGCGATTAAAGGCTTAATTTCTATTTTGGAGAAGTTGCAAGTCACAGCAGTCGGCGTTGATTAAAGTTCCACCCCATTTGGCGGCAGGGGCCTCTTAGTTTAAGCTCCTTAAGGAAGCAGTCTATCTCCTCCCGGCGATATGAGCCCTGGCTCAGCAGACACCGACTCACGCTTCCACTGCCGCTCCATCCTCGCCCGTCGCTGGGCCAGCCGGGTCACTGTCTAAATGCTGCTATTATCAGCCTATTCCGAGGCTGCGAGTTCAAGGCAGAAGGGCTGGGCGGTGATAGGGCCTGGGTTCTCCTCTCATAGCCTCCCAGGACAGATTTTCTCTTCTGCTGCCAGTATGACCTGATTCTGCACATCCCCCAGCAAAAGGTGCTGGGGAGAGATAGGGCCTGAGCAATGTGCTAATAAAGTAATGTGCATTGTGGGTACACTGCTTTGAGAATAATGACAGATGCAGGGAAGTCCTCGCAGTGGTTCTCTGACCTACTGAAATAATCCTGGAATAGAAGTTGACTCTAAATGGTACAGCCTAATGTATTGGTATAATTTAAAGATAGTTGTAATAGCTTAGCTGGCCATTAATTCAGGGCACCAACTTCCTCCTCACTCTGGAGGCTTGCTGGGATTTTGCACAGGGACTGCTCTGAGCGCTAGTGTTCTTGTGTCAGTTTGCTCAGTAGGGAATTTCAGGCACATTCTTAAGGAATGAAAGGATTTCTAATGCCTTTATTAAATCTGTGTGCTACACAGTTCATGCATAGGAGGGCTTCCATGCATGCTGCATGATGGACATAAATTGAGGAGGTACCATGACAGGTTATCAGATATAGCTATAGGAGCTTGTTATTCAACTTCTCCAAGCCCATACACAATTAATGTAGAGCACTACCAGAAAGCTTTTAAGAGCCGGTTAGTACAGTTATCGGCCAGATGATGCGGTGGTCGTCATACTGAGATTTCTGCTACCATTTTCAGCTCCAGAAGTTTCTCATCCATTTTGCTAAAGCATTGTATTGTTCACATGCCAAAGTGGGAAGTGTATGGCAATACAAATGTCATCTTTAACAGTAAGCAGGAAGGGCAATATCAGTGATGCCCAGGGAGAGGGATTAAAAGCTGTAGTGACTCTGGTTTTAAGAGATTATTTCACTCAATCTTGCTCTTCTTTGAAATAGGATTTGTGTATTAGTTATTCATGGAAAGTCTCATGCATGCACTCATGTTCTGCCATTTCTCCTTACTGGCCCTGCCATAATACGATGCGCTGAAATTCTTCTCAATTATTTGCATTACCTTTTTGACTGCTGTCTTTCCTCTGTTGTGCAATAACCTCTGGCTAGGTCCTATTAAGCCCATCTTTTCATTTTTGGATTTAAAAGGGCTGACTCTGGAAGTCATCGTCTTTTGCCGTCAGTGCACAATTCTCAGCTGGTTAGCCCAGGACATGCGGCTTGGCGTAATTGTGCTGTGCGTAGGTTACAGTAAAATACAGTCCAAGATTAAAGAAAGAAAATCCTTTAATATGCTTAATATTAGCTTCTTCAGAGTTATTTTGATTTGCCAATCCAATGGCTGTCCATGCCCCCACCCCAACCTACCAAGAGTGCTTTGAGTTTTTCCTCTCAATGCTGGAATGTCAGAGGGCAATCTGGGGCAGGAATTTCCTGTGGCTCTTCTCCTTCTCGAGCTGCAGTGGACATTCCAGCGTGTTCCGCCAGCTTCAGTAGCGCCCTGTCTGCTTGCCAGATCTCCATTCCTCCTGAGGGAGAACACAAACCAGGGAGCGTGAGACAGGCCACGCGTCTGAGACCTCTCCGTGTTCCTCTCCCCCTCAAAGGAATCCCAAATCTCTTTCCGCTCCTCCCCAGGGACCCTCACTGTCCATGACAAAGACCTTGGCTCATTCTTCTTCACTCCCCTTATCTCTCTCCTTGCCAATGAGCCGGGGTGGAAGACCGAGGGCCTCAATCTTATCTCACTGGCTTTGAGGTTAACGTCAAGGCCAGACAAGTCAGAACAAGTCTTCCTCAACAAAGTGAATCAGATGTTTGAGTTTGGGCCATGTGGTTTGAATTTACATACAAGTCTTTTAACCCTTCACAGTAACAGTTTCCATTGTCAATAACAGAAGCATGATGTAATTTTATCTTAATTTATTTCTCACTCGTATTTCATAAAAACAAGAAGAGAAATGGTGGGGAAAGTGGATTCTGAATTGTCAGTCAATACCTCATTTGAGTTTGTAAGCAAAGGAGATATTATTTTGATTTGAATGTTATGTTTGGAATTTATATGGCCATGTTTGATGCCATAACAAATGTAACAAAGCCAGACTTGCTCAAACCTGTTGATTAAGAATGTAAATTGAATGTAAATTAAATGTAAATTGTAATTATTATGGTTGTAATTGTTATGGTATTATGATTGCTTTGTACTGTGCAATATATCCAATGTTATCCAATGGTATATTCTTCTTCTTCATCTTGGTACACATTTTTGTCCACTAACTAGTCCCGCAGTTGTCAATATATCGACATCGTTTCAACTCCCAAATGTTCAGTCTGATCATGAATAATGTGCTTGTATTCAGCTTTTTGATCGGATGCATGGTTTCCACATAGCAAATGATTTTTCCAGATTTTTTTCCCATGAAGTATGAATGGACTAGAAAAGTGCAAGCCCATCTTCTGTACATCTGCTCGACCCAGAGACACCTTTTCTGATAAACAGGGCAGACCCCCAAGTACAAATTCAATGTTGATTCTACCCCAAGTCATTTGTTTGTCTTTTTTCCATCCGTCTTTCCCCCCTATGGAGTCACATTCATTTTCAGCCCCCTTCAAACTGTATTGTCTCCTTTAACCTACAGCCACCAAACTGCATGTTCTCACTGAGGGCAGATCCCCAAACTCTAAGCCACAGTCATACTGACCCACACTTCTCTGTGTGTCATTTATTCATCCCATAGCAACCACAGCCTAGCAGTAAATGGGAACCATTTAAGCTCTTAAAAATGGTTTTCAAATTTTATTTTTGCCACTTTAGTTTCCAGTTAAGAGAAAAGCATTTTGTCTTGGAAAATAAATAGGATGAAATTGATGTCAGCACCAGGAAAGGCTGACATCAAGTAAAATGCTGTGAAGCTCTACATATGGGAGGGTCTAATGTAACATAACGTCTACTCAGATTCATCATGCTGCCAGAAAACATAAGTGGCACTGAACGCTAGAGACATGTCTTGTCAGAACTAACGTAAGACAAGGAGTCACAATAAAAGAACAGCAGCATCCTCCTCTATTCTGCTGTATCGTTTTCAACCCACAAAGTGGCGTAAGGCCTTTTTCTTTAGCTGCCCCCTTTTAAAGAATCGCAGTGCCGTTCATGCATGCTTTATAGCACAGAGTCATCCTTTAATGGGCTGCTAAAAACGGCCGCGTCACCTCTCAGCTGTGTGGAAAGCTGGTGACAGAGAGAGCCAGTGGCTCCCAGGAGCTGGCAGGATGAAGACCGTCTCAGCGTGCGGCCTTATCCCCCGTCAAACCGCCTGTTTATATGGTACGCTAACGCTAAGCCCTCTGCCATGCACACTAATTACTCTGGGAGATTAGGACCCAGAGAAGGTAAAAATAGTTTGTGCTGTCAACATAATTACACATCCTGCATTACAATGTGCTCTCGCAAAAGTCTTTTTATTTCTGGAATGGGGGTATGCAGGAGCAGGATCAGTGTTTAGCCATGCCTGTACAAGTCACAGTCCATGAATGGTTTTACTCCCTCACCACTAGCTTTTTAATAAAGCGGCCAGCCCACTAGATACTTCTTGACATTAAGTCCTTTATTGACATCCTGTATTGATGCTAAATATATTCCTGTTCTCCACAAGAACAATAAAGTGCTAAATAAAATGAAGAAATAGCCGTAGGCCTGGTGGAAGCAGACATAGCTGGGCAGAACAGGAGCAGATGGACAGTATGTAATACAAGCACACTGCATGTTCACTTTATTTTATATCAATAAATTGTGCCTCCTTTCTTTTCATTGTTTAGAAGAAGTTTTACATGGGACTATTAAAGATACTGCACACTGAGCACATAAGGCAGACAACAAGCAACATCTAAACACTAATGAACATGGACCCATCCATACCTGGTACTGCTCAATGTGTCTTTGTTAATGTATTAAATTAAGTCCTGAACTAGAGCACAAAATGGCAAAGTAAGTGTCTTAAAATTTACACAGAGAATTGTCTATTAGCCTACCTCAGTTAACAATACTGGAATAGTCACATCCTAGCTCATTTATCTCATACAAATTTAGTTCAGAAACAGAGAACAATGATGAAGTTTCAGTCTGTTAAATCTGTATGAGTTGAATGTGAAATGAACTTGACTTTCATGTTTATCTGTCTTTTTCTGCATTCTTCCAGTGTGGTACTGCCCTACTTTGTACAATCCATTGTACTGTGCTTCTTGTTAGCACAGTAGATAGTACGAAGTACAGTAATACCACATAGGAAGAGTTTATTGTGTAGGCCAGTCACAATTACATGATTACATACTGTATAATGTTTACATCGCAACAAACAATATGAATTGACTGTGTTTTCATTTATTGGGTTTAGGATGCACATCCATTTAAAACCGGTAATGATGTCACCATGGCAGCATTTGCGTGGCTTTATGTTGCCGATGGCCTCGTACCATTTTGAGGCACGGATGGTATTTTCAATGCGAAGGTGAATACAGCATAACAGCCCAGCCTTGGCCTCGATCATTATGGCTGACTGTGCAGAAGGGTGATCAGCATCGTCCCCATAATCACTGGTCAACCTATCTCTAAGCAAAGTTGATAAAAATAATCTGATGTTACCGTTCAAATCTTCAGACTTCATGACTAAAATTCTGACCTAGCTAAAAACCCAAATGATGAGTGGGGGTAGAAGCTACCTGACAAATTGTCCACAGATGATACAAATGTGCAGTTTACTCTGTAGGAGTACAATTTCGCTGTGTAATATATACCTTGATAGTGGATCTACAAAGGTTGACCTTATAAAGTAGCCAGTGAATGGAAGTACGAAGTTAGAGTGTCTGTTAAAGTGAGTTGTGAGTACATGCACCATTGTAAGTACTAGAAGATAAAAGGTTTTATGAGGGCATTTTCTATTAGTTTCTAAAAAAATGGATGGTGGGTGGATATACTATTGTGATTTCATACAAGACATTTTGTATTAAAACAGTTTCTTTGGCTAGTAATAATATCATAAACTCATCTTCACATAAACCATTGCTTTATGTAATCATAAAACTGTAGGTTTCTTATTACTCTGGCCGCACACGCCTATACATTCTAATCATGCAAACCTCTAGTGCTTGGAAGGAAGTTTGATGGGTTTTATTATCTCACTGGGAGGTTGTGTAGCGCATTCAGCCTGTCCTGTCTTTAAATCTCATAGCATCCTTACCTGCCATGTCTGCTCCTCATCCTTTCCCTACAGTCCACCCTTCATCCATCTGTCACCTATCACTCCAGTCCCAGAGGAGTAACAGTGTTCAGCGCAAACCCTAGCCATCACTCAGTGTGCGTTACTGCTTCTGTGGATTAAATGGGCTTATCCTCTACTGTTGGCCCACATGCATTCACTGAGACCAAGCTGCTTTGCAGCTAATGAAGATGTTTTCTCACCTGATTGAGTGCTGGACATAGTGTGCTAACATAACAGAGTGCTAACCTAACAGTGACACGGCTCTGTCTGCACCTCCTGATTAGCTTAAAAATGTCTCAGACTTTGTTTATTTGAGACACTCACTGCAACATGATGCAGTGCCTATCAACTAAATCCACTGTTGGCATAACAGCTTTTTTTTTTTCCTGTGTACCACAATCATTGCAGTTCTGACAGAATATCAGAAGCATTTTTGTATTTTAGAAACTGTCGTCCAGATTGTTGTTGAGAAAAAAAAAATTCTCTTTAATGTAGCCAATTAAGGACCGAGATAAAGTTTAGAGAGAGGAGAAGCTCCTCTGCCTGTAACAGTCAGATTACACTCAGCCTTGTTGTGCATCTCAAACGCCCGCCTCAGTCTCCTGTGGCTCAAGAACTAGGCCGCGTCTTTGCTGTGAACCCTCCAAGAAAACAACCCTTGTCACTCTTGCCGTCAACATACCGTTTCATCCCCCATTCAAAACATGTTTACACGGCATGCCAGCGAGGCGTTTTGTCTCTTGTGAAGGGGGTTGGTGGTGAAGAGGGTCCCTGCTAGTTATGAGCCTTATCTTAGAGTCCAGAGACCAGACACTCCCTGCGTTCAAAAACACTTAGCCTGGCTTTAGTTTGAAGAATGCAGACATTAAAGCTCTTCAAGTGAATTCTAGTAAGGAAAATGCTGCAGTACCAGTAACATTTTTAATGCCTCTCTGCTGAAGGTCCAGCAGACAAACTTCAGTATAGAAGAGGGCCAAACGTTTTGACGATACACGATTTGTTTGATTTATGTGGTTTCTGGCATCTAGGTTAGGGCCAAAATTAGGGCCAAATTTATAAAATGGCATCAAATCTATGAACATTATAATTTGTATTAAAATAAATGCAGTTAAAACAGGACCAAATGGTCTTTTCATATTTATGTAATCACACATGCGGTTAGGAAGTACTGATGACATCTGTGATGTGTTCAAGAAAGCGTATTGTGACTTGCTACAGCGTGTTTTATCATGAACATTACGACGTGTTTTATCATGATAACGACAAATATTGTCATATTGCCCAGTCATCAGTCAGCAGAAAGCCACTCCTCGCTAGTTTGACTACGTCCAAGAATACAGGATGAAGAGGTGGAGGTGGAGGAGGAAGAGAATGGAGGGGGATGGGGCAGCATGGCCCTGTGATCAAGAACGACAGACTGACTCACCCATCAACCTCAACGAGGCTCCAAATGGCAAATCCCTGCACATGCCATGCCACGTGCTTCCCTCTAAACAAGAGCATCTCCTTTTGCGGGGATGTCTTCTAGCTCAGAGTTCCCTTAATTAACTGGGCTTACAATTTTTGCAGATTTTCAGTTTTTCAGTTTTCTCTCTGCAAAAGATGCGTTTAATTTCTAGACTTCCTCAGCACAAGCAAGAGCCTGCTTGCATTGAATGGCCTTATTGAAAATAAGCCATCCATTGTAGGACTCATTTCAGTTATTAGATAAGTTTTAAGTAGGGTATGAGGGATTAATACCTGCTTGCACAGATTGTTCATCATTCCCTTAACCTTTAACAAAGTCTGAGCTGCCTTATTCACTTGAAGCGGGTGGAAATGGTTGGAGAGATCTACCATGACAGATTCTTCTCTGTTATCAGGAGCATACCGGCCCTGTATGAAAGACCAGGTATGATATAGCTGTAAGTAGTGTCTGACATATAAGCCAGTACAGTGGACACAAGACGTGTTGTGATTTGCTAGAAGGAAACAAGGCCAGAATGTCTTCACGATGAGACTGAAATTTCACTACTTCACTAATTCATTCTGTTGTCATGCTAAGCTCTGTCAAATGATTTACTGCTAACCTCTATATCTCAAAGGAGTGCCTTGTCTACTAAAACAACAAACCATAAAACCTTTGATTATGATGAGCTTTCTCCTGAAGCTCGTTTTGTTGCTTATTCCCAGTAACAAACGACATAACTCATGCTGTCAGCACAGCAAAGAGAGCTGGCTCGTCGTTCTTTCCCTCCCCACCTCCACCCTCTTTCTCACTTTCACTTCACACCACTGGCTTAATAAAACTTTGCGAACAGCAAACCCCAGCATTCCAGGGTGGAGATATAAGTTGCACACCTGCATGTACCAGGCTAAATCCCAGTGTTTGGGCTTCAGGCCCTTCGTCTTTGAGCCCGTCGCTGTTCAAGCGATTCTTTCCAAAGCAGCTCATCTGCTGAAAAAAGCTTGAACCCCGGGGCTGGACTTAGGGTGGATGATTCATCAGAGGCACTGGCAAGCACCCTTCTCCGGAGAGAAGCGAATCACCATGTCATTCGAATCTGGGCAAATTCGGCAGCAGCTAATTGTGTTACACAAAATGAAATGTAAAGCTATTTCCCAGACAAGCCATGTGAGTCACTCTTTTAGATATCCCATGCTTGTCCAAATTGATGCCACTTAACTCATTGGCAGAAGAGCCCAGGCTCATTTCCGCAAATTAATTTTCTGAATAAACCGTTTGTTATGCTGTCTGACGGGGAGATGTTAGGCCGCGTAGATCATCTTGCGACAGTGATCACTGAAAGCATGTGTGGTCTGGGCTCAGATAGTGGAGAGTGTAAGGCAGAAAGTAGAGCTTTTCATGGCAACCATGTTATTTAAAAGCCATGATTGTGTATTTCCTCAGTGTGTGGAATAAAAATAGCAACAGAGGCTGAAAGATCTTAGGGTTGTGAACAAACACAGTAATGTTCATTGGTATAGCTTTTTGAGACTCCTACACCTCTGCTTTGCTTGTAGGTAGATCATAGATCTTTTGATTCATGTCAAAGCCTGTCTTGTTATGTATGTGGCCAGTCTCACCTCCTTTGTATGACTAGTTGTTTGCTCATAGTCCATTAGCTAGACCCTGTATGCTCAGGGCACGCGTCCCCTCTCTCCAGCTGGTGCCGATACCAGCCCTGGAGGCACAGAGTTAGAAGATAATAGCCTCATTTGAAGGGCTTCCTGCCTGTCTGACTGCCAGTCTCAGCCATCAGATATGTTTCCATTTTAGAGCTTCACTAGTTTAATGGAAGGATCAGCCGAGGCACACAAAAAAAAAAGCTCACAGTGGCACTCACCTTCTGTCTCAGGCTCCCATTCATGTGTCCCTGTGTTTAGTAAGTGCCAAAGTGGAGAAGAGAAAGTGGCTTTTTAAAATCCTGCCTGTGTTCTAGCCAAGATTATTCAGGTGAGGAGGCTTGGCAGTATATGCAACTTATGGAGATACTAGCAATGCTCAAAGGTGTCATAGAATGCACTTCTATGTATGTAGCATTTTAAATTGTTCTCTGATGTCTACATAAAGTGTGACTTTGGTCAGATTTCATACCCCCAGTCACAACACTATCATTTGGTCACTTGAATGAAACGATCTGTTTCTTTTTGGTGAGCTCATTGATAATTTGATGAGTTCTGCTCTGATTTGGTGGTTTATAGTGAGACAGCAACAAGTTTCTCCACCTATTTCAAGGAGGTTTGAGTGAGAAGTAATTAATGTAATATTGGAACATGCTTTTGTTTTCACTGGCAGGAATAGCAACTTCTAAAGATCAGTAAAAAGGGTCAAAAATTAGAAGCTGCACTTGCTGAAGTAGCTCTACCAGATGTTAAGTGTGCTTTGTGATGGATCATGATTGTCTTCTAATGGAGCAATATTTTTAGTTATATCTATTGAGCCGTTCTTCTCCTCCTCAATGTCCTTTAATTAGCGTGAGCAGATTTTTCTCATTTGAGTTGTTTTGCTGGAACCAAAAGCTCTCCCTGAAGGGATTTCCTCTACTCAGGAGGAAGAGAAAGACAGAGAGAGAGAGAGAGAGAGAGATTCTCCTGACACTTGTCTTTTTAACCTTCATGCTGCTTGCACTCTGCTGGATGGCTGGATGTTCTTTGCGTGTCGTCCCCATGCCATAGGCTTTTATGCACTATGGCAGTTTCTGCTGTGAGTGTGTTTGTTGTAAGCTGCTTTACTAGAGAGCATAAAGAGAGCATATAGAAAATGTCTGCCCTACCTGGCCTGTCATATCTTGTCAAAAAAACAGTGAAGAGGCTCAGTGGCAGTTTATGATTTATTGAAAAGTGATTTAGGTCTATGCCAGTGACAGAATCTTCTTATTCTTGTTACTGTGTGGAAGACAGTGCAGTAGACAGTTAACTGTGATGGGGTGGGGTGGGGATGCGTTGTGTTAAATGGTTTGATGTGGATATTCAGTAATTTTGAAACACTCTATAACACTGAAGTACACATGGGACCAAACACAGTGATAGCTAGTGCCGCTTAATATTTGTCAACTAAAAGGACATCATAAAAGGGCAGTTAATTAAAAATGGTGGTTTTATTATATATTCTTTAATCTTTAATTTGGCCACAAAACTTTACTGGTTAAAATGAATCGAATTACTACCACAGAAACTTTAATGGTCTGAGTAATTATTACCGCTTAGCCTACTTACTAGCTTAGCCTGATGCTTTCTTCTTTGAAGCTATTTCACCTGAGGCTATGTCAGCCCGTTTGACCTGATGTACGATAGCTGAGACAAGATTTCATGCTGCGTTGTTTGCAGTAGATGGACAACAGCAAGCCAGTTATTCCATTATTTCCATTGGAGCCACGACAGAAAATTCTGCCACGGGCTGCAGACTGCAGTGGTGAGCAGATCGCTGTACTGCTGTGAGGTATGGAACGTTTTTTAAAAGCAAACATGTGAATGCAGCATTACTTCTTTTCCCAAGACCTAAAGCTGTTTGGTCTGATATCTGAAACCTAACGATGCGGTCTGAGGGCATTGTAAAATGTACTATATAGCTGGTATTTTACAGGCATGCATGTAAGTTCAACAGCCACATTTGTACAATACAGTTTTCTGTTATGTTCAGTCAATATGGTATTAATGTAGAACTCACGTCACCCAATATGTTTAAAATGATGAAATTAGTCAGTAAGTGATCAGGTTTTTGAACTGCCGGTAAAGGAGTCTTCAACTCAGCAGTTAACTTGGTCGACAGTCATCAGGCACAGACCTAAGATGACTTATTCTGGTTGGTTTAGCAAAATTTGGCAAATTGAGATCATAAAGAGAGGACAAGAAAAATCTACCCAACAATGTTAAGGGCTTAAAGCCGCTCACAAGACAAGACTGTACCAGGACTATTGTAGACAGAACTAAATGAATCTGTCTGTTTAATTAGGAGCCAAGCCTGGCACAACACAGTAGTGGCTTCCCATTAATACAAGTGTATGTGCGTGTGGGTGTGTGTGTGCGTCTCCAGAGAGGCTGTATGGAATATTATCTTTCTCTGAGTCTCTCAGCAGGCTCTGGCTTCTGACATGTCCATGCACTAAAAACCCTCTTGTTAGCACAGTATGTGAAGCCTTGTTGTTTTCTGTTTGTTTGTGTTTTTCGCACCATCTTCTCTCGAACCGGGAGAGAGATGCCGCAATAATTAAAGGCACCCGCTTTGAAGCCGGCGTGCTGTCACCCCAGGACCTGACTCTTTTTCACCATTTGTTGTTGTTGCTCTTATGGTAAAAGTGTAAGGGTTGCTATTTTGGGCTATTAAGGCGCTAACTGTAAGCACAAAGAGCACAAACAGCAGCTCAGCATATGTGGACTTACTTATTCATATCTCCAGCAAAATATTGTTTTTTTTGTAGAATGGATAGTAATGTGTATTTTGAGTCTTCTGGACAGTTAGCACTTAGAGTTCATGGGGCAGGCGTGATTAAGGATGAGAAAGGCCAGAGGACTGCTGGAGCACTGAGACTGACCGTGTTATGAGGTCAGTGGTGTCTCTCATTCGAGGCAAAATACCTCAGAGAAAAATACCTGGAGCATCTGTGATGATGTCACATGAGGATGACATAATGCAGAGTGATGGGGGCGTGATGGGCAGTGATGACAGAGTGCTGCTGTTCTTTAGAAAGGGTCCATTTGTCCTCCCCCCTCTCTCCCTGTCTCAGTTACTCTCTTCCTATCTTTTTATCTCTCTTCACCTCCTCTGTTTTACATACCTACCTATTTCTATATTTTAAGTTCAAGTGCCATATAACTTGATCCATGATGGTATCAGGTACAGTACTCCCATGCATTCTAACAATGACAGCAATGAAAATAACAGTATGAACTACAGCAAATAATAACAATAATATTAACAATATTAATGACTGTAATTACACTCATCATCAAAAGCATGGTTGCACAAATAGTTAAACCCAGAAGGAATTAACTAAAAGGAATGAAACTTGGTGGGTAGGTTTGACATTGTGAGACATGTGGATGTTTCGGGTTTCATGCTCAGCGCGCATGTGACATACCTAACTGACCCAACAACCACGATTGTGGACAGTCATCGAGCAGTGATGCCCTCCATGAGTCGTCCTGTTAGTGCCAGCATCATTAGCAGACAGCTGCACGGTGCAGGACTACATGCCCGCAGACCATTACAGCGACTGCCCTTAACACCACATCAACATCACCAAAGAATGGGTCATCTTCAGTGACGAATCCCGCTTTTGTCTTGGTGGAGACGACCATGTATCCGTGTGTAGAGGCACCGTGGTCAGCGCCAAGACAAACCATTTGTTGTCATGTCCAGAAGGCCTGGTGTCACTCCACCTCCACCCCTACCACAAAATCTACAGGAAGTGTGTGAGAATATTCAAGCTGCATGGGATGGATTATCACAGAACACCATGAGAAACCGTTACTCCATGCTGAGACGTCTGACATGTTGCATGAGAAAACATGGTGGCCTGCCGCCATACTGAGAAACACTCCTTTTGTATATGTAGCTAAAGAAATATTGCCCATATCATCATTTATCATCATTTATTGTTCCTGGTAACCTTAATCTTCCTTCCCAATAGCACTGCAACACTTCCTTCTGGGTGCAGCTATTCTTTTGATGAGTGTATAATAAAGTTATTATCAGTTTAATTATACATACGCAAAGCTGATTATGTTCTTGTAAGTGATTTATCTTAATATGTGTAGTGTTGGGGGTCAGTAGTTGGGGGTTTCTATGCGTTTCTCTCTTTTTCAGTCCTTCTCGTCTTTCTCTTTTTTTGAGTTATGTTCATATATGTTCGTATATATTTTTTTCTTGCATCTGTCTCTGTTTCTTTCTTTCTTTCTTTCTTTCTTTCTTTCTATTCTTTCTTTCATTCTTTCTTAATTACTTTTTTATATTTCTCTCTTTCTATCTCTCTTTAAATCTCACTTACTCTGTCCTCTCTCTTACTCTCTTTCTCTCTCTTATTCTCTCTCGATTTCCATCTCTTCATTTCTTATCTCTCTCTACCTCTCTTATCTCTTTCACTCCCGCTCTCTCTCTCTTCTTTGTCCTTATTTCCACCCTCCTCTCTCATTCTCTTTCTCTCTGCCCCCTCTCTCCCTCACTCATCATCATCATTACCCTCAGCCCAGGATGCCTCTCGTTCTGAAGTACCCTCACTGCACCCCCCAGACCCTTTCAGACATTCCAAAACTTTTTTTCCACTCTTTGCCCTTCCCTCCTCCTTTTATTCGTTTCTCTGCTCTCTGTCCTGCAGTATATCTATCTTCACTATGGCTCTGTGTCTCAGTCTGTCTCTGTGTCCCTTAGTGTGCTGCCTGCTCTTGCATGGCTGGAGCTGAAGCTTTGAAGTCTGGTGTCTGCTTTAATGAGAGCATTTCTGACTGGCTCTGCAGACCTAGAGGACTGAGGGCACCGCAGTGCCACTTTGCTCCTGGGAGCTGTTCCTCTCTCTCTCCCTCTCTCTTTCTCTCTGTCTTTCTCTCTTTTTCTCATTTCATACTTTCACCTATTCTCTTACTCCTGCTGTGTTTCTTTCTGGCTTTGCCGTTCTTCGTCTCTTTCTGTGCCTGGTGGGAGTGGGCGATAAGACGACATGATGTTGTTATTGTGATACATTCTCTTTTTTTGATATTGTTGTTCTGCTAACAGTTAACAAACAACTTTACAGCAACTGCATAGTAAAAGGATTTCAATGCTTTACGCCATTGTCTTAGTAGGTTTATTTATATTTATTAGATTTGTTTGTTTTTTGCAATGCTGATTTTCTGGTGTTTGGTCCAGTTTAAACTGAAAATACTTTCAATAACCATAACATTACATTTTTGCCATATTGCCCACCCCTACCTAAGCTTCCCTATACCTGAGCTTCTCTCGCTTCCTCCCTCTTTCTCCCCATCTCTACACAATGCCACTCCAACTGGACTCTGCAACACCTTTTCTTTCTAGCTCCTGCACTCCTGGCAGCTTGCTTCCTGTCTGCTTTCTCCAGGGAAGTGCCGCTCCGGGTTTGATGTATAAATCATCCCCCCTTCTCATTCAGTCTTTAATTAATGACCCCCATCTGTCCTCGGCCCAGCCACTCTGAATTTCAAAAACGTTCGCCTGACGCAACCATCCACGGAATCGGGCAAAGCCGTCGGCGCACATTCAGCGAGGCAGCCGCAATATACACCTTACCTGCAGCCAGGTGTCCCACACAGCAGAAACAGAGAGAGAGAGACAGAGAAGCAACAGAGCAGGCACATCCAGCCCCAGTCAGATTAGTGGGCTACCCCAGTAAGGCTGTGTGTATGTGTCTGTGTTCATAGGCTTTTCAAGTGAGCCCTGGCAGACTATCTGAAGCGGTTATGGAGGCATCAAAGACAAGCGCCGCGGTGAGTCACAGGCTGCCTTTTCCCTACTCTGTGCTCGGGGGGTGGACAGGTGGACAGGGCCACGCTGCATCCCACATGCATGACCAGCCCGATGCCACGACAAAGGAGGGCAGCCGGGCTTCAACCTCCTTTCTGAATGCCGATTCTATCGTCGTCGTAGTTGTTGAATGTGATTGTGGCTGTGATTGTAGTATCGTCTTATGCCTTTAAACACCTCACACTCTGACTCGCTTTGTGTTCTCCACCCATGTCATTACCACCAGTCGCCTCTCCGGCACCCTCCGTTTCATCCTCTCATTCCGACAGGGCACGGCTCCTCGTTAGGCACATATAGCTTCACAGAGACACTTTGGTTTTATTTGGACTGCTATTTTATATTTATTTTTTGTAGCATGCTCAGCTCTGTCAGCTACAGCCTACCATTCTCACTGTGCACTGTAGTGGTATCATGCTGTTCTATTCATGTTATTGAGGTTCCATAAACTCTTGTCGAGTTCTCTTTTCTCCTTTGGAATGTGAGTTTTCAGTTGAGATTAGTCATTAATAACACATGGAGAGTGGGCCTTTTCTGTAAACGCTTTACAATCTGCCACTTGGCGCACAAAGACCTGAACGGAAAGTCTCTGGCTAACCTTTATTTTAGTGAGAATTACTAAGAGGCAGATTGTTGTGAGTGGATTTTAGGGCTTGTGGAGTTGGCACGCCCATCAGCCCACCCACACTCTGCAGAAATGTCCCTGTTCTGACCACTCCCTCACACTGATGATTATTGTTTGTGATGTAGAACTAATTTCCTCTTCACCGCAAATTCACACTGTGTGCCTGTCTACTAACATACCAGAATATTAACATGTAATCCACTGAGGTTTAGTCTAAGCTGTGACATAGACGCAGTTATTACAGTCATTAAGGTTAATGTCACATAAATAATGTTTCTGCTCTCACCAACATAAATACGGCATGTGATGTATTTTCTGTTGCAGACGCAGGATTTTATTCCATGAAAGCATGCGGGTCAGGATGACTTTTCCAGTCTGTGATCTCGAAAGCCTCAAGAAGTAGTATTGTGATGTGCAGTCTAGACAAACTCATCTCAGAACATCTTTGCTGTATTAAGTACGATGTGAAAAAAATAGAGGTGCCGGAAAGGGATTCTTTGGAGTCGTGCAACAGAGGAACAACTTTTGGTTTCTTAAAGAACCTTTCACTTAGGTCTGTCACAATTATTGCATAATCGTCTGGTCGGAATTATTTGCCCTGAGCGGAGTTACTTTCCATACGATTGTGCCACAACAAACAAAATGTAAATAAAAGAAAGCAAAAACCATGTAAGTTTTGATCTTTAAAAATGTAATAATACATTCAGCCCATGAATCAATTTGGTTTAGGATACCAGGTCCATGAACTGTATATCATGTTGCACAACTTTCTAAAGGCACTGGAGCTGGAAGGCAGGAGGAGTGATTGATTGATGCTGATCGTTTACAAATGTTGGCATTTAATCTGTGCAATTTAATCAAATTACATAATTAATAGAATATCCAGTATAACAGTTCCACATTGTGACAGTTTTGCATTTGCAATATCACAATTTCACGATGCATTGTTACCCCCGGTAACAAAAACAGCAAAGGTTGTGACTTCACTGGTGTCTTAACAGTGAGTAATGTTTGTTTATTTGAACTCAAGCTGTTTTTGTTGTCAGTTGAAAGATACTAAGTGTTGGCACCCTAGCAATCAGCTATTCATTAATCAGCAATTTGTTCATTTATTAATTAGATACTAAAATATTTAAAATTTCATGTTTGTGACAGACCTAGTTTCAACTGATGGTCTACTGAAAAGTAGTGGAAAATGTTTTGAACATTGGAGTGTGAGCAGCCTTTATAAAGTTTACACAATCTCAAAGGAAATCTGTAAAGGTTCTAAATCAGTTAAAGGTTTTTCTTCAGTCTATACGCCGAGACCAGTTACCATTTAGGAACCGCTATTTTTAAGTGCAGAAATTGGCATAGAGCAGTTTTGAAGAGTTGGCTTGATTCTCTTCTTATCTCAATGCCATGTCTTCCTCTTTCCAACAGCAAACCCTGGAGAATAACTTGACCAATCTGGTGAAGAGGAACAGTGAATTGGAGAACCAGATGGCTAAACTCATCCAGATCTGCCAGCAGGTGGAGGTGAGTCCAGCCAAACTCCCAGTCCAGCATTAGTCTCAGCATTAATCATCATCGTCACCATCATAAGATCACCAATACATTTCTCTGAGAGTAGTAAATAAATGATTGACTCTTATTTGCACTGCTTGGTCTGTCACTAGTACTGAGGGGAGAGTTCCTATTTTGATGATAAAGGTGATATTTTCAGTGTTTCAGACCAGCGTTTATGGGTGATAGTTCTAAGGTGATAGAAATTCTTATCTTGTATATTCAGTAATGTTTAAGCAACAGAATCAGAATATGCCATGGAGGAAAAGTTGATTCCATATGATTATTATCTCAGTAGATTCTTGTTTCTGTGCATTCATGTGCGTGACCTGCTTCCTTTATTATTAGTAGTATGTTCACTGCACAGCACTACTCCACTAAAGTAACCATTGCTGAATAACAAATACAGAGCGCAGGAACGTTTGTCGACTTAATTTAAAACTTGCTTTTTTCTTTAGCTCATGAAGTCATTCCTCATTCTGGAGAAACCTTGAAAAAGACTATACACATCCTCTGAGTCATATAAAACACACTGTGTCTGTGCAGTGTACTTTAATAGAAGCCTGAACAGAATAGTGAAATCTGTGTTGCAAAAAAGGTCTGAAGTATAAGAACAATGATCCTGTTGATCCTGTGATTCATGGCCGTCAGTAATTTGAAGCAAAGAGTTGGTCTCAATCTGTTTATGAAGTCCTGTTGTACTCAAATTATTGAAGTGATGTATTTGTACATTCAGTTTCATTTATGGTGATTATCAGTCAGTTATCAACTTCCAGTAAAATTTTGATGCCTTTTTGTGATATTTAGTACTGTTTACAGTGTACATTCCACACAGTGTTGTCTGTTAATTCTGTTCAGTAGATAATTACAGTACTGCAGTACTGTGTGAAAGTCAAAGAGCTCATGCCTAATTTATTTCATTTTCAGTTAAATTAACAACTAAATTTAATTATTTTTTCATTATCCACTTGCTGCCTCAATTGCAGCTTCCATTTTCCTCAGACTTACTGCCGGAATATTTTTACAGTGCTGGGCGTTAGTTGCATTTTCTGCTTCTCACAGCCCTGATAATGCCAAAGACATTTAGTGATGTTGAAGTCCAGGCTTTGGAGTGGTCAGTCCATTTTCAGAGAATATCAAGAGCTCATTTATGATTGTCTTCTTTCTTATCTATTTCCCTTTTCTCTGTAGTGTTTTTTGATAGGTACATGTCCTTTTGGACCTTAGTGTTGAGTTGTCTTCTCACAGTGGAGTCATGGACAGAAACACCTGTGGATGTTTCCAGATCTGAAGCAAGAGTGGAGCTTGATTTTGTCCTCACTCTTAAAGATGAAAGCTTTAAGTACTGTTTGTCTGATGGGAGCAGTTTTGGTAGTCTACCAGATCTTGCACAGCTTTTAGGAATCCCACTTTCTCTAACTCTTTTTGAATTCCTGTTTTGAAAACTCATTTTTTGCACTTATTTTGTTTCACGACATTTCTTGTATCAAGAAATATGTTCTGAACAGTGACTAACTTGTGCTTGTGATGGCTGCTTTGACCGAAAATCAAATAGATTTCCTGGTTTCTGACTTCTGCGCAGTACTGTATATCTTACTAGTTTCTTTTCCCAGAAAAAGTAATAAGGCTTTTAAATGTCTTTTAAACAGTGGAACAGACTGGGTTAGGTACCCGCTCATAATTCATTTTTATGGATGTGGGCATGGAAGTAGGTTTCTTTCATGTTACTTACACAATCTTTAAATGTACTAAAAGCTAGACAACCCACAGGATATTTTAGGGGTCATATAGTGTCACCTTGAAAGTTCTCAAGGCCAGTCGTTTCGTCTCTGAGATGAGTCAAAGGAAGCGCATAGACAGCAGAAGTGGAGTTTCTTTTAGGCCAGCCAGCCTGAGCACACTGTCAGGCCCTGCGTCCTTTCTGTAGCTCCGACAAAGGCAAGTGACAAGCAGTTGTTATTTCATTAGTAGAATTGGGCTTGTCAAAGCCCTGGGGGAGTGCAGTGTCTCTCTCACCTTAGCTGAACCATACCTGTCTACACACACACACACACACACACACACCCCTCCTCTGAACTGCTGCAGCAAGAACACTGAGGGAAGCATCTCGTCTCCTCTCCGCTTCTCTGTTTTGACAGGATCATGTTTAATGTGTTACAGAAACATCAGTTTTCTTAATGGCGTTACTGGATGGCATTGTGTTCCATCTTTTAAACAGATCAATTATTCAGGACCACTGTGAGAACATACTTCTCAGAAGACCCGCCAATTACCTGAGGAAATATTTTGTCTTGCAGGCTCGGTCCATTTTGTCATGATTATTTGAAGGGCACAGTAAATTATTGAAGATCAAATGAGACAATCTAGGTTAATCTAGGAGTCAATGATAATACAAGTTAGATGTCTTGGAGACTGTTGTGCTGTTGTTTTGCCCTGGGAGCCACCTGCTATGATAAGATGTTTGCACACCAGAACAAATGCAGAGGCCTAAACCTGGATTGTTTAAGTTTACAGGCTATAAGATGTGAATACATATGTAGAGATGTGATGACTGTGTACTGCATGTCTCCATAGTCTTCCTCTGCCTCCTTCGCTGTTAGAGAAGAAACCCATAAAAGTATTCATAATCACAGTCAAAATTCCTTTATTGCAACGTTTGTGCAGCGGCAGTGGCATTAAATTGAGCTCTGCTAGAGCAGTGTCCCTAACCGCAAAATATTAAGTGGGGTCATAATGAGAGATTTTAGCAGTGAGTCTATAAAACATGAGGGATGATGGAGAGAGTTTATGAAAGAGTTTATGGTGTCATGGCACCCCTGATCATTTTTATGGTTTTTAAGCAGGGCTGCCTTATAAAGGACACTTCAGTTTCACTGAGACTTCCCTGGTAAAAAATAAAGATGCAATGAAAAGCAAATAAATAGGCACCTAGAAACTACATTGGGATCGGTGAGAGTTTCTAAGCTCCATACCAATGCCGTACCGTTGTCCCAGGAATGATATAAATATGAAACAATGAGATGCACTGTTTATTGTCAGATTTCTCTGAAATGTATCTTCCATCAGACAATACGAAAATCACTTAACATGGCTTACAACACCACAACCATACGCTTTTTGCATCATTTCCAAATTTAACAGCACTCCCCACTTACTTCTGATATTAGATAGTAAATGAATATGCTGCTACATATGTAGTTATTCAAGCAGTCTACTCTTTTGATTAAGTATCGCAACTGACTGAGGAATAAAATGTTACCTATAAAAGAGGACCTACACTGCCTGGCCAAAAAAAAGGTCACCATCTCAGCTGGGAACAAGTTATTTAACCCTAACTAATGCAGTGAGTAGCTTCTCATTTGTTAAACAACCATGTCGAAAGAAACATCCTGTGGTTGTGGAAAAGATGTTAATCTGTTTCGGAAGGGTCAAATTATTGGCATGCATCAAGCAGAGAAAACATCTAAGGAGATTGCTGAAACTACTAAAATCGGGGTAAGGACTGTACAACGCAGTTTGAAAAAGTGGAAGGAGAGTGGGGAAACATCATCTTCAAGGAAGGAATGTGGTTGGAAAAAAATCTTGAATGATCATGATGGGTGATCACTTAAACGTTTGGTGAAATCAAATGGTAGAAAAACAACAGTAGAACTCAGGGACATGTTTAGTAGTGAAAGTAAGAGCATTTCCACACACACAGTGTGAAGGGAACTCAAGAGAAAACAGCTGTGTAGCCTTAAGAAAACCACTTGTCAGTGAGGCTTACCGGCTAAAACGGCTTCAATTTGCTAGGGAGCATAAAGATTGGACTCTGGAGCAATGAAAGAAGGTCATGTGGTCTGAAGAGTCCAGATTTAACCTGTTCCAGAAGAGGGTAAATCCATCCATAAGTAATACTACATCAAATGCCAGTAATTGTATTCCTGATGCCCAGTGCAATGCATGCTGGATCTGGAGAACTAACATATGAACATGTATTTATGGAATATAGGTGTGTCTTTATGCGTTGTAAGTTTGTTGTTTCTGGGAATCCGTAATATGTATGTTAAAATTCAAGAGAGAAATGTAAACAATGCAGCTTAATGTTTCAACAGTAAATTTCCACTTTTGTGTCAGCTGGTAGTTTTTTTCAGTATGGTCAGTGTAGGGCCCTGGAGAGAATGTGTTCCGAACTCTCCAGAATGGGAATTCCAGGGGACATTTCCCACCTTTCCTATTCTCTCTCGCACCTCTAGGCCCCAGCGGTTTACTGACCCAGGAGTGAACGGAGCAGGTTTGTTTTGTCAGTGTTTCACTCAGCAGGCGTGTGTGGAGCAGCATGGCGTTGGCCACCACCGTGCAGCACATATGCGTGTGCCTCATTCATATTTAATAGAGCCGCTCTGTCTTTCTCTCTCTCTCTCTCTCTCTCTCTCTCTCTCTCTTAACAAGAGCACAGGTTCTGGCCCCTTAGGACTTGCACTGAGAGCTCTCTCCAAGTCTGTTCTGAGCTGTCAGCACATAGGAAAGTGGCGCTCTAATCAGCGGCAGGACAAAAACAGACCTTTCTCTCTCTGGCATCTGCTCAGTGCTGTTAAGATTGTCTGTTCGCCCTGAGATGTCCCACACTGGCGACAGGCTGCAACAATCCACGCATCTGTGGATCAGCAGATTAAACATGCCGTGGAGTCTCACGAAGACCAGGAGTCGGGCTTTGATGCCAGAGTCATTAGCCAAACCCGCCGCTCACACTATAACAGCTTCAGCTCATAGACCAGAATCAAAACATGCACAAGCAGGAGCTGTTGTGCAACCCTGAAAACAAAGGGTTTTAGAACTAATGTGGTTCAGAAGAGCATTAGAATTACCCAAAAGGCTTTGATGTATTTCTTAGATAATTCACAGAGACAACGACAGGCACTTTTCAGCTTGTATTTATCCCGACCCACGCTGAACCCAGCAGCGTGATAAATCTCTCCGAAAGTGTCTCACTAAAACATTAATCAGGTGCAGGTCAGCGCAAGCTTGGGGACACACCACGGCTATGCAGTGCCACACGTTAGAGGTGTCAGCATGAATCAGCTCCCAACCCCCAGTATCAGCACCCTCAGTTTTAAAATGTACCCCGGGGACCCACAGCTGAATTTGATTCCAGGCGGAGAAAGAGGGAGCTGTGTGAACACAGGGGAACGTTTTTTATTCTTATCACTCCATCCCCATCTCCAGCCCTGACTCATTGGAAAAGTTACTATATCATTTCAAGTGTCCAGGCTCAAGATCCACTCTTCCTTCGGATTGAGGCTGTTATCCTTTCTGACTGAGTCCTTTTGATAATGGGATTGAAGCTAGTTGGAATTAATTGTGTCACTGTTCATGTGCGCACGCGAGTGTGTGTTAGAGTGTGTGATTAACGCAGCTTAAGTGGATCTAACGTGCATAATGAGCTTTGGTTAGAGATCGGCATGTAGGGTGATAAAGGGTCGAGAGTGTGAGCTTGAGCCTTTGATGGTGAGTCACAACCTTGTGTAATTATGAGGGGATGTTGCTTAAAAAGGGAATCCCAGAGCGAAATCCATATAGTGCTTCAATCTGTAATTATCATCCACCAACACCTCCGAAATTCCTTTCTGTGATGCTGCAGCCCTCTTCACAAACACTTGAATATGCATAGTGCATACTGATGCTTCCTGTATGCCATATGGTAAAAATATAACATGACATTTAGGGTTGGCCCAGCTAATTTGATTACTCAAGTATATGTTCATTATGTTGGCATTTGTTTCATTATTCAGTATTCCGAAGCTTCATATTTTGTTAACCTTTTAGCCCAAAGCAGAGCTCTAGAGCTCTCTTGTGGATCTTCAGAGTTAGAGGCTTATTTAACACTGTTTTAAACAACATATTCAACCATAAAACCAAGAAATGCCCTGTCAGGTTAATTATGTTACACTCAATCTTGAAGCTGAACATAGCCACATTCTCCCCTGTGATTTTGCAGTGTCACCCCTTTTCTTTTGCAGGCTAGCTAAAGGCTTTAGCTGATTCATAAATGGCCTATATTTATATAAATCTAGAAAAAAAACATTGAAATAACTAAGCATGTCTGCAGTCCTGAATAAGATTCATGTTTGCCTACTTTGCCTAAAAAATTACTCTACTAAAAGAAAAAAAAAATTAGGCGTAAACACATTCAGAGTGCTTTGGTGTGAAATGCTCCGTTCTAGAGAAACTTGGTGAGTCAGAGTTGTGGTGGTGATGGGAACCAGACGCCTCTGAAGTCTCTGTCACAAAAAGTTATTACATGAAAAAGATGTATGCCGCTTGATATGTGAAATTTGTGGTGTAGTTTTGTCCTAAGATGTACTTTAATCAATTTATGTTACTCTATTCATGGCAGAGGGGAACATGTGGGGAGCCTATTCTTCTGGATGTACCACTGTTTTATCATTTACCATCATTAACCATTTACCACATAACACATAGACACTCAGAAGGCACCTGTAGGTCGGTGGTATAGTAAGGAAGATTTCTCTATTTGTGTTGTTGACATTATATGAAGGTTTCTATACAATGAACCACTTCACATCAAACCACTGTGAATAAATCTGTTTACATCTGAAGGACTTGGTTGGAATTCCCCTATAAGTTGTGTCACTCAGAGCAGAATTTAACTTAAACCACAAAGTTAGCAGTGCAGTGTGGCTATCCAACTGACAATGAAAACGTATTGCTAAACAAAGCTTTTTAGGAGATTTATGTCCTGAACTTATGCATCATCACTGCTATCAAGATAAGGAAACATCCAGTCAGGTGGATGCAGTCATCCATTAAATCAATTAAAAACTCCAGCTAACTAAAATGAACGAACATACTTCAGATTTTGTTGTTGTGAATGTTATTGCTTTTAGGAGTAGTATTGAGAACGAGTGTGCTTTCAGAAACTCCAACAAGTATTTAAGCCTGTAAAATGCTGTCAGCCCTGATGACAATACACGTATGTTCCAATACTTTTTTTTTTGGCATGTACAAAATGCAACCTCAAATCTACGTTCAGTGAACACAGTGGTTTTATTCCGAATCTTAGGTGTTTAAGGATGTAACGATGTGATTCATGTAGTTATTCAGTGTTTATGTGCACTTTAAACAATCATTATAAAATGATTAATTAATTTTGCAATAGCTTATTATATATGGTATGTGTTATATATCTGCATCTTTTTGATGGTTTGTGGAGACAGAGTGTCAGTTGAGGAGCTTTTATTTAATTTGTTTAGTCATGACATTTATCTAATTTTTAATCCACATTTAACTGTCTGCAGAGCCTTGGGGGCCTCAAAGCCCCTGGCAGTCAGAAGCACTGGACCCAGTGGCCCAGCCAGTAACCATGCTTGCCTAGAAGTACTAATAATAAGCATTATATATTCAGCAAAATGTATTGAATTTTTCATGATAACAATAACAGTGTTGTATTACCCATCCAAAGTGCACTCTCTGCAAATCTCCAGACCCTCTATAACAGTATCTCTGTCCATTGCCCTGCAGGTAAACACAGCCATGCATGAGGCCAAGCTGGTGGAGGAGTGTGATGAGCTGGTGGAAATCATTCGCCAGAGGAAACAGGTCATCGCCGTCAAGATCAAAGAGTCCAAGGTATGGCTGCCCGTCTGCATTTGCGCGCCTCCAAGACATTGCACAAGGGAAATTAATTGCGAATTCAAGTTAGGCCCAGAGGTGCTGCGTCTGGCTGCACTCGTGTGCTGCATGCCAGGCACTCCACTGTGCATCTGAAATTATCTACCCTTGATTGACTAAGCTGAAATATGGCCTACTTTGTATTCAGACCAAGCAATGTGATAAATTTAAGCAAAAAAACTTACTTGAGCCACCACAAAGAAATAAGGTTTAGAAAATGCGCTTTTGAACACAATAGGTACCTCACAAGAGTTCAGGTTCTCCTTTGTCTTTCAAAGCACCATCTGAATGTGTTCCCCGGCAGTCTGTCAAACGGAGAGGCCCATATGGAGCTGACAGCTCTAAGCGTGCACTCAAAACTCGTCACTTGCTTTGTGACGGCACAAGGGACGCTGCCGGGCCCGTCACTCGCCTTCTGTCTATGAGACTGGAAAAGGAGTAGAGATAACTGATGAGCCGCCTGACGACAAAGGCAAAGAAAGAAGGAGGAGGAAAGAAGTGTTGGGCAATGTGAGCTTTTAAAGGGCTTTTGTAGCCTCCTTTGAGACTGCTTTGAACTGGGGCCAGGAGAGACGGGTGACATTGCGTTTCTGAAGGAAAGTGTTCATTTAGCCACATGTTGTTTAAGGAGCACAGCACAAGCTGAGGCTGTCAGAGGTCCTGCATGCTGCAGACCACCAGCTTGAGCGTATAGGGCTGTAGGATGGAGGAAAAGGTCCAAGAGAGGAAGTGAAGGGGAGACACAATGCTCATGCGAGGCTGATGAGATTAGATGGAGAGCCAGGCTTAGGTTCATCCAAGCTAGACTGACCATGCTAGTTCCAGCCACGTGAGTTCACTTAACGAGCATCCTCTGGGGAGAAAAACTAAGGCCTCACTAATCTCCACCAACACAAACATAGCCAAGAAGGGCAGTTTGACTGCATTGTTCTTCTATGGGTTGACAAAACTATTGCTGCTTTCACGACCAGCATACTAAAGACACTTAAGAGCTATTCATGGTTAGCGGCGTCACAATGAAGAAAGACATAATTTTCACTACCCATATTGAGACATTAGGGATTGTCCAATACCGATAGCACTTATTCTTATCTGATACTGCTATAGAAACATTGCCCCGATACCGATGCCCACTCGCTTTTGTTAATCTACGAAGATGTAGATTTAGCTATTTTTAATTAAAGCTTTTCACTCTTCACTTACTGGCTAGTACATTATCATGTGTAAACTACTCAAACATTATAGTACCCCACAGGAAGAAATACACAGCTAACAATTTTACATTTAGGCTGGATATATTACAGGATTGATTTGGATCAATTTTTATTTGTCATCTTTATTATGGAGTTTGTTAGGCTTATTCTGCTTGTAGGGTCATCTCCACTGTTCAGTCATGCACATTTAACCCAGCCCTAGGCTCTCTGGAAAAACGTCTGTCTGTAGCCATACACTACTCAAACACTATATGAAAATTGGTGAGCATGTTCAGTCTGAGTATAGAACAGGATGATAGCTTGGCCAGTGTCCACTGTGTTTGGAGAAGTGCTATGTGCAGCCCAGACAGATGTATTAATACCCAACACTGGCCAGTCAAGACTTCTTGTGAGACTCATCCGAATGGTCGGATCTCTGTAGGCACGAAAAGCATGAGAGACGAGATTATGCCCTTGCCCTTTCACTACCGTCGCTACCATACCGCTCTATCAGAAAGCCTCAGCATCACAGCATTAACAGGGCTTAGAGCATAACAGTGCAAACCCCTGCTGGAAAATATCTGTAGGATTTGTCAGAGTGCTGTGGTTTTTCTAGCATATTTCAGGACTTTTATTGAAAATGAATCTTCTTCTTTATACTGCCCAGTTTGTTTTAGTGCTGGTCCCAAATTGCAAAGCTTTTTGGCAAAACATGGCTTTAAAGAAGCAGAGCCAGATTGAATCTGGATCAGTTGTAATCCTGTAGAGTGAGGAGCTACTTTTTAGCTGGATTTTTCCCTCTATCTACCAAACAAATCAGTCCAGTGGCAGCTATGCCACATATAATCTCTCAATTAATTCAGCAATATGCAGGTTTGATCTATTTGAGGATACATTGTGCTCATTATCCTACCGCCCAAGAAAAATCATAAATGTATTACTCATGCAATACTGCCTGATTTTGCAGGAGGATAAACAAGCTCAGTAAAGAAGAGCTTGTTCAAGCAGGTCTGAGGTGCGTTCATACTGAATTTGGTCAGGCTGGGCTGTTGCACCCGTTTCCCACAGGGTATTTTTAAGACAAGAGGGAGGGAGGGAGCGAGGGAGAAAGAAAGAGAAAAACAGCAGTCTGTTCTGTAAGAGGCTCCATTTATATAGACTTGGACGAGGCTCGTGTTTTCCGCCCAAGAACAATGCACGACACAGTTCGTCTCGGCAGAGATGTGCAGCAGGAGGATATTATCTGCATGTTCAGAGCCTCGTCTGGAAAAAGATAGAGAAACATCTCCAGCTGCTCCCAAATGTAGCACATCCGTTTCTGAAAAACAGACTGAGCTTGGGCACGTCTCCATAGAATGAGATTTCGTTGCTGTCAAATTCTGTCTGTCTTAGCATTATAATGCAGCCACATCTTGGCATATTGTTAACATGCACATAACTTTTAATAACGAAGAAGTCTTTATGAAGAAAAATACACCACTTATATAATAAGGAGTGCATTTTCCATGGGTTTATTGGTGCCTGACTGAGGTTTTGAACATTAATAGCTTGGTTCTGGGTGAAACTTCTCAAAGGACATTATAATCCATCAAGTGGAAAGCAGCATATTTATCTATCCTGGTATCGCCCTGCAGCTCACAAAGCAATTGACTGCTTTACAGCAGACAGGCAAGTAAATGTGGGTGTCAGTTTGCTTTTGATAAAAGGATGGAATCATTTGTGAGGTATTTGGCTGTGTCTGTGTGTGTGGTTCTCTCCCTGTATTTGTGTGGGTTTGTGGACATGTTAAAAGGGTAACTCCGCCCATTTTTCAAAATTCCTGCATAGGTTATTCATTAATATATAAACAAAGCCATGTTTGATGTGAAATGATTCGTGGTCAAGATAAACATACAGACTCTGAATTCTTTACAGAGGTGGTGAAAGGAATCAGGGGCCTCATTGTATATTATTCAAACATAGCTATTTTATTTACTGTCCAAAAGACTAACGAACCTCTGTGAGTTTTTATATATAAAGCTGAATATGATAAAATAGTTGTACATCCAGAAACAGGTACTGTTTTGCTTTATGGCCTGCATTTAAACATACATCAAATCTCAGAATTTATTTAAACAGTATCTCATGCATTAGGCAACATAATAACATCTTGTGAGATAGCTTTTAGATGTATTAAACACTTCAGACGTCTGGTTCACATTAAACCGCTTGTTACATCTGAACCAATTTTACAGTTTTTTGGGGGGTTGTTTTGAAAAATGTGTGTAATTCCCCTTTCAGAAAGCACTTCTTTTTGCAGCACTGTACAGCACGAGTGATAAATGTATTTTTCCTTGAGCAGGAAGATGATGGACACAGTGTGTCTTGAAATAAATCAACCATCCATCATGCTGCGATTTGAGAGAAAGATGATACACGTCATGGTGTCATTGAATTGATTTGTTTGCAGAATGAGGCATGAATGCAGCTAAAACGTTTGCATTTATATGTATGTATGTGTGTAGGTGATGAAGCTGCGAAAACTGGCTCAGCAGATTGCTAACTGCAGGCAATGTCTGGAGCGTTCCAGTGCCCTCATCACCCAAGCTGAGCAGAGCCTCAAAGAGAATGACCACGCCCGCTTCCTCCAGACTGCCAGAAACGTGGCCGAAAGGTGAGAGCCCCCCATCAAACACATACACATGGCCACTCTGACCACCATTATTTCCCAGCAAGGAGAGTTTTAGCAAGTCTGCCTGTTCTACTGTTCACAGCACTGCTGATCATCCAGCTGCATCCAGCTGCTGTCGATATTTTGAGCTGTTGTTTTAGAAATCCTGCTCCTGAGTCCTAAGGCTTCAACAAAGCCACCTCTGTAGGCACAGGTGCTGTAATGCTCCTCTTCGTCCCCGTCAGCTGTGTGAGTGCTGAGCCCTGTAATCTAGAGTGGCCCATGAATGCACTCTCTGCCTTAGACACTTGTGATTGGGTTTGGCATTCTTGCTGTCATGGCATCAGCAATCTGAACGTGTTTTCCACAAACTCATCAGATTTGTCCCAGGTGAAAGAGGCTTCATCCTTTGACAAGTGATACTTTGCATGGATTGTGTTGTCTCTATTTGTTCTGTTCTGTTTATTCAACTCCCCCATACAAGTGCACATTCGGTACTGATTGCTGATTGCAGCTGCCATTTATAGTCTCCGTCAGTAGAGTAAGCCTCTCTAATTGTGCTCTCAGACGGGCTCCTTACTGGGCTGTCACAGTGAAGGAGTGTGCTAAACAGAGGCTAATAAATACATGGGGGCGCCTGGGAGTGAGTGCCTCTCGGTCTGACTGTGTACCTCTCTCTTGCTCTCACTGGTACCCAGGGTTGCCATGGCCACCGCCTCCTCACAAGTTCTCATCCCAGATGTCAATCTAAACGAGGCCTTTGACAATTTTGCCCTTGATTTCTCCCGAGAGAAGAAAATCCTGGAGGGGCTGGATTACCTTACAGGTGAGTGAGAGAAAAAAAAAACATTCCTATCGTACAAATCCACACGTAACAGGGCCTCGCAGTGCAGTCAGACTCAAATGAATACTTGGGATATCTAATACAAGTTCTTGGATTGCACTGGCTTTGCAGCGAAACTATATTGCCGGTATTGATCTTGATTTTTCACAGCCCCTAATCCGCCGTCTATTCGAGATGAGCTGTGCACAGCCTCCCACGACACCATCACAGTGCACTGGACCTCCGAGGATGAGTTTAGCGTCACATCTTATGAGCTGCAGTACACCATCTACACAGGCCAGACCAACTTCATTAGTAAGTATTTGATTTCGGTACATATTACACTGCACCATGCTTTTTACTCAAACTGTCTTTATCCGTGCCAGTAGGCAGAGTTGTATCATTTTTGTAGAATAGGTATTGAGGTCGCTGTCCAAAATTAGAATATGAGCTGCTACAGCCTGGAATGTGCTTGTGCAGTACAGGATACAGATCTCTCTTTATGTAAGTGTTAGCCCAGCGGAGCAGTGTCTCTGCCTGCTCTTCATTATATAACAGAGCTTCTAGTAAGGTTTGCTTTCCAGAGGGCTCATAGCTCACACATTCAGTTTCGCTGCTTCTGAAATGCTCTTGACTCACATTACACGATTTATGACCACCTACATGTTGAGCCCTCTGCCGCACGTTTCATTAACGTACAAACTTGAAGGTCTTGCTGGAGGAGATAAAAGCGGTGACATCTCGACATTCGATCTGTGAGGTATCTTGGCAGAGAGAGCTACGCTCTGTTAGAGGGAGTGAAGGTGATAACTGCAGACAGACCAGGGAGACAATACTGGAGTGCTACTCCAGTAGCATGAGCACATGCTCTCCCTCTCTCTGTCTTTTTTTCTCTAATTGTCTTTTACCCTGTTGCCCCTCCTCACCTTTCTCTCCCTCTCACTGTTTTATTCTCTTTCACTTCTGTCTCTGCTGGAGTGGGCTCCTGTTATCCTGTTACAGTTGCACAGAAAGCAGATTTCTTTCAGCCACTGATAGCCCAGAGACTCACGAACATGGACACTGTTAGTGCTGCCTCCTCAGAGAATTCAAACGGAAAAATGGAGAGGAATGCTTTTCTCTCAGACTGATGACATTGTACCTTTCTCTATGGATTCAAGTGCTTAAGTGAACCACTAGCTGGTTATTGGTAGCATTTGCTTCTTTCCCATGAGGAGAAATACGAACCCTTCCCATAGCTGTAGCCTGGCCTCGTTTTCTTTTTGAAGCTACTGTAGATAGGTCATGACTGTTTTATTCATGAGCAAGTAAAATCTGATGTTTGCATTGATTGAATAAGCTGAAAGCTTCTATAATGTGTAACATAATTTCATGCACTCTTCTTGGCAAGTGGATTATATTCTGAAAGGGTTTCAGAGGAATCGCTTTGAAGTGATTTGAAAATACTTAGGCTGGGTTGGATTGCAGAATCTTTCTTGATTGCATTTGAATGATCATTCACCGTGACATGTTAAAACATTTGATAATTGGCAAGCTGCCGGCTTTTCAACTTATGACTTTTCCTTTACTTTGAGCAAATACAGAAACCAACACATAGGATTCCAATACAATCCAAATGACATGCAAATAGCTATAGATTTGACTTTCCCTTCATGCACAGGTCAGATATGCGCAATTACACATCCAACACAGACACAAAGACACTCCTTGGTGGCTAATTAAAAGGAAGGAAAGCAGCTAGCTATCTCAGGCAGATCTCATGCCATGGATTGTGAAAATAAAACACTTCCTCCCCCTCTTGTTAAGGGACTGCGCTTTTCCAGCCGGATCATTTGGCTCCAGCATGGGAAGAGCATGACTTAGGCCGTTGATTTTTGTTTATCTTCTGTCCATTCAAGTAAAGGTGCTGTCCTGGCATCAACCGCGATTGTATCTGACGTGAGCTAATGCTCTTTACTCCACTCTCATTGTGACGGTGATTGATAGTGATCCAAGCTGCCAGACCGGCATGCTAACTGGCCAGCAAACGGAGTGGAGGTGCTTTAGGCCTCCCGGGAACACTAGAGCCGGACTGTATAATTTGACACGCTAGTCCTTACCTTGGGAAACATCCGCATGTCTTCAGGAAGGCAATGCAGAGTGGAAAGTGCTTGGTGAGTAGGGTCATCAGGTGCAATGCTACACAACACCAGCTACAGCAGTCTGACTCATCCTTTCGTTTGACGTGTGCAGGTTCAGGTAGAAAATTTGACCCAGGCCCTCTGGACTGTTATGAAGGTAATATATGTAACTGTAACGTGAAATTTCTTCCTAAGGTGGGATTGGGTAGTCAAATTACACAAGCATCGAAGCAGTGGGATCAGTCTGTAGCTGCAGGTGTTGCGTACCTCAGGTTTAATCATGGTTCATTTCCCATTTTGACCTCCATCTTACTATGTGGTTTGTCGTTCACGTTGCACTCTTGTAAAGCAAATTCTGCTATTGGCTTATAGAAAGAGACAGTATTTTTCCAGACATTCACTGCTCTATTTCCACCATTGCAATAGCCTTCAGGAATTACAACAAACATAATGCACCATCAAAAATAAACATGCATATGTAAACTCTTAGTACTCGTAGTCCTTCGCAGCATTAGAAAACTTTTTTCTAAAGCAATAGGAAGTACAGAAAAGTTGTGTTCAGTGTTGAGGAAAAATGTAAAAGTAAATTAAACATTCATGAAATTTCAGTGTTCAAGATGAACAGCCTACATAAACATTAAATATTTAAATTCTTTCTCTAATTCAGTCATATCCAGAATCAAAAAATCAGTACTGTGCTCCAGTCTGACCACCCTTCATTTATTTAACTTCTAGTCAGAATGCCCATTAAGTAATATTCATTTTTCAGCAGCAACATATTTAACAGAAAACTACACCAAAGCATATTTTCAGCATATATGTATATTGTAGCTGTCATTCTTTCTCCGTTTGCTTGCTCTCTGGTTTTCAGAGGGATTTTTTTACATTCTGTGAAGTTGAGGGTGACCACTCAGTTGTTCTGAGAACACCAGAAGCTTCTTTGTTTGATTTTTTTTTTGCTTTTCCAGTAACAGCTTCTTAACAATGACACATCCTTTCAAATCTAAATTGAAGTTGTCTTCTTTTATGTTGATTTTCTCTAGAAGATGAAAGCTTTAGGTATTGTTTATGCAAAGGTTTGGGGACAGAGAATAAGACTAAAACATGTAATGTGGTGTATAGCTAATTCATATAATACACAGTCAGGTCATATTATTATGATCATCAGCTAACGTCCAGAGTAACCGCCATGTGCAGCACAGACAGCAGCTAGATGGGCTGGGAGTGACTCAATAAGGTCCTGGTAGGTTGTCACAGGTATCTGGAACCATGCTGACTGCAGTGCATCCCACAGCTGCTGGAGGGTGCGTGGGAGAGGATCCATAGAGTGAACACGACAATCAAGGTGGTCCCAAAGATGCTCAATTGGGTTCAAGCCTGGGGAATTAAGGGGTCAAGTTCTAGCCATGTGACATGTTGCATTGTCTTGCTGGAAGATCTCATCTGCTAGCAAGAAAGACAGTCTGCATTTATGAATGTACGTGATATGCAAGGATACATACCCAAATCGGTTGAGAATGCCTTCCACATGAATGAGTGGGCCCAGAGAATGCCATGCAAACACACATAGTCATAATAATGTGACACTGTGTAAGGGCTGTGTATACGGGTTGTTTGTCTAAAGTCTAGGGCAGAGATATAATTCATTTTTCTGTGGGAATTCAGTAGGCACAGCTGACACTTCATTCCTTTTGCTTTGCTAATTATTCATCTCTCTCGCTGTGTGAATAGCAGGTCAATCAGAACACAATTGCACCAGTCATTAACAGTGCTCAATGAGGTGTCTGATTAGTTGTCAAGGTAATAATGTACACATGATGTCATTGTACCTGTTCAGACTCGTTCTGCTCAGTGCAGGCTGCAGTGGGGCTTTTCCTGGCTTTACTCCCCATGCCATTGTCCGTGGTTCCTGCCAAACCATAGTTCTTTGTGCTACAGATATTCATAAGCTGGGCTTTGGAGGATTGCAGGAGAAAATGGGAAGAGAATAAAGAGTTATCTGTAAACATTAGGGCTTGTCCAAGCAGCACATCACAGGCTTAGAATACTCGTTGGTATTTCTGACCAAGTACTCAAACATAAGTCACCCTCCAAAGCAATAATATTTACATTTTATAATTAACCATCATTTTAGATGTGTTCATTACTGCAGTTTAGAGTATATCCAGCTGTTCACGTCACCTGCCATGTATTGTTATACAAGCCTCAATTTTAGGCCTCTTGTTCATATACAGCTTTATGAGTCACTTAGGCGCTTGAGATGTAGCAAATAAGAATTCTACTTGTAATTCTGATCTTTTTTTCACCATTATGAATCAGTTTTTGTTAGTTACTTTTATGTAGTTGATCAAAGTATTGAATTTTTTATCATAGAAAACAGCTGCGGCACTGACAGACTGAGTTGTGCTCCGAGTGACTCGCAGACAGAGTTTGTGCATATCTGAGCTACAGTAAAACATGGAGGATAGCGTTTTTGAAGCTGCAGGCTCATCTACACAGGAGGAGGACATGTCTGAAAGTGGCTTGGCAGGTACCCTGCTCAGCCAGTGCAGCTTGTCCTCCTGGACTTGGTACAGAGTTCAGAGGACACGGGACACATTGCAGGGTAACTAGACTTCTGAAACTGTGTTTACCTCCATCCTGTGAAATGTGGTCCTTGGAGTGCTGCCTGAAACAGGATCACTATATTTGAGATGATTCAGCAAACCTGTCAGTACTCTGTGGTACACAACACCTCTTTTTCTTAACACTATTTAAAGTGCTACCACATATGTGATTTCAGTGGCCACTTGGAAAGTGCAGTTTGTTGCACTCTGAGACGCAATAACATGGAATCAGTTTACGACATTTTCATTGAAGCAACTATATTATATATCTACACTTATTTATCAGATTCATTTGTCACATAGAAGCATTTTGTCGCTCTACAATTACAGACTGCAGTTCATTTGTTTCTCTGCATACTTTGCTAGCCCCCTTTCACCCTGTGAATAGTCAATAGTCAGGACGTGAAACATGACCCCCACAAAGCAGCTGTTATATGGGTGGTGGGTCATTCTCAGCGCTGCAGTGACACTGACTTGGTGGTGGCGTGTTCGTGTGTGTTGTGCTAATATGAATGGATCAGACACAGCAGTGGTGCTGGAGTTAACAAAGTATGCAGAGAAACAGTTGGACTGCAGTCTGTAATTGCAAAACTTCAGTGTGTGCCTATGTGGTAAGTGGAGCTAATAAAATGGACAATATGTTTAGATATAAAGTATCCTAATAAAGTGCTCAGGGAGTCTGTATATTATATTATATACATACACCCAATGGCAACTCATTAAGTACACCAACATTAGGTATCATTGTCCGTTTTATCAGATCCACTTACCGTACAGGAGCACTTAGTAGTTCTACAGCTACAGACTGTAGTCTTTCCCTACATACTCTGTTAACCCTCTTTCACCAAGCTCTTCGATGGTCAGGACCCCACAGGACCACCATAGAGCAGGTATTATTTGGATGGTGGATCATTCTCAGCACTGCATTGACACTGACATGGTGGCGGTGTGTTAGCATGTGTTGACCTAGTGAAAGTGGATCAGTAGTGCTGCTGGATCCTTTAAGCACTGTCAAAGTCTAAGAAGATAGCTTATCTGTGACTGCACAGTTGGTGTTGGTCATCCTCTAGTCCTGCATCAGTGGTCACAGGATGCTGCCCACAGGATGCTGTTGGCTGAATAGTTTTGGTTGGTGGACGAGTCTCAGTCCAGCAGTGAAACTGAGGGGTTTAAAAACTCCAGCAGCACTGCTGTGTCTGATTCACTCACACCAGTGTAACAAACACTAACACACCACCACCACATCAGTGTCACTGTAGTGCTGAGAAAGATCCACTATCAGAATAATACCTGTTCTGTGAGGGTCCTGTCCAAGGAAGAACAGAGATTGAAAGGGGGGATGCAGAGAAACAGATGGACTGCAGTCGGTAATTGTAGAAGTACAAAGTGCTCCTGTATGGTAAGTGGAACTGCTAAAATGGACATCGAGTTTAGATATTAGGAGATGTACCTAATGAAGTGCCTGATGGGTGTCTATTACTTGTATACATATACTTGTATATATATATACATATACATAATATATATACATATATAATACGATAACTGTTCTTTTTAAAGGCCTGTGCTGATGAAACATGCTAAAAAGAAACATGCTTTTGTTCCTGTAATGAACAAACACTCCTCACAGTTTCCTTTCTGTGTTGTGTACGAACAAACATACAAAATAGGGCTAACTCATCCACTCACAGACACCAATTTGCGTGCACGTGGATGCACATGGAAGTACATCTGCGCTTAAGATAGCACACACACTGCACATCCTCAAAACCACAGTTGCAGCATCAAAGGCTGGTTTGGTTTCGCCGACAGGGCCGAGAGCAGCCGCACACACCCCTCACATGTTGCCTCATTTTTCTTCAGCCTTTTATCTGCCTACAGACACACACATACTGAAAGTCTTTGGGACCACTGTTCATGCCGTCTGCCCTCCTTCCAATGACATATTCACTCTCATCTGTCCCTCTTTGAAGTCTCTTTTCAGAATAGCGGACAGTGTTCCAGAATTGTGTTAATAGTATAAGACGCATATTGTAGTCACTAATTTTATTCATCCAGCTACAGTTTCTGCATTTCGTGGGGAACAAGTGCTTGTCTGTTTCTGTTAAATTGTTTTGCTCAGTGAGTAATGTTAAAGAGGCAGAAAACTAGAGATTATTTTAAAGTTTTTTTAATTTCCCATGAAGTTCTCTCTCCCACTCTTAAGACGGTCATATTTTTGATCAGGGTTTATATTTACAAGCAAGTGACACTATTACTTATACATGCACTCACTACTGGTTGAATTATTTAGAAGATGTCCTTGCCAAAGGCAAGATTTAAGTCCAAGCTGAAAGCTTTGCTTTCTCAAGCCATAGAGCAGTGTTGAGGAAGAGTCTTCTAAGATAGAGATGACGATGACAGGCTGTCTGGGTCAAAGGTGCTCTTATTATTGGCGCTCAGGAGGGGCACTTGTATCAGTGGTGTCATCATTTCTGTGTAGTGTAGGGTCCAGCTGTTGTGATCAATACCAATTTTAAAGAGCTTGAATGGCTGATAGGAACACCTGATAAAATGTTTACCTTCTAAAGTGCTTATTTTTCTGGGTTGTGGATGGTGCTGGATCCCAGCGCTCATTGGGCAGAAGTCTACTTCAGTTATTAGTTATGATAATTAAATGGTGCTTTACTGTTGATGTTATCAGTTGTAAATGGTGATTTTTTTTGGTGAGTTTTCTTGAAGAGGTTTTGTTATTTTGTGCTCTTTTGCACATCAATAATTTACTCTGTGCTTATGTTACTTCATTTGGTTTTGCTGATGTAATGTATGAGAATATTTGAATTGTTCTTCTTGTTGTGACCTTTTAGCTACATAACTAGTAGGGTATCGCTCTTGAATGCAAATGTTCCTACACCTGATCAAACTGCATGTTTTGTTGATTTACTATGTGATAATAATTTTACTTATTGTCTACAGGGAACGAAAGTTAAATATAATTTTTTCTGCAAACATAGCGGACCAAAATATAGTACACCAGATGTTCCAATATGCTGAATTAACCCTGTCAGGTTGACAGTATCTTATGTGCCATTAAAAGACGTTATACACTGAAGAATAAAGGTCTCGGGAACGTGGCATGCTCAAGACTTGCTTTTATTTTGTCCAGAAGATTAGAGCTGTTCTGTCGATACGCCAGGAACACAACTTCTAATTGATTGACAAGTCAGAAACACAGCCTCTGCTTGGCTGTCATACTTAACCCAAGGCATCTGTGGATGGCTAACAGCCGTGCTAACAACAACAATGGCTCTTTTCAACACAGAGCAATGGATGAATAATCACAGAAGACATTAAGTGTTGGATTTGTCATTGTGATTTATTTGGGTGTCTAAAAAGACCTAAATTAAAGTTCAAAGCTGGATTACAAAGCTTCTAAAAGGGATACGATCACACCAGACCCTTAATTGGTGTGGCACAATACAACCACTTCAGGAAATAATAAAAGTCTTTAGCATGCAGCATTCCAGAGATTTATTCTTTTATGTGTGACGTCCTTTGATGTTGACCTCATGGTTGCCGTGTTGTGATTGCTCAGTGGAAGGCAAGCTTGCACCTGGCACACACAGAGGCAGTACTGGCAGTGTGATTCGTGTCTATGTATTGATATTCCCCAGAGATGCACTGTAGAAACCCTATCCCCATGAGAAATCAGGCTCGGGGGCGGGGGGTGTATGCCAAGCTCTGTTCACCTGAGGCATGTATCCCAGAACCCCACTGGGAATGATCTATAAATCCACTACACATGCTTTCAGATTAGATAGCAATAGCCCAGGCAGGAAAAATGTCTGGCTTATTCTTACGTTGTGACAGTCAGAATTCTTAAAAATGTTTACTGCACTGATCACTCTAGTTATATGTGTTGTTGCCTTTTAAATGTAGTGGTATTCACATACCCTATAAAGCTGAAGGACTGAGAGCCTTTACGTCTTTTCAACTGTAAAGCACTTATAAACCTCACTTGTAAGGCACTCTGTCTCACTCATTCACTCTCAAAGCTGGCTCAAATATCAAGATTCTTAGTGATCAGCAGTCTTTCAGCATTATTATAAATGTTTTATTTCTGTGCCTGGAGTATTGTTCTCTCTTAGCCTCTCACAGCCTTGTAGTGCATCTTGTCTTTGCACTGTTTCATTTAAGTTGGCGCTGAGTCATGAAGAAAAAAAGCTAATAAAATGTGCTGTGGGCTTTCACCTTTAACATGCTCAAACAGCATCTTTTGATGGTGTTTATGTGTTTCTCATGCATCAGCCCGGTTTTTGCATTGTTTTAGCTGAACTGAAAATGTAACTGAGGCAGTTTAATTTTGTATGGCTGTTACAGCTGAACTGTGTTGGCTGACTTGTAGGCAGAACTCACTTTTTCCACATCCATGTTTAAATTCAAACTGCGTTTGGAAGTAAACACCATGGGGAGCAGCAGCGGTTCTGTGCTCAGTAACACAGTAACAGTTTCTGCTGATCCTTAGCCCAACTTACAGCTTGCTAACTGGCTTAACTATTGCTCTGTTGAGCTGGTGCAAAGGCAGCCTTTAAATAGTAATATATATCAGAGACATTTTGTTTTACAATCAGTGTTAAAATCAGTGAATTAAAAATCAGAATGTGTTTTCTTTCTTATCGTGATGTGTTTCCAGGTGAAGTAAAATATTCCAGGAGGAAATGTCTTGAAAAGCTGGTGTTCCAAAACAAACATGATGTCGGACCCATACACAGATCTACAGTCCATAGTCAGGCCAATTCACCTCTTACAGCTCCTCCAACACTTGCAGGATGAGAACAGAGAGGGAAAATATGATATGATATTATTGGTTAATATACATTTTCCCTGTCTGTGGTATGTTGCAACGTAATCAAACATTTATTTACAGGTTGGCATAGGTCACTAGATTTCATATAAGGTTATGGAGAAAGAAGTCTGCCTCTTAAATGATTTCATATGAGAAATTGTGCCTAATAATGACCAAGCAAATTAACATTAAAAGGTCAAAGTGGATTTAAGGTTGGCTTTAAGTGTTCATGACCACTTTGAAAATTGACTTGAGGTGCCAGTATTCAAATACTGGAATCACTACTAGTGTGTTTGCTATGTTTCATCATCTTTCAACTTTGCTACTGCCTGAACGTGAAGGTGACAGTATCACTAACTAAGCGAGCTACTCTACCTGATGTTAGCTGGGTCCACATGTTATTTGTCTAATAACATGTTGACACATCATTAAACTACCCTGTGTAGCTCTGTTAGCCCAGTGGCTCCAATGCTACTCATTCAACACTACTGATTTCCTTCAGCTGGTGTTTGAGTAATAAAATATGTCATACTCCATGCTATTATATTGTTTGTGTAACACAAGCACTGTCACCTAAAAAGGTAAGCATAGAGCTTCACATTATGGATTTTTCAGCAAAGTTGGAAAAAAAAAGTGTCCCCTTGCGGTTAACTGAATATTTCAATCATGAACTGTTATGGATACTTAAGTATCAAAAGTAGTCAGAATGCACATCCCTCATATTGAGTATAGCTGATTCTAGTAGAGTATTAGTGCAGTGGAAGAGTGGGGCTTCACATTTATGCCAGTTAGGAATGGATGCTTTTTTCATATTGTTCTAACTTCCTACTTTTCTCTCACTTACTGTAGGTTTGTATAACTCTGTGGATAGTTGGATGATTGTGCCTAACATAAAGCAGAATCACTACACTGTGCACGGGCTGCAGAGTGGCACCCGCTACATCTTCTTCGTCAAGGCCATCAACCAGGCGGGGAGCCGCAACAGTGAGCCGGCGCGTCTCAAAACTAACAGTGAGTCTCCCTTTTAGCACGCAAAGCTTCTTATCAAATGAGCAGCTTGTCCTTAAATAAGAAGTATTAATTACCCTCACTTGAGCTTTCAGAACTATTAGGTCTTTGTCTAATCTTATTCTAGACTGTGTGTTGATGGGTTCTGCTGCAAAAAGAAATGAGGTATCGGTGTGTCAAAGTATAAATTGCCTTCCTCAGTACTTTACCTCCAGAGGATAAAGGATTAATAGGAATTACTGTCTAAATCCAACAGAAGATTGCTGTTTTAAACTATAATCTGAAGTACTCACTGGTGTATACTCTAAATGTCTAAAAGTCTACAGCAGTAAAAGTGTGTTGAGTCTTGAATCAGCATATTGGTAGGAAACTGCATCCACTGAGGCGAACTGCGGGTCAGTTAAATGAGTGTGGAAATGCTTTGGATCTGTCGTACACATGCTCTGTCAATGGCAGGCAGCAGAGCATGATAATAACGGTATTGGCCTGATAGCTCCGTGTCTGCTTGTGTCTGCGAGTTTGTGTGTCCAGGTCCCTCACCTACACGGTCACACCTGGTCCTGCCTCCTCTCTCACAGAACTCAATCACCTTACAAAACGCCCGTGAGCAGCGCTCTGGCTGACACCCTTCAAATGGATTACTGTATCAGAGGCTTTGTGCCACCCTGAGGGGGGGTTAGGGGTCAAATACAGGCTGTCTGAGAGTAGCAGTTAAAGCTTCATCCTCCAATCGTTCTCGATTTTTCGTTCTCTCTCATCATGTGTTATCATACTCATCGGCTCAGCGGCTAACAATCCCTCTTCTTCTTTTTCTCTTTCTCTCCTTCTTTCTTACTCACTCTGGTTCTGTCTTACTTTCCCTTTGACTCTGTTTCTGACTCTTGCTGTCTCTCACTTTTTCTTGATGTTTTTTACCTCTCTCCCAGTACGTCTCCTCAGGACATTAAGTCTTTCTCTCTCCCAGTACTTCTCTCTCTCTCAGTGTCTGGCAGAGAGAGCTTCTCTCGTAGTACAGTAAGTGGACAGTAGAGTAGGTGTGTTTGTAGAAAGCTGTGACCAGGCAGAGCACCGCCCACTCTCTGCTCTAATACAGGCAGTGCTGTTCCTGGAGAATCTAGTATGTGGGTCAGTGAACAAGCACTACAGTCAGACAGGATTTTAAGGCTGAGTTCTGACCTTTTGCTCAGGTGTAGTCTTTCTGCCTCGTAAGTTCACATTATGTTTCTAAGTGGCATATTGTCAATGTGAACAGACTTCATTAATCTTATCATTTTTAATATTTTACTTATTTTACTATGTAAAACAAAATGTATGTGCTCCATTTCAACTCTGCAATGTAAACATGTGAACTGTAAATCATGTACAAGTTTGAATTTATTTAAATACACACCAGGCTTGTCAGTGTCTGTCTGATAAAACAGCTGTAAGTTACCAATAAACAACATAAATATGGGAGTTTTAAATCTGTTAGAAAGTGGCATCTTCATGTAGATCACTAATATTAATGATCATTTTGGAATCAGGTGCTTTGGCGCCCTCTCATTGGCATATCCTACCTTAACTAAGGAGCTGAGGTTCATTTTTTAGGAAGCAAGAACAGAACAGCTCTCAAATCAGCTCCAGTATGTCTTCAGATTTTTACTTCTTTTTGATCAAAGAAAATCAGGACTTCTATTGGGTTGTGTTGGGATTTTAGATTCCCTTTGGATTAGACTGAGGGTTCAATTAAAGTACTGAATGGCAGTTAGGCTTAACGAACAGCATGCATTGTAAAAGAGAGCATACAGGCTCTCATCAGAACAGACTTGTTACCCCAGCAGGTGTGCGGCAGTTGGTTTGTTGGCCAAGAGCACTGCCCCCTAATGCCACATGTAGGCCTGCAGGCATGTCAGATCATCTGGCCATGGCTTACCCCAGCTGTGTCTCCTTCTCATCTGACTGTCTGCAAGTTTGTTATCTGTTTTCTTGCTCTCTCTTCACGCACACAGACACATTCACATACACACATACATACTAAACATACACACTCTCACATATGTATCAAATTTACACCCAGAGTTTCCCCTTTTCCTGAATGTAGTCAATTTGCAAGGAGTTTGCTTTTTTAGTTTTGAACTGGAGCCTCGCCAGTTAGCCATGAGCAAACTGCATGCCTAAAGCATGTATACCAACCTTGTGTAGAAATAAGTAACCTCTGATAGACTAGTTTATGTAGTTTCTGGCTTTGTATAACACTGTATATTTATAGATAACACTGTTATCTATAAAAATGGAAACTACAGCCAAATGCAGACACTTTTCTGCTTTTTGCAGTCATGATCAGCTGGGTGTAATGTGCCACAAATGGAACCATTGGTCACTGTAGCATTAATGTGGAGTCTCACTGGCAGCAGTCCTGCTGAATTAATGATGATCAAGAGTAGCCCAGTGTATGTAAAGTGTGTGGGAATACATGGGGAATGTGTATGTGTCACCACTGCAACCATTTCCCTTCTTTTACTTTGCCCCCACACCCTATCTTGTAGCCAAGGCTAAAGCAACACCATGCCCTAAGAGCAGCAGACCTTGCCATGGGGAAGAGAGAAGACATCAAATGCCTTTTTGCAGGCTTGTGTGACTGAAATCAAAGTTTGGTACCTGCAGCTTAAATGTGGTAATGGGATAACGTGTTCAGCAGGCCAAACTGTGCACAATGATGCAGGCAGAATCAGCGGGCGAGTACAGTTTGCAGGCTCAGGCTGCATGCCATAGCTACAGGGTCAGTGCAGGTCTTACTTACTGTAGTCCCAAAGAGAAAAGCAGCTTACTCACTCACTCAACTCATCCTGAAGAAGGCTGCTGTGGGGAAACTCAATGAGGCTGCCTCTACACTCTTAAAATTCCAAGTTCTTGAGATGGTTGTTCATTTAGATGTACAGATGTAGGAAAAAAAAACTTTGTTACTGACTGTTTATGTTATGTGGGAGAGATGGTTTGGCGGAAAATCAAATTTATACAGTTTTCCTGTGTAGGTTTCTTGTGCATCCCAGATGTAGTCAGTCAGACAGACATGACGTGTTTGGTGTCCACGTTTTGCTGTGGGCTACAAGGCTAACAGTGCCTTGAAGTCAGTCAACACCCAAGTCTTTTCCATAATACTCTGTCTCAAAACATGTTCTCAGCCTGCTTAAACCGCGTGCTTCATTAAGGTCACGCAGATAAAGTGGTTTAGGGCACAGGATAACACCACTGAATTCCTCCTTGTGTGTTCACTTTAAGAATGTAAATCAAAAGTTTCATCAGAATGCAATGCTTTATCAATTCTTTTATTCTTTTCAATGATCTGATTATTTTCATACTTCAAAAAGTCTCACGAAATTCCACACAACCGAGCCAATAGCTTCAACACAGTCTCATCCTTTCTGGTGTGTGGTACTACCAGAGTATCTTAATTCACACTTATATTCTTTGCAAACTCGTTTGTCTGGCATTTTGTCCAAAACCAAAATGTCTCCAAACCAATGATTTGTTGCATACAGGAGAGTGTAAAATCTCTTCTGGGTTGCTACTGCTCAGACAACTGGTTGATTGTTGCTGCATCATTAAGCGCGTTAGTGTGAGGAGAAGCACACAAGGACATCTTTCGTCTGGTGTGTGGCATGGTAGCCTTTTTTAGGCAGTAAACAAATACAGTATTTATGTTATTATATACCATAAGACTAATAAACAAATCAACAAATGTATTTTAAGTACATGAGTACATGTTTTCACACTGAATATGGCTGTTTATAAACACAGTTAATAGAAATTGTAAACATGATGTGGATTTCAGTGTCATTTGAATGTGAGGGGGACTTTGCAGAATTCAGCACAACACCTATTGTAAAATGACTCTGCTCTGTGGTTGAGTGACTATTTGCGTGACTATTGATGTGTTCTTTAGCAACGTTAGCATCTTATCACAGGTTTAAAGCTAAAGAATCTAACATTCTTGGTTTAATTACTCCATCTGTGGTGAGTGGAAACTTTGATTTTTCTCTAAACCATTCTTTGCAACATTTAAAGTTTTACATTTACAAATTACAAAAATAGTTCCTTTTAAAGGTGTTTGTGCTATTTCTTAGCTGAAAAAGAGCCCCTTTTGGCACCTGTATTTTTCTAGACTTGGAGTTTACAGATTGTTGGCCTTAATCCCCTATAAGGGTGCAGAAAATAATTAAAAATATACGGTCACAATCACTGTAGTAAGACCTGTTTGATCATACCATTGCATAATATGTTTATATCACTACCATCAGACTTCAACTCCACAATGTAGTGTGTGCATATAGTAATGATATCCTGACTGTCAACACTTATGTATGTGTCCTATAGGATGTCCCACGATATGATTAATCAGCTATGCCGTGGCTGCTGACTGCAGATGAAACTGATATGAGAAATACTACATGACACTCTGCCCCTAGGGTAGCTATGTTTACTTGTTGTTTAAAGGTCTCCTAATAATATTTACTCATTCAGCATGCCACTGACATCCCTCAAGTTGTCAGCGACCCCCTGCCAAAAGCCCTTGCTGGCTGCGGAAGCCACTGCAGCTCTGTGTGGTACGCCAAGTGAAGTGAAGTGGAATGACATCAGTGTGTTTCTCAGGCAGTAGCTGACCGCAGCAGGAGCTCTCCTCACAGATGTGGTCTGATCTTTGCCTGATCTCTGTCTGATCTCTAATCACTGCATGCAATGGGGCTATTTCAGAACAGCTCATGAAACTCCCATGAGAAACCATTGGAATGCAGCAGTATTGGTAGTGGTAGCTGTTAAAGCTTTTTTTCTTTGTGGAGCATTTGGAGTTGCAGTGTAGATTATAAACTGGAGATATCTATTGTCATATTTGATCAGCATGACATCTTTAGTAGCTGCCAGTTGGCAAAGAGGGTTATGTATCATGGGAGAGTTATGCAATCATGTAAGCAGTCCATGCGATTCACTAAATGAATTTCCATGATCATATCCCACATATGCAGAAGTTTCGACGTGAGTAGACCAATTGCTGTTGCTATTGTAATGCCCTAAATACTAGCCTAGAATACTAGAACTGACACTGGAGTCTCAGTCTGACATCGGCTATCAAAAGTCTGCAGACATTGTTCTTACTCAGCAGCATTTCTGCATTCTCTCAGCCTACAGTTTTAAGTTGAAATCCAGGCAGCAGTACATGGATGTTAGTAAAGTTCTTGATTTGTGTCTTAAAGGAGACAGTAAACAAAACTGCATTTTTCGTTGTATCTACTATCTGAGAAAGCGTGAAACATGATGTCTCTGCCACTGTGATCTCCATCTGTGATTTCCTTTTTATAGAAAGCAGCTGATTCTACAGCCTGTCAGGATTTGCTGCTCAATTCTGCTTCAAATCAAGCAAACATTCAGGCCTTCATTTAAATAAAAATGCCCATTTAGCCAGCTTTCATACATGCAGCAGCGTCTTTTGTGCCAAATTTGAATTACTTTAAAAACAGTTATGGCAGCCATTAAGGTCAGACTTTCACATTTGTCCATTTATAGATTACAGTATGGCAGAGTATAGGTTACAGTATACCAAACCGTCTCAGAGACCACATCCACATTCCAAAGCACTTAGCAATTTAAGTCCTTTTGGGACACTCACACATGAAAACTCATGAACAGTGGACAAAGGTGACCAATCCTCTGTTGGCATTCTTCATAGAAGAGCATATCTCTGATCTGAAGTGATTCCTGAAGTGAAGTGAAAATTCTGGCGCATACTCAGACTAATTACAGGGGTAATTACTCTGAAATCATTTAGTTAATTGAGTTCTTCCTTGACTTATTTGTTTGGTACTTACCACAGAAGGTCAAAAGGCCAGCAAGTACAATTTTTGCAGAAATCATCTTTTTTTGAGGCCCCACATTTATGACATACAAAGATCATTTGTGTTCTGCTGGCTTCAGAATGGACCCTATTTGCTTTGTTTGTAATTTGTAGACATTTACTCAGCTCTCACTGCAGGTTGCTCTAGTCCACAGACATGTATGCATCAATTTCAGACAAAAAGCGAATGGTAGCTGATTGTCTTAGTTGTAACTAATAGTAATTTATAAATATGTTTTTGCTCCAAAGCAAATGAAGAAAGAAGTCTGAAGTCTGAACTTCACTCATCTCACATAATGTGTCTTTCTTTCCACTTTCAGTAACGTTACCATAACAAACTAAATATCTGTCTTGACTGATGAAATTCTTTTGAGGTTCATAAAAAATTGTTCAAGTTGGATTTTTTTGTTGTCACTTTATTATTAGTCACCATGCATAATCATTTCTCTGTCCACTCTAATTTGCACGCATTGTCAGCAGTCATGTTTGATGCTGCATCCCTTGACACCTGCAGGCCAATTAAAGCATTCATATAATTGGTGTCTTAATTAGGATAAACATGCATAGGTGTGTGGAATACTTAACGAGACTGTGCTCAGAGTAACCTTGTCCTCTTTGCACACGATGATCTAATTGCAGGATTTGCATTATGAAGCAGTAGCAAATGCTGCTCACCATTTTTCTGCTTGGGGTGCTCTCTAGTCGGTACACAAAGACAGCACTCCAAAACTGTTTAAAATCAAATTGGTAGGAATGCAGTACAAAAGACTCTAATGTCCTGGTGCTATTCCCGGTTGTGTAGGAGCAGAATATGAGATGAAAATATTCTCCCCTTCCGACTTAATCAGCGCTTATGTTTTCACATTGAGCATGTTCTCATCAGGTCCCTCTAGGCCCAGCAATGTGGTAGCCTTCCCCAGCTCCCAGTGGAGTACTCCCACACAATCTGCTGTTGGCCAGTGTGGATTGAATTGCAGTCTTTATTCCACCTTCCTTGTCTTACAGGTGCTAGTTAATTTGCTGTATTGGGATAGAAGCGATTCGCTGCGTTTGCACTCGATGCGGCACGTCTCGTGTGTGTATGTGTGCGTGTGTGTATGTATGTGTGTTTCTCTAGCTCCCTTGCAGACACAGTCCCATGGAAAGGCATGACTGTGCACGAGCGTGTGGGGAAGGCTGTTCTCGCAGTGATAAGCAGTTCAAAGACGAGAGCACATTAATGGAATTGGCTTGAAGCAGCACACTGCTCGAGCGTCTCATAGCCGGGCACAGTAACCCACTCTCCGGCTGGGAATGAGGGGAGGGCAGCTGATTGTTTTGAGGTATTGTCACTCATTAGGTTGGGAACGAGAGAATTGGCTTTGGTTCCAAATGAAATGTCAGGCCCGACCTTCGCTTAAAGCTCATTCCCAAGCTCTTGAAGAGAGAAGTGGAAAGCTCATTGGGACAACTATCCTCATCCAGCTTCGCCCACTCTATCACTGCTTCTCCTTTACCGCTTTTGACCTTGCGTTTACCAATTAAGACAAACACTCAATTTTTCTTTGAATGCAAGGCACCGACTGCACCACTGCAGCACAACATGGACAGTCACAGAATTGTGTCTGTAGTAGTTATGAATAAATACATGTAAATGTGCAAAGTAATACATATAAACAGTCCACATAGAATTTCATTTTAGGGCAGCGCAGACTGTGGAGGCCAGCTAAGAAGCATTAGTTAGCAAACTTCACTGTAGCTAGCATGTCCAAGGGAAGAAACTGAAATTTTAACACAACACATGGTTGTTCATCTGAGATTTAACTGCCTAGTTACTGTAACAGCTGTAGCATACCGTGGTGGGTATTGGTCAATATGTATAGTCCATCCTTTTACAATACCAAGTCTAGATGTCTAATGGCAGAAATTGTTCTTTTCTCATCTTTTTCTATAGTGTCAACTTTGCTGAGAGCTCACTATAGCTTGGCAAGCAGCCTGGAATAATAATAAGCTGTGTTTACATGTTGATATTAGAAACAGTGTTCCATCCTGTATTTTTTAGTAGGTTTAAAATTGTTACATAGTTGATGCTGGCATGCAGGGGGGTAAATGCTTCCATATTTATAAGCTTTGGTGGTCCCTTTTTAAGGTGGCAATTAAGGCGCAACGATGCAATAACTGAGCCTTATAAGAGCATTTTCATTGCCATCTGAGGATATTTTCTTTCTTTTGAGCAGCCCGTGGGGGTGAGTAAGAGTGGGCCTTAGCCTCCCCAGACCCACTGTAGCTATACCACTGCAGCATAGACAGGAGTTTTGTTTTAAAATAACTCATGAATCTGTTTCTGGTGTTATGCAATGGAATGCTGAAATGTTGCTTCATTCACATTTAGTCACCTACTCAGAAAATTCTGTAGTCTAAATTTCACCCATCTTTCTTAGGCCTGTGTTTCTGAGCCCCCCTGCACTGCACATTTTGCTCTTTTTCCTGCCTTAAAACACAAATTTACAATTTTTATACATTTGATAAATTGAGATGAATGAATTAGGAGCAGGAGAAATACAAGTGCAGAGGACTGGAAAACATTGTCCCAGATTCTGTTGCTGTCACACATGCTGTACCGTGGGACTCAGCTCTAGTCTCTTGTCCACAGGCCAGCCTTTTAAGCTGGACCCAAAGACGGCCCATAAGAAGCTGCGCTTGTCCAATGACTGCCTGACCATGGAGAAGGATGAGAGCTCTCTGAAGAAGAGCCACACTCCAGAACGCTTCAGTGGTACGGGCTCCTACGGGGCTGCCGGCAACGTCTTTATCGACAGTGGCTGCCATTACTGGGAGGTGCTGCTGGGAGCCTGCACGTGGTGAGTGACCTTGCTGCTTAGGGAAAAATACAGTGTTACAGGAACAAGGCTCGCTTTTTCAGTGTTGTATTTGCATCAGTTACAATGAACTAGTGTTTGCATGAGAAAGAGTTCTGTCTAATATAAAAATAATAAAAATCACTGAACTCTTATCCACAGCCACACACATAATTGTTCACAGTTTCCATTCTGGTTATATTTTAATTCAAACAAACTGCAGTATTTATTTTTCTCAAGAATCTGACCCACAGGTGATCCTCAATCCATGCATCACTGTGCACATTGTTGTATTTTCAAGCAGCTTTAAAGATGTTTTCATTTGAATAGCTTTCACTACATCATTTTGCTAGATAATTTGAAAATACACTTTATTTATTTCCCATCCAAAGTTCCATTAAGTGTAAGTTAGATGTTTTTTAGACTTACTTACACAAAATTACACAAAAACCTCAACAACTAAATACAGTAAGCTGTTTTTTCAATATTTAGTGTGTCCACCTTTTACCTTACCTTTTTGGGGAGACTACAGGGATATTTTTCCACATCTCCAAAGTTCAATTTTAGAAGTCAGTTGCATTTTCTGCCTGCCAGATCCAAGTAATCCCAAACACATTCAGCAATGTTGAGTTCAGGACTCTGCAGTGGCCAGTCCATTGTTCTTTTTCCCCAAACTTTTCTTTTTCCTTTTCTCAGTGAGGGCTTCTTGACAGCTAAACATGCTTTTAGATCGATAGGGCTGAGGTGTCTTCTTACTGTGGAAGGATGGACAGAAACACCTTTGGACTTTTTCAGATCTGAAGCAAGTGTGGAGCTTAATTTTCTCCCCTTACCAAAGCTTTAAGTTTTACACAGTTGTTAGAATTCCGTTTTTTCCATATCAGAAAAATTAATAAAATTACCTTCCAGAGCTGTTTTGGAATTAAATGAAGGGTAGTCTCTGATTTCTGCACAGTGCAAAAGGTCTTGCTCAGTGGCACTAAATTCTAAACCTACGTGGATATTAGCTGATTAGTTTTTACATTCACAATACACTCTAAACACGTCTTCAATTGCAGGTACGCCGTGGGCGTGGCTTACAAGTCTGCCCCAAAGAATGAGTGGAATGGCAAGAACTCTTCATCGTGGGTGTTCTCGCGCTGCAACAACAACTTCCTGGTGCGTCACAACGGCAAGGAGATGCTGGTGGAGGCGTCACTGCAGCTGCGGCGGCTGGGTGTGCTGCTGGACTACGACAACAACGCCCTCTCCTTTTACGATGCCATGAACTCTCAGCACCTGCACACCTTTGACATCTCCTTCCTGCTGCCCGTGGCCCCCACCTTCATGATATGGAACAAGTCGGTCATGATCCTGTCTGGCCTGCCAGTGCCCGACTTCGTGGACTGCCCCGAGCAGCAGGACGGGAGCTGCCGGCAGCAGGATTCGCCCTACAGCTCAGGCTTAAAGGGCTGCAACTGAGTCCCTTAATGTTCTGGAAACTTTTCCCTCCCAGGGCCCATGGGCTCTTCTTCCTCCCTCTGCTTCCTCAACTCTGATTCAGCCCCACCACTGGCTCTCATTTTTGATAGTTAGAATGGAATTGGTGGCACTCGGTTTGAAGGATGTGCTTAGTTGCTCCTGATAATTGCCTAGACATTTGAGTTGTGTTGCGTGGCAAGTAGTCATGGATTACAAGGTCTCTGATGGAAACAGTTTATAGGGGGTGAAAGCAATGTAAATTATTTATGACTAATAAGACGGTTTGCTTTTTTGTCGGGTTTTAATGTATCCCTAAAAGCACTTTTTAGATTGAACATAGTGCCCCTGTGTGTAAAAAGACTTGATTTGGGACAGGGCTGGACATCCTTTGGATAGAATATAGTGGATTTTTCTTCTATAGACAAAAGGGACATGAATATGGTGTTTCTACTGAGGTTAACATTTATTATCTGATGACGCTAAAACTCACACTTTTTCATATTCAGGGAGAACAAGGTGATCCTTTTCTTTGCGTTTTGTCTAGACGTTTATGGCATGAGACGTATTTCCTCTGTGATTTGTTCCACTCTATCGGTTTCTTGTTTTTTTTGTTTTTGTGAAAAGCATGATGGTCCCACTGGTGATTCTAGACATGTATCTATACCGATCCGTATAGTATTTTTATTGTAAAACAAAATCCATCTATGGATGTTTCCTACCATTTACATTCATACCAACTCACAAAAGTCACTGTGCATCTGCTGAAGACTACATGGAACACAATAGAACACTTTTTTCTGTGCACAGACTCCAATTGAATGGTTGAAAGGAGGGTCTGTTTATGACGCTTATTTGTAACTCAGAAGATCAATACAGTGCTACGTTTTCATATCACAAGTTTTGACATTTGGTTAGCCTTCTCCATTGACCACCCAAAGCAAACATGGCATGGATGTCTTATTTTTTCCTAAGCCTATAATCCAGCAGGTTTATTTATTTCATTCCTGTTTTATGAGTTCACGCCTCATACCTGATCTTCCTCAGTACAATGTTCAGGGAGGAATCGGTGGGTTGTGATGTAGACAATCACTAATGCGGGCAAAAAAGAAAACGTTTGTGTAGCAAGACGACGTATATTTGCAATATTGTGTTATACTTGAGATCCTCCATGAAACAGAAGTGTGCATCCATCTGAATGCTGGTTTGTCCCTGTGTAGGCACAGAGGAGCAGACATACTACTGATGGCATTGTCCTGCTGCGGCTGTAGCCACATATCAGTGGGGTCTCCCTGTTTGTCTCTCTCTTCTATCATCTCTTTGTCTTTCTGACCCCATGTCCCTTTGGCTGACTTTGCACCTCTCTTTACCTCTCCTGTCGCTTGTAGACTCTTTTTGTACTAAAATCACAAAGCATGCTTCTCATCTAGTGGACCAGCACGGCACTGATGCAATCCCCTCATTCCATCCTGTGAGACTCCTTCTTTCCAGAACAGAGTTGGCTCTATTCAGTTTTTACTAATACTAATGGAAGCATACAGAGGATGTTGATTTGCAGGCACGTGAAGTAGGTAGTTGTAGAATCTCCATTGCTACAATAATAATTAGAGCCCTTGTTTTCTCCTAAGAGTTAGCAGATATATACATCATACCCTTACGTTACATAGAAGGGCTCAGCCAGCTTTCAGCTGTCCAAGATTTAATCCTTTATACTACAGCCAGATGACGTGGCGGACCACGCTTACGAAAGCAATATTGTGGCTCATGGCAGGTCAGTCTTTTTCGAACATTTCCATGTTCAACATTGCCGAGAAATCTGTGGGAACTTTTCAGACAAGCTTTAGATTTCAAATTCCTGAGCACGTTTCAGAATTCACTTGGGCTGTGGAAATTGAAAGCTTTGAGTCTTAATTAGATCTCTGAGCTTAACTGACAAGTTCAGTGCATTTGTTCAAGTGTGCTTCACTGGACCCGAGCGTGACATTCCAGCCCAGGTAGAATGACTTCTTCTAGTGTTCTGTGCTGTTTTATACAACCACATTCATGCAGAACGTCCAGCATAGAAATCATCAATAATGGTGTGTTACTGCATATCAGGTTTACAATTTGCTGTGCATTTCTTTGAGCTTAAGACAACAGACTGATGAACTATTTACATTTCCATCGTTCTGCGGTTATTTTTACATCTCCAGTAACGAAAAGAGAAACGACTACACTTTGCTATTTCCGTCTTTATTAAATGATCAAAACACTCGTGTGCTCAGCTTCTGTTTCAATAGATCTACGAATTTTAGCAAGAAAAGAATGTAAATCATAGGGGGAAATATTATATAAAATTGTATAATATACAAATATATATATAAATATATATATAAATAGATATATGAACTATTGTTATTTATGTGAGCTGAAGTCCAATTAAAAGTCTGATCCCGAACAGCTGCGTTGCGTTTTGATTTGTGACCCTGCCCTTACTTTTTTGTGTTCTCCTTACAGACAGACTGTGTCTCAGGAAGAGGGGGGTAGTTGCTGATGCCAGGCGAGTGTGCCCATATGAGGCTACAGGCATGAGAGGACAGAGAGGAGCCTGCTACTCTGGCAGGGCACCGAGCGCCCTCAGTCAGGAGCCGGGGCATTGCTCATGCTCTTCAGCTGCCATGCCTGGCACAGGGCACAGCTAGACTACTCCGGGAGGCCTAGTTATACAGAAAGATGAGGCACTACAGTTCAAACGTTTGGAATTGCTGTTTAATATAACACACTGGCACTTGAGAAGAACCGCTGCTATATTTATCAACTCTTTAAATGTGTTTATCATGTTTGTTCACCTACAGGGGATTTCCAATAATTTGTCACAATTTCTGCATAAAAAGGTCATTAGTGGATGTTCCAACCTCTACACTATATGGACAAAAGTATTGGGACACCTACACATTACCACTGCAGGAGCTTTTATGACATTCCATGCTAAATCCACGAGTATTAAAATGGAGTTGTCACCACCCCATTCATTCATTTGTGAAGTCACTGATGTTGGGTGAGAGGGCCTGGCTCGCACTCTCCATTCTAGTTTATACCAAAGGTGTTTGATAGGGTTGAGGTCAGGCCTCTCTGCAGGCCATTTGAGTTCTTCCAAGCCAAACTCACCCAACCACAACTGAAAAACAACTCCATAGCCTTATCCCTCCTCAAACAACTTTACAGTCAGCAGAGTCCAGTCAGGCAGGCAACATTCTCCTGCCATTCACCAAACCCAGGCTTGTCTATCAGACTGCCAGATACATAAACGTAATTCGTCACAAAACAAAAACACATTTTCACTGCTTCAGATTCCAGTAGAGGTGTGCTTTGTGATGTAAGGCTTGTGTGCAGCTGTTTTGGCCATGAAAACCCTTGCCATGAAGCTCCCGGCGGACAGTTTCTGTGCTAATGGGAATGCCAGAGGAGGTTTGTAAATCTGCAGTTATTTAGTCAGTAAAAAGTTGGCAGCCCCGCTCTGTAACTTAACGTTGTCTGCCACTTCGTAGCTTAGTTGCTGTGGTTTATATAGGCTTCTGTTTTTCAGTAATACCACTGGAAAATCTGACCATGGAAAATCTAAAAGAGAAGAAATTTCACAAAGGGACTTGTTGCAACGGTGGGATCCTATTACAGTACCATCCTCGAATTCAGTGAGCTCTTTAGAATTACCCATTCTTCCACAATGTGTGTAAAGGCAGGCATGGCTGGTGTGCTTGATTTTTATACACCTGTGGAAACGACATTGAATGAAACACTTAAATTCAGTGATTAAGAAGTGTCCCAATATTTGTGTCCATATAGTGTAACTTGATGACAAATTCCGATAAATAGATAATTCCCATATACTGTGTAGTTTAGTGGTTTAGTAACTTCTGTTTAAAAAAGAAGTATGGAAAAGCAAACATAAACAACATAACATTCCTTTTCAGGGTCTGTAATATCTGAGTCTACAGTTTCTGATTACAAAAGCAACAGTTATTTGCATGACAACTAATAGAGCCACAGACTGAAGCTTTCCAAGATGGAAGTTCTTCCAAGTGGTTCAAATGAGGAAATCGAAGAACGACGATTAACTCATTAGTAGAAGCCAAAAATGCTACTTGTGCACTTCTTTCCTGGTGGCGCTTTTCTACTCCTGCTAATCAAATACAGTGCAGTTAAATGATGAACCCTCTTCCCGTATCTGCTCAGTGCCTGTTTGCTCTCTCCATGTGCTGCTGCAGTCACAGTACACACTGATTCTGCTCCTCCTCAGTAATGGCGCTTATCACAGGCGCCATGTGAAAGCGTGCAAATCGGCTCGCCGTCTCCTCCTCAGCGATGCACAAGGCCTTTTAATTGCTTCAGCTGGGCGACTGCAAAAAGGCTCCAAATTGAAATATTCACTATCGGTGACGGCAGGGTATCTGTCTCAGCAGAGACGAGGGAGCGATTCAAACGCCGAGAGTGGAGGAGCCGGGGGGCGGATTGTATGGGCTCCTCGCGCAATGCAAAGCTGTCTCAGCTCTGAACTGAGCTCAGCTCTGCAATCAGCAGGCTAGTGTGCTATTTCTTTGAGCTTTTCCTTAATGAAAGAAGGAATCCGGCATGCGCTCTGAGAATGTCAGGCTCAGCATGAGCCGGAGTTTGTTCTAGATTTCTTTTTCCAGTTGGGCCGTCACAATACCAGTGACGATATCGGTACACAATACAATGGCAAAAAATACATAAATGAAACAAGTGTTTACAGTGTGTATTGGTTAGAACATGCAGTCTGAAGAGCAACAACACAATGTTTCACACTTTTTGTGTTAAGCTAAGCAGGGCTGCAAGCTAAAGACAGGAATGTGTCCTCCTGGAAGCACCAACAACCGTCTGCACTGCAAAAAAATTATATATTGTCAATTGAAATCATCTTGAGAGATTTTTTTGAACAGAGATAAGGAACGAGAATAATAAGTATTCCTTTTACTGTTTGAGAGAAGTAATTCATAACTCGTAGTGGATTACTTTGTTGAGGAATTACCCCAACATATTAATGCTACCTGTGCAGCACTCTGTTCGTACTGCAGAGAAACAAAGATTTGGGAGTGTCAGTCAGCCACAAGCGTTTCATTTTCCCTTGTTTTCGTGTTTTCCTGCTGCAGTTGGGTAACACTGACCGATTGAAAATCACCCTGAAGACTATCGCTTAATTGTCTTGTACGTACTAGATTGTCTTCATGCAGATGTCACCACATAACAACGTGAACAACATGATACCTGTGACCATAGAGCCTACATTGAATATACTGATAACATCACAGCACTCACTGGGCAGAAGGCACAAAACACCCTGGACAGGTTATCAGCCTATCACAGAGCAAGTTCTAATTATTTGTTTGTTTATTTATTTACTTATTATTATAATGATTTCATCCAAACAATTACACAAGAGGTGACATTTCTCTTTTCATTGCACTCATTTTATTTAGTAATCCTTGTAACCTCTCTCTGTATGACCTGAAAAGTGGCAGCGTCCCTTTCAAATATGCTGTCGTCACTTCATCAGTCCAGGGTTGCATTCAGCCCTGACAAAACATAGCAAAATGTTTATACGCATTAACAGAAACGATGGTGTGTTGAACGCTCTGTTACAGAAGTGCTGCAACTATGGCAGCTGAGAGGGCCATGGTTAGCGTCCATCTAGCCTGATTAAAAAAGCTTTACAGTGAAAATCTTAGAGCATGTTTAATGTCTTCAGTTGTTGTGTACACTAAGCTGCAGCGGTCGCTTTAGTAGAGGACTTTATTAGTATCCGTTGTGCACACTGGCTTTTTAGGGCGGCTGCGTTTAGATACACCCTGGTCCTGATCGGGTGACACCTCTGACACACCCATCAAAAAAGAGTCAACGTAACTGAAAGCCCAGTGAATACTATTTCATGTTGTTCAGTCTGGAAACTGTAGCTAAATTGGTGAACACTGCATTGTGCTATTTTACCGGGAAAAAAACATTCCATTGTAGGTAATATCCCAGGCATCGACAGCACTTTCTTTACAGTCCAGTTGAGTGAAAAACACGATCGACATTCATTTATTATTACCAATCAAGTCTGTTTTCAAATCACTTTGGAAGGCAACTTGTATCAACATCCAGTTTTGGTGATCAGGTCACATTCTGATTTCATGTTACTGCATGTAGTCAGGTGCGAACGGCATTCAGGGCACACTGTGACCAGAATATAATTGGCTCACTTAAACATACGGGCCCTGTTTACACCAGGTATTAACATCTGTCTCAAGTGATCTAACCGTAAATGAGACATGTAGGCTTTTACACTCGGCATTTCCACGACCTTGACAGCGTCTCCACTGACCACATATGATCAGATTTTGTGACGGGGAGGAATTTCACCATGCACATTTACTACTCCAATCTTTCATCGCGTTTGCTGTCACATACAAATGTGTTGCAAATCCATCATTCATGCAAATGTGAAGGCTGTTCTAAATGCCTAAATGGCATGTATTGCTAACAGACCCAAAGTAATCAGTAATGAAGTCATTTAAACAGGGTCTTGCTCATCGTGTTATGAAGGGGAGATTAACAAGGACGTGAAATATAGGCTAACATTCATCACGCTGTGTTCATAACAAATCCAAAATGTGTTCGGCTTTGTGTTGATTGGCTCTAGAAGCAGTAGGTCTCATTCATCTGTATGTCTTATAGGTGCTAATGGACGTGTCAATTAGCTTGCAGAATCTGATTCATACTGCACCGAATCTAACTGGCATGGCTGTATTGTTTACTACGTTCCAGTACTGAAAAAGCACTGAACTTTTCATACATTGTGCAACACTAATCACAAGTCAGATTTGATCTGCCCAGAGTGAAAATGCCACTCTGCTGGAGCATTCAGAATCATAATAATCCCTGTAGTGCATGTCTCCGCAGCGTTTCATCCTTCCGCCGCTCTATTTTTACTGCTCCAGTCCGTTCTCCCGGCTCTCATGGACAGGCATGCTATGGTATGGCATGCAAAATGCCACAAGTCTTCACCGTAATGAACTCAGCATGAATAACAGTGAATCACAAGTGCTATTAATATCAGCGGCCTGGTGTTGTCAGTTCAGCTCTGCTCCAGCAGTGATGGTGATAAAAAATGGGTACATGTGTAAGACATCGCCCACTGGCTAAAAAAGATGTTCACCCCCTTAACCCACACCCCGTGCTCCATCACCCAGTGTATAGTAGGAGCGCCCCATAATTACATTTCTAATTGCACGAGTAATGAGCGGCTCCAGAGCTGTTCGTCTTGTCATTTGTCAGCCCGTACCCCTAATGCGGTGTATAACAACAAATTAATTAGGCCTGCCAGGAAGTACCTTTAAACAGGGCCAAACCTGTTGCCCAAAGACCACTTACATGAATCAGAGCAGCGCAAATGGACTTTAAGCACCTGCTTTCACAGACACAGATTAAAGCCACCGTCTGTGATTTTCAACTGAAGTGCTCTAAAGCTTGAACTTGCTCTACAATAAAACCAGAGACATGGGTGGGATGTTTGGCTGAAACTGTTAGACAGAGCTGTAGGTGTTCAGTAACTGAAGTGGTCAGTTAAAGCTGTTGGGTTTAAGTCGCTGGCATTTTAGATAAAGACAGAAAACGGGGAGTGCATGTGTATAGACGTATACTCAGGTTGTAAAGGAGGTGAAGAGGCAGGATGGAAGCTTTGTTGTAATCCATAATGGAAAACAAAAAACATTCACAAATCAACAGAACATAGAACAAGACAAGGACAGAAAACCAGATATGTTAAAATACATAAAGAAAGGAAAGAGGAAAAAAGACTAAGGAGTATGAAGGAAACCACCATGTATACGCATTGTCAATAGAATAGATGCATAGTGTTGGATTGCAGTGCTATTGGGATGGAAGATAAAGGTTACCAGAAGCAATACATTTAGACTGATATGGGCAATATTTATTCAGCTACACATACAGAAGTAGTGTCTCTTTGTATGGTGTCGGACCGCCATGTTTGCTAACGCAGCACGTCAGACAAGGGAGAGCATAAACAAGGAGGGAAAACAAACAACAACGAGGGTAATAAAAATTTGGTCTTAATTTCTTATTAGAAAAATGACCTGAAGCATGTTCCCGTATTTGCCTTTTTGTGGTCATTCTTGACCATGTGTGTAATCAGGGTTTTAATTGGCTGGTATGTACCAACAAATGAAAACCCTGGTGGTAAAAAAAAAAATCATTTCAATTATTTGAAATTACCTGTAAATCCTTAAATAAATATCGTAGCATTAACATGAAGAAGAAATGCAGGAAACATAGTGCTTTAGACTGAAGCTCTTTAACTGAACATGACAGCTGGCTGAAACAGCCAGGAAGCAGGCAGGTCACCGCAGCCTTACATCTTCCGTACATGGTAGACACTAACACTGCCCCAGCTACTGCTGCTCCACAGGCAGGTTTCTGTGGCCCGCCACCATCCAGGGATCCTCGCCAGCAGTTGTCCAGGCGTTCTTGCTGCTGCATCTGCCGGGCTCTGCTGACAAGCCTCTCCAAACCGCTAGTGGGTAATCCCAGTTCTGACACCAAATATAACACTGAATGGAAGACGAAGACCCGGGAAACATGGCATTATATACGAAGGCTCTTTTACTTTACCGGACAGTTATGAGAAATGCCACCAGCACAGGCAGGTGAACAACAGCCAGCCATCTCTACTCTCTACACATCTTTACACTCTCTGTACATGGTAAACACTGCCCAAATACACTGCCCCAACTACCCTACAGTCCAACACAGAGTATCACAACCAACCCTCCTGCACACGTAATGTCCACACAGTCACAGCTATTAACAACATTCAAGCCTCTCCAGCACTTCCCATGAGACTTCCCGCATCCACTGTTACTTAAGACAATAGCAAGCTGGCACAATATAATCCTGTGGCGATGTTCTGGGAAAGAGACATCCCCCTGGACTACCGCTGTTTAACAGAGGCTGGAGCTTTTCTTAAAGTCAGAGAACCTGTGGTGAGACATCTAACACAAGTAAAGCTAGTGTTTAGTTTATTTTAACTTCAGCTCTTCATCATTTTCTCTTTGCTTCTGTGTAAAACTTAAACTCACAACAAGCTGTGCAACTGTAGATCCTCTGATGAGAGATAACACAATGTGCCAAGACCAGCACAGAAATTGATTAGCAGAAACGCTGGTATTAACTATGAGGTGACACAGAGGCCAAGTTAGCTTTGTCATTCATCAGCATAGGGTAGAAAATTCACATGTTGAGACACAAATGTCTTTAAGTTAATGTAGCTATATAAATGGCTCTAAACATAGCTACATGGCTGAAAAAAACATATCCACTGTTAGGGCAATAATTAAGGAGTTTATACCGACGTTGTAGTGAACCTGAAACTTGGTGGGTAGGTTGAGACATGCAAATGATTCATGTTTCACGTTCAGCCATACATGTGATGTAAGCAAGGACAGGCCTTGTCGCTGTACCTCACTGTACCAACAGCCATGATTGCGGAGATTCGGCGAGCAGTGGTGTCCTCCATAAGTCATCCGGTTAGTGCTAGCACCATTGGCAGACGGCTGCACAACGCAGGACTACATGCACACAGACCATTTCAATGACTTCCCCTACCACTTCAACATTGCCAAAGACTGCAATGGTGTTGTGCCAGACTATCATGGAGTGACTCAGAATGGCAGCGGGTCATCTTCAGTGACGTGTCCTGCTTTTGTCTTGGTGGAGAAGACCAACGAATCCGTGTGTGGAAGCACCGTGGTCAACCCCAAGATGAATGGTTTGTTGTCACACGTCACAAAAGGCCCGGTGTCACTCCACCTCCACCCCTACCGCAAAATCTGCAGGAACTGTGTGGGAATATTCAAGCTGCATGGATGGATTATCACAGGACACCATTAGGAACCTCTACTCCATGCTGAGACGTCCGGCATGTTGCATTAGAAAACAAGGCGGCTCGACACCATACTGAGAGACACCACTTGTAGCTAGATAAATATTGCCCATATCAGTCTAAATGTATCATCATTTATTGTTCCTGGTGACCTTTATCTTCCTTCCCAATAGCAGTGCAATCCAACACTTCCTTCAGGGTGCAACTATTATTTTGACGGTGAGTGTATGTATATGTAAGTATGGCTGTTTGATAGTATAGCTGTTAGTTGTTCATACTGACAGTGCAGTTGATGCAATTGCAGTGAAGCTCATGGCTTTATAGGAACCTTTACACAGCTCCCCTATGATTCATGAGTAGTATAACAGTTATATGCTTGAATCATTAGCCTACAATAAACCATCAACTTGGTAGAGACATAGAAATCAGGAGAAAACAAGAACATTACACTGTGGCTTTTAAACGAAGGTAATTTTGCACTCTATGCTATTTTTTCCACAGGGATCCATAAGACTCTAATCACACTAGTGATGCCATTCAGCAAATGGAAGATTGAAGGCTTGATTCCTCGTTCAGGATGGAATGCCACTGCTATACCAATAAGAGATAATGAACCACACTATATAATTAAACCCTTATAAGCTACTTTTCTTGTGAGTATTTAAAAATAAATTGGACACTAAATGTCCAAAAGTGTGTAGACACTCCCTCATCCACTGGTTGTCCTTCTTGGCTGCAGTAACAGCTTGTACTCCTCTGGGAAGGCCTTGCACTAGATGTTGGAACACTGCTGAGAGGATATGATTGCTTTCGTGAGAGCATTTCTGAAGTCAGGTACTGATGTTGGATGATTAGTTTTGGATCACAAACCCCACTCCAAGTCATCCCACTGGTGCTGGATGGTGCTCCATCGCTCCAGACAATGCATTGCTAGGGGGGTTATATTTCTCTAGCTGAGACATGGCATTGGAAATGGTGACCTTATGTGCTGCTGCTCCGAAGTGTCCCATTTTATTTTTATCCCAGTAATGAAACGCCTGTGTCGGCAACAGGGGAACACTAAATTAGCAAAGCACCTGGATTCACTCATTACAGAAAGTCTCTGGATGCTGGATGGACATAGAGTGTGTTTACCATAGACTTTTTAGACTGATTAGAGTTACATTAGTTTAGAACTAATTGACCACATTGTCCAGTTCTCTAATGGAATTCATGTTTGCTTAGGTCAGTGACTAATCTGTGTCCTGGAAAGAGACCAAAAAATCACTGAACAGTTTTGTCTAGCATCGTGGCATTTAGCTAGAGTGGGTGAGATGCTCCTTCATCCAATGAGAAAACCTCACTGCTGGCATTTGAAGGCTGTCAAATAATCACATTGTTTTTCCCGGCTCATATGACCCTCTCTGCCCTGAAATCTCTCTGTGTAATCCAGAAGGCTCTGTTAACGTCACTCACTCACAACAGGCAAGAACTGCATTAATAGCATTGGGCAGCGGTGTAGTTGGGCATTTTGAGGCCGACGCTGAGCTGTGGTTAATGGGCAGAAAAGCTGGTTGGGTGCAGATGACTGCTCTTTCATCAGCACCTGCAACAGCTGCATCTACCTGATGTCACCCTGACACCTCTGTAATGTGCTTGAAAAAGCTCACTTTAGCCCCATCTGTTCCACTGCTAACTGCCACACTCGCACTCCATCACAACCTCCCCCCAACTCCAGCTGCAGCCTCATACTCTGCATGTTCAAGTGGATGAGTTGCTCGCTGGTGTTTAGGATTTAAACAAGTAATAAGAATCCAGCAATGTAATATATCCTTACAGTGATAGAGCTGACTGAGCTTTCTATTAGGGCTGCCCTCTAGAAGTCGACGAGTCCAATCGTCAGTCGGAGACCCTTTAAGTCGACTGAGAACCTTCAAGTCGACTGACAACAGTGAC
>CM067485.1:10994979-11193055 GCA_034552555.1 Semaprochilodus insignis
GAATCGTCGGCCAGGACGGGCAATCCGATTCAACTGAGTCGGGTACAGCCCTACTTTCTATACAGCAAATAGCTCCCTGCTATTTTTCAGTGAAGGCCTTATCTTGTACATGTAATTACTGTGACTGGATATGGATTATATAGTGTCATAAAGGAACCTGTAATTCACAATTCCTATGGCAGTAAAAAGGAAATATGAACACATATTGAACACCTGTGCTAACGTTTTTCCATCCTTTGTCAAGAAAGAGTGAAAATAAACATTTACTACCTATTGGCTGAAGTTAACATATTGGAAATGGGAAAACTGAACATATGAACATGTGGCTTGTGGGTTGTTTAAGATTCTGGCCTTTTGCAGTATGATAAAAACCTCAGCATCTAAATAGAAATTGTCCTCTAAAATTAGAAGAGAAATGACTTGTTTCACTGGCTATGTGCAACATGCAAAGATTTTCCCCAATCCGAGTGAATTCATTCCAATTACAGATAAAGGCTTTATATGCTGTTATATGTTTATATGCACACTCTACTCAACAATCTGATGAAAGTCTTTATTTACATGCAAATCAGACCCACTTAAGGTAGAGATTACTGTGATATAAATTATCTATGATGCAGATGTGCAGAGCATACCCAAACTCTCCAGTTGAGAATGTAATCAGATACAGGCTTTCACGGGGCTATTATTCGTCTATTTAATGGATTATTTACAGGATTACCCATCTTGTTCGATTGGATAGATTACATTCAAAAATAAATTACATTCAAAATGGCCTTGATCAGACTGGTCTTCTCTGATTGAGGTGTTTACATTGGCGTGTTCTGTTCCGTTTGAGCTATTAGTCGGCTTATTATTATTATTATCAAGTTGCATGTAAACACGGCTACTGCGTTTTGTGTAGGGCACGTGCTGTTATCACATAGAAAATCAACAAAGCTTCTTTTTCATCAATGTGTAATGTGACTGGTGGTGCAAATGGCTGTACATTTACTACATTTAGCAGATGTTCTAATCCCTATCGTTTAACAAACGTGCATTGTGGTCCTCTCAAATAATGTATCTCTAGCCAGTACACATAGGTAAGAGTCCAAAAATATCCTTAGTACCAGGCAGAAACAATTTTCGGTTAGTTGCACTGTTGCTAGAAATTAGAAAGGGAGGAAACTTCTTATTCTGAGGAGAAGTGCAAAAAGCAGATGCATAACAGATTGTAATGACATTATACACCTTTATAGGACAACCGTAAAAGACGCATGGAAAAAATGTTCATGACAATGCTCCAAATAGCCCCACCAAACACACACACACACACACACAAACACACACACACACACACCTTATTAATTCTCTTTAATGAAATTCAACTGAGGCTGATATATAGAGAATACATGATTTGGGTCATTTCCCGTATTTCCAACAGCAGGGATCTGCTTTCATCATGCAGCTCTTGGAGCTGATTTTGTTATGCTGATTTTTGAGGAGGGGGGTTTGGGGGGCGGCGGGGGTGTTAAGCAGAACAGTATAATGAATGCAGGAAAAATGTGACTATTGATGAAAGTTTCTAAGTTTCTAGGCTTACAGTACCTTGCATGCGCTTTGTGAAAGTAACCAGGTATGCTCTTTTATATCCTGACCTCATAGCTGTAGGGAATAGAAGGATTAACACTGGAAACAACTCACAATATCTCTGTTAAATACAGATTAAATTTGAAGTCATAAACTCTTCATGAACTGAACTATTACACTGATGTCATTTGTTCTATCCACCATGACTTTGATTCAAAGCTCTAGAGCTGAAGTTGTGGAGCTATGGAGTTATTAACCGAAAACTATAAGCCTGCCCATAATGAATTACTCACTGCAATGGAGACCTGGCTCCAATCGACTGATGGATAGAACCAGGCCCTGAATCCCAGCCAGTGAGGATCTAAGCAGGCAGTAGATCATTATTCAGTCTAGATTAATCTCACAGGAAGGCATCAATCACCTGAGCCACCCGTGCATCTCTGTGCCTCACTGCTTTATGGCAGCGGCTGACAGAGAATGATGGCTCTGCCTACAAGATCTCAGCATAATCTCAGAAAGAGGACAGCCAAGAAAATACAGAATGGGCAGCATCAGGCCTCAGTCATGGCTGTATTAAGAACAGGGTTACTGTGGCCCCCAGACTGAGAGGAACCATAAATGAAGTTATCTCTGAATACTGTTTGGCTGGCTTTTAACTTACATTAATGTCACTTAAGCAGTAAAGCAATTTACAAAGAGAGCAGCCCAGCAGCCACCTGCTTAGAGCCTGACTTACACTGCCAAGGCAATAATGTTAGCTAACTGGGTACATGCTGACTATATAACAGCATGGTGGCTAGCTAGTGATGTGTGAGCTTCAGTAAGGTTAGGCTAATAAACAAACCAGTACGGAACCCTCAGGGTGTTCTAGGCCTTCAGAGATGATTTATCAGTTTATGTAAGACAAATAAACTATGTTTTTGTAAGGGTTAGTGGTTTAATGGTCAGTTCTTATTTAATATTATCATTTAAACTTTGCAAGGCAAATATTGCTGTAATTATAATCAATTTTGGAAGTTCTGCACAAGTCTTTTACTCTGATGCAAGTGGTCGGCTGACCACTGCATTTCAGTCAGACTGGAGAAAATGAAAACAGTGGCAGATCATTGCCAGGACTCTTTACTGAAGTCACTGTAAAACTGCTATAATGTTAAATTTGCAAGGTTCAAATATCAGCCTTAAATATAGAACATTCAAAAAATGTTGATGTAAATTGCTATTAACATACTACTAGAATCCCCTAGGAGCGCTAGCGGAGGTTAGCGTTATTGTGTAGGCAATACTCCTGATTTTTGTAGGGGTGATACAAATCAAATGGTGTTTCTCAGTTACTGTATGGTATATGTGCCATGGTATTCTGCTACTCAACCCAGACAAGCATACTGCCTGATGTGCATCACTTGACACAGCACTGAACGCATCCTCCCTCCTCTGCACGGCTCAACACGTAGACACATCTCTCTTTCACACAATGTTTGTACTTGATGTCAATTTTAGATGTTTTAACGCTTGTTCTTATGGGCTATGGATTAAAAGCTCATTTTACTTTCACATCCTTGTATTTATGCTGTTACTAATTATAATTAATCATTAATTTGTGATGTAGGGATATACTGGACAGGGAAGTTGAGCGTAAGACACTTGCCAATAACCAGGAAAATGTCTTTCATATACACAGTCTAATGTTGGCAGGTATGTAGAGGTGGGATTTAGGGGTTTTTGTACATGTATGACCCAGAACTGAGGAACTACCTCTAACAGTCATGGTTTGTCTCTGTTTTGGATGGACAGTGTTGAAAGATTCTAATTTTACAACAAGCAGGAGATTGTTTTACGTGTGTGAGATGGATAGTTAAAAGATTCCTCACCCCAGGTCTAAGTTTTAAAGCTGTTGTGGCCAGAGGCATCTGATTAAAGCATAAAAGGTTGGGGTTTAGCTACAGTTGATATGACCAAAGGCTATTGTGATAGCCTTACCTATTACTTTTATCACTGCTGATATATGACCTTGTTCTGAGGTTGTATTCGATTTGGCAATTTTATTTTCAGCACTCGACTCTGCACCTGTGTGGGATTTTTTTCTCTGCCTCAGTGTCGTACTTTGCATCGACCAGCTGATACCAGCTGAGTGTAACAGTTGTCTCCTGAGCCATTGCACAGCTGCTCTACTGGGTAAGGCTTAAAGTAAAGGAGAGTGGAGGGAGAAAAAGCCCTCTCCCACGCTGCTGTTCCAAACAAGAATCCCAAAGGGACCCATCCCTCCTCAGACTGTTCTGGAGTCAGCCAAAGGTCTACATACACAAAAAATGAAATCCTTGTTTTTTTCCCAGACATAATGCTGCAGATGTTCATTTTAATAGATACGAAGTGAACTTTGCCCCTAACCTTTCAGGACCAGACTCCTCCCGTCATTTTTAGACCACCTTGGGCCCAATTATATTAGTCAGCCCGAGCCGAGCCCCGCAGCTGCGATGTCTGAATGAAGATCAATCCACCCTGAGGAAAAGAGAAACGTGGTGCAATGGAGGTGAGAAATAAAGAGACTCCTCAGCTCCTCGTCATGCATGCACTGTAGTTCACAAATCCGAGCAGACACTACCGACTGTTTTCCAAATGTCAGACTAATTTCACACCACCCAGGAGGCAAACGTATCGAACATTCTCTAAAATCAGGTTTTTAGAATACATGCTGTAGGTAATCTCCCCCGATAAAACAGCGTTCCACGTTATCTTAATACAGGCATCAAACCTGGACTGCGGAATCTAAAAACAGCTCAGAGTGATGCTGCAAGCAGACGCTTGCCTCACAGATCCACGGAGACAACCTGAACCTTTCGTGCATGCTCTCTGGGGTCAGTCTGATGGTAATTTGAATGTCAGCCGATGAATGCATGAGATGGAGCACCTGAGCTCCTTGATCTGAGAGCACGTGCTCCAGGGAAAGCGCGCCTCCAAAAATATCTCTCCGTCCCTCGGTGACTGATGCTTCTCCGGCCTCCCTGGTTTTGTCTAACCCTTTGATATTTAATCAACTCAACCTTTCATGTGGATAAAGAGAGATTAACTACAAATTTATTCAGGCCTGAGTGTTTACCTAATTAGTTCCAGGGCTTACAATAAACACGCTACTCCATCTTCGCTCGCTAGTATTTACAGTTGTTTTTAAGCTGTCAGCATTTGGTTAATTCTGAGGGTACAGGACTGAGAGGCACTGGAAGACATCTGCTGTTTTTGATTCATGGCAAGTTTCTAAAGTGGATAGGTCAGATGTCTGGCTTTTGTTGGTATGTTGGTAGCTGGTTTCAGATGGTCTAAATTGGTCTTTGATGGTCATTAGCTACATTCTTCCTAGTCTATGATGGTCAGTGGTGGTTGATCTGCTGGACTAGGCTGATAAACTAGCTTAAGTGAAAGTCCATTTAAGCAGAACCGTTATGTATGATTGATTTATGCTTATTTATTTTTTAATCTCACACAGTATTGTAGTGTATGCCTATGCATGTTTAATTGCTTTTATAATGGTGGGCTATTGCATTTGTTGATTGAAAGAATAATGTTGAGTAAAAGTTAACAGACAGCAGGACTTCTATTTCATATTTGGACACTACCTTTATAGCCAGACCCTGGCATGTAAATGTTGGAGCTAAACCATCCAACTCCAAAATGAAAACATACAATATGCTGGACAACTAGTTAAATCAACAAAGTAAAACCTACCTAACCTACCTACCCTGGTTAAGCTGGTAGACCAGCTTGGCAAAACTGGTCATGTTTACAAACCTGCTTTTCCAAACTGGTCATGCTGTTAGACTAGCTAAATCATCTAACTAAAATATACCCAGTGCTAATCAATTGTTTCAGACAGCTAAGCTGGCAGACAAGCTTGGCCAAACCAGTCATGTAGGTAGACCAGCATCTCCAAACTGGTCATGCTGTTAGACCAGTGAAGTCATCAAACTAAAACATACCCAGTGCTCGTCAAAATGTTTAAATGGTCATGTTGTTAGACTAGCTTCGCCAAGCAGATTATGGTAATAGGTCACCCTACTCACAAACCATCAAACATACCCTATGCTCATCACCCAGCTAAACTGGTCAGACATCTTAACCAGCTTTCCCAGCTTGGACTGGCCAAGTTGTTTTTCAGGAGGGATCAGTGATGAGCTACTTTTCAAGGAACAGTTAGACGAAAAAGTAACAGCTTTCTCCTTACCCTAAATGTGATCTAGCAGCCATAACTGACTTGGTTAAGTTTGTTTCCTAAGTTTTAATACTGTTATCTATAAAATGCACAAACATGCACTGCATAGCCAGTAGGAGTAGTCTGAGTAGTCTGATTTTGTCCACTTTGATAGATAAAAGTATGCAATATAGGGCCAGAATCCTTATGAAGTCATCTTGAGATTTCCTAACAACTCACCACAATTTAAGGCAAGTGGGTGATGATGTAGGGATGCACGGCATGTGGTGCTAGTTATAGGGTATAAGCTTTCATTATTTGTTAGTTACATTAGCTTTGTAGCTCCAGGGCAAAACTCAAGAAGCAAATCTCTGACACTAAACATGTCTTGGCTAATCGACTACACTTGGATAAATGACAGAAATTTGTTTTTCACTGATTGGAGATTGTAGATTTTGGATCATTAGTTGGATATAGTCTATGATATGTCAAAGAGTCACAACATACTTACATAATGACTGCATATAGCATAAACGTGGCATGCCTGACTCGTTTCCCGAATCATTCTGCCAGAACACTTTAATATAGCAGATGTCAACACCATTAAATTAAACTCGGGCATTTTGTCCGCTGTGTGTTTACTCGGTGCGGATGTCTCTTCACATTAAAGCTTTAGAAAAGAGTTTCATAACACTGAGTCATTGATCAACTTTGGGCACCTGTGGGGAGAAGGGGAGTGCTAATGCCAGCGCGCCACAGGAAGCTGCTGGTGTCCTTCCTGAGAGACACAAGCATACATGCTTACCCCTGAGAGAACCCAACAGGGCAACTGTAAGAGAGGCTGTGCTTCTCAGACAGTATGCTGAGCTGTATCGTGTTGGTGCTTCTTGCTCTACCTTTGAAGTTCTGCATATTATAAGTCTTGGGCCTGATAGCAAAGTAATAATAAAGTTTTTAAAGCTGATTTAAAATGGGCTATAAAGTGTGTTAAAGCTAAGCCTCTATCCTCAGTGAAGTTTGTGGTTCGGCAGCTCTGTTCATGATCACTGTCTGAGAGGGAAATGTGGCTGTATAAGCAGCTGGAACAGGCTCTTATGGGACATGAATGTGGTATTTCAGTGCCCTTGCTATAAACTTGATGTTTTCCCCAGCGCGCCATACCAAATATCATATCGCAGTGGAATTACTCCAAGGGGTTCGGAGAGCTTTTAGACTGGGCTGAATTAGGCTGTTAAAACTGGAACAGACAATTTTGTGTTGACTGAAGTGTGATGGATTTTGTTGTTGGCCGGCTTAACTCCAGATATTTATTATATTACTTCTCTGTACATTCTGATGATTGTAGAAATGCTCCAAAACTGACTCTCATAAAATCTCTTTACATTAACTTACATTGAAAGTAAAGAAAGTTTCTGCCTCCTGCAAATTTACCATTTTGGAGATACTTGATTTTCTTTGGGTTGCAATAACATTTAAAGTTGAGAGGGCTTGTCAGTACTAATGGGAGTCTGTATGGGGATGATAGCAGCAGAAAGTCATATGAATATTGCAATTAATGTATCCAATCCAATTCTGTTTCATATCTATCCTGAAATAGCCACACTAACATTGTGTGATGCAATGCTGTTAGCTGTCCATTTCCATTCTGTGGGGTAGCAGAATGTTTGGGTAGCTACAGCATGATGGTCTTCCTTAAGAAACTGTATTTATTGAAGTGCTTCAATTAAAAATAGCTAGTGTTAAACAGCTTCTTTCAAAGAAGAACTATCAAATCGGTATCAAGGATTTGAATATCAAGGATTTGAATATTGGAAATGCTATGGTGATGTCTCTAACATTATTCATTTCTCAGGAGCTATTTCTGCAACTAGATATAAGATAATACGCATGCATATAGGAATCTTGGAAGCTATAGAAATATAAAGACATGGGAAAAAACATTGTTAGCAATTGTAGCATAGCATAGCATAATTCCCAAAATAACCTGTTCTTCAGGCAGGTCAAGGACGCATATCATGACAAAGCACTCTTTGTGTGCATGCTTGAGGTTCAGGAGGTCATGCTCGTGTTCTGTATGATTCATTGGGATATTTTAGTGTGTTGTCATAGCTCAAAGCAGGAGCAGTGCTGGCAGGTCTTTGATACCCACACACTCCCGAGTTCAATCCACGTGCCTGCACTTCCTAACGTTCTCTGCCACTCAAGCGAGGAAAACACACTCCACAATAGCTCATTACAGCTATTACTTCCATCTGTCTGACGGAGCAAGGAGAAGTGAGAGTTTATTCCTGGTCCCCTGGTTTGATTGACAGTGCTCTCCACTGTTGGAAAGTGTGATGGACGGCTCCATTGCTCCTGACCCAGCTCGCACAAAGAGGACAGATCAGAGTGACACCAAAACAAGTTGATTTGGAACTAGAGCTGACAGTGTGAAGCCTATCGTTTTTCTCGAATTCATAACCTAGCACCAAAATCTGCAACTTGAGTGAAAGCGAATGGGTTCTGTGCACAGTGTAGATGATGCAGTTGTAAGGTCAAAAATTAATAAATAAACGAAAAAATGGTTATTGATATCAAAAACATGACCATCACTTGTAACACTCCATCCACATTCGCTGTTGAGATGTACATGCAGTTTACAAAATACAGGAAACACCACAATATTCATACACTCATCATCAAAATAATACACAAATGCACCCACAAATGCACAAAGAGCTGCACCCAGAAGGAATCAACGACAAGAATGAAACTTGGTGGGTAGGTTTGATATTGTGAGACGTGAAAGTGAATGTGGGACAAGTTTCACACTCGTCCGCGCATGTGACGTAAGCAAGAACGGGCCTTATTGCAGTACATGACTGACCCAACAGCCACGATTGCGCACATTCAGCGGGCAGTGATGCCCTTCAGGAGTCATACGCAGACCATTACAATGACTGCCCTTAACACCACGTCAGCGTTGTCAAATACTACAACGGTGTCGTACGAGACTGTGATGGAGAGTCTCAGAATGGCAGCGGGTTATCTTCAGTGACGAGTCCTGCTTTTGTCTTGGTGGAGACAACCAATGAATCCCTGTGTGTGGATGATGGTGGTCAGCGCCAAATTGAATGGGTTGTTGTCATGCATCACATGTCCAGAAGGCCTGGTGTCACTCCACCTCCAACCCTACTGCAAAATCAGCAGGAAGTGTGTGAGAATATTCAAGCTGCATGGGATGGATTATCACAGGAGACCATTAGGAACCTCTACAACTCCATTCTGAGACGTCTGGCATGTTGTACTATTCTTTTGATGATGTTTTATGTATCATGGCACACCAACCATGATATGGATTGCACTTTATGGATTCAGAATTATTGTCTGTAGCCCACGTGCTGCTGCACAATTTACCAGTCTTCCTCAACATCAGAGATGTTATGTGAATGGTAACAATGCATTGACACCATCATGGTAGTGTGTGTTGTGCTGGTATGAGTGCATAAGGTGCATCAACTGTCCAGTGTTGGGATGATAATAGCCCACCGATCACAAAAACCCAGCCAACAGTGGTCCTGTGGTCAGAAACTGATCACTGATAAAAGGCTACAGTATGACTGACACAAACTGTGCAGCTATTTTCTCTCAATTTACATCTACAAGGTGTACCAACAAGGTAGAACAATCCGGTCAGTAGTGACTGTTTTCCTTTGATGGATGGGGTCCTGACAAATCGTGCAGCAACAGATGGGCAACAGTCAGTAATTTTAAATCTACAAGGCCACTTGTATGGTAGTTCCTGTTATTGTAGCCAGTATATTCCCTGTACATACTTCTGCAGGAGATTCTTTACTTAGCCCAAACAACTACAGCTACATGCTGAGCCAAAAAAGTACTTCAGTTTACAACATGTAGAGTGCAGATAAAAGGTAGGAAAAAGAATATACAACTCATGAAGGCCTAATGATGTTGACAAGTGGCTGTAAAAACAGGTGCTTCTTCATTATTAGATAATGATCACCATCTGGAACTGAGCCTATTATCATAGCCGCAAGAACGCCCAGTAATTCCATTTAATTATCAATTTTCTGTTTTTTACACCATTTGAACACGGCCTCCTGCCCTTTATACTGTGTGAACATTTCATGCGGAACGGACAAGCGGAAATGTTCCAAAATTACTTTGAAAAAAATCACGGTTGAAGTTTGAAGAGTTTTTTCCTTCTGAAGAGGTTTTACTACATCAGCAACCACAGGTATATGTATGATGCAGAATAAGCATGGTTGTAGGACTTCTCTTTTAGTGGTGCCACATACATGGTCATTTAGGTGTGTATTTATATTGGTAAGCTTGAATGAAGACACATGGAACTTCAGTACATGGAACGGACATACCGGGAACCTCAAACACTGTTTCCTCTACTTCAAATACAAATCCCACATTTGCAAATGAGGGCAGTAAAACGGGCAGATTCCAAAATCCTAAAACAACTAGATAACACTGTTGATATTTGCAACCCCATAATTCAACACATCTTCAACAGGGTTCTGACAAAACAGCAACTTTTCAAATTTTTGAAGTTGCTATTTTGCTTTGCATGTTTCACTCCAGACAGTTTCTCTAACCTTGGACAATATCGAGCAACTTCGCTCAGCGTTTGACACTAAAGAGACTAAAGAGAGGAGCAGTTCCACCTTTAGTAGCATCACAATTCCAACAGCAACCTGTAAGTAGCTGCTTGTTGGTTGAAGTCAGACCATCTTAAACTGAAAGTTTCATATTGAGTAACAACTTTAATTTACTCTGTGTTGTCAAAATCAAAAGCAAATATGTAGTATAGGTAACGGTAGCTACTAGCAAGCCTCAAGTAACTGGCATAGCAAACTAAATAGTATTACGGCCTAGCTTATTTACACTGAGGTTCATTTTGTTTTCTCGTCTGTGTCTATTTTGAAATGTGGCCTCTATGTGATCATTATGGTGTCTTGCTGTAAATCAGTAAATCAGAGCAGAGCTCATCACATTAGTAATGAGCTCACCAAAAAAGGGAAAAAATGGCAACTTTACAGGAGAGAGCAGAATTTAATTTCCAGCAGTTTTGGACCATTTGTCTTGGTCTATTCATCATGAAATTTTCACATAATGTAAATAACAGCTGCAGTGTTCAAATGATGCATCAGCAGCGATATTCAAGCTGCATGTGATAGATTATTACAGAACACCATTAGGAACCTCTACAACTCCATATTGAGCCATATGTGTTAGCAAACATGGCACCCCGATGCCATACTGAGAGACACTACTTCTGTATGTGTAGCTCAATAAATACTGAGCTAAACATACAGAAATAAATCATATGGTTGCTAATGAACACATAAAACCATATCTGGGCATTTTTTATACCTACCTTTAATGTAGACACCAGACAGCAATTCAGTATGCTAAATAAATGCAATATTTGCTACTTTTAATAATTTTCTGAAATCCAGTTGTGGAAACCCCCATTTTTAAATCTGTTTCATACAGTTTTAACCACTGAAAAATGTATATCTTGTACTCAGTAGCTGTTTTGAGCGGAGTTAAATAAACAAAGGTTGGTCTCTGACTTTTGCAGAGTGCTGATGATGTCTTTTGAAGTGATCTGACCATTTTTGGTGCCATTTTCTAGACGTTCTGGCGCGGTGTTTTGCAGAGGCTGTGTAAGACCACACATTAAATTTTCTCTCCATGTGAATTACCACTATTTCTTTTGAGGAGTGCCTGGACGTGCAACTGTAAATAACAATGCGTGCGTGTTGCTGGGAATAGTGCTGCCTGCTGCTACAATCTCGTTCTGCTTTGCCGCGAGTAGTCTCACATTTATATCCCCATTTATCATTTTGTGTGAGTGTGCATGTGCAGCGTTGGTGTATGAAGGACGAAGAAAATTAAGTCAAACTCAAGGCAGCAGAAAATCAACAAAACTGGTATCACATTGTAGATTTATGCACAGAACAGAGTATACCGAGCATGATAAATAGATCTCTCTGAGGATGCTGCCTGAAAATGACCTGTCTTCTACTTAATCTTGAAGTTTTGAAGCAGCAAAGTATCCCCACATCACAGCGAGAGAAAAGCTTTTACTCCTGAGCACGTACCTTCAGTCGCAGAGGAAAACAAACTAAAACCTGCGTTTAAGCCGATACGCTGTTGAAATGTTTGTGATGTGTCATGGGTGCTGAGCTTTTTGAAGAGTGAGGATAAGAGGAGATGATCTTAAATCAGTTTTTGAAGGGATTAAAGTAACTGGAGCCTGTAATGTATTGAAATTCCACTTGGAGATGTAACACCAGGCCACAAAAAGAACGAGAAAAGAGCAGTTCTGAATGGTGGAACACCTTGTTCTCGACATTCACAATGCATTAGCCTCATTTAATTGGCAGTTTATGTTATTTTCTTGGATGCATGCTATAAGAGTGTTTGCCTCAAAGGAGAATGGCTCATGCTGTGTTTCACTGGACCCCTTAAACCTCTCCTTGGGGTGTTTGTCAGGTCAGATATGGGTTATTTTGGCCCTCTATGGTAATCCAAGGAGATGCATACATTCAGTTTAGTGACCTGGAAGTAACATACACAGCACAGAACATGTACATAGTACATAGACTTGACTGCTCTTGCTGTACTTGTCTTCTGCATGAGTAGGTAGCCAAGCCACTTAAATGAATAACAATTTCCACTGACTTTTTAAGAAATCTCTGCATAATTGATGTAAACAAAATAATTCTGAGTGATATATAGTGAAATGGTGCATTGTAAAGAAACAGGCCTATTCCGGGTCCTTTACAGTGACATAAGATAAGATAATCCTTTATTAATCCCACAGTGGGGAAATTTACAATGACATGGCTAGGAACCAGGGGTCATATTACTCTTAACAACCTACAGTTGTCAAGGGTGGGGTTCCGAGGGAGCAGTCTTGGGTTGGGGCTTAGGGAACCAGCCTTGTGATCAGAAGGTTGCAGGTTTGATTCCCTGAACCGAAAGGACAGGACTGAAGTGCTCTTGAGCAAGGCACCTAATTCCCAACTGCTCCCTGGGCGCCATGGATAGGGCTGCCTACTCGGGCATGTGTGTCCATTTAGGAATTTTGTATTATCCTACAGCATCTCATCCCAAGTTTGGAAACCTTAAACAACTTGATCAAAGACGTTCAATCAACTGTCATGTCTGTTACCAAGCAACACACCATATATGCACAGCCCCCTGCTAGAAAAGCAGCATAGTCCAGTATAGCTGGACTCCAACAAAGCCAGCATATAGTTGAAAAGAAAAACATGTATTTCCATGTTTGTCGATTTTTACTTTTATGCATCATTTGAACACAGTAGCTGCTCTTTACATTGTCTTGAAATTTCATGATGAATAGACTAACAGAAATGGCCCAAAATTTCTTGGAAACTCCGGGTTCATTGACTTACATTGAAATTAAATTCTACAATATGTTGTGGTTTTGATGGTCAGTAGCGATGGGAGTTAATATGCTGATCACCAACAAAACCTAATCCAACCCAGACCGTCTTAAACCAGCATAGAATGCATACCGATCTTTCTGTTTTACTCAGCAGGGGTAAAACTAAACACTTAAACAATGTTAAAATGTAAGTCAGCTAGACAGACGGCTACAGTTACCAATAAACAAAAGGTCAAAACAAAACTGAAGTGCAATAAACTGGAAGGTATGGATAATTTGAGAGCACTTTGTGATATCTGTTGGAGGGTTGCCATTTCCAAGATTTCAGTTTCCACTTCCATTTCCAAAACGCTTTAGCCGACTACACTAATGATATCCCTCCTTTTAAAAAGCCACAAGTTCAGCTATGTCTCCTCAATATTCACCACCTTTGTTCCTGTGTAATAGCTTCTGTCTCAAACTCAGCCCTAACTGAAGTTGTCAGTGGCTAAACAGCTAAGATTTCAGAGGTAAGATGTTTCTGTAAAACCGCCCCTGGAGTCTCATTTATCCAAGTGTGTGGAGAACAAGGTCTATATGTAGCCATAAGAGCTGCCAGCATGCACTAGAAAATTGCCATTTAATCAAACACGCATACACACAGCTGCATGCTGTGAACAACTATAAATCCCACACTGCTCTACTCATGCATGGCCAGCTCATTTACATGAAGAAATGCCCCCAAATAGCGAAACATGATGAACAACTTCCCTTTAAACATCCTCAGTAGTCTATCAAGCAAATGAAAAGCATTTGTGTTGCCTGTAAAGATTTCGTTCTGACATGTAAAAAGACAATTTTCCATGTAATATTAATAAAATATTAATATTTAATCATTCAAATTGCACTTTTAGCATGTAAAAATGAGAAATAATGACAATTATTTAATCACTTCAGTTCTAATATGTTCTGTTCTGACATTTCAATCAGAGCTAGCTTAATCTGTACTGCTAGAGCACACCGTAGAATTGAACAGCAGCTACACTGAATCTCTGATAAAAAATATATGTGGATTCTGAGCTAAAATGATTAAAACAACTTAAACATGCCAAAACTTTAATTATGGCAAGGAAGGTCAGCTGCTGTGTACATCAACACAATTATCATCATCATCTGCAGATGGTCCTATTATATAATTTGACTTTACCTATAAAACAAGGCTAAATCAGCTCCCAGCTGTGTTACCTGTTTACACATCATCTATTCACTGTAAAACGCCAATGATGACTACAACACAACAAATGTAGCCATTTTATTTGCTATGTGACATGTGATATACCTGTCTAATATGTTTCTAGATGTTGTTAATGGTAAAACAGTCATACGGCAACATAGGCAAGACTTATGTGGTCTCACCACAACCACCACATCTCTCCACTGTGAATGGCATTTTAAAATGCATATTAGATCAAAACCTTCTCAGAATTACTGTTAAAATATCATCAGACGGTGTATATGTAACCATTTCATGTAATAGCTCTCGGTGAGGGAGCTTTTAGAGGCATTAAACCCATCAGATGTCTGGTTCCCATCACCATTCAGATTTGCGAGGTTTCTCTAGAACAGAGCATTTCACATCAAACCACTCTGAATGACTTAGGTGACCATTTAATCATGCAGAAATTCTGAAACTGGTGGAAATTCCTCTGCTGATTATTTCAGCAGTTTGCCCAATTTTACAGCAAATGGTTTAATCACATTATCTTAAATTACATCAGTCGTTCGCTGTGACCTACATCTCCGAAGCTGTACCTTATCCTGACATTGCGAGAGGTCACTATATTAGTTAACTAAGTGGACAGAACTGGAGCAACATGCTGCACAGAAGTAGAGCAGTGTTTTTCTTGTATTAGCCTCTATAGAAGCATCAGGTATGTGTTTGTGTTTCATTGTACTAGTCAGCTCATTACACCTCTGTATTTCTTTCTTTGTTATCAGGATAATGACACCAGCGCCAGCATTTTTCAACCTAATCTCTATGAGACACGTCTGTAGCATATGGCCATTTGTTATGAACAATAAGCTTAATGCTTCCCTGTACGTAGAAAACCCATTGGCTCAAAGCACACCTATAATAGAAGCCATTAGGTAGCTGCTGAAATTCATCAGTGAACATTTATTTGTTTCCAACACTTTATACGTTCCTCAGTCAAAGGTATTTGCAAGCTAAAGGAGAATTCCACTGACTCTTTTTTTCGTTTCTGCATGATTATACGGTTCTGATGTAAACCGAGTCATTCAGAGTGGCTTAATGTGAAATGCTCCGTTTCAGATTAATTACTGAGCCACAGTTGTTCGCAGTGGTGATGATAGGAATCAGACATGCGAAGAGTTTAATGTCTCCAAAAGCTCCAGTTAGTACATGAAATGGTTGCCTGAAACATTGTTTTACAGTGACACTGAGAAGGTTGTTTGGCCTAGAGTGCAGTTTTTATAATAAGTTCATGGTGTAGAGGTACATGCAGGGCATTGTAAGGAAAAGAGTACCTATAGAAAGTGTATTTCTTTTTTCAGCTTAATAATTATAATCATCAGCATTACATATAAAACTGATGGAGGTCCCTCGGGTGAGTTATGCAGTTAACTATGCATTTATGTTCCTCAGTAACCTTGACGGAATGTACACTCACTGTCTAAATAATAGTTGCACCCAGAAAGAAGTGTCAGTCTGCAGTGCTATTGGGAAGGAAGATAAAGCTTACCAGGAACAATAAATGATGATAAATATAGACTGATATGGACAATATTTATTGAGCTACACATACAGAAGTAGTGTCTCTCAGTATGCCGTTGGGTCTCCATGTTTGCTAATGCAACATGCCATAATTCTCTGCATGGAGGTTCCTAATGGTGTCCTGTGATAATCCATCCCATGCAGCTTGAATATTCTCACACAGTTCCTGCACATTTTGGGGTAGGGGTGGAGGTGGAGTGACACCAGACACCATCTTGGTGCTGAACATGGTGCCTCCACACACACACACACACAGATTCGTTGGTTGTCTCCACCAAGGCAAAAGTGGGACTCGTCACTGAAGATGACTCGCTGCCATTCTGAGTCACTCCATGACAGTCTGACAGGACACCATTGCAGTCTTTGGCAACATTGATGTGGTGTTAAGGGCAATCGCTGTAATGGGCTGCATGCATGCAGTCCTGCGTCGTGCAGGCATCTGCCAATGGTGCTGGCACTAACAGGACGACTCATGAATGTTCCTAGAGATGCAGTTGGAAGCACAGTTCATAAGTTCAAAGTTAACACTGGCTACACTACCTGCACATACAGAAAGAGGAAGCTCTCCCCGGCTACCACCAGATTCCTGAGGAAACAGGTGGTCAAAAGCTATCTGGTGACTGCAAAAGACCAGCAGCAAGATTAGGAGGCAGCAGTCACTGGGTTTTCAGTTTGTACAGTAAGGTGTATAGTAAACGCTGAAGGTCTCTATGCCCAAACTCCAAGATGTACACCTCTACTGACCCAAACGCACAAGGAAAGTCGGCTGCAGTATGTTTAAAACTATTTAAGCAAGCCACAGAAGTTTTGGTGTTCTGTGGAGCAATGAAACAAACTTATGGATCCGTGGTATATCTGGAGAGGGAAGAATGAAGCATACGAAAAGAACACCCTGCCCAGCATGGCAGCAGCTCGATGATGCTCTAGGGCTACTTTGCTTCCTTTCTTTTAACCACTGGAAACTTGCAGGGTGTGGAGGACACTTAGCTGTCAGGAAATCCTAGGAGAAAACTTCATGCCCTCTGTGAAGAAGCTGAAGCTTGGGCATCATTGGACTGTCCAACAAGACAATGATCCCAAGCATACCTCAAAGTCCACTGAGGCTGGGTTTCAGAAAGAAGAAGTCCTGGAAGAATTCTGGAGGGGGCATCACAGCTGGCTGAGTTAAACCCCATAGAAAATCTTTGTTGGGATTTGAAGAGGGCGGTTGCAGCACACAAACCCAAGAATATTAGTGAATTGGAGGCCATTACCCATGAAGAATGGGCTGAGACTCCTGAGGTATGCTGCTAGAAGCTGGTGTCTGACTATGTATCATGTTTGCAGCAGGTAATAGCACCAACAGGGCAATGTACTAAGTACCAAAGATGCTTGTCATGAAGGGGTCGAACGCTTCTGAGACTGCAGTGGTCATCAAAAGTGGCATTTTATGTTGAATTTGGAGAAATCACTTTTTCTATTAGTTGTGTAGAACTATTTAAATTGTTCTATGATTGCAACTGTACATAGTTGTCTCACATACACACAAAACTTACTTCTGTTGATAATGCTACTTAATTTTGGAATTAATTTTTTTTACATATTGTACCTTTAACCTGATGACAGTATTATAAAGTGAAAACTAGAGCTGCTTTTTAAAATTAGTGATTGCACAAAACTAACTAATTTTCAAGATACTTACACTCTTCCAACTCTGGAATGTTCAGTCTGATCAGGAATGGTGAGCCTGTACACAGCTTTTTGATCTGATTTATGATTTTCCTAAAAAATGTTGTCAAATTCTGAAACTTTTCCCTTTAAGAATGAATGGGGTGGAAAGGTGCACGTTCATCTACTTTACTTGTGCTCTACTGAAAGACACCATTTTTCTATACACTATCAGACCCCCAAGCACGAATTCAATTTTGTTTTGACCTGCACTCATCTGTTTGTCTTTTTTCTCCATCACTCGTTCCTCCTACAGGGTCCCATTCATTTCACCACCACAAACTCTATTGGTTCCTTTACCCGAGAGCCAGCAAACTGCATGTACTCACTCAGGGCAGATCCTCAAGCTCTAAACACAGCCGTACTGACCCACACTCCTCTATGTGTTCCTCTATTTGTTTATTCATCACTCGTTACTCCTATACACTCTCATTCATTTTTAGCAACACTTTAGCAATGAGAAGCTGCGTAATCACTGAAATGCACTTTTCTAATGTTTATTTACTGTTACTCCAGTTGGATACAGCTTCATAAAAACAGCTTTGAAAAGACATTCTCTCTGTCATCCCAGGACCAGGACAGATCCATTCGGATTGAAGTGGACAGTTTAGAGAGAACATAGAAGGTCAGCATTGACCAGGCCCTGACCTGAGGAGAGGTGCCCTGGAGATGATTCATTTTTTTCCTCTATCAGAGTCCAGCTTATTTTCCAGCACCCTGCTGTTGCCCCTGTGCACTCACTAAAAGGACAGCCACTCTCCATGCATTCACAATCAGCTGCAGCCAAAGCCCTCAATATATGAGCCAATGTGTTTCTCTACAAAGACATAGACATGCAGACTGCACATCTCAGAGGCTATGGGATATTTCCGGGATTTCAGGAGTCAGTCGGATTGGAGTTTAGGTAGAGGTCTTGTCTGTGTGTGGTGGTAATGCGGGATAATGGCTGAGCTAGTCTAAATGAAAGATAGAAGGATGCTGGACTGCTCCACGGCATAAAAGGTTATTCGTTAAGAGCGCCTGTCTGACTTTCCCCTTCAGCCATAATTAGGAGGGAAAAAAAGGCCTGCTTGCGAGGTGAATCTGAAAAGGTTATTAGCATTTCACTTCCCGGAACATGAAAGATGTCTGCCATCACCACCCTTTGTTTTCAGGAAGAGCAAAATTCCCAGCAGGCTGTAATGAACTTTTATTACCTTTGCCTTCTGGACATCTTCACCCACTTCCTTTTGACTGAAGTACTTTAACTTGTCACTGGGCTAACAGGGGCTCATTAAAGTGAAACTGTATAATGAAAAAGACAATAGTTCACTGTCTGCTTATACTTTTGATGAAGTGGAAAGTTCCTTCCTGTTGCTACAGTGCAGTTCCAAAATATTCCTTTTTTGTCCCTGTGAAAAGGATAGCTGGAGGCTCAATTCATGCATTATGGTTTATCTTCAGAAACTGGGCTGTTTCCACCTGACTGGAATTCCCCTCATGTGATCCGTTCAAAGCTCCTGACAGAATCAGCAACATTTGGGAAGAACACTGACTTTGTATTTCTTTATCTCTTTATCCTGACATAAAGTCTCTGGGATGGGGAGCAAGTTGTGAGGGAAATGTGGATTAGGAGCTCAAAAGATGCCCATCAGGGAGCAGAAAGCGGTCTGATGCTAACAATCTTGGGCTAGCCTGGAGCTAACTCAAATCCTGCTGAATCTACCCATGACAACGTTACTTTGAGGAAATCTTTTTAATCCCAGGTTCGGGTCATGACATCAGGTTTCCATATCCTTTTGGGCTTTTAGTCTTTAAGAGTGAAGGCATACTTGACCTTGTGTACCTCAAGAGCTGCTACTGAGGAACCCGGGACTTTCCTCCAGGCCTTCTTTGACAAGGACTCTGTGAATCTTAATTATATTCTCATTTCGCACCATTTTTCATATTGAAGCGAGACAGCCGCTTTCTCCTGCGCCGAAGAGAGGCGCGTTTGTTATGGCGAGACACTCTTGAGGAATACACTTCCTTGCCTCCAAGGGAGCTCCATAACAGCTTCCAAATGTCAGGTCACCCTAAAAAGAGTTTCACAGTGAATTTTGAGCGAATCAAAAAGGTTACATACAAATACCACAGAGTTCATAATGTCACAGGGATCATTTAACTGGAGGGTTGCCAAAATGGATTATGAACGCTCGAATACCTTAGTCTTGAGTGCTCCTGTTTTTCCTTGAAGTAGAATTTTGATTGTGATCTTATGAGATGTGTTCAGTTCAGGCTCCTGTGGGAGCCCTTCAGAGGCAGATTACGGATCGTCGAAACCAAAGAGGAGATACAAAACAAACAGCCTCTAAGAGTTATTGTACTCAATGTACTGTGTGCTAGTAGGCTCTCAAGAGCTGGATTAAAGGATCTGAGGAAAAAAATTGAACTCAGCTTGGTAAGCCCTTTTGGTGGCTCCCTTAAAGCAGATGGCCTTTAGAAGCTTTCTTATTTCAATAATGCACTGTATCTTTCTCTCAAGTACAGAGTGGTTTCATTGTGTGGCATCTTTTGAAAGGGCTATAGAAACAATCTCAGGCATAATATGTACTCCTATTGTAAAAGCTGAAGCTTAGAAGCAACAACAGGTTACCAACACTTAAAGACCAAGTCTGTTTTTAAACAGACTCTACAGTCCTGTTAGCTAGTTAATCTATACTTCCAGGAGGCGGTTATCTGGGCATTTTGGAACTGTCGATCCAGCAGGAGCGTCTTGGAACAAAAATAAACTGAAGGTTTTTTAATCCATAAATTAATGTGGTATGTGCAATCGGTCCAGCAGTGGTTTGTGACTTCATTTTCATGAAGGGAATTTTATATCTCGCCTGTTAGCCGCAAATCTGCAACTCCATATTAAACTGAATCGGTGCTGGGTGATGAAAACATGCTGTTTCTGGTTGGTTACATTCTGCCATATTGATACACCATAATAAATAATCCATGATTCTATAATTTAAAAAAAAAAGAGCGAGTTGATTTCACAATTCGAGAATATGTAAAATAAGGTAGTCTGTGATGCGCTGTAGGCAATTAATGTTATGCATGATGTAAAAGTTTACACAAAACATTCATGTGTCATTCCAAAATGTTTAGGGGGGCAGTGAAACAATGTTTAACTTTGAAATTTGAAAACTATAGCTGCTTTTAATAGTGAGTGTGTTTACATGCGCTTAATAATATAATCATGACCAGATTCCTGCAGTTATTATTCAAGTGGTCATATAAACAGCATACTCGATTTTTTTAGATTGGATTAAGGCCTAGAAATCTGATTAAGAAATCTGATAAAGAGAGCTGGACCTCAGCACAGTAATTGGATTTCTTAAAGCTTGTATACTCTTACTCTGATTTCTTTCAGGAGTCTCAGTCTGCACATGTGTGAAAACAGACCACGGTCCTGAAAATCCAACTTTTCCAAAAACTGTAAGTCGGATCCAAAAGCTGTATACAAGCACACTGTTCTCGATCAGACCAAATATTTGAGAGTTTGAATGGTGTTGATATCTTGAGAACTTCAGGACTAAAAAAATATCTCTTGACCAAGAAGAAGAAGAATCGGATAACTATATATAGTCATTCACCCACACCACACAGTTCAACAGTCCTTTAGTTCAGTCATGCTACCAGCACTCAAATTAATTAGAATAATGTCGGGTTCAAAGCAAGGACCAATGATAGATCTAGTCGTGATGAAGTTGAAGCTGAGAAAACCCCTGCTCGCTAAACCATTTGGTAGAAGCAACGGGGAAAGAGCTGTGCACAAATAAATCAGTTTCTACTAAAAGTTAGAGATGGCTTTCACCCAACAGCTGGACCTTTCTGTCAGTGATGTATGAAACCCTCTTACCTCTCTTTGTTGGAAAAAACACTGCACAGGAGCGCACTCCAAACTCCATAAAGTAGGGTTCTTTTGACACTGGTAATTTACAAGGGCATCTGCAATCATTCAGGGAAGAACAATGGCTCTCATTACCCCCCCACCATACCCATTAAGACCAGGCACCAGATTGAAGAAAGCCTTGCCCAGGGTCTCCTTCAGGCCAGGTGATAAAGTGAAAATGTGTGTCATGTCATACTTAAGAGTTGGGGACTACAGGGATGTTTTTGTGTAGTGTAATGTTCTGTATTTTTTGTTTAACAAAAGGTTCTAAAGGGATAAAGGTGACAAAAAGGGTTCCTTGGAGTGACACAGAAGACTCACTTTTGGTTCCCTGAAGAACTTCAATGAATGGTTAAGTTGGTCCGAGGCAAGAACAACAATAATCAGTAACCTAACCATCCATTGAATGGTGACCCTTCAGGGAACCAAAAGTGGGTATTCTATATCACTCCAAGGAACATCACCTTTGTCGCCTTTATCATTACAACAAAATGTTTATTTTTACAATAAGACTACATATTTAAACTGTATATGAGTGGTTTATTAATACTTTAGGGTGTTTATAACATAGGCGTTAAGCATTAATAAACCATCCATAAACCATTTAATATGTAGTCTTATTGTAAATAGGTGCTGACTATTGTAGACCACTTAAAAATGGTCATAAACACCTTAAAATCATTAATAAGCAGTTATAACAAAGGACAACCATGACATTCAGCAATATACCCATCAGATCCAGGTCAGATATTTATATTCATCAGATATAACACATCACTGTTGCCCTTTTCATTATTATAACTGCTTATTAATGATTTTAAGGTGTTTTTGACCTAATTAGCATTAGTACTAATACGAGTAGTACTTTCCTGAGGCCCATAACTGAGGAATAACATAAATAATTTATACGTTATTACTCAGTTATTGTTTAGTTAGTTTGCATTGTTTTCTATGTAATTAATTAACAATAAGCCTAAGGATATTAATACACCTGGGAATTTAAAGGTTTAAAAAATTTCTGGACAGAGTGAGGATTTCAGGCTTTACAGGCCTTCCTTTATAAAGGGAGGCAATAAGAGTTAGATGTCACAATCAATCGATGAGACTTACACTGGCTCATGACAAGCATAACATTTGCTGTTCAATAAAGGACGCCACAACAATGCGGTAGCACCTACTTTAGATTTTGTTTGCTTTGACAGCTGTCATCACTGTTATTTTATTCCAGCAGGAAAGATAATATAGTTCACATAAAGTGCAATACATCTTCCCACCCATTCTCAGAACACGACTCTGCAAGATAAACCCATGTGATGACAAGCAGAACCATATCATGCATCTGATGGTTGATGAGTTAGGTCTGATTCTCACCACTGGTTTCCAAAGCTGTGCTCTAGGGAGACAGCAGAAGTGGAGCGAGTTGTTTTATGTCAGATGTTGTGCTTTGTGACCCGCTCTGTCTCTGGAGAGGCATCCAGGGCAGGTTGGAGTGCAGGGCACTGTCACTGTCTTCCAGCTCACTTCTCTAATGCCTTCTGTTCCCCAGTCAAGATGCTTCTGCCAGAACCTGGACCATCTTTCATCAATATTTCAAACCTCTGACATAAAGGATAGAACACTCATTTAAGGCTGCCTGGAGGTTCTTATTGTCTTAAGTGCTTTAGTGCTAGAAGGAAGCGCAAACAGCTTTCATGTTGCAAACCTTCATCTCTCACGCACTGCTTTTGATGTTTTTTTTTTCTTTTTCTTTACTGCAAACGCTGAGATATATGCTGTAACTCTCTTGGAGGGTGTTATTGTTCTTTTCTCAATAATAGTAAACATAGATCACATGTCCAAAAGTTTTTGCTAACATCTTCTGAAATCTGAAATGATTTTTATAGGGTGATTTTTACATTTACGTTTATAGTACTGAGCTGACGCTCTTACCCAGAGGGACTTACGGGACTAATTGCTTTACAAATAGGCCAATGTAGTGCTAGAAGTCTTGCCCAAGGACTCTTTGCTGTAGCACAGCAAAGTCACCAATGGTGTCATAGCTTCCTGACAGGTAGTGGTGTTATCCACACCAGCCACCTTTGCTGTTGTCAGAATCAACTTAGTTTGATGCGTGCAGAGTTAAAAGTGGAATGGGTTCTATTAAGCAGGCTGACAACCAGGCTCAACAGCAAAAGCCAGGCAAACATAACCGAGGGGCAAGGCAGAGTCATAAACAGGAAGACGGGCAGGAGTCGAAAACCAGAGAATCAAACAGACCAGTAAACCAACCAAAAGGAAAATCCAAAAGAGTAAATCAGTAAATGCAAGAGAAGTCTGAAACCAGAGAATGAAACAAACCAGCAAACTAACCAAAATGAGAATCCAAGAAAGTAAATCAATAAACGCAAGAGAAGTCGAAAACCAGAGATAGCAAACAGGGATAACAGGAGAGAACGCTCGGTACACAAGCAAGGCAATACTTCGCAATGTGTGTGTAACAGAGGGGTTTAAATACAAACAGTGGCAATGAGAAACAGGTGTATGTGATCAGTACTCGGGCGATGAGGAACGAGAGAATGAGATGTGATTGGTGGGTTCCGGACACGTGGCTATGACGTCATCGGGTAGTGAACTCTGGGAGATGGAGTTCGGGAGATCGGAGGCGGCAGGGAAACCTGGAAGCATAACAGCTGTCCTTCCTTTGCTACATTGACAGGCTTAACTCTTCTGGGAAGGCTTACTCTCACCATCAAAAGAAGAAGAAGTTGCACAAATAATTGCACCCAGAAGATATCAGCTGACAGGAATGAAACTTCTTGGGTAGGTTTGACATTGTGAAACATGCGAATGATTCAAGTTTCACGCTCAGTCACGCATGTGACGTAAGGAAGGACAGGCCTTATCACTGTACCTGACTGACCCAACAGCCACCATTGCAGACATTCAGCGAGCAGTGAGTCCTCCTGTTAGTGGCAGCACCATTGGCAGACGGTTGCACAACACAGGATTACATGCCCACAGACCTTTACTACGACTGCCCTTAACCCCACGTCAATGTTACCAAAGACTGCAACGGTGTTGTGCCAGACTGTCATGGAGTGACTGAGAACGGCATCAGGTCATCTTCAGTCCCGCGGTTATCTTGGTGAAAATGACCAACAAATCCATATGTGGAGGCAGCGTGGTCAGTGCCAGGATAAATGGTTTCTTGTCACATATCCAGAAGGCCTGGTGTCACTCCACCTCCACCCCTACCACAAAACCTGCAGGAACCGTGTGAGAATATTCAAGCTGCATGGGATGGATTATCAAAGGAAACAATCTTCCTTCCCAATAGCATTGGAATCCAACACTTCCTTCTGGGTGCAACTATTCTTTTGATGATGAGTGCATTTTGAAGGTTTATAAAGTAAGGGTACAAGTGTGCAACTGTGTCAGCACTGGATGCACGATTAATTACCTGAATACAATAATTAAATACAGTGTCTGGATACATTTGGACATATAATGTACAAACCTCAGTTCCAAAAATGTTGGGACAGTATGTGCAATGCTAGTAATAACAGAAGGTCAGTAGTAATGTCTGTTTAAGCTGCATTAAATGTAAATTAATTACATTTGTTAGGACATGCAATAATAAGCATAAACACCGTTTCATATTGTGGATTTTTCCCATGTCCCATGACAGTGTGCTGTCTGTGTACGGTCAAGGTAACATTACACTAAATTTCCTCAGCTGAACTTCTGTCTTTCTCTTTGAAACACACTGATCATTAATGATGACTTTCCTGTGTTAGGAAGGCCAGGAAAAAGGTTGTCAGCCATGACTGCCATATATTCCTCCACCCACCTATTTCCCAGACAGAGAAAAATTATCTTCCATTTTTCACAGCAAGACCACATGACCTATTGGAAAAGTCATGGCATGATGTTTCTGAACCCCAGGATGGATTTAAAGCACTCAAAGTCCATGGGCACAAACATCCACACGTAACACAGAAATAGGATTTAATGAGAAGACTGGCTGCCCCTGGGGTGCATTCGAAATCGACTTACTCACGAAGTAAGAACACAACATTCTCCTGGCTTACTTAGAACAGCATCTGAGTAAGGGTGAAACTTGCTTGACAGACAGCAACCTCACATATGAACTCTAAACTAAGCTGACAATCACTATCAATTCCTGACAATCACTATCAAAATTCACCACAGCACCACAGTACTTAGGCGTTTAGTCTAGAACATGGCCACGGTTTTTAGGTGTTCAGACTACAATAGTGCAACAATTATAAGGTGTCTATTACATAATAGTGCAACAGTTTTTAGGTGTTCTCTTTATAATAGTGCTACAATTATTAAGAGTTTAATCTGTAGTATTGCAATAGTTACTGGGGATCCAGTGCAACAATTATTAGACATTTAGTTTGCAAACATGCAACTGTTTTTAGGCACTGAGTCAATATTAGTGCAAAATGTTATTAGGCATTCAGTCTACAATAGTACCAGAGTTATTAGGAATTCAATCTATATTAGTGCAATAGTTATGAGGCATTCTGTTTATATTGGTTATACCAGTTATTGGCCTTTCAGTCTATAGTAGTGCTCCAGTTATTCAGCACTTAATCTGCAAAAGTGCAACAGGTATTATTAGGTATTCAGCCTATTTAAGTGCTGTAATTATTAGGCACTTTGTTTATATTTGTGCTCTAGTTATTGTTCATTCATTCTATAGTAGTGCAGCCGTTATTCAGCCCCCAGTCCATATTAGTGCAACAGCTAGTTCAGTCCAATAATGCAACAGTTAGACATTCATTCTACAATAATGCAACAGTTACTAGGCAGATAATCTATGTTAGTGCAAATGGTTAATAGTCATTTAGTCTACAATAGTGCAATAGTTATTAAACATGCAGTATACATTAATGCAAAGGTTCATTGGGGATTCATTCTACAATAGTGCAACAGCTGTTAGAAAATCAATCCATATTAGTGCACCAGCTATTACCAATAGTGCAACAGCTATTAGAAATTCAATCCATATTAGTTCAACAGCTGTTACCAATAGTGCAACAGCTATTAGAAATTCAATCCATATTAGTGTAACAGCTATCAGAAATTCAGTCTATATTAGTGCAACAGCTTTTAGGCATTCAGTATACAGTGGTGCAACAGCTATTTGGCATTCAGTCCACATTAGTGCAACAGTTAGGCATTCAGTCTGAACTATAGGTTCTAACGATGCAGAGAACTGATGAGCACTTTATGCGAAAATGACTTACAGTGATTAAAAAATGCCTGTATTCTTATATCCTGTATATTGCTGTATATATACTTTTGTAGTTTTATTTTATTTTATTTTATTTTATGTTTTTGGGCTTAACTCTGCCTTCAAATACTGTTCTTTACTCCACTGATATTTCTCCTCCAGTGTATTTATGAACTATTTGATTCTTGGGTTTTTAATACAGAAAAAAGTCTCTTTAATCATGAAATTGTCATTGCTACCAGCGAGCTTTGAGAGTATTACATAACTGAAAGAAAAATTCTTTCTTGAGCACATGATACAGAAAGAACCCACCACTGCAGGGTGAAGGAGTTATTTCTTAGCTTGGTGAAAGAGAAGAGGACCTGCACAGTATGTCAGCGCTTGGCTGTTGTGTAGTCATGGGCTCTGGAGCGTCTGGGTCTGATCGAGTGTGGGTGAAGAGAGCTGATGGAGAAAACAATCGTGCGGAAGTGCTGGGCACTCATGCAGAGATCAATCAATGGCACATCACATTTAGCACGTTGCTTTCAAAGCCCAAAGAAACGAGCGACCAGCTTTCAGAGTCATTAGCCTCACTATGGACAAGGTATTGACCAGCTTTGAAGTGTCATACACCAGACCATTGAGTGGTGAGACGGCTGATGGAAACTGTTTCACTCCAACCTGGTTTGGCACCACAATTCTGAGCTCTACTAACCAAATGCACACAAGGGGGAATATAGCAGAGTGGGCCCTCCATCAAGCTCATGGAGGCTTTTTAAAAAGGCTCTATCTTGAACTATCCCTTCTCCTCCCGCGAGAGCGTAACCTGGAGAAAACCTGGTGTTTCGTGGGATTGTGTTTGAATTTTTTATGGGAGGAAGTTGTTTTTCTCTTTAGTCCTGACCTGCTCTTCTTCAGTTCAAGTGAAGTGCAAATTTTTATATTTGTTCCATGGGACTTTATCTAAGCCCCGGGGCATTCTAAGTCTATTTCTTCATTTCATTCCCTTATATAAATACTGACTGGATGGTGCACCAGCATGGAAGACTAAGCTTTTGAAGTCATATTCTGAGTTTCTCTTGTTTGCTTTCTGAACATAAGAGAAACTCTGTGCTTCTAATGGAAACTTACTGTGACAAAGGAAAACATGCTTTGTAAAAAGGCCTGCTGAGACTGGGCATAGCGCGAAATCTTATCACGGTAAAAAGAATTACATGTTTAATAGCATTAATAGTTATTGTGCTTCTTTTATTAACCGCCAAAGTTTAATTAAAGAGAGAGAGAGGCCATCCACAGGCCATCCACATCGCCTCCCCAGGATTTATTGGAGCATGACCAGGGGCCCAGGCCACTAGGGCCCAAACAACAAAAATATTTAATGCTGTCAAAAGCATCAAGTTCTCACATGTAGAACTGTAAATGTTAAAAGCTGACACTAAAAAAAGTTGACCAAAAGATTTCCCTTTGTTTTTGAATGACAGATGCAGTTTACCTTAATAAAGAAAGTCCATGCTATATGTACTGCTCTGTCTACTTCCTCTGTACTGCTCAATGTGTGGTACAGCCAGGTTGGACAAATGGCTGAAATAGTGTTATAGCAATTGTCAGACTGACAAATTTTTGAACAGCTGCCATTCAGAATAGAAACAGAAACTAACCTAGAAGAGTTAATAGAGGAGTCTTTTCAATCCCAGTTAACTAGCTAAATTCTTTCCATAAAGTATTTCTTTCCAGCAGCACTCCAGCATGTTTATCTGCACTGCTCCACGGACAAGCACCAACTCTCTATGAGTTTAGACGTATGTGTGCTGCACATGTCCAATGGTCTGCACAGGCAAGTTTAAGCTTAATGCATCCAATTTTGACAGTGTCAATTATGAGCAGTTTTCACAAAATCCAAATAGCTGCCTTGAGCCACGGTGGGAACAAATTTGCAGAAGATGCACAAGAATTTTTTACTAGTCAATAAGTCTTTTAAAAAAGTAGTCGATTAGTCACACAACTGATACGGAGGTCAGAGAAAAGTATTTTGTTTGGTAGCTTACTAGCTATTAAGGACTGAGGGGGCAGGTGCTGTGCTTTAAGGTACAATGTGCATTGCAGATGAGTTTTTTTTTTATATTCCAGTGGGTTACGATTCAGTCAGGTTCAATAGGTTCTCAGAATCTCATCTCTTACAAAGAATTTAACTGGTTTAGGTTAGCTGTGCTTCCATTTGCTGATGTTGTTAGTCTCATGGGAAACAAATGAAAGTGTTTCGGAAGTGAAATACAGGCCTAGTGGCTGCACCAGGAAACATTTTATTGTATTCTGTTCTATGAATTTATTCCAGATTTGTTTCTATGTTTGAAGCAAATCCTTTTTTGCCTGGCCCAACCTGCAGGTTTAAATAGTCGTAACCAATGTTAGGATCTGTAAGGCTGCTGTGACTAACCAATTGCTTGCATATATTAAAGGAGAAAAAGGCTTTAACAACACCAGTGCAGTCCAGAGTTGAAGTCAAAAAAACAGGCCAGGTCAAAACCAGAAGGCAAGTACACAGATGCATGGGCAAGGCAAGAGAAAAGAACAAAGACAAGCAACAAAGACAAGCAAGGGTCGGTAGCAAAAAGGCAGAAAGAGCAGGCAAAGAAATCCAAAAGGGCTGAGGCAAAGAGCAAACCAAAAAACACAAACAAGTCAAATAAACAGAGAAGATACAGAACAGACCACAAAGTAAGCAAACAAATAAACAATGGTGATACTCAGCAAGCAAGGCTGCAAACTGAGGGGTATATGTACAAGCAAGACAAAGGAGGATCAGGTGAGAGCAATTAGAACTCCGGTGAGGAGCTTCTCAGAAACAGTCTGTGATTGGGTGAGGAGGAGCATGTGGCAGAGGATACCCTGAATAATATACCAGACTGTTTCAGATTATACACATGAAGAAGGGTCCCAACCAGTATCATTTAGTTCAGCTCTCATTGGTTGACAGTATTTCAGGCATCAAACAAAGCGTTTCCACCGTAGAAAAGACGTCCACCTCACAATCAGCTCCAATCAGCTTGGTTCTCATTGGTTGATGGTATTTCAGGCATGACGTCAACATTGCATTCACACCAGAGAATCACTGTCCACCTCACATTGCAGAACACTGGATGTTCTGGGTGCACGATCAGAGTAGCCCCAACTGGTCTGGGAGTAGACTGGAGAAGTAAAGACTGGACTCTAAACACCCAACAGGACAATCTGGGACGATCACTGTTTAAGATCAACCTGATATTGGGAAACCTTGTGCAATTGTCTAGAGAAGCAAATCGGCCTCATAATCGGACCAGTTATTCCGTAGTGACAGCCAGGTATTAGCCAACCAGGTCTCCACAAGCGTTTAGCGTTATGCTAGTTGTTTTATTGTATGGCACTGTCTGACTGTGCCCACTAGTGGATTGTGTTAGTTAATTAGTTGATTAATTATGGCAATCTCTACTAATTTCAGACTTGTCATTGTGTTACTGCTGATCAGAATCATTATATGCTCAACCATTTTCTCAAATGTCTACTTCATTTTCTCCATTATGGTCAATTTAAGTGATTTTTTTTTCTAGGACCATGTAGATAACCTGATTTAGACTATTCATTCTGCAACGTTCTTCCAAAAAACAAACACAATGATGTGCACTCAACACTGTGGTTTGAAGGCTGCCATTGTGGTGATAAAAACTATAGCCAGATAGGGTAGCCCGTTATACATTTGTGCCCAGGGGTTTGTAACTTAATGACCCAGGCCTGGCCATCCACTGCCCTGCATTTCCTGCCCACTAGCTCACTGTTGGAAAGGCCCTGCAGGACTGAGAACACATGGCACCATTATGCGAAAACATTTAGAGGAACGCCAATTAAATACACCCCTAGTGTTTACAGTCTGTTATCGGGAGAACATTGTGCTCGCCTATCAGACATTTTTGCCCCTTTGCTAATTTCATAATTTATTGTTCTGTCATGGGGCGAAGCACTTGCTGCTAGATATACCATGTCATTGTTTTCATTCACAGCTCATTGCTTTTGCCAGTGTCCCATGTTAGACTATATTACTAAAATGTTAAATGCCCATAGCACTTTATCTTCACCATGAGAGCCTGTTATTTCATCCTAGAATCAAACAGTGAAACTGACTGAATGAAAACCATATGATACTTGGAATTTAAATACTTGGGCACACTTTAGTCTTTACTATATGCCATTCATTGTGTTTTGATGTAAAATGGTGCATCACAGATAAAAATACCAGTTGGATTTTCTTTACAGTGGTGAGATAACCTGGGTTGTGAATCATGAGGTCTACACTGTATCCAAAATGACCAATGAACCTACATTTGTCCACTGCGCTTTTATATCTAATGTTGATCATGGACAAGTAGTTTAATTTGGTTAACCTTGCCTTACAACATCCTGCATGTACCTCTCCACCATGAATGGATTTTCAAACTACTTTACACAAGCCTATGATCACAATGCATAATGCCAAGTGTCGCCTGAAGTGGTGTAAAGCACACCACCTCTGGACTTCCACTGCAGAAACATGTTCTCTGGTGTGATTAATCATGCTTTATTATCTGGCAGTCTATGTTTGGCAGATGTCAGGAGAACACTACCTACCAGAACACATAGAGTTTGGTGGAGTTCCGTTTAATGACGGTCTGGTGCTGATCTTCAGAGTTCGGCTCGGCCCTTTAGTTCCAATGAAGGATAATGTTAATGCTACAGAATACAAAAAATGCTTTTGGTGATTATATGCCCTGTGGCAACAGTTTAAAGAAGGTCCTTCCCTGTTCCAGCATGACTGTGGCCCTGTGTACAATGCAAGGTTCATATAGACATGGTTTGATGGGTTTGGTGTGGGGGAACTCTTGACCTCAACCCCACTGAACACCTTTGGATGGAACCAAATTGGAATGTCAACCGTGAGGCAGGCCCTTTTGTCCAACATCAGTGTTTGACCTTACAAATGCTCTTTTGGCTGAATGGGCACAAATTCCCGCAGATACAGTCCAGAATCTTGTGGAAAGCCTTCCCAGAAGAGCAGAGGCTGTTATAACCTCACAGAAGGAGCTAACTTCTTATTAATGCTCACAGTTTTGGAAAGGCTCCAAAAAGCTCGTATGGGTGATGGTCAGGCTTCCAGGCTTCCATGTTGGCCATATAGTGTATCAGGCATCAGACAATGTATTCATAACCTTTTCATACAAAAATTTTTGCCACGGAGCTTCTAGAGGCATTCAGTTCTTTAGAGGTTTGGTTTCCTATCAATACCACTGCAAACAATTCTGACTTTGTACATTTTTCTGGTTATGGTGGCTTTCACATCACACCACTCAGAGCGGCCACAGTTAAATCATTTATTTATGCTGAAATGATGATATCACTGGAATTGTCCTTCAATTATATCACTTAGGAGGTGGACACGTATGTGGAGCAGATTAGCAGCTGTAACCCATGTGTTTCCAAATGTTAAAAACGTGTTCCTGTCTCTGCTTTATATTAGAACTCTAAAAGAAGAGACATGTTGGCTGCCTTTAATATATAATATACAGCATTTGCTCAGTAGTCCTCAGATAGTGATAGTGACACAGTTTACTAAGAGCTCTAACAAAGTAAATTATTAAAAGAACATTTCAGTTGTTGCTTAATGCCAATACTCTATAACAACTGTGTTTCGCTATTTCCATCTGCTTTATTTCATGAAAAATAAACAAAAGTACATATTCCATAGTTGTCTTTTTATAAGCATACCAGGCAGTATTTCATCTTTTTCTCTATCCCCATTCCCACTACTTAATCATCACCATCTGCATATCATAATAACAACACTCATTGTAATGGTGCCAAGAAATGTAATCAAAGCAATAAAAGACAAAAAATTAGAGCAAAAACAAAACAACACCACAATAAACAAGGTCTACTCTTTTTTTTCCTGTCTACTTCATTTTCTAGCTATAGACTGCCATCTAATGGTAATGCAAAGCAGTGCTATTAATAGAGATACATCAATAAATATTTAGCCCTGTACACGCTGGTAAAAACCACACTTATTAAGCAACAAACATGCAGACTTTAAAATATATCACAACATCATTTATAAAGCACAAAACATAGGGGAGTGCAATATGACAATATTTTATCCTTATCATGATAAATGATGTAACAAGTCGTTTTTCTGATCATATTATGGACATCGTCAGTATTTTAATAAATTTATGTTTCATTACAAATAGAGCATAAGTAGTCTTGTTTAATTGATAAGCATAAAATAATTGTACATATAGATTCAAACAGTAATTTTAATTGTGACCAGTGCTTTTTTGTCAGTTCCAACTTTAAAAAACAAATCTAAACATTATAATACATCATGAAAATGTCAAAACGACATGACATTGCAATTTGTGCCATATTACTCACCCCTACATACACAATACCAAAACAATTTAATGATTCATTCTATAAAATAATGAAATAAATATATTAGAATACAGCAGAGGAACCCACTGAGCTCAGCTATTTCTAGACTTCACAAAATTTCTGCAGTCACCTGATCAATATTGCAATATGTGTCACCAAGAATGCTGCTGGCTCAACACGTAGCCTCTTGGTCAATGTTGAATATAAGATAGCAGGTCTCCAGATGGTCCGCCCCTACCGTGTGCTGAAACTGCGGCTGCAGGTCTTCTGGTTTAAGGCCATTCAGAAAGTGTACACTGATCTCCTCATAAAGTAAGGGCCCAACATCCTCTGCAAAGTCAATGGTCAGAAGGACAGCCCTTACTTTACATGTTCACCTACCACATCAGCAAGCTGGTATCCATAGACGTGATGTATGTTTCATATTGCCAGATGTATTTTTCAAGTTTCAACATAACTAATACTTAAATATGAATTTTATTTATATGGCATATGGTATAAACCTTAAAAAAATACTTAAGACAAAGATATGTATACTGACCAATGCACTTCTCTTTCAGAGTTTTCATGGTAACTGACAGGCCACCAGAATCTTGCAGCTCGAGGGAGTTCTCTTCTTGGAGGGACTGCATGGCATTTCTGGCATAGCTCACCACTTCAGCTAACTCCTCCTCCTCAGCCTCCTCAAAGTCATCTGGGTACTCAGTAGTGTCCGCATCATCAGGAAGAGCTGTAACACGAACCACACAGTGTATTACACTGGCTGTTAACAGATTGGGGAGTCCTAGATATAACTGTAACTTTAAATATTAATAAAACATGTTGCTTTGCATAATTGTTTGCAGCTTAGTTTCCATGAATGGACCATATAGACTAGAGAGCAGCAGTATGCTTTGAAACCTTAATAATGTTTACAAAATCAAACTCTTTTTATCCTTAAAAACAATTCAGCAAAAGTCATTTTAGTTTTCCATTGTAGGGGCCTTTTAAAGGTCCCATATCCTTTATTTTTCTATTGTATTTTTCCTCCAATCTCCGTTTATACCTTTTGGGTTTTATGGTCTGAAAACATAATTCATTTTTACATAAATTTTCTTTTCAGAAATCTCTTAAAAATAAACAGCTTGGTTTTAATATATATAAATGACCTTCTTTCTGATTGGCTGTGCTTTATTGTGCCTTAATCAAAAAAGCAGTCTGGCCTGAGTTACTCCTTATAGACATCACTTTCTCACCCTCACTGGCAAAACATTCTGCAACAAGGCTGCATTTATTCAGAGAAACAGCAATACAGGGAGAGCAACAAGTCATTTATATTCTTAAATTCAAGACTCGACAGTAAAATATAGATTCTTGCTGTTCTTGTGATTTTCTTTGTTCCAAGTCTAACTACAAAATTATCTGGCTAACTGTCTAAATTTGCTTTGTGGAGCTTTCCCTTATAAGGAAAACTGGGTTTGTCTTGGCTAGCAGACACTCACCAACCATCCATCCAAATCCACATGTCAGGGACTGAATTCCAGTTGTTTCTGATAGCCGCAGAAATCCATATAAAGCTGAATTCAGCTTTCGTATTCATCTGTTTATTGTACAAATTTTCCAGTTCAATGAAAGGGTGCAGCATTTACAATCTGACTTGATGTGAATAGTGCTGCACCATTTGAGGTGGAATGAGAAAATTCAAACAAGAAGCTGGCGAATAGGAAGTTAGCCTTAGTCTTGGGAGATCCATGTGCTTTTCTTTTCTTTTGGCAGTAAAAAATGTTTTTGAAATCTTGCTAAATCTATTTGTACAGTCAATCGCACAACAGCTGTTTCAGATTTCAGATGTTTTGGTGTTTTCACAGCATTCAGTTAGCCTTTCTGCCACCCAGTTTGTGCATAACTGCAGTAGTTTGGACCATGAGAACCAGGGAGTAAACGCTATATATGAAAGCTAAGACTATTCTACTATACGGGTCTTTCAATATAAATAAGCATCACCAACTATTTGGAGGGAAAATTAGTATTTTGAGTATCACTTGTGCACACTGTGACAGTATTACTTTAAAAATAATGAAATGTGGGGCAAAAATTGTTATTTAGTCTTCATAAAAACATATAAACTGTCACATGCCGTTCATTTTAAGCACAGTTTTCAAATAATTTTAAGTTTGCACTGTAGTCAGTTTGCCCAGTTGTTACTAAATAATAAGTCTTAGGATGTAAAAATGTACATTTTAAGAGATTACATGTGACAGTTCGGTATTTAAATTATATGTAAGGTCTTAATGATGATAAATGCATGACATGAAAATCAGTCATATGCGATGATATTTTCTCTCTAAACGTCTCTATGGCTTACCATACAGCTCCTCAGAAACCCTTCGCTCGGAACTGAAGGAGGCATCCTTCCTTGAAGCACCTTCAATAGATGACACACTGTCATTTTCTTCAAAGTCTTCTGAATAATCAGATTCAGTCTTAGCATGGACTGTCTCTTCCTCGGGTTCAAGGTGTCCCTGGCAACACTCTTCCACACTCGGGGCTTCTTGCAGAGTGGGCATTTCCATATGAATGACAGTGTCCTTCCAGGTTAAAGTTGCATTTTCACTCTCCACAGCAGATGTGAGCTCAGTAACACGTTCTGCTCTTGTCGGAGGTCTGGTCTCAGCATTCACCTTTGTCAATTCTGTCTCTTGATGTTCAATAAACTGTCCCAGATGTTCCTGCACATAGGACATGCCCAGGATGCTACTGGCACTCGGCCTGTTCTCAGGCATCAAGCACAGCATTTGCTCAATCAGTGTATGAAGGTTATCTGAGTATCGTCCAGGTGCTGGGCTGTATTCACCCTTTATAATCTTGTAAAACAAATTCAGCAGATTCTTAGCCCAAAAAGCTGGTCTGAGCGCGCAAAGTTCGTACAGTAAGCAGCCGAGGGCCCATATGTCAGATTTGGTGCTGTATGGAACGTCCTGGCACAGCTCAGGACTGAGGTAGCTGGGTGTCCCTACGCAGGTGGAGGCCATATCCAGAGTGTGGTTCATTATCTTTGATATTCCAAAATCTCCTAGTTTGATCATTCCCTTCTTGGTTAAGAGCACGTTAGAGGTTTTAATGTCTCTGTGAAGGATTCTTGCTGAGTGAATGTAGCTGACAGCCATGACGACTTGCACAAACCAGTTCATAATGACATGTTCAGAGAAATACTCTTCAGCCTTTCTGTCTCTAACCTGATCGTCCAGTGTTCCACCATCACAGTAATCCATGGCAATATAAATGTGCTCGTTTGCTGGATCATAGAAAGTGTCGCTCCATGTCACAATATGGGGGTGCCTGAGATTCCTCAGGATTTCAGCCTCCTGCCACACAGCCTCTTTCGTCTTTGTCTTGCGGGAGTTGTCAACCTGTATTCTTTTCACAGCATAGAGTTTCTTGGTGTCTATATGTCTCATAAGCAACACAACACCTGCTCCTCCACTTCCAAGTGTAAGAATTTGGTCGTATTTTTCCATGTTTTATCCTCACTTTAAAATTCCCAAGCTATTGTTTTATTGACAGTAATGTCTGATTAACTAACTATATCTACTTAGTGCTAAATTTAGCCCTGACTACTTTATAAACTGTGCACAACAACGTAGTGACAATGACTTTGAGTTATTGTACTTGGCTATAGCGAACGTCAGTGTTCCACCAGAGGTTAGCTTTGCTAGCTAGGTTAACGAGCTAACGCCACTTCTCCTGACCCAGTCACCTACTATCAAAACACATATTCACGTTGACTTTATTTCTAAAAAAAACACGACTTACAAATAGAATTAAGTTCGATTAAGAAATCGAGTTTAAATTGCTGCAAATTAGCAAAACGGCTAGTTTTCTAACTAGCTATCGAGCTAAAGTTTACTGTTAACTCCGCTGGCGTTTTGTTTTGGTCTTTGCAAGTTATTTCCATGGCAACAGCAGTAGCTTGGAACAAGCGGGCTTCTCATTGGCTCAGAGGAGAGACGGGTTCTGAACTGTTGTCTCACCAACACAGAGCAGCTCTCCAAACACACTCCTCTAGCTTTGCTGTACTGTGGCTGATCAATACAGCGATCAAACAAACGGTATATAACAGAATACATCATTTAAAGCTATCATCTACACTAATCAACCATAGCATTCAAACCACCCCCTTATTTCTGTACTCATTGTCCATGTTATCAGCTCTACCTACCACATAGTTACAGATTGTAGTCCATCTGTACCCCCTTTCACACTGATTTTTAGAGGTCAGGACCCCCACGGGCCCACCACAGAGCATGTGTTTCATTTTCAGCACTGCAGTGACGCTGACATGATGGTGGTATGTTAGTGAGTGTTGTGGTGGTACATGTGAATCAGACACAGCAGTGCTGCTGGAGTTACACACTGTATCCTTGTTGACCTTGTTGGTCCACTTTGGGGATGTAAAGTCAGAGACAACAGCTCATCTGCTGCTACACAGTTTGTGTTGGCCATTCTTTAGTTTTTCATCAGTGGTCACATGACACCGCCCACAGGACACTGTTGGCTGGGTAGTTTTGGTTGGTGGACTATTCTCAGTCCAGCAGTGATAATGAGGTGAACTCCAGCAGCTCTGCTGTGTCTGACCCACTCACACCAGCACAACACACACTAACACGCCACCAACACATCAGTGTCACTGCCCTGCTGAGAATGATCCACCACCCACATAATACCTGCTCTGTGGTGGTCCTGTGGGGGTCCTGACCACTGAAGAATTGGGTGAAAGGGCGTTAAAGTATGCAGAGAAACGGAAAGACTACAGTCTGTAATTGTAGAAAGTGCTCCTGTGTGGTAAGCAGAGCAGATAAAATGGAGAATGAACAGTTGAATGGTATAAATTTACCAGCCAGATTAAGGACAGATCCTCTATGTGCACACAGTTTGCCTAAATGAGACAGAACAGACTGACAGACTATTGTTAACAGGAAACACTGCTAAAAAAAATCAGAATTAAATGGCTGAGATGTAAACAAAGTCTTTTAGAGTGGTTTGGTTTGAAATGCTCAGCTCTAGTAAACCTTGCCAAGTCAGATTAGCTCACTGTGTTAGTGACAGGAACCAGACGTCTGAAGAGTTTAATGGCTCTGTAAACTTCCACACAGAAAGTTATAACGTGAAATGGTTAGATATACGCTGCCTGATGTCTGACACATTGTTTTGTGATAAGGTTTTGGTTTAATATGTATTTTAATCCTTTTATTTTGAACCATTCATGGTGGAGGGATAGATGCAGAGCAATCTCAGCAAAGATACAATATTGTCGCAACATCATCCACTTTGTTGCTACAGTGTCGTCAAAAGGTTGTGCTGTTTAGATTTTCTCATGAAGGTTGTCACACCCCCATTCTTAAGTAACATTGTCATATACTATGACTACATGGCTCTATGACTAAAATTCCATGGAGTTCCATGCAGAACATATTGGAACTTTTCCAATGGAAGATTTTAGGAGGTTGTGACAACATACTGACAATGTTGTCACTATGTTGTCAGATAACAGTGTCACAACATTCTGTGTAATTACAACGTTGTGACAACATTGTGGGCACCAAAACAATAGGTGTTTGGATGTGAGGCAAAATAGTCCCCAAAGAAAACATATTTTCTACATTACATATTTAAACTCAGTAGGTGCATTTAGGTTCCCTGGTTGTTTTAGATAGTAATTAAACTAGCTATACTTGTTATAGGCATTGTGACCTCCTGTTCCAAGATTATTACTGGATTATTCAGAAATTTCAAAAACTGGTGAAATTCCCCCTAACCTAATCACCTCCACTTACTGGTTGTATGTAAATTGATTGAAGTATCTGAAATATTTATGTTTTATTAGTCTAGTTAAATACTTTGTTTGTTTTGTGTTTTTATTCATGTCACGGAATAGATGACAATCCCTTGTTAGGGAACCATACACAGATAACCATAACAATGGCTAAATGGAGTTGGTCCGCCAACAGGCCGGGGGGGAGGGATTAGAGAGAAACACTTGGCAACCACGGTGCTGTGCAGGCGTGCTGGTTCAGGGTAAAAAGTTAGCTAGTTAGCTGCTAATATAGCAATGCCACCAAAAGGAAAGGGTGGCAAGGGTGCAAAAGGTGAGCCGTGTGTTTTAAGCACGTTATTAGTGGTCAACAATAACCTATTGTTTTTCTTGGTCTGACAATGTTTTGTAAATCACATGAAATTAGCGCGGTATGCTAGCTAGCTAATATGCTAAGCTGCTGATAGTGGATTTGAACTGATAGATACTAGCGAGCTAGCATCATGTTAAAGCTGTCCTCGCAACGTAGCGAAACACTAACTAATGCTGATGTGTACCTGCTAAGTTGCTGTTGCCTGGGTGGATTTCCAGATGAGCTAAATATCGCTTTTTTGTGGACAGTGGATATGTTAACACGAGATAGCACATGTAGTTAATAGTAGCTATGTATGCTAACTAGTCATGGGGCAAATATGTAGCTTTATTTTCCAGGTTATGTAACGTTATTGCCCATAAGATATTTAAATGTAGGGTCTTTCAGGAGGAGCCGGTGCCACCAGCGGTGGAGACACTGATAAGAAGGAGAAAGCTCAGAAAGGAGGCACATCAGTAAAGGTATTTGCTTTGATGCCTATGACTTGTGCTCCATATGCCAACCAGCACACTAGGTTTGATAATCACAGTCAGTAAACCTGCTAACGACTGTAGAGTCTGTTTTAACGGTATATACATAACAGGGTATGAGGGGGATATAGTGCCCTGATATACATTGATATGTTTTTGTAGTGTATAATACAAAATACAAAAATAGACTTTTCTTGGTTTGGGGACACTAAGTAAAATGTAAATACAAAAAAACAAAAACAAAACAAAAAAAACCCAGAATTCAATGTTTTGTTCTATAATGTGTCACACTTATTTTAATGGGTGGCAGGTCTGGACTGCAGGCAGGCCAATTTAGCGCCTGGACTCTCTTCCCCTGCCGAGCCATGCTGTTGTAATACGTGCAGTGGCTTGGCATTGTCTTGCTGAAATAAACAAGACCTTCCTTGAAAAAGACGTCATTTGCTTGGCAGTATATGTTGCTCAAAAAACCTGTATATACGCTGTTCACAGGTGTGCAAATCACCAGTGCCTTGTGCACTACTGCATCATCATACCATGCCCTGACTTTTGAACTTTTGTGTGCTGTTATCAAGCTGGATGGTCCTTTTCCTCTTGAGCTCCGAGGACACAGTATCCATGATTTGCAAAAATAATTTCTAAATTTTGATTTGTCAAGCCACAGTACACTTTTCTACTTCACCTTAGTTCATCTTAATTGAACTTGGGCCCAGAGAAGTTTGTATGATTATATTTGGCTTCTTTTCGCATAGTAGAGTTTTAACTTAAATTTGTGGAGCAGCGATGAACTGTGTGTTTGGGAAGAGTTCCTGAACATATGCAATGATTTACACTACAGAATGGTCTCTGTTTTTAATAGAGCCTAAAGGCCTGAAGATCATGGCCATCCTGTATTGGTGTTCAGTCTTGTGCCTTGCATACTAAGATTTCTATGGATTCTCTGAATCTTTTAAGGATGTACTGTAGGCAATAAAGTGCTCAAGTTCTTTGCTGTTTAAAGTGAGAAATGTTATAAATAAAGTGTTGCACTATTTGCATTTTCACTATTTGTCTTTCACAGAGTGGTGAACTAAATGTAATATGAACGTATTTTTACAATATAAATAATAATACAGTTCTGTTAAATCGGCACTACTTTAGCTAATACTGGATATACAGTAAATAAAAGTTCAGTGTCAACATTTGATATATTGTCTGTAAATGCAGGGTTTAAATGATTTTCAGATAATTGCATTGTTTCTTTTTTTTTATTTTGCACAGTGTTGTAGAACAATTAAATTAATCAGACTCCCCCCCTGACTTGTAGGCAGCTTCTCATCAACGTATGGAGCAAATTATTAATAAAAGCACAATATATATAAGCTATATATATATATANACAAAAGAAAAACACTAAACTTGCAGGGAATGTGGGCAAATATATACCTGCTTCTGTAAGGGGTCAAGCTAAGAGACACAAATTATTACCCGAATGGAAAGTCGTACATTAGTTAACCATCTGGTATATACTAGGGCTCATCAATGCCTAAAAATTGATACTTCCGATCCTGGCATTCCCTTTTAAGGACCGATTCTAGTATAAAAATAAATCAATAAAAATATCAATATTTGTTTATTTATTTAATAGGGTGGATGTGTGTCCTGTCTGTCAGTGAACATTAAAATACCAAATGCTGCTTGAAATGATGCCGTAGAATAGGAACTACTTTTCCTTCAACCATTTTCCCCTGCTCCCAGATATATATATATATATATATATATATATATATATATATATATATATATATATATATATATTTGATTTCAAATTGATGTTTGATTACAAATGCTATTATGATGTGGAAACTTGATGCTTAATTTGATGTTATTTGATCTTAATCCCACCAGGTGCGTCATATTCTTTGTGAAAAGCATGGGAAGTGCATGGAGGCTATGGAAAAACTGAAATCTGGAATGCGCTTCAGTGAAGTGGCATCCCAGTACAGCGAAGACAAAGCTAGACAAGGAGTAAGAAACTGTTTCATATGACGATCATTCATTTAACAGCATGGATAATTTTATAAACATATGCTACAGCATAGAACCCTAATTATTGTATTACCCTGATTTATTTTAACTCATGAGGGGCTTTATAATTTACGTAATGTGTTTACTTGTGTGTGTTTATATCGGAGGAAAATACTTCGCTGTGCAATGTGTCCCCTCCAAGACTACAGCTGGTCAGCTCTTCTCTACAGTGAAGATTTCATAGTTCCTGGTCTTGACCAGTAGATGGCACAATCGTACCTGATTTGTAGCTTTATTTCCCCTTTTTTTTTTTGCTGTGGCACTTGACTGCATTTGTGCTCAGACTTGTTGGTATCAAATGGACATGGCTCAATGAAATGCTTGGGTTTATTTATAACAGTAATCTGAATCAATTTTTTTTTACCTTTATGACATGTAATTTTTACATTGATTGGATTAAATGGATGGTAAAATAAGTATCTTGTCTAGACAGGGAGCAGATTTCAACACAGCCTAAGAAAATTTGCTTTGCCTTGTCAGGGTGACCTTGGCTGGATGACTCGAGGATCAATGGTTGGACCATTTCAGGATGCTGCGTTTGCACTACCCGTCAGCACTATGGATAAACCTGTTTACACGGATCCTCCAGTGAAAACAAAGTTCGGCTACCACATCATCATGGTTGAGGGCAAAAAGTGACCCGTTTTTGACCCTTGATTGCCAAACCACGTGGCTTTGCATATTTTGTAGCACTGGCTGTTTTTGTTGTTTTTTTTAAACCATGTAAATATCAGTTAATAAAGAACTGAAAAAGACTAATGTTTAATGAAAGCTTTACTCTTGTCACACATCCTTTGTCAGTGCCAGACACAGTGGAACAGTGACATGTCGACAGAGTAGGCAGTGTTGAGTCAGCCATGTGGGATTTCATGACTTCCTCTCGTGCTGGCGATGACGAGACTGAATGTTTTAGAACAATGTGTGCCTAAAAATCACTTCAAAAGAAAGTGTTCGTCATCCTTACCAATCCAAAAGGAATGCTTAGCTGGAAAATTACATTTACACAATTTCTACCACTGTAGTCAACCAGCCAGGGCATGTCTGACGTGTGCTTCTTAGGTGCGCGAGCCAAATGCTAGTACTGCTACATCGTAATGGAAGTCATCAGTTTGACCTCGGAGCTAACGCTAATGAACGTGTTCTGGCCGGTCGACTACACTTGGTGTACGGGGAAAGCTGTCATTTGTATTTTCCGGTGCAGATAGGAAAGGGACGAATCAAGGACAAAAAGACCTAGTGAAGCTGCACATCATTGGCATTGTATTTAAAACAGCACGAGCTGAAGCAAATGAGAAAGGCCACGCGGGGCTCGACTCTCCTTCTGCGCGTTCATTGGCTGAAAAAGATGGAGTCAGATGACGCAGAAGGTTCCGGGTCTTCTCCGGCTGTTGAAGGTAACTATCGGTCATTCTGAGCGGAGAGAGGCGGTGAGCAGCGCTGAGCTTTGGCAGAGGTAAGATTATAACTCACCTAGCCTTTTCGATAAGCTGGGTATCGCTTTCCAGCAGCATGGAGTAAGCTTATTAGGCTTGTAATCTGTAACAAGATGAAGGTAACGGCATTACTCGAATATTGCGACTACGTTTGTGCGGATGGTAAATTGAGGGATGTGTCATGTAAGCTAACCCAGCTAGCGGGGGCTGTTCCACCAGCGACGTCTTGAAATGATCGCGGACAATAAACAGAGCTTTGGGTAAACATGCTTTTAGATGATGTTTTCAGTTCTCACGTCGATAAAGTCGGTTTACGACCACATACGAACACTGAACTGAGGCTGTTTCACGTTTCGAGGACAGGATGCGGAAAGCGTGTCCTCATGTGATGATCATGATGCTGCTGCTGTGCCGGTTGATGATTTGCCGCCGAGGCGCGGCGAGAGAGCGCCATGTGTGAGGACAGGGTTCAGTTCAGTTCAGGGCGGTTTCTGAAGCCGGGGCGGATCACTTGAGAGGTTTGAGCTGCTTTGGGTAATGTTTTTATGTCTGCCGGTAGCAGGAACGTGCTGTGTTCGAGCGTCCTGAGCGACAAAAGCCCAAGGCTATCTTTTTAGGCAGCGCCAGGGGAGAAACAAAGGGAACAAGTCTAACGAGATACTTCACAAAGAAGCGTTTTAAAGAAAGGACTTGTTTTAAAAGATGTATGAGCGGATATTCACTCTGTAAAGGTGGTCCATCAAAGCCAGACCCCTCTGTAGACATTTAAAGAAAACAGTTTAACATATTTAAATCTGCGTTAACTATTTTATGTTATAACTTCCTGTATAAACTCCTCAGACGTCTGGTTCCCTTCACCACCACTGTGAAGGATTTTGACCCGCCAAGCTTATCAGGAGCAGAGCATCTCTGAGTGACTGTTTACATCTCAACCATTTAATTGTGTTGAAAGTTTTAGTTTCCCTGTAGTTTCCATATCTGCAGTGTTTCCTTCCTATATTCAAATCCATGAAAACATATCTACAAAGTGTACTGTATTAAACCTTTAATCACAGCAAATTTGAATATAAAAACAAACAAAAAATCTACATTTGATTGTAAATAAATGTGTGAAAATTACATATATCAACAAATAATAATATAACAAATAATAAATTAAATAGCTACAATTCATCACTCATCTGACTCCTTTCCCCCTTACCACACCAGATGTGGATGTTTTAGAGTTAGGGTTTTGTATCTTTGGAGTTAGCTGTGTTGCAATATTGACACATTTTTACATCTCTGATTTGGTAGTAAGTGGATAGAAGGGATTGTATTAAGTGATAAAGCCAATAACCTGCAGTGCCAGGATAATGAGATCACTTCCCAGGTTTATTAAGTCCCGTCCAGGCTCTATGTATAGTAAAGCTGTGTGCGCACCTGGACTGGCTGAGGATGTGGCCAGTGAGTGGGGTGAGCTGAGGGGCTCGATATCATTGGCTCTCGCTGTCATCCTTTCATACCAACCACTCTGAGGACGCAGGCATGCAGGTTATTACTAATCAGGACAAATAGCAGAACTGTTTAACCTTCATGTCCTCCTTTGAACATGAGGATTGTTTGAACTAGCTTATAGTTGTTGGGCAGGGTCTCAATAGAAGAGCAACCTTTATCTCACTTAGAATCCGGAAAAGCATGAAGGTATGTGAATTGTGAGGCATTATTCATGTATTTGTAATGCTGTAGATGTAGCAATTTATTACAATGTGTCTTACTTCACCTCTCAGTGTAAGTTAGAGTTTTAAAGAGTCTTGACTGCAGTGTGGAGCATGTAATTCCCACAGGCATTAAATCCTAGTGATATTTGTGTAGCGCACATACTGTAAGAATGCTAGGGACACAGAACCCCCTGTTTTGCATCAGGTCACTGTGTTCTGTAAACCAGACGGATTACTTCAAAGCTGTTGCAGCGCTGACAAAAATGACCTCATGATGTCATCTAAACAATTTAGAGGAGGGCAAATAACTGCTGCAGTCAGTAGAATGTAGTGATTCTGAACTACTGTCACTGGGTCAGAGATAGTAGTGACTGTGCAAACTGAAACCTGGGTGTGAACTGCATTAACCTCGGAACGGCAGGAAGCATTGCTTCATTCACAGCCAATGTTCCTAGAGTGGGTGAGCACGAGTTACGCAGCACAATGCAGTGTGTTGTCACCGATATATGCAAAAACATGAAAATGCCTTTGTACCAGTGCTTTTTGAACTCGGACAACTCATAGTGCTTGGATTATTGAGATCCAGTCGTAACATTACAAGGAATAAATATCTAGAATCAGTTGCGTTGTATTTCCTCTGCCCCCCCCCCCCCCCCCCCCCCTTTTTTTTCCTTTAAGCTTCTTCATGTTATTGCATGTAGACATGTGATTAAGCCTAAGAGACAACACCCGTTTAAGCAGAAGTGCATCATTGCAGCACGGAGTACATATAACATATTTATTAATGGCTTAGAAAGTTCTAAAACAAAATTGAGAAAGGCTAGAAGAGTGGAAATGAGTGCACAAAATAAGGTCACTGTTTTGACTATATTCCAGTTTGTCTTATCAGATCAAGAGATCATGTTGTCCTGAGGTCATGGAAGCCTGTAGGTCTTGTCATAGTGTAATGATCCTTGTGATAACAGTGTTTGGTTACATGTGGCTAGCCTGTGTTCAGTGCTCTGGAATGCATCTTTCACTAAGCACACGTGTGACTGCTAATAAACCCTGCTGCTATCACTTATGCAGAGGAATAAATGCCCACTCTGTCAGGGAAGGTAAGTCACAAGGAGCCTCAATCATACCATTTCTGAGAGGATATGATATTTTTTTTAAATGGACTAGGCAAGCACTGTTTACGTTTAGATTATGCCTTTAAGTCATTTCCTTTATCGGGACATATCTGTCATAGTATACATTCCTGGGTGTATCATCTGCACTTGTAGAACACTGAACAACTATTAGACCAATTATAGAGAGACTGTAAAAACAATAAGGATGTAGTGCTGCATAAACCGCATGGTAACAAATGGCTTATGTTCAACCAGCCCATTATTGCATCATCATGGCATACATTATTTTTATCCATCTTGTTTCTTGTTTCTTTGTAAGTGTTGAATTACGAAATACGAAATACGCCTACCATTTTACTAGTTATTCGTGGCCTTTTAATACTATGACACAACTTGCTAGTGCATTTAGTCTGTTCCAGCATTTTCACAAACTTCAATATCTCAATGTGAATATCATCATGCACGTCATGTATTCTGAAAATGTCTTTAAGTGCAGTATATCTTTGCCATATCTCCCATTTTTAGGTTTCACATTTCGGACAAGAGAAGTCAGTGCAGTACTGCCTAATCTAACAGATTAAAGAAGCTAAACAAGAGTCCTTACTCTTCAGGCCTGGCCTGAACCCGTCATTTTAGGAGTCCCCACCTCAGCCTCTCTCCAAACATGATTCTTAACATGGATCTCAGCACCGTTCTCTTGCTCCCAGTTCACCTGTTCGTGTGGTTGTACTCAGCCCTGAGCTTTCTACCATGGTACTTCTTGACTGGAACTCAAGAAAAGAAAGCCCTAGCCAAACGAATCAAAGCCAAATCCATCACAGGTCAGGCAGAGGGACCCTATCGCTCTGTGGACCACTTTGACTCTCTGGCCAAGATGGATTTCCCAGGAAAAGACACACTGGACAAGCTGTTTGATCATGCTGTACAGCGCTTTGGCAAAGCACACTGCCTAGGAACACGAACCGTTCTGAGCGAAGAGAATGAAACCCAGCCAACTGGAAAGGTCTTTAAAAAGGTAACGATCTAAATCAAATGTACATGGTCAAACTGTGTAACTGTCTAACTTTGTACGATGGCATGAGCCACTGTCATAGGTCTCAGATCATTTGAGAGTAGTGTATAATGTACAGCATGGTGGTTTGACTAACGAGAGACTTTCATTCTCTTGTAGCTGATTCTAGGTGATTACAAGTGGATCACTTATGAGGAGCTGGATGTTGAAGTGAATCTGTTCGGCAGTGGCCTGGCAGCACTGGGCCAGCAGCCAAGAAACACCATCGCCATTTTCTGTGAAACACGAGCTGAGTGGATGCTCACGGCTCAGTCTTGTTTTAGACGCAATTTCCCATGTAAGGAGCTATTTCTTTCCCCTCTCTGGCACATTTGGGCTTTTTCCAAAAAAAAGGTGAAATACAAAGAAATAAACATAAACCAGGAGGTGGTCTTTTTAAATGACCCCTAAATTGTTGTTTTACTGTAGTTCACAAGTGCTTTGTACTTTTGAAAAACAGGATTTGTTTTTGTCTTTAGTGACCTTTATTAACATTTTGACCTGTTCCATCTTGTTATCTGTTTACTGCATGCGTCTGTTTTAGTGGTCACATTTTACGCAACCCTTGGAGAAGATGCCGTGACCTTTGGACTGAATGAATGTGAAGTGACTCACTTGGTCACTAGTGTGGAGCTTTTGGAAACTAAGTTAAAGGTGAGTTCCAACTCATCCCAGATAAATCTATACATGTCTTTATATGTGAAGAGTTCTTATCTCCTAACATTCCTTGTACGGTATACATAGAGCTGCATTAAGGATGGGGTAGGTTCTCTGAATATATGGATATCCAAAGTCATCATAAGATTTGTTTAAGTTTCACTTACGACATTTGTGCTTTTTTATGAACTAAAGAACTTTATGAACTCATAATTCATTCTTACATGACCATTATACAGCTTCTTTTTGTCCTTTGGAATTAAACCGTTTTTGTTACTGTGCCATTATGGCTGATGAATGTAAATGATATCTGTTTTGTTTGGGTGCTCTGTATTGTGTCTCATTCAAAAACCAGTTAAGGCTGTAACATTCCTTCATTGTGAATAGGTGGGACTAAAATGATGTCAGCTGAATAGGCTGATTATGTGTAAATGCATTTTTGTGACATCACAAAACAATTAATTGTAAAAGGCCTGTTTTTGTGGCTTGGGTAGTGGTATGTTCTGAAGTTGTAACACAGTTGAATACTACTGTACATCTAACTCTTATTTTAAGAAAGCATGGAAAAGTTAGGGATAAGGTCCTTTAATCCTTCCTTTAGTTACCTTTACCTTGGAGGCTGTCTGTATACAGAGGGACTGTGCCGCCCAAATATGTGTGGAAAACACTGTTTCGCTTTTTAATAGATGAACTAGATGCATTATGGGTCATCTGCAAGTAATTTTTGATCTCGTCATGTGGCGTTAAAAACATTTTCAGCTCTGATTTACAGTCCTGTTGTTTCATTTTTTTGTAGTAGAAACAAAAAAAATCATGTATTTTGTTATTTGTTGTTATGTGTAGAGCGTACTTCCTCAAATCCCCAAACTGAGACACATCATCTATGTGGACAACAAGAGTATCAGCACAGCAGGCTATCCAGAGACCATTCAGATCCACAGCATGCAATCGGTAAAGGAGCTGGGAGCTAAGCCTGAAAACTGTAAGTACGGTCTGAGCAGCAAACTGCCTGCTTTGACTAAAATATTAAGATATAGTCTACAGATTAGTTTCTAATCACTTAAGTTTTGCTATTAATCTATGTCTGTGGTTCACCCTCAGGCCTGTTGAAAGCACATAAAAAGCAATTTGTGCTAAAGCAACTGTAAACCGGGCCCCTTACTGTCACTAGAGAAGAAAACAATGTGTGTTTTGTGTTGCAGTGAATAGAGAGATAGTGAGACCCGTCCCGTCAGACCTCGCTGTCATCATGTACACTAGTGGCTCCACTGGCCGTCCAAAAGGGGTCATCATTGTTCACAGCAACCTCATTTCAGGCATGACGGGCCAGTGTGAGAGGATCCCAGGCTTGGGGTGAGTGTGAAAAATGTGCCTTAAATGAAACGGGCTCACATGCACTGACATTGAAACTCAGTGAAAATAGCTTTGTTTGAGTGTAGCTTTGTACTTTCACAGCCCCATGGACACATACATAGCTTATCTGCCCCTGGCTCATGTGTTGGAGATGACTGCTGAGATCTCATGTGTAACCTATGGATGCAGGATTGGCTACTCCTCCCCGCAAACACTGTCCGATCAGGTAATGGAGCCTCAAAGTAAATAATGGGTTAGCCAGTTTAATCTTTTGATTGCTAATGGATTTTTATTTCAAAGATGTCTCATCTTAATATTAACTAATAGTAATGTAGTAATCACTTTGCTGTCTTTAGTAATCTGACCATATTCTATTTATTATGTTTTATTTTTGACTCCAGTCAACTAAAATCAAGAAGGGCAGTAAGGGTGACTGCTCTGTGCTACGTCCTACACTGATGGCAGCTGTACCAGTAAGTTCTGCTTTATTGCTTTTACTATTAGTTTACCTTTAACATATCGGATTTCATGACTGGTGGAAGGCCACCACCCACATTTACTGCTATCAGTCTCTCACTGCGTTTGTTGTCAGACAGTAATGTACTGTCTGTGTTTGTGTAAATGAATGGGACAACAGGTGCTTTTGTCTCTGCCGTAATGACGCAGCTGATTAAGGTGGTCCTTCCCTGTCAGAGACGCAGTAAGACACTTAAGCGTTCACACTGTAAATGTTATGTGATCATATGCGTCCCTGACCACCCCCGAAGGTGGTTTGAGCGATTAGATCACGAAGTGTCCCCAAGATATATTGCACCCTGTTTATACCTGTGCTTAGCACTGTCCAATTAAGATCAGGTCATGCAAGACGCATGTTGATGCAAGGTGTGAATAGGGCCTGTGTTTCTCAGCAACAGTTTTCCACTATTTCTTAGCCTAATGATTCAGACTAATTTGCTGCCACTGCTGTTTTACTGGACCTTTTTTACTTTTACTTGATGTTGGAAATAGTCCTTAGAGATGATTGTGATTGGCCAAGGGGTGTGCCAATCATAAATTTGCAAACTGTCAATTAACACTATCCTTAATTCTTTAATCCACCAGGAAATCATGGACCGCATCAATAAAAATGTCATGAGCAAAGTGCAGGAGATGAACTGTGTGCAGAGGACCCTGTTCAACCTGGCTTACAACTACAAGCTGGAGCAGATCAAGAAAGGCTATGACGCCCCCCTTTGCAACTTGTAAGAGCACATGTACATCTTTACTGTGTGTGGTGTTGTAGTTGTTATTTCAGCATACTGATCATGGTGCTTCTGTATATTTGAAGGCTTTTTAAGAAGGTGAGAGCTCTTCTGGGAGGAAATGTACGAATGATGCTATCCGGAGGTGCACCTCTGTCATCTGCTACACAGCGCTTCATGAACATCTGTTTCTGCTGCCCTGTGGGCCAAGGCTATGGCCTGACTGAGACCTGTGGAGCAGGCACCATAACAGAAGGTGAGGTGATCAAGGGGACCAGCAATCTATGACAGATGCAAAACCAGGAGTTCATTTACTCAAATCTTGTAACACCAGATTTACAAAGTTGTTATTAACCTGGTTTTAGCTTGTTGTGGTACTAACATCTCCTGTCCTTTTGGCATACAGTGGCAGACTATAGCACAGGGCGAGTAGGAGCTCCTCTTACCTGCTGTGAGATCAAACTCCGGGACTGGGCAGAAGGTCAGTGGATAAGACATAGATGGGAAGAGAATACTGCAGAGCATTTAGACTGTGATTCCATATTTCTCAGAGCTGGTCTGAAAACACACTTTAGAGTCTTGTCTGTTCTACTAAGCATGACATTGTTTAACTTAACAGTCACTTATCAAGTAATTTTTGTGTTCCGCCAAGTAGCTCATGTGGGATTTGAAAGAGAATAGAAAAGTAGAAAAAATACCCTGGAAAGGTCATAAGCAGAATGCAATTCTTTTGAACAGGTGGCTATACAAAGCTGGACAAACCTCATCCTCGAGGTGAGATCCTGATTGGAGGTCCCAATGTCACTTTGGGCTACTACAGGAGTGAAATCACCAACAGTGACGATTTCTTTTTGGATGCGAATGGGCAACGATGGTTCTGCACTGGGGACATAGGAGAGATTCACCCTGATGGCTGTCTCCAAATTGTTGGTATGTGTCTGGAATGGGCCTTTAGAATGGATAAATTGTTGCCATGCTTCATTTTTATTCCTTCAAAAATGATAATGTTGCTCATAATAAATTAAAACTATTAGGGATTATTTGCACAAAAAGCATTGCCAGTACAGAGTGTCTCAAAAGAAAGGAAACACCCTGTAACAGTGATCTAATTTTAGATATCAACTGTGGGGGGAAAAGGGGGAAACCTGTTAGGCCATCTTGAATGCCATCATTTTGGATTCAACTTTGGATTCCAGATTTTCAAGTGGGATGGTAGTTTTGTGACACATCAAACTGGTATTGAATTTCACCAGAAAAACCATGATATACACGCTAATGTAACTTTATTTGTTCTCATGTTTAAACCCAGGCAGAACTTGTTGATCATCTTCATTTTTGGTCAACAAAGCACACGGGTCATCACACAAGATTTCATCCAACACCACCCAAACAGGCCTCACATTACCCACAGTGTAGGTGCCAAACTTCTTGCCAATAAACTGAAAGCTGGACGGCTACTGTTCACCCACCGTTCTGACCTCATTCAAAAGCCCACAACGTAGTCATATGTCTCTGGAATGTGAGGTTAGCCGTGCCTTAATTTAGCGAACCTTTTCTGCCTATAAATGGCACCCTTACAAAATTCAGATGCTGCAGCACCTGACTAAGGACAACCCAGACCATCAGACAGAATTTAACTTTAGATAAACCCTTGTTTTCTCTGTCAGGTGTTGTTCAGTGATAAATGGTTCATGAATGGTGAGGTCAGCAAATAGAATGGCTGATAATGGTCGAACGTAAAGATCTTGCATGATTGCCTCACCTAAAGTGATGGTATGGTGTGGTGTATGGTGTACCCGATTTGTGTCTTTATTGAAGGAACGTTGACAGCATGGGAGGCCTGTTTGGGTGGCATTGGTTGAAATCATGTGATCTTGCGATGACATGTGCTTTGTTCACCAAAAATGAGGATGATCTCAACATGTTCTGCTTGAGACAATGCCATCCTTCACATCACCTGTACAGAAGAAAAATCACTGTTTAAACATGAGAATGAATGAAGTTAGCATCAATCACATTTATCATTTTTCTGCTGAAATTCTCTACAAGTTTGATGTGACACATCCTTCCCATTTGAAAAAAACTGAAGTTGCATCCAAGCCATGGCCTAACAAGTTCGCCACTTCCCCTACAGCTTGTGTCTAAAATTGGATCAAACCGTTTTCCTTTTATATGGGTGTTTCCTTACTTTTGAGACACGCTGAACCTTATGAAGAATGACCAGTTTCATTGATTGTTCTCTTCTTGTATTATGTAGACCGTAAGAAGGACCTTGTCAAACTCCAAGCTGGGGAATATGTATCTTTGGGCAAAGTTGAGTCAGCCCTGAAGAACTGCTCATTAATTGACAACATCTGTGCATATGCCAACAGGTATGTTGGCTTCACATTGCCAATTGCTTGACCCAAAGTGAAACGTGACTGAGAGAAACTAGTCATGCTCAGGTAGACACAGTTTGTAGACTCTTTCTGTCCTTTCCTCAACAGTGATCAGAACTATGTGATCAGCTTTGTGGTGCCTAACCAAAAAAAGCTGACTGCTCTGGCCAATCAGAAGGGTATTCAAGGTACATGGGAAGAGATCTGCACCCACCCTGTTATGGAGATGGAAGTTCTGCGGGAAATTAAAGAAGTTGCCAATTCAAGTATGTGATTTTATTTTGTTTCTACCAAAGCATAAATAAAGCTGAAGTGTTTTCAGTGTAATAAGAACTTTAGGATTCAAGGTAGTACATGGGGCGTTGGCAAAATGGCAATTTGAAGGAACTGCAATTTTAATTACAGACTATATTATCTACAGTATTTTAAGTGGGGAAATGTAACCTAAACACAGCTCCTGTGAACTGCCTGTAGACGACTCGGACAGATTAAGTGGACTGATATTGGTTTAGAAAACACAAATTCCAAAGTGTTCAGCCCTAGTGGCATGCTAAACATTCTTGTATATGCTCAGTATACCCAACCTAGTTAGCAGTGTTGTAGTCTTTGCCATTACACTCTTTCACACCATGTAAACAAGTGTTTTATATTATGACAGTTTTCCTAAAATTAGATTTAAAAAATTGCGATATATGGTCTTAATATAACAGTATTGTAATGTATTAAATCATAACCCTGTATCATGATGCATTCTGTATTGCTAGGTTTTGCCAATACCCAACCCTATTGTGTAGTGCATGAGTTGTACTGATGCTTTTGGACCTATGCTAATAATACTGATGCTCATTTGTCTGTGTTTGTAGTTAAACTGCAGCGCTTTGAGATCCCGGTAAAGGTTCACTTGAGTCCAGAGCCGTGGACCCCTGAAACTGGCCTGGTCACAGATGCGTTCAAACTGAAGAGGAAGGAGCTGAAAAACCACTATCTCCATGACATCGAGCGAATGTATGGCCGCAAATAGAACCACAATCGTAGCCAAAGACAACATCACCATCACTCTGCTGCCGTAAAGCTGCATATGTATAGATGTTTTGCTATTACCTGAGCACACCTCATCGCTTAGTGTGGTGCGCGCACACATGCACACGTATCAAAAATCTACTGTGCTGTTCTGTTTATAAAACATTGGTTATGATACTGTGGATAATTGAAATAGCTTTGTATAGGTCTATCCAGTCAGAGCTTTACAGTCTCTTTGCTGTGGAATAGTTTACTGTTGAGTTTTTAGCTTTGTGGCATGAGACACTTGGCTAAGGGACAGGATTCACTCTTAAACAACATGAAGTGTCCTCCTATTATTTTTACCTGCTAGCAAAAGGAACCTTATGCCCTGCGAAAGGATTTCAACCATATAACAGCGTTAAACTGCCGTCACCTTCAGCTGTTTGTATCTTTTTGTAAACTATGTGAATTGTTGTATTCTCATCTTTGTAATACTTTCATTCGAAATGAATCTTTTTGATGGCTTGGTTTGCTAGAATTTGAAGGCCAAAGCTGATCGTTAGAGCAGGCCGTCACTGTACTGCCAGGATGAGCTTCCTCAAAGAGGCAAACAATGTATGGTGATTTCTTTGTGCCTTCTGAGTGGTCTCTTTTTTAAATGTCTGATACCCTACTGTTAGTCAAGTTAGGAACTACGCACATCTGGTGATACTCTTGTAATACATTGAGTTAATGGATTTACAATGGCTTCATGGCTCACCAGCTTTTCTTCTTTACATATGAAAGTAATTTTTTTTATGCATTGACTTGAGTTGTAAATGAGGTTTGTTTTCCTATGTTGATATTTTGTTAATTTATTAGGTCATTGTGTTAACGGAAGGACTCAGGACTGTAGGATGATATGATGGTTGGCTTGCAAGTTTTGTGCCAACATACAGTATAGAAGAGCAATCAGTTGTAAGCTTAATGAAGGGAAAAAAACATTCAGGAAAAAACATCCATCCATAAAAGCAATTACTGTTCCACGTTTCATCAGCTGCCACTGTACTTAATACCACTTAATACCACCGATGCAGATTTTAGAATACACTTGCCAGTATGTTTTAGTGCTTCAGTGCTGCCTAAATGAGAACATCACTATAATACTGTATTGATTACTTGTTCAGAGCCACACCTGGACTTTGACCCCACAGTTACCAGTCTTCAGAAAAACAAATCAATTTCTTCTATAAAAATACACAATTTCATTTTGCCGATTTAGATTGCTCTGCTTACCTTTTGCACTATAATTTATTTCAACTTTAGATTTTTTTTTTCTTTTTACATTACTGCCTCAAATGTGGGATCATTTCACCTAAAGAGTATAATGTTACCATCGGCCACAGAAATTTCTTTTCCAAATATTTCATTCATGAGGCAAGAGTATTGTTCATTTGCACTGTTTTTTTTTTGTTTGTTTGTTTTTTGTTGTCAGGGATGCAGCCATTATTTAATTACCAGCCATTGAACCAACAAAGAGTATGGCATTTGAATTGGATTGGAGTTCTCCTGATAGGAAAGATATGATCTAAAACAACTTCATATTTTTTTACCCCTCAGGATCCCAATCCAAGTCATAATGAACATAATGGACTCTTGTCAAATGTGAACATTGGAGAAACTCCACATTTGCTAGTAGAACGTTTCATGATGCTTTTATTTATTCAGTTTTGTGGATCACATACTGTATGTAATATACGTTGTGATAAATAAAAATGTTTTCTAATTAAGTTGCAATTGTCCTTTTTATGACTTTGTAACAAATCATTTACAGCAAGCCTAAGAGCATGGAGCACTCATTTCAGCCAACTTTGGAGGAACATTTAAAAAAAAGCTGCTTGGTCTTCCTCGGTGGGTACAGTGGAAATCTTGGACAATGAATCCGAAAGGAACATGGAAAAGGGAGACGTAATTGTTTAGTTTGCCCAATCTTGGAATCGAAAACAGTCACTTGCAATCTTCCAGACTGGCTGGTCGCTGTGTGGGGACGGCTGTGCGGTTAACAAGAAATTCTGGTTGAAATATCTCTGTTTGCTTCCGTCAAACTTGACTGAACCAGCAGTGACCACCAGTAACGTTGTCTGGCCTTGAGTTGCTTGTTCTGTTCAACAAAAAAGACAATCATCAGGCACCCTGTGCATGGCAATAGTTCCCCATAACAATCTGCTTCTGCAGTTTATCATCTTTCATGAAGATAAAGAATTTTTCCACCTTTTCATTCTGTCAAAAAAAGGCTGGATCAGAAAGAGACAATGACATTGTGGTTGGTAAAGAACAAAGTACTCTAGTCTGTCAGAATGTCAAGAACACATTCTTTGCTTGTCACATACCATGTACTGGCTGACAGTCAAGTGTATGCACTTGAAATTCACTTGAAGGAAGAGACTCGAAAAACTCTCCAAGGCCATCCTGACCAGACACTGCATTGCCGTTCCACACCAGTGTTGCTTTATCCAGATAGAGTCTCGTCAGGTTCTAAAACACACATTTCTCTCATCAGTTTACACTATATTATCAGGACTATAATACACAACTGTATGTTAAAGGAGACCAATTATACTATAATCATAAATTCATTTTTTTAGGTCTACTAGAGAAGATTTACATGCTTTTCTAAAAACAATATTTTTCTCATACTGTACATCTGTAATCACCTTCTATCTGAAACACTCTGTTAGAGTTCCCAATGAGTCCAATGTGCTCTGACTGGTAAGTTCACCCACTCTGTTCTGACACCATTCCTGTGGCTATTCTTACAATGCTGTCGGTTGTGCCTTATCAGTTTGAGCCAGAGTGCAATCCTGAAAGTGAGGTAGCACAATCTACCTTTGCAAGGTAGACTGAAGCCGAACGTTTTGGAGTGGTACATATTCTTTTTACTGTTTTAGCTCTCTGTGTTGTGTGAGGGTGTGCCAACCTTGCATGTAGGCACGCAATAAGGATTGCATAATGAGTTGATGTCACTTTGTAGGGAAAAGGGGAAAGGGCTGTAACTCCAATGAGGAGTTTCAGACAGCTGACAAAAGTGGTCCCTGTGGGAGAGAGTTTCTCCCTCTGGCGTTGGACCCTCTATGTTGGACTTTATGACTTTGTAGACTATTTACATGCACAAAAAGCTACAGAACACACTAAATGAAAGTGAAACACATAAATTGTAAAATAACAATAAAATATGTATAAATAGGGTAAGACGTAAATACATAAAACCACTCAAAATGACATGTATACTATTTTATATATACACAGTTGAGTCACATTATTATGACCACCAGCTAATAAGCAGAGTAACCGTTATGTGCAGCACAGACAGTAGCTAGATGGGCTGGGAGTTACTCAATAAGGTCCTGGTAGGTTGTCACGGACATCTGGAGCCACGCTGACTGCAGTGCATCCCACAGCTGCTGGAGGGTGTGTGGGGGAGGATCCATAGAGCGAACACAATGATCAAGGTGGTTCCACAGATACTCAATAGGGTTCAAGTCTGGAGAATTAGGGGGTCAGGGTACTTGAAAGTCTGAGTTATGCTCTTCCAACCAATGTCAGACATTTCTAGCCGTGTGACATTGTCTTGTTGGAAGATCCCATCCTTCCAACATAACAATGTCCTGATTGTCTTCCACCCCAGGGAACATGATCTGCAAGGATAGATTCATACCCAAATCGGTTGAGAGTGCCTTCCACATGGATGAGGAGGCCCAGAGAATGCCGCGACAACATGACTTTCTTCATGAGGTTACCCACTACGGCTGTCGAAAGTAGGAATATAAAAGTAGGTCATAATAATGTGACTCGACTGTGTATATTCCAAATTAATTCCACTTTAAATAGAATCTGCACACTTACTCTTCTTTTTTTATCCATGCAGTCATAGTAAATATTGACAAATTCCTCGGAGTATCTGCACAACTGATCGACGTGGGTTCTGAAGTCCTAAGTTAGAACAAATAACACAACATTCATAATAATAATAATCATAATCATAACAACAGCAATAACAAATCAAGGATTCAGCAGAATGAACAGAGCACTAATGAATAGTTAAGTTACTTAAGGCTGAATCTCATATGACTCCTTGCTCACTATGAAGTGCACTGCATAGGTCATAAAACTATGGCACACAAACAGTGCTCTAAATGTTAGACGGAGAGTTGTGCAGCTAATGCGTGAAATAAATGGCTTTCTCGTCGATTTACAAAGCGCCATTTGGGTGAAGAAGCCATTTTTTATGCCCTACATCGTGCAATACACAGTGAGCAGGAAGCCTGTTATGGTTCAGCCTAAGTTAGACGAGGCTGAAGTTAGCTTCCAACTTCTCGTTCGCCTGTGGCGCCAGAAAGAAGCTGCTGTGCCATTGAAGGTGGAACAGGAAAATGTTAAACAAGGAGCTGCTGGAAAGGAAGCCACCTGAGTCTCCTCCAAGTTAGTGAGATGATAAAGGGGAAAAACTGATAGATGAAGCTTACAACTGTTGAAGCCATGTCTATAAATCCACAGATGAATTTCCTCCCGTGCTTCTCCCTGTCTGTGGATTAAACCTGATCAAGAAAAAACGTTTATCAACACACGTAAAAAAGCGAGAGCTAGTAAGAGTGACTGAACAGTGACTGAAGCGTACTGTTAATAGTAGCTAACAGTGAATGCTAACTTAACAACCCTTAACTCTGACAAACTTGGCTCTCTTATCGGCGTTTCACTTCTACCGACTATCCGAACAGCGCACTCTAGCACTAAACTGAAACCGATCCTAAAACAGTTTGAGCAATACACAATGGTTTATTTATACTCCTTACTCTGACAACAAATGTAGCTACAGAATCACGCCCGCTCTTCATTTAAGGCAATTCCAAGTGCGTGTTCTAGAAAACATTGTCCGTGCAACCCTGCACCCTGAACTTTTAGTTCCTATCTGTCCTGTGGGTTTTGATGGTTTGCAAGAGACAGTGCTGCAGTCAGAAAGTACGCGCTAAAGGGACATCCCCCTATTTTGTTTAATTTTCTGAATAATTCAGTAATTCAGAACTAAACAGTGTCATTCAGAGTGTAGAGAAACATTCCGACTCTGAATTCTTTAAAGTGATGCTGATGGGAACCAGGAGTCAACATCAAATACAACACAAATACAGCCATTTTATTTGCAGTCCAAAACCATCAGCGAACCTACACAGTTTGCATGTGTAAGATGATGCAACCAGTAAGATTCATACTACAAACAGTAGGGGGCAACTTATCACCAGAAGATGCACAGTCCCTCCTCCTACCTCTTTGGTTCTTACCAGTCTAGAAGAAACTTTGCAAGTTTAACATCAAACTTTATCATTTTACTCACCAAGAGTGTCTTTAGTGGTGGAAAACAACGCTAATGTTAATTCTTGTTTTGCTCAACCATTTAATTACGTAGAATTTTTTATTTTATTTTATTTTTTTAAGTACAGTCCTATCACCATCTCTGTAAGCATATATGTTTTTATATAAGTATATATGTTTCTCTTTCATCAAACCACTCTTAATGACTTTGTTTCCCTCCACACAGATTATGTAGAATCTGAGAAAAAATGGTGGAAACTTCTTTAATATTAATATGTTTAAATTACATATACAATCGACAATGGTCAAGTTAATTTGCAAATATATATGTATATGCTTTTATATACAATATAAAACATGATATATTTTTATAACCGCTTATATTGTTACAGTGAGTTAGATATGTGCATGTAACGGGCATATGTACCTCTTTCTCATGTTTAATCGTGCTCTTAATTTGAAATCAGGACTTTTTTCCACACCGGATACTCTGAATTCCACTTCCGTTGTTTAGACTGCCAACAGGAGCGGGATTGGTGTGTTTTGTGCGAAGTTAGGATGGAGGCTTCAGTGTCTAATTTGGAGATCTGCAATTTAGCCTACACAGGCAAATTTGACCAGCTGAAGGAGTGCATTCTGTCTGACAGGAGTCTGGCGACGAAAACAGACCAGGTGTGGGTTTTACCTGTCAGTGCAGCAGCTGGAATGATTTAGCTTAAGTTAGCTAGCCTAGTGTCTGTCTGCTGAAGTTCAGCACTGAGTAGGAGCTACGTGCGAATGTTTCCACTTTTGTGACTGATTTATTCTTCCCTCTTCGTGTAGGATCACAGGACTGCTCTGCACTGGGCCTGTTCGGCTGGACATGTAGATATTGTACAGTTTCTTTTGGATATTGGAGCCGAAGTGGATCTTAAGGATGATGTGAGTCAGCATCTTCCCTCCTATTCTCAGGCAGTCTGTCAACAATACCCTACACAAAAAGCATAAATGTAACTTTAGCTTTTCCCTAGTTTTGATCTTTTCTGAATTGTTTGTCAGTGTTTTACGAGCCAATATTTATTTAAATGTCATTTAGTTGACCTGTTTTGCTAAATTACAATTAAATTATTTGTTGGTCTTGCCATTACTTGCTTCTAGAATATTAATAAAATCATTGTTTTTCTTTTTTAATTGCTTTTATTTTTGTAATATTCTTTTGTTTCTTCGCTGTTTTTATATGCCTCGCTCATTGTAGAGTAACTTTGAGCTGCATTTGATGTGTGAAATGTTCTATATAAATAAAAATGGTTTGTTGTTTTTAGCTTTAATGTTATCTAATATGTGGTCAGTGTAGTTTGTCACTATAGTATTCGTTTTTTACAGAGTTCTTAATGTTATGTCATTTTTGCTTTCATCCTTCAGTGTTCTCTCACTACGATACCCAGCATGCATTACACAAATCTTATTCAACCAATCCTGACAGTTGGGCTAGCCATTGAACTATAAGCCAATAAATACAAGTAAGCGAACATTACCTCCGTCGCTGACCACAATCATGAAGAAAACTTTGATCTTATCTTTAATTAGCATAAAATATACCAACAGCAGCTGACAAAAAACGCCCAACTTCAAGACATCAGTAGATCCTCATTAAACTAGAAAATCTGACTTTGGAGACAGCAGTGCTGTAGGGTGCGAGTAGACATGTTTACAACAGATGGTGCAATGGTTGTATTATTCATGTTGGTCGGAGTGTCTCTTTAGCTCCACCATTACTTCATATATGTCACATCTGATTTCAGGCCTCCTGGACCCCACTACATATCGCAGCCTCAGCAGGAAGAGAGGAAATTGTAAGATTCTTAATATCCAAGGGAGCACAACTCAATTCAGTCAACCAAAATGGTTGCACCCCTTTACATTATGCAGCATCAAAGGACCGATATGAGGTAGTTTTCATGTCTGCTTTTTCTATGTCTGTGTTTTTCTATATCATACTTTTTGCACTTTTTGGATCTTAATAATAGAAAGTATATCAATAAACAAATGACCGATCAAAATTGAGCTGATATTCTTTAAAGGAGCAGTGTGTAAGATGATGCAACCGGTCAAATTCATACTCCAAACAGTAGGGGGCAGCATATCACCAGAAAGTGCACAGTCCCTCCTCTTCTTCCATCTTCAGTTCTTACCAGTCTAGAAGAAATGTTCAGCATCTAACTTCATTATTTTACTCACCAAGAGTGTCTTCAGTGGTGGGAAGTAACACTAATGTTCACTCTTTGCCTCTTTTTACATCACTTATTTTGTTTTTGAATTCTTGCTTGGCTTCTTGCTGAGAGCGGGCAGCAGCGAAGATAATGGTCACTTGCCAAGCACTTCAGCCATCATTACGTTTACTGTTCTTTTCATTGGCTAACCCGTCCCTGAATGATCTGAACAGGAGCAGAACCTTCAACATGATTGACAAGAGGTTGTCGACGGGTCAGCGCTACCTCCTCATCCTCTCATGTTGGACTGATTTGACTAATCGCTACAGTCACTATTGCCTCTTGAGGTACAAAGTGGTATTACGAGACAGGACAGGTTGGGGCTAGCGGGCTAGCATGCTGACTTCAGTAGTTTTTGCAACACAATAAATAATTTATAAATCATCAACATTTCTGACATACCATCAAAACAGTTATTTCTTCACATTCTGTGAATAATTCTGTGGATTGTTTTAAACCAAAAATTTTGCACATTGCTCCTTTAGAGGGATTATTATCCATATTATTTACCATAGTTGTCTGCTATTGCAGTAATTTGTCTACTTCTCAACAAACCGAAAAAGCCAAAACACTTTTATTAAGACCTTGGCTGATTTTACAAAATGACAAAAGTTCTAACTTCTGAGTTGGTATGCTTTTTTTTTAGCTTCTTCTTTTAAGCATCAACAGTTTGAAAGATAACTTATTAGCCAGTTTGGCCATTTTATTATTTATTAATAGGAAAATTAACTGTCAGCTAAAATGTCATTGTTGTGTTACGCCTAGCTGTACATTTTTAGTGCTTTGTAACATTTTACACACCAGTAATTCCTTTTTTTGTGACAGATAGCCCTGGTTTTGTTGGAAAACGGGGCAGATCCTAATGCTACAGATAAACTAGAATCCACACCTCTACACAGAGCTTCAGCGAAGGGCAACTATCGTCTTATCCAGCTTCTTCTAAAACAGAGCGCTTCCACCAATATTCAGGACTCTGAGGGCAACACCCCTCTGTGAGTGTCGTCTCTGTTTACATGAACGCTGTATTGTTTTTGTTATTTAATAAGGCTCCTGGTTATTACTGTATTGTCTCTGTCAGGACATTTCGATAGTAACCTTGTCACTCTTGTTTTTGCCAGCCATCTTGCATGCGATGAAGAGCGGGTAGAGGCCGCAAAGCTCCTAGTGGAACATGGTGCCAGCATCTACATTGAGAATAAAGAGGAGAAGACACCTTTGCAGATTGCCAAAGGTGGGCTTGGAACTTTGCTTAGGAGGATTGTAGAAGGCTGAGGATTTTGCTGAGCAGTTCTCAGCCGGGCAGTGCACTAGCAGCTTCCCACTGAATTGCTTTACAGAGATGTGCTGACTAAGTATTTGACCCAGTGGATGGCGGACAGCAAAACACTGTTGAGGACATTAAGAAGAGAACTGGAGCAGTTTTGAAAGGACTTGGGAATGTGAAGTCTAAAAATATGAAAGTACATGACATGGTTCTGCTTGTTCTTCTAGCTTATTATTTCTGATTTGAGAACCAAACAAGCACTTCTCTTGTATATCTAGTCCTAACACATTTGTGGGTATTTTGTTCAAATTAGTTTGACAGGTTTGACAGTGTGGAAAGCTTCAACATCACTACAGTATCATTTGGTTCAAGATGGAAACTGTTTTAAAGGAAAATAAAATTAAAAGATTAAATCCAATTTATATAGTTGTAAATATGATTTCCTGATACATGTTACATGCTGCACAGTTAAGTGTGGAGTCCTTTTCTGCATAATGTTTCCTCTTTTTTTCTTTCTTTTCAAATTCACCTGTGGTCTTTGTGGGGTAAGATGTACTATTTAGGCGACGAGACCCAAATAGTACATGATATAATAACATGTAAAAAACAAAAGGTTTACTCTAATCAAAGCACAAATGTGAGTAGAGTAGATATTTCCGTCTGGAACCCAAACAGCTTGTTGTCTTGGGCCTTTCTGGAGACTTAACCCAAACATGTACAGTACTGTGAAAAGTCAGAGATCACCTTTCATTATTATGGTTGAATTTTTTTTAAGAGCTGTATCTAAAGGGTGATTAAATATGATAGTCCACATGCAAAAGGAAAGTCAAAGGTAAATAAATGGGGGGAAAAAATCTAAACTCATGAAAAAATATTAAAGGATGTAGAGAAAACAAGACCTCTGGCTCGCAAGACCTGGTAGACCACCAAAACTGTCCCAATCAGATTTCATCTTTTAGAGAATGAGGAAAATCAAGCTCCACTCTTTCTTCAGATCTGAAAAAATCCACAGGTGCCTCTGGCCATCTTTTTACTGTGAGATAACAGCTCAACACTATGGATTTGAAAAGATCTGTAGCAGTGAAGAAGCTGTGAAATGAAAATAGATTATTAAAAAGAACAATGGACTGAAACTCCAGTTCGGACTCAAAATCACTTGGTGTGTTTTGGGGTGTGGGAAAATATACCTGCATTTTTCTTTGAAAAGTTTTTTTTCTTTATAATAGAATGAAAGATGTAATGAAGTGAAAGAGTGGACAAACTAAAGACTAGAAAACTGAAACTGTATTTAGCTGTTGAGACTTTGTAGTTTTCTTTTAAAGATGTTTCTACTATTTTCCTGACTTGTAAATAACTTGTAAATAAATAACTTGTGGTTCATAGCCATTTGGACTGGAAATTCAGTGAATGAAAAGTGCTCTCTGACTTTACCACAGAACTGTAAATGTCACCTGCTCTCTTTTAAACAACATTTTAACTAATTAAAGTCTTGTTTAAGTCACACTTTGAATATAAATGTGAGATCTGAATAGATTTAAATACTTTCAGAAGGAAGTGTGCACACTGTTCAGTCTCACAGGAAGAGGAATGGTTTCAAAGACAATCACTGATTATCAAATAACTATCCATATAGAACATTTGAGTCTATGTTTCTGTGAATTGAGTGGTTCCGTCCGTGAAATGAAATGAAAGAGTGAAGTTCATTACCACACAGTGAAGGCTATGCTTTATTATAATTGAAAAAAAATCCACTTGTGAACCACTTGATGGTTGACCATGCAGTGTTGAGAATGCCCAATTGTGTGGGAGTAGCTCATGGCCATTGCATTGGGGCGTTTTGGAGAACAGTGACCTGGAAGAAGCTCAGCAGGTGATGTAGAGAAGTGGTAAAGAAACTTTCCACAGTTCAGGTTCTTCCTTTCTTGCCAGGCCTGTGGGTTGACGATGATTTCCCATAGTGAGCGCTCACCTCAGAGCTCAGTTCTTGAAACGTTCTTGTGTGACATTGGAAATGTGTCATGAAGTAAGAGCAGCTTGTAGTGCCAAGAGTATGGATAATGCTCCAGCTGGGTCAGTGTCTCAGTCTGGCCCACCCAGAAGAGGTGTCCTCCCGTGACAAGGCTCTCTGATATTTCACTTTCACTTGCAAAACCTGAGCGATACCAGAATTTGTTCCTGCTCCTCCACATCTGCTCCGAATATGTGCTGTAGTTTCAAATGCATAGCTAAAGGCTGACGGATTTCTGACCTCACCTGATACAGTACGCTCATTATGTTTGGAATCTTAGAAATCTCAAAAATCTTACTTCACAATGCCTTTGTGTCGCACATCACAGTTCTATCTGTTACACCTCAGTGAAGATTGTTCTGAATGTGCTTGAGCTAAATGTTGCTACGTATCACGTATCACTTGCAGAGATTACTTTACAGAGACCCAGACAGGAAACTAGGCAAATACATTTTACCATTACAACAGTACATGCATTTTATACAAAGATGGCATAAAAATCAGAATTGAGTACACCAGATTTATGCTTTAGATGTACAGATGTGTTTACTTTTTTGCTCAAAACACTAGGAAATGTATCTGAATTATTTCTTCTTTTTATATTACAAAAAGTATCAACTGAAATTTCCGTGAATTTTCCCAACCTTTCCTGCCCAGACTGCTTTTCCAACGGGACAAAATATAGGATGGCCAATCCAAAACAAAGCTCAATATATTTATATATAACCCTAACCGTAACAAAAACAGCCTGAAATAAAGAGAGTTAGGAAAATGGACATGATATACATAAACAAAACCTGTCATAAGCAGATCTTGGGGGGGAAAAAAAAAACTAAAATGGAAAAACATAGGATATGGTAACTTCACATTTTAGCACAGTAATGGCCATGTTGGTTTGGTTGATTATCTCATAAGCTCATTACCTCATGTGCATATGACATTGTCATTCATGTGTAGTAGTGTAATATTCAGAAGTTTATAACAGCTTACGTTTAAAGTATGTTTTTCTTCCATCATTATTATGATCCCATAGTTACAGATATGGTCCTTCCGGTTGTCTCTGGAATTTTTCATTGTAGTTTCAAACAAACTGTATCAATTAACTTGAAGTGAATGTGGGTTATTGTAGGTTTCTTTAATGCATCACAGTGCTGGTAAGCGTGAACTAGATCCCTTTTTCTTTACAACTTCCACATTTCAGTTGTTTTTTTTTTCCTGGAACTAAACACTTCCCTTGGAACAGATCCATAAACTACTTTACTGTTCTCACAGTACAAAACAATGCATACATGAAAATCAAGTTACAAATGGATAAAGCAAACATTAAACAGTGCGTGTCTGTGTTAGAGCGGCAGCTGGAAACCTGTTCACTAGATTGGTGATTTTGCTCATCTGGCAGTCTGATGGACGCCATGAGAACTCTACCAACTGGAATGCATAGGGCATAGTTTGGTGGAGGAGGGATAATGGTCTGGGCCTGTTGTGCAGGGTTTGGACTTGATCCCTTAGTTCCAGTGAAGGATAGTGTGAGTGTTACAGCGTAGAAAGACTTTTTGGACAATTACTTGCTTTCAATGTTCTGCCGACAGTTTGGGGAAGGTCTTCTCCTATTCCCGTGTGACGGTGTCCCTGTCCATAAAGTGAGTTTACTCTGGTGGTCTGCACATAGCCCTGAACCCAACCCCACTGAACAACTTTGGAATGAATTTGAACGATGATTGTGAGCCAGGCCTTTTTGTCCAACAACCATACGAATACAGTACTCCTCCCAACTGCACTAAGCCCAAGTATTCTTATTCGCCAGTTTTCTAGATCTGGCGCCTGCTGCAGCATTTAAAGTGGAACAGGAAACTGTCACATAAGAAGCTGACTTTAGTCTAATGCAGTCAGGAAGAGCTGAGTACTGTATTTTATATGCGGGTGTGCATTGCTGATAGGTATAAACTTAGCTACAAGCCAACAACACTATAACTGAAATTTGAAGCTTCAGCCTGTCCGCAGATGAAGGTTCAAATGCAGTTTTTTAGTCACATGTCACATGTCTTTTTTTTAGTATTTATTTAGCATTTTTCCACCTCATGAGCAACAACTTTTGGTACTTGATAATAGCTCCTTGTGCTTTCTTGGTTAGATTGATTTTAAGCAACCATAAACAGTGAAAACCGTAGAGAGCTTGTGATGATGCTCCCTATGTAGAACATCACTACCTGCCCTCCATCAGCAGTTCAAGCCACAGCAATACAGGCAGATGAGGTTATTGACAAACAACCTATTGGTTTTGGTTTTAACTCACTGGTATGTTTTTAATATCTATAAATAAATGCTACCAGTATAACTTACTTTACTTACTTGTTCATGAAGTACAAACTGGAAAGGAAATGGTATAAAAATGTAATATCCCAATTATGGTCAACAAAATGATCACAGTAATCTGTATTATCACGGTATTGTTAGTTTTATATTAAAAGCAACTAAAGCTAACTAAAATGACCAGCACTATGCACTTTTGTTTAGATAAACATAATAATTACATGGCTAGTACCTCATGTAAACATACGGAAACAATTTCAAATGTGCATTAACACAAAAGGTAGAACCACATGATCATGACTCACTCAAATAGTTCAAAAATTAGAGTATTCAAACATTTTATTGTGTTTTTAATGTTAATTACTGTGCAACTAAGTGCAACTTAATATTACTACTTTTCCCTGTAAGAAATAATTAAGGCTATCACAGTATCCTAATTATTATTGTAATGCTGCAAACATTTACTGATAAGGGCATTCACTATCATACATGTAGTGGATGCACAAGTTGTACACAGAGAATCAATGCTGTAGTCACAATTAATTAAATAAATGAGTAAACAAATGAAAACATTAATGAAAAAATTAAATAGTGAACAGTCTGGTGACTATTATTGTTGTTGTTGTTGTTGTTGTTGTTGTGCTTTTGCTCAATCAACATTTGGGAACTACGCAAGAATTCAAACCCTTTGGCAGCAGGTTTAAAGTTAGTATACTCAGAATCAGTATCAAGCTTTATTGGCCAAGTATGTTCACACATACAAGGAATTTGTCTTTGGTAACATTAGCTCAGAGTGCACAGAGAGTGACATTTCACACAGTACAAAACACACATTCCTATCACACACACACACACCATACCTCACATATTTGTAAACCTTACATTGCGTGGAACGGTATATGTATATTAAAGTGCTGAGTGCAGCAGTCTGGAGGTAGAGGCAGATTAAGACTTGAGCACAGATTAAGTGGAGTACAAGAAGAAACACCAGTCTGAGACAGTCAGTGCAATACAGTACAGATGGAGTGTTGTGTGAAACTGTTACTAAGATAAATAAGATGTGCAATACAGCAGAACAGGAAGTGAGAAAAGTGTCCCGAGTATGGATTGTAATGTGCATTGTAATATTCAGCAGTTCATGAGTGTGATGGCATGTGGGAAGAAGCTTCTCTGTAGCCTGGTTGTCTTTATCCTCATTTGGCCAAAGCGCCGACCTGAGGGAAGACGCTGGAACAGGAGATGGTCAGGGTGTGATGGATCAGTGATGATCTTCTCTGCATGCTTCCTGGTTCTGGAAGTGTGCAGATCCAACAGTGTGGGTAGTTTAACTCTAGTGGTCTTCTTTGCAGACCTGATGATGCGCTGCAGTGTGAGTATCATGTTATCTCAGTGCTTCAGGATTATTAAGGTGTTTTTTAAACAATACAGTACAGTTTTTTGAGAATGACAGGCACATGAAGAACCTCCTCAGACTGGTTTAATGAGTTTTTATTTAACAAACCTTTTTGTTTCAGACAAAAAAAACGAAGCGTATCATTTACTTTTCCTTGAACTTTTGTGGTGTTGCCTGGATGGATGGCATATAAACAGACTTCTAGAACATCACGGTGTAAAAGACAAGGGAGCACACAGAATGTGATGATCTAAGGCTGTCACTATAAGAGTCTTTAGGTTTACTTTTAGTTTAGTTCACATTCTACTGTCTGTGGTTCCTTCAGCAATGACTATAAGACTATGACTATGATTATAAGAGCTATGCCTTTGATGTAGTCCAAAAATGTCTAAACTTAGTTTAAAAACAATTCTATGATAATATAGCATATATATTTGTGTTGGTATATTTAGTACATGTGGCAGGAAAAATTGTATATTTGGCTTAAAATGTTTGTATATAAACATGATTATACTAAATGATAATGAACTAAAACTTACAATAGATTATTTCATTTGCTATAAATCATAAGGCCTTCTGAACAATAGCTGAATAATCACAGTTAAACATATAAAACATTTTAATGACAGTGCTTTTCAGAGACAAATGCTTTTCTGTAATATGATTTAATGTTCATTCATCATCATAATCATCTAAGATGCTTATCCAAGTGCTTATTGGGCAGAAGGCAGGTCATCACACCCTGGACAGGTCATAAGTTCCATTACAGGGCAGACACCGACACATACACACTCTAGTATCTCCAATTTGCCTGACTGCATGCCTTTTGTGGGAGGAAACTGAACAGACTCTGGTTGCCCGGCCAGGGAATCAAACCCAGGCCCTTCTTGCTGTAAACTTATGAAATGATATAGGTAATCTGGAAAATATGTAAATAGGCTATTATGCACCATAGTATTTTAAAACAATTCATTTGAACATACACAAGTATAAATTCTGTATACAGTATAACACTGATAACACACAATACATATACATGTTTTGATCCCAAAGTTTTGATCCTTTCCTACAGAAATCTCAATTTCTCATGTCTCAGTTGTGTACTACACACTAATACTACATAGTATATGCTATGTACTAATCTTAATAATATGAGTTCGGCAAGTTAGTATACACAGATATTAACATACTACAAGTGATGAAGCTTACATCACACCAAGCTGGACTAACTCAGCGTTTTTTCTCCACCAGATCACAGTGCACAGAGAGTGACATTTCACACAGTACAAAACACACATTCCTATCACACACACACACACACACACCATATCTTACATATTTGTAAACCTTACATTGCATGGAATGGTATATGTATATTGAAGTGCTGAGTGCAGCAGTCCGGAGGTGGAGGCAGATTAAGATTTATCAAATGGATTACAATAAAGAAACACCAGTCTGAGTCAGTGCAATACAGTACAGATGGAGTGTTGCGTGAAACTATTACTAAGATAAATAAGATGTGCAATACAGCAGAACAGGAAGTGAGAAAAGTATGAGTATGAGTTCGGCAAGTTAGCATACACAGATATTAACATACTACATTGTTTCTTAATCAACAGGAAGTGATGAAGCTTACATCACACCAAGCTGGACTAACTCAGCCCGTTGGCTGCCTTAGCTTGTCTTTTAAACGCCAATAAATTAACACTATTTACTAGAATACATTATTGTTGTTGTTACAGGCTGTTGTGACAGATTTGGATTTACATCCCAGTTAAACAATTTCTGATCGCCGTTGCATCACCGTCCACCAGTTTTTCAGAAATTTCCAGACGTGAGAAGCCCCTCCCTTTCCGTTTCCCATTGCATTGTGGGACAACAGTGTCCATCATTACTACACACAAAATTCGACTGGTTCTAAGTGTGCATTGTGGGTTTTTGAGTGTACTCAGCATTGACATTCGTAGCTGTACTACACACTACATACTCAAAAACTAGTTAGTATTAGTTTTAAGTGTGCAGTTGGTACGCACCCTGGGCCATTTCTCAATATGCGGTCTTGTGTGTAGCCTACTGGCGTCCTCGTGTTCTTAGCGAACGTCATCTTTCACTGCCCCTGTGACTTTCGCTATAACCAGGGTGCACGTGACAACATCCACCAGCATATAAACTTGTGAGATTGTAAAAGATCACAATTAGTGATGTTTTTCACATTAGTCGGACCCTCAACAGCACCGAGGAGTGAAGAACGAGTGGTGCGTCACTTAGACCTACAGTATTTTATCGTATATGCTAACTGCCGTCTCAGAGGAATGGGAACATTAAGGCCAAGGTGGAGAATGTCCTTATCAGAAAATGTTTCCAGCATAAAAAGCATTAAAAGTATAATCATGATGTTTGACAGCCTAAATCGGCTTATCATGATAGGAAGTGATTAGGCTGAGTATGCACTGAATTACCCTTAAAGCAGAAGTTTGTAGAGCTGGTCAAATTAGCTAAGAGCAGAAGGGAAAGATCTGAGGTGTTTCAGTGAGTATGAGACGAAGAACAGATTACTGCATCATAGCCTACATTACTTAACAGTCATTACTTCATCACTTGTTTTGATGTCCCATCATTCTGTAAATAGGAATTCACCAGCACACATTAGAAGAGCGTGTTGTTTATGCGATTTGCTGACGTCAATTCCATTAGCTTACATGTAGCGATATTCATATTTCGACTCTATTACGACCTCCTAATTCTGAGGATACAGAGGAAACGTGCACACTAAACAAAACGTATAAGCTTTGTACCACAGAACGTGATGGAGGCGACTGTTTGAAAAACCCATTCATCTTCCAGCCCGGAGTGCCGAATATGGGCATAACAAGATGGCGCTGACTACAAAATGACGATACTAGCTCTCGGTACTGAGAAACGCCCCTCGCTTCCGGGTAGTCGTCGTCGCCGCCTTTTAATGGTCACCTAGCGCTGCGAAAGTGGCAGTGTGTCGCTGGGAGCAGAACAAGGGTATCTCAAAGTTACAGCTCCTCAAGGGCAGAACCGCACAGAAGAAGACTGAACTTAGCTGATTTGGTCAGAAGGTGAGTTAATGGAGAAACAGCGGTCACTTCGGAGGTTTTTAGACTGTAGCTGCGTCGTTAACGTTAGTTAGCTTAAGCTGTTTATAAACTGCTAGCGATCAGATTAAATGGTGGTCGAAGTCGAGAGTGAAACTGTTACTGTATCGATCACGCCTCATCTCGTTTAGCTGTTTAACTCAGCCCTGTCTGTAATGGAGAAACTGATCTTGCTAACGAGGTGCAGAAGAGCTGGTTTTGTCCGCAGTTGATTTGCATTAGGGACCGGTTTGTGGAGTTCAGGGTTCAGTACAGCAGAGACCTAGTGTATGTAGTGTTGGCGTAATGAGGTGACATTATTCAGAAAGGTGCGGGCGTCTTTATTGCTACCCCGGTCAAAACAGTCGCCCACCGGTGAAAACGGAGGAAAATTCCGGAAAATTCCGCGTGTTGATCTGTAGACCTACAAGAGTAGGTACTAGGTGATTCCCCATTTATATAACTTTCTCAGTTTTTGTACGGGAATGAATTTACCCTCGCGTACAGTCATCTGCAGAACTTTGGTCGCCCACACATCAAGTGATGTGTTTAGGTGAATTTCTAAGGTTTAGGTTAAAGTTAGAGTTGCTGCACGTTTTTATGCATAGCTGCCGTCTATTTCATGTACATGGACAGCGTCTGTGAACGTCTCTCCCCAATATGTTACATTCAGGAATTAAAATTTAAAATAGCTTTTAAATCAGCAGGAAAGTGTAGTTTGAATAGATCATTTGTTAAACTCACTTGTTATTTAATGCCAACTTTTGCATTCAACCGTATGAAGTCATGTGCTGGCAAAGCTGAACCTTCCTGAAGTAGATGGAAACAAGCCAACTATATTTCTCTAGTCATTCTGCAAATATTACAGACTGTCCTGTATGTTGGCTCATCTCATACCTCTGTTGGGGGTTTGTAAAGTACAGATAGTCTATGTACGGTATGTACAACTGTCACGCCCTTGTTTGACTGCTTGACAACGAGCTCTGTATAGTTACACAACACGGTATGCTCAAGGCGGTGGTGATGGTCTGATTTGGATGGCAGTGGTTGGCTAATCCCATTATGCAGATTGTTGATTACTTGTACGGTATGCTGTTTTCCTGGTTTTGCGTGGGGAATGGGCAAAGGGTTGAGGTTTCAGTGTTTGGGTGTGAACTTCTAGTGGGGCAGCTTCAGCCCACCATCACATGTTGGAGGTGCGGCATGCATGTGACTTAACACTCCTCCTGGACTTAAAGGCACAATGTCAATATAACAGTTTAAAGGCGGATTACTCCTTTTTATTCCCCCCAGATTGCAAACTAATTAAATCCTTCAGAAGTTAGAAGGTGTTCACAGTAGCATCATGTGTAGTGGAACTGTGCATTGTAGAAATAGGCCTATGTCATATACGCAATGGTGTTGAAGGGAACCAGGGGTCATGATGATTACAACGCAAATATAGGCATTTTATCTGCTGTCTAAAACTACCAGTGAACCTACACAGACCTTGAGTTGATGTACGTATGGTTGATGATGGTATAAAAATAGTTAAATCTGATTTTGATTCGATTGAGTCCAGATTGTCTTTATATAGATGTTTTATGTAATTGTTTTAAATATGTTTAATGCATAATATATGCTGTCTGATGCCTGACACATTGTTGACTTTTGACTTAAAAGTGTATTTTGTTCAATTAACTTTAATCCCTTTTTAATCCAAACAAATTAAAAACATGTAGGTTTACAGGAGGTTTTGGATAGCACATAAAATGACTATATTTGTGTTGTAGACATTAAAACCCCTGGTTTCCATCACCACTGTAGAGTCTGTAGGTTTCTTAACAATGAACCACTTCACATCAAACCACTCTGACTGTGTTTACATCTTAATTAACTGAATTGTTCAGAAATGTTGAAATATTGGTGGAATTTCCCCTAAGGGCTACTCTTGTAAAAGTTACTGTAACGTTGCCTGCTAAAAGCGAAAGTTGAATTGTGGTGTAACGAGTGATACAGTGTGGGTGCGAAAAACTCCCATTTGTGAGATGAACCAGGGAATGTCCTTCTTACAGTACCTTTCACTTTTTCCTAAAAACAAAAAAAAACCTGTTGTATAAAGTACCAAACTACATATAAGCCACTTCATTAATCGACAATAAACATTTAATCAAGATGATTTGTTTATTAATTTCAGATACATTAGCTTATGTTCATGCAGAGGTCAGTAGGAGAAAGGTTTGTTTTCACAACCTACTTTTCTCTTTCAACAGATCCCCTCACTGTGATAATGGCTGATTCTAGTGTTTTTTGCACAATTGAAACTGATGGACTGCAGGACTGGTCAGCAATGACTACGAGGCTGAACTCTTTCCAGGCCTTTCCAAGGGTTCAAAAGGTTTCTGCGGAGAGGATGGCCCGGGCAGGGTTCTATTTCACAGGAGAGTCTGACAGAGTACGCTGCTTCAGCTGCCAGAAGATAGTGGAGAACTGGCGCCAAGGAGACACGCCAGTGGATAGACACCGCGAGGTCTCTCCTGCCTGCAAGTTCCTCAGCTGTGCTCACAGGAGGAACCCCTCAGAAGGTCACTCTTCTCAGACCACTGACGTCTATGACGAAGAGGTGGAGGAAATGGAGTTCAGGCTCCATACAGGAGAGATAGTGGATGAGACCACATACCCTAAGGTACCGCATATGAAGAGCGAAGAAGCACGGCTAAGATCGTTTGACAACTGGCCCTCGTGGTCCCCGGCTCGGCCTGCTGACCTTGTGCAGGCTGGGCTGTTTTGTGTGCCAGAGACTGACAGGGAAACGGACCGGGTGCAGTGCTTTTGCTGTGGTGGCATGCTGACAGGCTGGGAAGAAGGTGATGATCCTTGGGCCGAGCATGCTAAATACTACTCAAACTGCTTCTTCATCCTGGGCCATGATGTGGGGAACATACCTTCAGAGTTGGCCAGGCAGAGAAGCAGTGGCAATAGATATTCCATGGAAACATTTGAGGAACGCCTTGACAGCTTTAGAGACAGACAGCATCCCATCAGTCATGAAAGGCTGGCCAGAGCTGGCTTTTATAGTACAGGTGGGGGCTGTCTTCTGCTTTTTAACATTGCATGATCTTTTCTGAATTGTTTACGTGCAACATCTACTATAGTAATTGAGGATTGTGTCCTGTGGTATTGACAGTTGCATTGTGGTGATGTTACTATGGTCTCTGTTGTCTATGCAGGGGAGCGAGACCGTGTGATTTGCTTTAAATGTGGAGGAGGTCTGAAGGACTGGCAGATAAATGAGGATCCTTGGGAAGAGCATGCCAAGAACTATCCTGGGTAACTAATTCGGATTCAGATCAAGAATTTGAGCAACAGACTGAACAATTCAGTTTTATGTGACATAAGCACAGTGTATTATTCGTGTGTGTGTGTACATATATAAATTTCACAACTGCCCAATTTTCTACATGCAGATGCAGTTTCCTGCTTGCAGAGAAGGGGCAAGAATTTGTCAACAGTGTGCAGCTGAGGAATCCCAGAAGCCGCTATGCAGTGAGTAACTCTGATTGCTCCTTAAATTATTACTGCATTGTGGAGTTTGTATTTGCCATCTTGTCCTGTTCAAAACATTCACTTTTTTGTTTTTATCTCCCCAGAATGCAAGCAGTAATGAGAATGGATGTTCAAGTCATGACAAAGGTAAGTATATCTGATGTACCACAGCTGAAAGTCAAAATGTGTTTTCAAATTTGATATCTGGCATAGATTGTTTATCACACATCCTTTTGTTCCTCCATGACAGAATCAAATGTAATGCAGTCCGAGATTGCGCAGAAAGCAATTGAAATGGGTTTTGACCCAGTAAAAGTGGAACGGATCATTTTGGAGAAGATGCGTCTGAGCAGTGAGGGCTATTCCAAAGTGGAAGATCTCATTCAAGATATCAACGACAGTACGTTTGATAGTGATTCTGAAAGTAAGTGCATTGTATTTATTTATTTATTCAGATTTTTTATTTAGACTTTTTAAATTCTAGTTGTTCCAAACACCAGTGTTTTAATTGTGCTCTCCTCGTGTAAGGCTCCTCAGTACTGTGTAAATAGTGTTCTTGTTCTTATGTATTACAGCTGAGGACCCCTTGAAGAAGCTAGAGAAGCTCCAGCGTGAAAAGCTCTGCAAAGTTTGCATGGATGATGATATTTCTATCGTCTTTATCCCATGTGGGCATTTGGTCACTTGCCAGAAATGCTCTAAATCTGTGGAGAAGTGCCCCATCTGCTGTGCTGTCATCACGCAGAAAATCAAAACCTATAGCTCTTAACTTTCACTGGACTCAAACTCTCATACAGAAATGCTGCTTCTACAATCAGTTTATGAGCATTCCTTAAAATTTCACATATGTATGTAATTTGTTCAATCACTTGTACATAGTAACTTTGGTTTTATACTATATAATTAGGAGTATTTTTGTATGTTTGCCAGAGATTTAGGGCAAAGATACACTACAGACAAACTGAAATATGCTAAAGGGAACCGTGTGGATCCTTATTAAAATCACTATTACTTCTCCAGGAAGAATTTGCTTTGTGTTCAGCCCCCATATATGGACGATTTATTAAATAATTTATTTGAAATAGTGTGGTTAATGTCATGTACTTTTAATTCTTATTTGATTATGTAAGACATTTAATAATGTCTTTAATGTTGGAAAAAAGTGTACATTTATTTTTCTTAAGTATCCGTGCTTATAGGATTAGATCTAGTTTTAGTGCAAAGATTTTCTTTTAATCTAAAACATGCCGTAATGTGCAACACAACATGTATTTGTATAACACTGGACAATAAAGTAAGAATATATATTTTACACAATGCTAATGCAGTGGTATTTACATTTGTAGTGGGTGAGCCATATAGGAAATGCAAAATCAGCAATTACCTCAGGGCGGGGGTGTTTCACAAAGCAGGCCTTCTCAGTTTAGCCAGATAAGCCCAAAGTCAAGACTGTCCATTAGGGACAGAGCTGTGGGACATTCCTATTGGACAGTCCTCGTCTTTGCGAAGTTATCTGGCAATCAAGCTTTGTGAAATTCCCCCCAGAATTAAGAATTCTAGTTGGTGTCTAAAAGGTTGTTTAACTGGAGTATAAACACAAGAGTGCAAGGAAATGTAAGACACAAAATGTGGTTGACCTCCATAAATCTGTTCAAAAGGTGCATCGTAAAGAATAATGGGCAATATGGACCAAAAAAATGGCTGATGATGTTCTAAAATATCATGTGATGAAACCAGCCTGTAGGAACGACTTGCAGACAAGGCAGAGGAACATTACTAGATTACTAGTCCATTACTAAATTAGTGGACTGTGTGTGTCCCTAACATAGCCAGGAACCTGGTTCAAAAGACGGAAATTGGATGTTGTTGAATATCATGTCTCCTAAAACAACGATAAGAGACAACCACCATGCCAAGCAGTTTACAGTTACTGCCAGAAGAAAGGCTCTGTTCTCATCACACCTCAAACATAAGTTCCTGGAATTTGATAAATGCCACTGGAACTTTGGAAACCAGTTCTATGGTGGAACGAGAGGGAAGGTAATGACGGTCTTGAACCTAATTCCCACTGTGAAGTATGGTGGTGGATATATGATGCTGCAGGTCTGTTTTGCTTCCAAAAAGAATTTGGAACCTACTCTGCCTTATGAACACCTACCAGGTTTCAGAATGTTTGGCTCCTTCTGCCAAATGACCTTCACTAGATTGTCTTGGATCTTCTAGAAAGGTAACGGTGCTAAGCACTATACTAGACTCTGCTGATAAAGAACACACAGACCAGCATGCATTCTATGGTGGTTTAAGCTGGTGTTGTACTGGTTTGGTGTTGGTTTAGCTGGTCACAAGTAACGGTCATCCAAAACACAATATATGCTGGTTTTACTTACAACCAACATAATAGTTTCCATTGCTACTGATCAGCATACCTGCATCTAAACACATATAATATTACACTCATACAGTTTACATATGCCTTTTTATCTATTTTGATGATAGTAAATGATAATAAAATGTTCATTTTTCTAAATTTCATTAGCCAGGATCTAAATTCTATTAGATTGGACAGTGAAATCCACTGAAATCACTAAAAACTAGCATTATCTCCACATTCATAGATTCTCATCTACTGTCACTGGACATTAAACTTTATCTCAGAATTTGTGTGTGTAGAAATAGATATCTGCTATTTTCTTGTTTACCTATTACCAGACCAGAGGGGTATTCCACAAAGCAGGATCTCTCAGTTAACCAGATAGCTTAATCCCAAAGTCAGGCCTGTCCAATAGGAAAAGAGTTGAAGAACATTCTGATTGGACAGTGCTCATCCTTGGGTTTCAGTTATCTGGCTAACTGAGACTGTTCTGTTGACTACCCCCAGGGCTAAAGGGAGATAAACTTTTGGGCAAATAAACAGGCCAAGCCCAAAGTACAGTGGTTTTTACTGCTTGGGCTGGTCAGAGTTCAACCCTATAGAGAATATTCTGTCTCACATGAAACACAAACTAACTTGGCAATGTAGTGAAGCCATCAATGGAATAATACCGACTGACTCTTCACGTAAAATATTCCCACTAAACTTCACTATTTAAAGAAATTAAAGTGATAATCTTCCCTTTCTTTTTCTTTAACGATGTTGTTTAGACCTTGTTGTTGTTAAGCTTAATGCTATACCAGTTTGGTCTTGGTCCATGTTTTTGCCTGGAAGTGTATATACAAGACATTTCTGGAATAAATACAGAGACAGTGTCTGATTTGGTCTTGGAGGTGATGAGCGTCTTTCTCTTAAGCCACATTTGTTTTTGTTTCTAACAATAGAACAAATAACATTATTAACAAACATAACAAATAACACATATATCAAAAGATTTACCCATAAAAAGACTAGCTTCAAATACATAAAAGTCAGTGTGGTGATGTAACTGCCACAATACCTGGAGATGGTATGTCCTGAATACTGGACGCGTGTAATGAGGAGGATATAGAACACCGTTTATCATATTCTTCAGAGAACCATACACAAGAGGGTTTCCAACATGAGAACAGTAATGAACTCAGCTTGCGGAAACAGTGTATTCATTCAAATGGTTGTTTCGGTTGTTCTGGTTCTAGATGTAAGCCTTGTCCGCACTAAAGATTTACCAGTATATCTTTTTTTTTTTTTATCTTGGTACTAGTTGACTTCTCTCTGAAATTCGTGTCCGACTAACGTGTGACGAACTTGACCGTTAGATGTCACTCTTCATCCACTCCGAGGGGTCACAGCCATCTGACCACCAGGTGGCAGCTTTGTACTGTTTCCCATCTCAATCATCGAAACAACAAACCGAACGGAGCAAGCGGGGTGAGAGAGAGAGTGAGCGAGAGAGATAGAGTCTAAAACAGCTTCTGACCGCCACTTTCAAACTACGTCCATGAATCGGTCTTGGATTTTCGTTCAGAGCAAATAGCGCAAATCGAAATCGCCAGGTAGCCGTACAGTCGCTGGATCCAACACTGGCAAGTAGGTAAGTTGAAAAATGGCGGAAAACGTTTGTAGAAGTTGTTCGGGTTAGCGATATTTTTGGCTGGTGCGCCGAGGTGCAGCCATAGCGCTGTGTGGCTGAATACGCGGGGACTGGTTCCGACAGGAGAGGAGTCGGTTTAGCCTGCTAAAAAGCTAGGTAGCTGCTAACCACCGTGCAGCGTAAACTGGTAGAATTACATCGTAAAACCTCGCAGTGGGTCGTTTTAAATGTGCCCTATTTTCTGAGAATACCGGTAATTAACATCGTAGGCCACTTCCGCGGTATTTATGTGAACTGTTTTGTTGACGTGCCTGGCTAGCTTGCTAACTAAACACAGCGAGCTAACCAACAGCAGCCACCATGGCGAAACTGGAACACAAATTCAGAAGCAAGATGGAGGACGGGGATGCGATGTTTTTCCCCCCTCACGTGAAAAAGGGAAAGCGGTTTTTGCTCGAACAAAATCAAATATCGAGAAATGAATACATTGTGTTAAACTCGCATCTTCGATAGACAGTATTTACTGAGAACCAGCGTAAGTTAATCGTAACGTGACTTCCGTGGCTTGCGTTTACAATGACTGAATACGAGCTGAGCCAAAATGGAGAATCCCGAAAACAGCTGCTGGATTGGTTTCAAGATGGAGATTTTTTTCCCCTCTCCGCGTTTCCCCGTTAACTTGTTTATCATGACGGATTTTTTTGTTCTACTTTCCCTGTGAAATGATCTGAAAGCAAGTTATTCGGTATTACGAAATCGGTATTATGGCTTCCACAGCGGAAGAACCAACTTAAATTGTTGTGTGGAACATGATTGATAAGGGGGAGTTTGAGTCCATCCGTTTTTCGTCCCACTACAGGAGAGCTGTTAGCGCGCTAACACTGAAGACTGAACGGGCTCCACTTTTATTGATGACGTGCCGTAGTGTTCGGTAGTTGGATGGATATCTCAGTTGGCGGCGGGGTGGGGGGGTTGGGGGTCCTAACGGGGCACATTGAATACGTACTGCTCTTAAGACAGATGTGAACTGACTCTTAAACATTAGCTGGTTAGTTTGGGAAATGTGGGCAGACTTGCTGACGCTAACTTTGCAGAGGATGTCCAAGCCAAGTGCGTAGACTCAACAAATGTTTTGACAGCCGCCGGCAAGAGCTGGCTAACGATGCTAAGCTATTTAATTCATCACTCCAGCTTCGCGGTCTTCCACTCTGGGCTTTAATGGCTAACATCAAGTGTTTATGAAAACTTGTCTGCTTTTCTGTTGTTGGAGTCGCGACCTTTAACGTAGCCGAGCCGGAATGGCACAGAGGCGGTGTCGTAATTGTTGTTAGCTTAATTTGGCGCCACTTTTTAAGGAGTGGGATTTCCAGTTTTCCTTAACGGAGTGTTTTCTAGACGTCCAACTGTGGGTTATCACACTGTATTTTAATACAGAAGAAGCTAATGATGTGGGGCTATAGCCTGTTATTCAGTGGACATTACATAACCACAGCGGTGCTGCGCCTCGGATATGGATTTTAAGACACGTAGCCTCCAGTTCAGGTTCGTAATTGCTTTCAAGGGTGGAAGATCTGACTTGTTATACGGGAGATTTTGTTGTAGTGTTTTGTTCCAGCTTTGTCCGTGAAATCTGTGGAGTTTGGCAGTCTTGTTACAGGCTTCGTCGCTGTGCCCATTACTCGCACAGTTAAATTGTTCCCAAGTCTCTCTGCTTAGTTGGTATTCTGATCTCTAATCCGGAATAAAAAAGTCTTTATGTCGTACTGCGTGCTAATCCGTAGCGTGCTGAAAGGTTATTGTGGTCAGCCTTTCAGTGTTTCTTTCCTCGTAGACGAATGTTATCCAAGTACTATACGCCACACCCTGTTCTACTCTCTAACACTGCATTGAAGTTTTACTACGGCTCGTTAATGTACTGCGCTTGCCGCCACCCCAAGACTGTATTTATTTATTTAATTATTTTCTGTTCAAGCTTATTCAGACGTGACACGAGAGCACATGGCTATTAATGAAATGGCCTTATTTCCCATCTTTATATGACCGAGTGTGCCCTTTTTTTCAGCGTTGACTCGCTTCCTTCTCCCAGTTAGTCGTGTTTACGTCCACCAATGCCAGTACTGGTCTGTGATTGGACGCTGTAAGCAGGAAGGCGGGCCGATTAACGCCTTATTTGGGCACAGAGGCAGAACGCTCCCATGCATGTTTCCTGGAAACCGTGGAGACGGAATGTCCAATGAGCTCGCTGCGAAAGCTGTGCGGACACGCCCCCTTGTTTTCATCTCCGTCGGCGAGCACATTTTCAGGCATATGGCTTTCACAGCACGGCGAGGAACTGAGCTCAACCACGGTTCTCTGCGCTGCACTCTGGAGTTATGCAATACACATTCATGCTTTTATGGTTGTGTAGTGACCGTCGTTTTCACTTATATTTCACTATATGTCGTTATGAATGAGTGTTTCTCAATCCTGGTCCTGGTGCTCCACTGTCCTGCATATTTAAGTGATTTTCTTGCTTTAATACACACACTTCTACTCCTAAACCCCTGCTACTAAGGGTTTGATAATGAACTGAGTAGTTGGATCAGGTGTGATGGGAGCATGGTAAACACTACAATGTGCAGACCAGGACCAGACACACTGTTTAGGATGGACAGTGTTTGTGTCCAGAGGTGTGATACCATTCTCTCATGATGCGAAACTAGCTGTTTGTGCATTGGTTCACATTAGATTATGTATTAGTTTTCTTTTAAAGGTAGGGGGGGTTTCACTGGCCTCAAATAAAATTGCTTTATTTGCATTTTAGATGTTACACTCTCTGGTTCTTCTTTCTCTTCTTCTTCTTCTTATTCTTATTATAATTATAATTATAATTATTATTGTTCTAAAGAAATCCTCCATTGCACTCCCAAGCACTTTCCTCATTCATAATACAAGCAGGATCTCATGTTCTCCAGTCCGGTCCAGTTTAGACATCCCTGGACCTTAACATCATGTACGGATTGCAGTAATTATCATTCTTTTTTATATATTCAGGCATCTGCATCTTTATGAGTTTGAGTGTGAAACAGGTTCCTATGGTTTACTATGAAATAAATTTTCAGTAAGTGATTTGATCTGGAATATGAGATTAGTAAGTCATCATGTTGGTGGCTATAAATGTCTGTTCCTGAAGTTGATTCAGTGCTGATTTGTATATTGTAATCAGTTTTCTGCTCTTGCTGGTTTTCCTCCAGGCACTTACGTTTTATGCTATTAAATATCCATGTGAGTTAAAGAGTTGAGAGAAGGTATAAAGAGCCTAAATATCTGGATACATAAGTCTTGCTTTTCTGTCTTTGAAAGAAAAGTGCAGTGCACCATACAGTGAGCGTTTAATCAGTTGGTAAGCTGGTTTATATTCACACTTCTTTAACTATACTGTTTGCATAGTAAATGCCAAAAATGGCAGATGTCACATTTAGCTTATTTGCTAATCTTAGTCATCTAGCATGTAGTTGACCTCATTTGACAACTCATTTTGTCTAAAGCACTGTGTTTACAAGTGTTAACAAGTTGGGGCCTTTATATCACACGGTGTGCTCCCATAAACAAAATTGTAAATAATGTATAAAATTATGGCGTTGATGCTAAGAAGATAATGAATAACTTATTTGAATAGTTTTAATATATACACACCTAGGGCCAAAAATCTAACCTAGCTAGATTTAGTAGATTGCACTTCATTTCCAGCCACCTTGCTTGTGATTTATCGTTCTACAGCTTAAGCCTGACGTATCCCAGCTGACAAATAAGGTGTTTTAGCTTAACAAATGTCTACTTTTCCTTTAGCATCCTAAGAAAAGTAAAATCTGCATCATATGCACCAAAGATTACATCAATAGTTAGGACTGAAAAGGTTGTTTTATGTGAAATCAGCAGTTTGAAAGTGCAATTTTGAACAGCATGAGCTGTGTATTTTAATTATAGTCTGTGTTATCATTACCATTGCTTTACTAAGTTTTATGTGGAGAAATTTAGCTTAATAATGCAGAGTTTGTCTAAAGAGCCCAAAGATCTGGATACATATCAAAGTCAACAATACAGTCAGATCTATCTGGCACTGTGGTGCAGCACCTTCAGTGTTCAAGTATGAAGCCCAAAAAAAAAAAAAATAAATAAATAAAAAGACATGCTGGTCTTTTGGCCAAAAAACAGGCCTGGACCTTAAAAGCAGTTGCAGTAATATTGCAGTCGCTATAAGGTGCAATATAAACTAAGTTAAAATTTCCTGTTCTGGCCACTTTAGCATGGTATCTTCAAGCAGATGCTTGAAATTTGACTTATCATTACAACCACAGCACATTCCCACATTTCTTTCTTCCTGTTGCATGGTTTCTCTGTCTGTCAGGGATGCAGCTCCCACATGGTCCAGCGCTTAGCAAGAGCAGGGACTCAAAAGTGGTGCAACATTGCTCCCCTACTGGCCATACTGTGACCAGGATTTGAGCTGGAATTTTCATTCTTTTTTTTGTTCCCTGATCAGTGCATTTAATTCAGTTAAGGTTTCTTTTAATAAGAAACAATTGGTTGTGTACATGGTTGATATATATATATAATGTGTTATTTTTTTTCCCCTCAACATTTTAAACATGTTTCTTAATGATAATGACAAATGTACTCTTTCTTATTGCATAACTCTTGTGGAACTTGTCTTGTGTTTTAGGTCATATGACATCAAAGATACCCACTGCTTGTGTTAACTGAAGATTAAGCCCTTGACAAGTTAAGTTGGTCCAGAAGATGTTAAAGAAATGTTAGCAGCACCGGAATTACAAACGGATTTTCATTATCCCCAGTAAGTGAAAGCTACATCCGCACTCTTGAGTGTAAAGAGATTATGGTTAAAGTGATCAAATTTACACAGTGGCCTGCTTGTAATCAGCAAGTGTGCACATTTGTAATCCCCCAGATGTAATCAACCAAGGCTTGTTTGGTGCCAGAAGTGGGCTTTGTTAGTTACACTGTGTCTAACAAGTAATAAAAGCCTGAAGTCGCTGGGTTAACCTGCATCAAATCACACTAAGTTGTTGAGTAATCTCAATTAGTATTGCTGTATCATCTATGTGGCAACTGTATGACGTACTTTAATGGAAAAAGTCTTTTGAAACATTACAAAGGACTCTGACTGTACAGTGCCACTGAACTTCTGTCTGATTGGGTACGGTTAAGCCATTAATGAAACTCTTACCATACATCATTCTCTGTCTGAAAAGGGTAAAGATGTCCTATCAGAGTTTTGTTGATGGATGGATTAAGGAACTAGTAGACTTTCTTGCTTAGAAAATAGTAGCACAAGGTTGTAACTGGCACTCTGTTTAATATTCTGTGCACACCTCTCATTTATTTTAGTAAATCTGCGGTATTTTTTTTTTGGAATAGCAAGAAATTGAGAGCAACTCCACTCCAGTTTCTTATTAACAAGCTCAGCACAAAATACATATGTGTAAATTTTTGCATGTTAGTTAGTGAGCGCAGTGTTGAGCAGCTGTTCTGCAAAGAGGTACTGTAGACTGATTCAGATTTTGGTTAAAATACAAACACCATTTAACTTGACAGATTACTTGATGATTAAAATAATTGGTTACTGCAGTCCTAGTTAAGAATGAATTTTGTGTTTAACAGGGACACAGACACTCGGTTCTCATCAGACACTGACTTCGATGATCCTGATGGGAGAAGTGCTGTCCAGGGGAAAGGCAAGGTATGCTATGTGTGACTCCGTGTCATCTGTAGACCCTGACCTTATTGATGAGCAGACAGCTTTTACAAAGTCCATGCAAATAAACAGCTTGATTTCCATTGGTTTTGCATTGTGATCAATCACGCTGCACCGCACTAAAATAAACAGCTTATTAGAAAGACTCTCCGTATCATCTTAAATCAAAATTCCTAGAAAATGTATAATCTGCATACGTTCATATCACTCAGAACCTGCAATTTGGCATGTAAGCAGCAAAAGTCTTAGTTTTCCATAAGTTTTTACAAGTTTTGAATGCTGTGTTGTAGGTGAAGAAGGGGAAGAAGGCCCCTGGGGAGAAGGGAAAAGGAGGAGGAAAAGGTCCCGGGCGACTGAATGGACACCACCAAGAAAATGGCATGGAAAATGTCATGCTTTTTGAAGTGGTCAAGCTGGGAAAGAGTGCCATGCAGGTAAGGGTAGTCATGATTGTGGTTCTTTTTTCCATGTCTGAATGAACGCATTCCATAATGAACCTGCAGTGATATAGCAACTATATTTTTATCACCAGATACTCACTTAATAAAAAGAGAAAATTGGCATTGCACAGATGTTTCCGTTTTACTCATACTGTGAACTAATATTTGATGACATTATTATTTATAGGAGCAGAATGTTCATGTAGTACTTAGCTACTTTGCTAAAATCTGGATTCTATTCCTTTAACTGTATTTTAAATCTTCTACAAAAGCCATTATTTGTTCTTCATAATGCATGTCTGTCGTTATGTATAGTCCCAATTTCTACATTTTATAATTGTTTATTTTTTTTTTTCATCTGGTAATGTTCTGGTAATGATATCGACAAACGTGTAAAATATTGTGTGTCTGCTTCGGGACTCAATTGCTATATTGGTACGTGCCAATGCTTCTTTTATGTATAAATTTGTGATGTGGCCCAGTGAATTTTTACATCTCTCTCTCTCTATCTCTCTCTCCCCTCCCCCCCTCACCGCTGCCCTTTTTAGTCTGTTGTGGATGACTGGATCGAATCATACAAGCACGACAGAGACACAGCACTCCTCGACTTGATCAACTTCTTTATCCAGTGTTCAGGCTGCAAAGGTACAGTTTTGATTGGCATGTTTCTTTGGTCTAGAATGTGTTATTTTTGTTGATTGATATTAAAAAAACATGCTACATGTAGTTGTATGATATCCTTAAGCAAGTCCTTTAAGTTCAGATAGTGTCACTACAGAGTCATAAGCTTGTGTGATTTATTCAGGAGCACTCTTGTTATTGTTGCAGGTGTTGTTAGTGGTGAGATGTTTCGGCACATGCAAAACTCTGAGATCATCAGGAAGATGACCGAAGAGTTTGATGAGGTAACCTATTAGTGGTGAGCGCATTCACGTTATATTTTTGCATATGTCATGCCAGTGCTAAACAGGAACATTTTCTGTGACCCTGCAGGACAGTGGAGATTACCCACTGACAATGGCCGGGCCGCAGTGGAAGAAGTTCAAGTCGAGTTTCTGCGAGTTCATTGGCGTATTGGTGCGACAGTGTCAATACAGCATCATCTATGACGAGTATATGATGGACACAGTCATCTCTCTGCTCACGGGTCTCTCGGATTCCCAAGTGCGAGCCTTCAGGCACACCAGCACGCTTGCAGGTCTGAACCAACCACCAGCATCAAAAAGTTGCAGATCATTTGTAGTGGCTGCAGTTAGGAAAGCATGAAACTGCTGTTGAGTTGCCCAGTACATATACAGATATCATCACCGCTGTGGTCGTTCTTGGCTGGAAAAGAGCTGTGATCTCTGGTTGGGAGGGATTATTTAGTTTAGGGTTTTTTAGGCAGTCTAGACAGTCAACACCAGTATTCGCCAGTTAAGTGCGTCTGATTGGTCGAGTACATAGAATCCAGGCATGCTCAGCTGGATTGTTCGTTTGCATCAGCAGTAGATTGAAAAGATGACCGGCCTTATGTGAAAGAGTGTGCTTGCCTTCAGGGGAAGGTCTGCAGTGGGTGGGGATCAGAGTAGGCAGGTTGGTAGGTCACATGGTTTAGACGTGTTTCACTACATGTGCATTACGTGCTCCACAGCCATGAAGCTGATGACTGCTCTAGTGAATGTAGCGCTAAACCTCAGCATCAACATGGACAACACACAGCGCCAGTACGAGGCTGAGAGGAATAAGATGATTGGCAAGCGGGCCAATGACAGGCTAGAGCTGCTACTGCAGAAGCGGAAGGAGGTAAGTCATTGCTCATCACCCAGCTCAAACATGTTAAGTAAACTGTAGCATTATTAAATGTTGGGAGTGCATAAGATTTTATTTCTTATGTTAAATAACAAATATCAATTAAAGCTAATGAAAATTCGTATAAGCCCCGCTTTATTAAAAGTATAATAATTATATCCTTATGAACAGGTGGCCTGAGCTTTGTCAGGGTTGTTGCAAATAGCAGAGCTATCTTTATTTGGCTGTTCTAATAGTAATTAACTCTTCAGTTATGTAAGAATAAGCCTGCTGGGATGCCATCTGTGTGATTATGTTCTGGAGGGTAGTGTTGGTGGGCCTGACCACTGACCTTCCTGTCTCTAGAGTATTGTGTTAAGATTGTGTTATCACAAGGTTTTAGTGATGCTTGATTGATTTGGCTAGTGTAATCTGATTTGTATATATCAGTAATATGTTGGATTTGAATTTGTCTTTGCAGCTACAAGAAAACCAGGATGAAATTGAAAATATGATGAACGCAATTTTCAAGGGTGTCTTTGTTCACAGATACCGGTATGTTCTCTACTGTGCTAATAATACCTGCAATAATTGGTTGAATTAAAGACATGCAAACTATTGATCGATGTAATTACAGACCCATTTCTAGACATAATGACATAATAACAAATGATTGGGCTTTAGTTGCTGATTGCGGCTTGTTTTCCCTGTAGGGATGCGATAGCAGAGATCCGAGCTATCTGCATTGAAGAAATTGGGGTATGGATGAAAATGTACAGCGATGCCTTTCTCAACGACAGCTACCTAAAGTATGTGGGCTGGACCATGCATGACAAGGTGAGATTGTTTACTAACGCATGTGACCCCTTGACCTGCCTAAGGTCCGTCTAAGCAGTGATGTTTTAGCCACTAATTGTAGAGCCTCAGCGTGTCTCTGCTCTCTCCTACAGCAAGGTGAAGTGCGACTTAAATGCCTGACGGCTCTGCAGGGCCTCTACTACAACCGTGAACTCAATGCCAAGTTGGAGCTCTTCACCAGCCGCTTCAAGGTGAGAGCCATCTGTGATGCATCCCATCCCAAATTTGCAGAGAGGAAGTGGCATTGAGTTCCCCCCTGACTTGAGTCAAAACAAAGCAGAAAATCACTGAATAAATATCATTAGGGTTTAGGTGAAAGTGTGGTTATATTTATTTAGGAAATGGTGCAGTGCATTATGATATCTCAGCTGTTTTTAAACATACTTTGGCTACATACATGTGACTTGGGGAACTATTTAATCAGTAGTCAAACATAGCCAATAAACAAAAATGTAGTAATATTAAAAAAATGGACTGGGAATTTAGTTTTGCCCAGAGGAGTTTGTACTGTCTTCAGTTTTGTTATTATTGCCTACATACTGGAAGTTTGTGGGTTTCCTCTTTAGTTGTTGAACTAGTTAAATTGCTGAAAAGCTGAAAAAATTGCCTGAATGTCTTGTTGAATAGTTTTCCTCTGTCTGTTTCAGGACCGCATTGTGTCCATGACGCTGGATAAGGAGTATGATGTTGCTGTGCAAGCAATAAAACTGCTCACGCTTGTGTTACAGTAAGCATCCTTGGTCAGATAGTGACTGCAAAGGTCCCCTTTATCTGATACATATAGCACCATCTATCTATGTGGATGAGAATGCATGCTGATGTGATTCTCGGTTGGTTTTCCAGTAGCAGCGATGAGGTCCTGACTGCGGAGGACTGTGAGAGCGTCTACCACTTGGTGTACTCAGCTCACCGGCCTGTTGCTGTGGCAGCAGGAGAGTTTCTCTTCAAAAAGTGAGGCTTGCCTTTGGTTCTCTTTTCACTTATGCAACAAGGAGTTTTGGGTCTAGTTGCTGGAAAAAGTAGTGAAAGTTAGGGCAACGTAGAGCATGCTGAGGTAGGATGGGTCCAGTATGCACAGTCAGGGCACTTTGCAGCGCAGAGTTATCATGTTTCAATGGCAGGCTCAAGAAAAATGTGAAAACAATCATGCTTGGGTCACAAAAGTAGATTGTAGTTGATCTACTTCTATAGTACACATGCATTATTGTCCTTTAGCGTAAGACAAATTTTCTTATTAATCTGAAACAAATTTTTATGTCCTCTGCAGGTTGTTCAGCCATCGTGACATAGAGGATGACAGCATGCCTAAGAGACGAGGCAGACAGTCTCTAAATGCTAACCTCATCAAAACCACTGTTTTCTTCTTCCTAGAGAGTGAGGTGAGTTCCGGTAACACTTCTTTACCTTTTGTCCTTGGTGGCGTAAGTTTTTATTTTATCATTTATTTCCTTGTTGTCAGGGATGTAACACTTTAGTAACACAATTTTCCTCAAGTCCCAAGTTAAGTCGTGTACAGCAAATCAAACTGACCTCTTGAGCCAGTAACAATATTTGGGCTTTTTTTTTGTGTCCTCTGCAGCTCCATGAACATGCTGCATACCTGGTGGACAGCATGTGGGACTGCGCCTCTGAGCTGCTGAAGGACTGGGAGTGCATGATCAGCCTCCTGCTGGATGAGCCTCTGCCTGGAGAGGAAGGTCTGATCTGTGCTGCGATTTCCATCTGATCATTAAGCATGCTGACACCATTTACTCTCTATCTACAAGCATTTGTAGACAAACTGACTATAGTGCAAGACTATCACATACAACTTGAACACGCATCTGTTGAGCATTTTCAAACATAAACCACTGTTGATGTCGAGTAGGAATCCTGCTAACGTTATGTCAGTCATCAGCTAATCCAGTGAGTGTTTTGTTTCTGTGAGAAATAAAGTTAAATAATGCCACAAGAATCCTGAATTTAAAAGTTCACCAGGAGAATATTAAATAGGTTTTGTTCACGTTTCTGATACATGCAGCCAACAGTTTGCTGGGCTGGCAATAGCCACTTGTGCTATTTAGTTAAAACAGAAGCAGAAACGTACTGAAGTTAATTTTGTTTAGTTTCTATCATTGTCATTTTACTGTGAAACATAAGCTGCGCTTTTACATTTACACTCTAATGTAATGTAATGCGCTGCGACTTTTGTGGGTTTTGTGTTCTTGAAATTATCTTTGTTTATGCTGCCATCATTTAAAGTTCTGTCAGTGTCAAAGTAATTTCTTCGTATGATGTAACGAAATGACAGAAACCATATTTCAACCGATTGCATGCATAGAATGTAAATCTTTCAGAATGAATGTGCAAATAAACAACTCCTCGTCAGAAAAAAATGTAGTTTGTCAAATAATCATTGCTGCGCTTTTGTTTTTGCATTTGTTTTTGTTCACACTAACGTGAGGTTGTATGTTGCAGCTCTGACAGACAGACAGGAAACGGCTCTCATTGAGATCATGCTCTGTACCATCCGACAGGCTGCAGAGTGCCATCCTCCTGTGGGTAGAGGAACTGGCAAGAGGGTAAGACAGCATGCAGACAGGGTCACTGATGTCTCAAGCCATCTTATTAATTAGGGAGACACTATCTTTATAAGTAATTTAAATAAATCAAGTCTCCTCTTGTTTCAGGTACTGACAGCAAAAGAAAAGAAAACTCAGCTTGATGACCGGACGAGAATGACTGAGCTTTTTGCAGTGGCACTTCCACCTTTACTTGCAAAGGTAAACACTAGTATCCCTCTTTTAGTGTAGGAGATTCATTGCATAAAACTCTGCTTTCTTTGGGTTATTGCAAATTGGGTGATGTTTGTGTATTTTCTTTTTTTTTTTCTCCTCAACAGTACTCAGTTGATGCAGAAAAGGTGACCAACTTATTACAGCTACCACAGTTCTTTGATCTGGAGATATATACAACAGGACGGCTGGAAAAGGTGAGTCTTGCAGCAATATAAGAGTGTTTATACACTGCCTGGCCAAAAAAAAAAAAGGTCACCACCTGGATTTAACTAAGCAAGTAGTTAAGAGCGTCCCTTTGGATAATTACTGCATGGGTGATTATGTTTCAGCTGGCAACAAGTTATTTAACCCTAACTAATGCGCTGAGTAGCTTTTCATTTGTTAAACAACCAGACATATCCGGTGGTCATGGAAAAGATTATTATTTTTTAAATATTTTTTTTAAATATAAATTATTTGCATGCATCAAGCAGAGAAAACATCTGAAACTACTAAAATCGGGTTAAGGACTGTCCAATGCATTATTAACAAAAGTGGAAAGACAGTGGGGAAACATCATCGTCGAGGAAGGAATGTGGTTGGAAAAAAATCTTGGATGTTTGTGATGGGCGATCACTTAAACGTTTGGTGAGATCAAATCGTAGAAAAACAACACTAGAACTAGGGATATGTTTAATAGTGAAAGTAAGAGCATTTCCACACGCACAATGTGAAGGGAACTCAAGAGATTGGGACTGAACAGCTTTGTAGCCTTAAGAAAACCACTTGTCATTGAGGCTAACCGGCTAAAACGGCTTCAATTTGCTAGGGAGCAATGTGGAGTTGGAGTAATGGAACGTCATGTGGTCTGATGAATCTAGGTTCAGCAACGTTATGTGCCCAAAGAATGATGTCAGCTGAATATACTGAACGACCTAGTTATTCCATCAATGGATTTTTTTTTTTTCCCTGATGGCACGGGCATATTGCAAGATGACAATGCCAGGGTTCATCGGGCTCAAATTGTGAAAGAGTGGTTCAGGGAGTGTGAGACATCGTTTTCAGACCTGAACCCCATTGAGAATCTTTGGGATGTGCTGGAGAAAACTTTGCACAGTGGTCCAAATCTCTCATCATCAATACAAGATCTAGGTGGGTGTGGGGGGGGGGGGGTAACGCAACTCTGAACAGAAATAAATGTTGTGACATTGCAGAAGCCTGTGGAATCGATGCCACAGCGAATGTGTGCTGTGATCAAAGCTAAAGGCGGTCCAACGAAATATTAGAGTGTGTGATATTTTTTTTTTTTTTTTTTTTTTTGGCCAGGCAGTGCATAACCAGGCTTTATGCAATATTTGACCTGTATTGTTGGTGTCCTCTTTCATTCAGCATCTGGAATCATTGCTGAGACAAATCAGGGAAATTGTGGAGAAGCACACAGACACTGATGTGCTTGAGGCCTGCTCAAAAACGTACCATGCCCTCTGCAATGAGGAGTTTACCATTTTCAACAGAGTGGACATTGCCCGCAGCCAGCTCCTGGATGAACTGGTGGACAAGTTCAACAGGCTGCTGGAAGACTTTCTACAGGAGGTGAGACCAATACAGTAGTTGTTTTATTCAGCTTCATAATGTCTGTGATTTTGCTATGATTCTAAAATCAACGACTTTCTCAGGGAGAAGATCCAGATGAAGATGATGCTTATCAGGTCTTGTCCACACTAAAGAGGATCACTGCGTTCCATAAGTAAGGATCGGTTATATTGTACAGCTTCTACCCACTTCTTTTTGACCACTGCAATTTGACCTGTCATTTGAACAATTCCTCTTCTTTCTGCCTCTCTCATCAGTGCTCATGACCTCTCGAAATGGGACCTGTTCACCAGCAATTATAAATTACTCAACACGGGCATTGAGAATGGGGACATGCCTGAGCAGGTGCCAAATTTAAAATGCTGTTTGATTGTGTTAGAGATACAATGCCATCTAAATGAGAGAAGGTGACTCTGTCTTTGTCTCACTGGGTCGTTTCAGATTGTTATTCACGCTCTGCAGTGTACACACTATGTGATCCTGTGGCACTTAGCCAAGGTCTCTGAGGGAAGCTGCAAAAAAGTAAGGCTGCTTTCCTCGTTGTTTCTCTGTTTAATCAAGATGTATTCATCTTGTTAGTTTACATTTTTGCCATTGTTTTGGTTCATTTAGGAGGACATGGTGACTCTGAGGAAGCAAATGCGAGCATTCTGCCTCATGTGCCAGCGTTATTTGGCCAGTGTCAACACTGCTGTCAAAGAGCAGGTCAGTAGAAGTTTACTTATCCATGGTTACATCCTTAAGTTATACAGAGTTCTGTTTCCTTACTGGATGTTCCTTTACAGGCCTTTACCATCCTGTGTGACTTGCTGTTGATATTCAGTCACCAAATTATCTCTGGGGGGAGAGAGATTCTGGAGCCTCTGGTCTACATGCCGGAGGCCTCCCTGCAATCTGAGCTGCTCAGCTTCATCCTGGACCATGTCTTCATTGACCAGGATGAGGACAACAACAGCACAGGTTTGACCTTTCAGTATATCTGAGCCCCTAGTTTATGTGTGTGTGTAGATTGTTGCATGGAAGGTTTTGGCTCAGTTGATTCTAACGCTGAACTAGTATTGCAGTGTCAGCTTTGGCTGATAGATGAAATTGGCTTTAACAGATTAGCAGTTCCAACACTTGTTTGATCGTAGTGTGTCTGCACAGCTGGTCTGAGAAATGCTTATTTGAAGCATTATGAGCACTGTACACTATAAACCCTAAGTGTACTCAAATCATCAGGTAATTCGCTGCCTCAATTTAAAACTTGCACTAAAACTTTTAAGCCTAATAAACTATAAGTATACATTGCATAAACTTGAGCTTTTAGGTTTGAGTAACTACAGTAGTTTTCTTTCTTTAATTTTCTCAACAGCAATATAACTGTAATAATCACAAACCAAGATGTAAAAGAAAACTCCATAAGAGTCTTCAGAACTACATCCTCTAACATCAGTGTTGGAGCAGATGTTAGAATAGACAGTAATTGTTGTCTTGTTACAACCAAACTGACAACTTGGCAGAGTCATTAAAAACACATTCATGGTTATGACACCCAAAACATGTAAAGTGCATCCAAAGTTGCGTTTAACCCAGATATAACATGTGAATGTGTTGTTTATCTGAAAGCACTATCTGAAGGAAAAATAAGAACTAATAAACACAAATGCATGCCCCAGGAAACTCTGCCCCATATTCTTATTGTCTTTCTGAGTTTGTTCTACTTAATTAAGTACACTTGAATTTTCAACTTTCTAGAATTGAAGTTATAGCAACAAATTGCAGAAAAGAAAGTAATATTACTTGATCATGCAAGTACAATAACATCAGGGCTTTCAGTGAACGTACTGGGATCTGAAACTCTGGAAATCAGTATTATAATGCTGTAAAAGACTTAAAGGTTTTAATTTCAGGTTATAGCTAGTTGTGTTTGATTTGGAATTTGTCAGGTGGAAATTTATCTTTATTGTCTGTGCTAAGGGTTTCATATATTAGGCTATTATTGTACAGTGCCATTTGTCCATGGAAATATAGGTTGAAAGGGATTCAACCTATATTTCATAAATTTCATAACTAGCATCTGTGTGTTACACGTTTGGACTAATATAAATGTGGGTCATCATTAGTAATCACCTGTCACCAGTAGGGGGAGACAGTACTATTGTATTAGTGAAGCTAAAACTCTCTGAATCCCCTTTGATACCCAGGATTATCAGAGTACTTTTACTGGTAAGGTTCAGACCTTGCATTACTAAGACATGCAGCCCTTAAACAATATTTTGCTGGGATGCACATCAGTCTAGATGCCAAGAAAATAAATAAGATAAAATTCCTGGTAAACAGGACTTGATGTTCCCAGCAGGCCTATAAATAGCCAACAGCTCCTTTATTTATGAATCATGCACAAAACACTCCTGAATTTTAACATAACAAAATTAAATACTGTGCTTTGCTCTCCATGCTGCGTTATCCCTGTACAGAATCTTCCATGGACACAAGTAGGGTGGATTTTGCCGCTTATTTTTAGAATCGTGGCACTGTGATGTTTTCACTTGTTGTTTGGGTTTGCTGGCTGTAATCTAAACATTTTCTTTATTTCTTGGAAATGTATGGCTTCCTGATCACACGCAAACTCTCCTAGTAATTTATAATTGAGGTTTTGCAGTGGAAAATTGCATAGCCAACGTTACTGGAACTCCCACGTGCATTCACTTAACCCCTTAATGTTTAATTATTGTTTACATTCCTGCGTTAAGGTGAACGCATGAAAGGGGCTTAATTGTTGAGTGTTACTCAGACATTTCTTTCTATAAATGTCACTTTAACCAGATGGACAGCAGGACGATGAAGCAGGCAAAATAGAAGCTTTACACAAAAGACGCAACCTGCTCGCAGCTTACTGCAAACTTATCATCTTCAACGTGGTGGAGATGAGTACCGGGGCTGACATATTCAAGCAGTATATGAGGGTAAGTGGTATTTATTATTTATTTATTACATTTTTTGTTTGTGTATTTCAACATGAACAAAGATGAGTTGAACTTGAGTTGCCCAAATCTTACTGCTGTTTCTCCTGACCAGTATTACAATGACTATGGTGACATCATCAAGGAAACAATGAGCAAAACAAGACAGATCGACAAAATCCAGTGTGCAAAAACACTCATTCTGAGCTTGCAGCAGGTAAGTGCGATGTCGGTGGTCGAAGTGCTTAATAAGAAGTTTATTAGCTGTTTAGTTTGTTGTTTGTTAGTTTGTTTATATGAAGGAAGTGATGTATATTCACATTGAACTTTGCTTTTACCCTGCACAGTTGTTTAACGAGATGTTGTCAGACCTGGGTCCAGGTTTTGATCGGTCATCCTCAGCCTTCTGTGGCATTAAGGAGCTGGCTCGCCGCTTCTCTCTGACCTTTGGCCTGGATCAACTCAAAACCAGAGAAGCCATTGCCATGTTACACAAGTATGTTCCTCTGGTCCTAAACTGGGGCAGTCTTTGATTCTGCTAATAGTATTCTTGTATATGGGAATAGTCTTGTAACCGTGCTGTGCCTGAATCTACCTGTGTTGCTCTGCATTTGACTTGTAGGGATGGAATTGAATTTGCTTTCAAGGAGGCAAATCCTCAAGGAGAAGGCTATCCTCCCTTAAACCTGGCTTTCCTGGACATCCTCAGCGAGTTCTCATCCAAGCTCATGCGACAGGACAAGCGCACTGTGTAAGCTGCTGTTTCACATCTCTGTGATGGTGAAGAGTCTTCTTTTACTTAACCCGGCTAATCTGGTAGACACTGACATTTGGGCCATGCTGGGTGTCGGACACAGTTTTGCACAGGATATAAAATTTCAGTATAAATGATGTAGATGATAGTGGTTACTTACTGCCTTTACTTCAGAAATGAGTGAAAATAGTGCCTGTCTTGCTGAATTCAAACAGCATCACAGCATTTTTGGGGGGCATTTTTCCCCCATTTACATTTTAATGTTCTGAGCTGTCCACTTCAGGTGCAGTACTGGTCTTATAATTTATAATAAATGGTCAACCTCTTGCTTACCGACCAATGTAGTTAAAAGTATAAAGTACAATGTAGTTTCCTTTGCTCTCTCTGCTGTTCGTCACTGATACATGTAGTCTGGGTTGGCGTATTGGGTAGATATCCCCGGAAGAACATTTAACATTAAGCTACTTGCTATGATGATTATTTATCAGTGATGTTTTCCATTACCTTGTAGTATTTAAGGTTTCATTGTGAAATAATAGGAATAATGCTGATTGTATAATGAGCTTTCTTATTTTTATAGAATATCAGAAAAAATAGAGAATATATGACAGAGGCAGTCCTGAACCACAGTATAAATATAATTTAATAATTTTCTTTCTTTCTTCAGACACACGTATCTGGAACGCTTCATGACGTTTCAGATGGCTCTTCAGAGGGAAGACTGTTGGCTACCACTCATCTCCTACAGGAACTCGTTGCAGGCTGGTGGTGATGACGACACCATGTCCGTGGTGAGCGGTATCAGCAGTCGTGGCTCCACCATCCGCAGTAAGAAGCCCAAGCCTGTCACTGGCAAGAGGAAACTGTCTGAAGGTAATACTCCACTCACTACCACCCCACTGCTGTTAAGTATTTCTTACTGCCAGAACAGGTTATTCTGTCAACTCAGCTTTGTTGTGGTTGTTGAATACAATTACTTACTTACTTACTTATTTATTTATTTATTTATTTATTTATTTTGGTTCCTCTTCCTTTGTCATGATAGTCGTTCAAAACTCCAACTATCTAGCAAAACGTTTCCTCTTTCATAATGCAACAAAATGACAGAAGAGATTCATGTCCCCCATTAGGGCTTCTGTGCAGATACCTACCCTGTCTACTATGTAAAATAAAAGCAATTCTTGCTTAAATCTCTGTGAATCTGGTAGTTACACTGCCTGCTGGCCTTGTAACCTTGTGAACTCGTCGAAGCAAAACTTGGCTGTCACCTTTGATCCTTGTTCTTCTTGTTTTGCAGTGGAAGAGAGCAGTAGCAGCAGCGAGATGTGGCTGAACAGAGAGCAGAGCATGCAGACACCAGTAATGATGCCTTCGCCCCACCTCACATCCACGGTCATGCGTGACCCAAAGCGGCTGCGGCCTGAGGACAGCTACATGGGTGTGTACACCATGCCCCCCGAGCAACAACAGCCGCCACCGCCACCACAGCACCATGCACACCCACAGACGCCCCAGCCTCACCACCACCAAACTCCCTTGGACTACAAGTAAGAAAACAGTGATCATGGATCTCTGAATAGCATGTACCTTATATCTGCTTGTATAAAAGAAAAACGAATTCCTCAGTTTTTTTTTAACATATTTTAATATTGTTTAGAATTTAAAGCATTCCATGCCCTCCCCAGTTTCACTAGATTTGTGACGTCATGTTACCTTCTCACGTATGTCAATGCCATGCAATAAAGGTTCTTCCTGGTGTGTTTTGCAGCACACAGGTCACCTGGATGCTAGCACAGAGGCAGCAGCAAGAAGAAGCTGCCAGGCAGCAGCACGAGAGAGCCATGAACTACGCCAAACTGAGAAGCAACCTTCAGCATGCCATGTAAGAGAACAGAAAATAAACATGTTAAATGTCCTTGGTCAGTGGAGCTCTCGGTAAAAAGGAATCTAACTGCGTTTTTTTTTTTTTTTTTTTTTTTTAAAGTAGAATCATGTTTCTGTGGTTTCAGCTATGCTATTACCTTAATGTGGACTCCGGAACAGTGATCTGGCTAAATCCCAGACTGAAAGTACTGACTACATGATTTTTCTTGTACTGGTATGGCCTTTTCATGGTAGGCATCATTCTTAATTCCAGCAGGAAAACAAGCTAGCTAGCTGTATATCATGCTGGCTACAGTTGATCATGTACACAGTAACAGCCTTTGTGGGCAGCCTTAGGCCATGGGCACACTGGGTCACTCACTTTTCGTTTTCTTTGCTGGGTTGGCCAGAAATTGAGAGAGTATGAGTCTGATATGATGTGGTTTTGGATGGATCATATTGTTCAGTAAATTGCTTCAGCAGGAACAAAATTGAGCCTGAAACATTTGTTGGTGCCTGACACGGCCCAACTGCTCATGTCGGGTTTGAACACCTTTTGCCAAGGTATATACTTGTCGGGTTCACAGTCCTGCTTCCCACTTTGAACAGACATTTTGCTGCATTTCGCCCTGTTTTGGTGTTAGTTTTTAGCCTGAAGAACGTTTGATTTGTTTGGTCAAAAGTATTTTTATTATGTTCAGTATGTTATATATAATGTTGTTCTACCTAACTGTGCAGAAATGGGCTTGTAGGATTAATCAGGTGAAGCTGCCGTCATGCTATATCAGCACTGCCTGGCATGGGAACAGAGCAGGATGGAGTTTATCCAGATTAAAAGTTTGAGGTGCTGTTTTAAAAGCATTTACTCGGGTGGGGTCAAGGTGCTCTGGTCAGATGCTGGGTGGTTCAGGCCAGGTTAAGTTCTTGAGCTATATTCAGGTTTGGACATAAATTACAGGCCTGAGGTAAGTACTAGGAAAGATCTCATGCCTACTAAGTACAATTTGCAGGGACTTTTATTTAACAGTAAGCCTAACTAGCAAATGATTCAGCAAGCTGTGTTTGTTTTGGCAACAGCATGCCAGGGGTCTGCCCCCATGTTGTTATGCTAAGTGATCTCCTGAATATTTAATATTACACCCACGCAATCCTGCAAGTGAAGTGATTTTAAAGAGCACAACAATGGGCATCATATAAGTAGGTTTAATCTGAAGTTATGTTAGGTCTACTGTACTTTTGAACATTTAACCATAATTTAAGTTGTTGTGTTTGTTTTTGTTTTTGTTTTTTTTAATAGCTGTGCTAAGAATAGTTTTTAAAAATCTGTGTTGTTTGACTGCTGCTTACCTTTACCAGTCGTCGAGGATCAGGCCTAATGGAAGATGACGAGGAACCGATTGTAGAGGATGTGATGATGTCATCAGAAGGCAGAATTGAGGATCTTAATGAAGGCATGGACTTCGACACAATGGACATAGATCTGGTAATGTGTTATCCCAAACTATTATTGCAACGTGCTTGAATTCTGTGTCTGTTTCAGCAAATGAAATCTTTTTTTCTCCTGTGATCCTGTGAAAACTCGTGTAGCCTCATAGTGTCATTCCTTCTTTCATAGCCTGCATCGAAGAATCGACGAGAGAGATCGGAACTGAAGCCAGACTTTTTCGACCCCGCCTCGATTATGGACGAGTCTGTAAGGACCACTCATTTCCTGGGTTATGATGCTTTTCAGCGGTAATGTGGGGGGCACACTAACTCTCCACTGTAAGGCCATGAGAGATCACCACTAGATGGCACTAATAGGAGTGATTTCTAATAGACAGCTCTGTTCCACAGTTTACTCCATGCTGTGGAAAAGAGACAGCCTCAAGCTACAAAATGTTAAAGCCCACTTGGACTTAAAATTAACTACATTTTAAAAGAATTGAGTCATTTATTTTGGTAACACTAACCTCACACTGAATTTGAACATTTTCTTTTGTAGGTCCTTGGAGTACCCATGTTTTAAGATTTACAAAATTTGGAGGTTTGTTTTTTTTTTTTTTTTTTTTTTTTTTTTGGAAGAAAACCAACATTTTTTTTTCTGTAATATCAGATTGATTTTGTAAAGATGATACACAAACTCAGTCTAGTAACTGGTAAACAAAAACTATTCTTGTTGACTAGAGACTTAACTATAAATACATTGACTTCAACAGTCGTCGAGTAAGCTTTCCCTCTCCATGCAAAATGTTGGGGGCAGATTGTGAATGCCATGGAATGTTGGACTGTTCTTAGCCATGTATAAATATATAAACTATTTCCAAGTTGAACGTCATCTTGTGTGAAGAAATTTATGTGAGCTCTCTTAGAGTTGTGGTATTTCTTGAAACTGGGGTGAATGCATCTTCTTTTTTTAACTTAAAAGATAACTATGTTATGTATAGCCCTTTTGTAATAGTGAGTAATCAGGTGTAAAGTAGTAATTTATAAGCAGGTTATTGCTCATCATAGTGAGTGATGTGATATATTTTATTCTTCTTAACTATCTAATATGTAAAATGGAGGAGATCCTCCAAGTCTTTATATTTAGTGTTTAGTTTGGTTTCCCTCCCGTTGAGAAAGACGATAATGAGGCCTACAGCTCATACTATCAGATAAGGACACTGTAGCTTATTTGAAGAATCCGAAAAAGGAAGCTGTGATTTTTGCTTCTTCCAAATCATCTCACCCAAAGATTAGAACTGCTTGCATATCCCTCCAAAGAGCAACACCAACGAAGCAAAAGGAAATCTCTCCAGTAGTGCCATTGTGTTTGTCTCTAATAAAAGCGAAGCTTACTACAGTACGTCTGCTGCAAAACCATTGTCTCCTCCCTGACGTTCAGCTGATTAGAGTGATGAAGACATTTACTTTTAAATAAAGTTATATAAGAATATATAAATTGGTGCTGATTTTATAACTGTGCATTAAGTTTTTTTTTTCTTATTTTTAAGCTCCAATTTAAAGTTGAAAGGAAATGGAAATGTATTAAAATGTCAAAACAGATGAGAGCATGTAGCCATGCAGCAAGGAATTTTTTAAAATTTGTATTTTATATTGGTTTTTCAGTTGTTTGTTAGTTTGTTTTTTGTCAGTCTTAAGGTCTTCAGGTTATTACATTTTCTTAAATGTAAATTAGGATGGTTAAGCTTCATGGTCAGAGCTATTACATTCAGCTTTAAGTTTTCCTTTTTCCCCCCTTTTGTTTTCCTTCCAATATCAAACCTTCAGTGTAACACAATGTAACATCCATTCAAACATGAACATTATTTGTGTTGCTTTTGGCAGCTCTATAAGGTAAAACTAATACATCTAGCTTGTACTGAAAAATTTGTATATCTAAACATGTTTTGTCAGAGGTATACTTTTTAATCATTCCATGCCTTGGCCTTAAACATGCTTGTACAAAAGAAATGTTCTCAAGTTTTTCCATGTTAAAATGTTTCTTTTGTTTTTTTTTTTTTCTCCCCTGTTTTGTGGTGCAGTGCATTGGCTCCTATTTCTTTAGAAGATAGTATGTTCAGAAATGGCATGATTGTAATGATTAAGTTGGAAAAGGTGCTACTGCACTTTTTATTTTTATTTTGTAAGAAATCTGAAAAGAGGCTCTGAGACTCTTTGGCTCTATTCTGTCCCCTGTCGGTCACTCACCACTGCATTGGCAAAACTGCTGATTAGATTGTGTAAATATACGTATGTTTTAACAGAAACTTAATTTTCTAGTGTTTTTTTCCTGTTAATGTTTATAAGCATATATGATCTTTTTCCCTGTTCAAAGATTTCCACTCATACCTAATTGTTTCCCTGTCCTGTCATCCACTGTACTATTTCTGATTTGTATCTATCTGGAGACAGTAAGTTTTTGAATAAAAGTAAACAAATCTTTTTTGTGTGATTTTACCCTCTTGTGTCCGGTTTGTGTTCTGAACATTGAGCTGAAGCTGGGTTGTGCATCACTGAGCATGTGGAGCATTTTATTAAATATGCTTTCTAGCAAATGGGAATTTTTAAACTTATAATGGGGGTTGGGGGTTAACTTGTTTGAAAGTTTATTTTTCCTCCAGTTTTAACAACTGTAATTTGTGTTCTTGCAGTATATATTTTAGAGGAACTCGCTGGAGCGAATGGAGTTTTTGCTAACTTCAATGGCACCAAAATGTTTTGTTTAATAGTGATTATTCTAGAAATGCTCTTTTCTAGTTTGGTAATATGGTCGTCCACATATTAGCTCAAATCCTACACATCTGCTCTTCTATCTATATGAGAAACACAAGGCTATGAAGGACCAACTGGGTGAACCTATTGGTTACAGCGCCCCCCTGAGCCAGACCAGTAGCTAGTTTAGAACAGACGCTCACCGATTGGGCAGCTACACAACAGCCTTCCCTGAATTTGTATTTGGCTCTCCGCTTTTCTCTAGCGGACAGCAAAAAGTCATTGTGAGGTTTATTTCCAGGGACCCCCAGACATTTTTAAGACATTTTGAGACATTCGGGGGGTCCAAGAGGTTGATAAAGGGGTCCAGGGCTGTATTTCGTACCTCTAATTTGTGCAGCTCAGTGTCTGCGAATGGTAAACATGACTTCTTTTATGGCTTTGTGAAATTTAGTTCTGGTTATATCGGCTAAACGGTCAGAAGATACTGCAGCAGTCAGAAAACAGTCAGAAGATACTGCAGAGTTTATTGTTTATGTGTTAATTGTCGAAGGTGCCGGAAATGCGTCACTGGGGCGCTTTGTTGTTTTCCTGTAATGGCGGAACACACGGAGGAGGAGAGCATTGCTTTCAGCGCTAACGGGTAAGACTATAAACCCTCTCAGTGCCCTGTACAAATACATGCATGGAGAGTAAAAACTGCTGCTTTTTGTACATCTTAGCTATCAGTTCCTCCCGGTTCACTGGGTTACCGTTCCCCCTCTAAATCTAATTTCGCGTGTGGCTAGCCGGCTAACATCGCTAGCCCAGCTAGCTGCCTGGACAATAACGAGACTCTCCGCTATTCTGACAGGGTTGGAGTTCAGCGCTAATGTGACTGCAGTGCTTCATTGCATGTTACTGACGTTTCGTTGTTGTGCGGCGTTTTATAGCTAGTTATTTTTCTAGTTTATATCCACGCTTTACGCAGACGTAAATGTAAACACGCGGTACAGAAAGGGGGCTGTGGCTCAGGAGTGTGTCAGTAACTGTATACAGACCTGCGCGTTCCTGTTTCTGTAACTTGCTTGTTTTTTACTGATTCTCTCTCTGCAGAAGCAGAATGGCGCAGCAGTCGGCACCCCGATTCCCTGCTGCTGCACCTACAGTCACCGCAAGCCTGCAGCGCAGACAGCCGCTCCTCAGTACCCCCGCTTCTCCACCGTTCGCCGCCGTGATGAGGGGCCCTCCACCTGCAGTTAGACCACCCTTCGGACGCCTGCCCTTCGATCCCAGCGTCCCGCCGCCCATAGCAACTCCCCATTTACAGGTAAGAGGCTTCAGATTTTACTGAACGTTCCTGTGCTGTTCATGAATACACGAGAAAGTGTCCAGACACCGTTCTCATTAGCGAGTACAGCTTCTTTAACCAGAATACCAGAAAACCACACTTTACTTCACCAAGTATGTGACACATGCAGGAAAATTGCCTTGGCAAGACACGCATGACCTGTAACTAAACAGACTAAATAAAATGCATTAAATAGAACTAAGAATGAGAGTAAGAGCTGGAATGAAGTCAAAGAGATGATCTGTGAATGTCTGGAATTATTCATATACACATGGAGGTATGAGTAGACATATCTTTTGAAAGCTACAGAGAGTGATATGAACATTTGCCGAAATTTAAGCCCTCTTGCTGATACTGGCAGTTTTACGCACTTGGTTTGTGTAGTCTCTATAGAAAACTATTGTCAATAAAATGAGACAAATGGGAAGACCCTCACCACTGAGCTGTTCTTCTGAGTGATGGACCACCATCCTGTACCTTAAGAATAAAGAATTAGGTATAGATGTTTGATGATTCAGAGCTTATCTGTACTTAATTCACTCACAGCAATGTTCTGAGATCTGGTGTAAAATCGTCAGAAGAAAGCAGAGGCTGTTATTGCAGCAAAGCATAGACAAACCGCCTATTAATTCCCTTCAATTTAAGGAGAAACATTAGATGAACAGGTTTCTACAAACTTTTGGACATGAAAATCATCTCTGGTTTATTGGCATCCTATCATATGCAATAAAACACAGCATTGCTCTTCATGTACTTCTGCGCTACTGTAAAGGGCTAATGTCTGCACCACAGTAACAAGAGACCAAGACAGTGCAGAATGAAAGCATGATTCACATGGACTGCACATAACTCATTGTACTACAGTACACTGCATTTCAGTACAAGCTGACAATGCTGCAAAACTAGACTCTAAAGTCATCAGGAAGACAATCCAATAAATACGCAGGACAAAACAGTGTTTCCAATGTGCTCTTATCTTTCCTTCAAGAGACCACCGTTTATACCACCGCCAGTAGGCAGCATGCCTCCCCCTCCTGGTATGATTTTCCCCCCTGGAATAACACCTCCAGCCTCAGCCACGCCCGCTGCCCCAGCACTGACCACTACAGAGGAGATCTGGGTGGAAAACAAGAGTCCAGAGGGAAAGGTATGTCACTTAGAAAGAAAATATTTATTTATTTATTTAGTTATTCATTCATTCATTCATTCATTCATTCATTTATTCACACCCCATAAATGAATGGAACACATCAGCTGGCAGCCTGTGTGTTTTTGAGTCAAGCTGGCATTCTGTTCTTTTACACAGGAAAATGACCATACGTTACAAATGACACAGACAGATATTGGATTGAACATTAATGGAGGGCTCCTTTAACAAGTTTTACAGAGCAATAGATTATACTTCTGTGCCTCATCTAAGATGTTTTGTCAGTATATCAGTTGTGATTCTTTTGAGCAGGTATACTACTATAATGCCCGTACGCGAGAGTCGGCCTGGACAAAGCCGGAGGGCGTAAAGGTGATCCAGCAGGCTGAGCTCACCCCTATGATGCTGGGCCAGGCTGCGGCTGCTGCTGCTGCAGCGGCCACAGCTACAGGAGCCGCATCCGGCGCCCCCAGCCCTTCCCCAAGCGTCCCAGCAGCTGGCTCCAGCATCACACCGCCACACACTACCCAGATCTCTTCCACAGCTATGAGCTCCACCTCCACTCCTAGCACAACTGCAGTCTCATCCCTTCTACCCTCACCTGGAACAGGTAAATATTCCCCACACCTAGATCCCGAGTTTCTTTAAGTTCCCTCTGCTCTTCCGCATGTTCCGCATAAATGTATTCGTGGTGGAGTTTTCCCTTCACATTTTTCTTTCACTGTTAACCTTTACACTGTAAAGATGCACTATGATATTAAAACCACAAAGTGATGATCCTATATCTTGATGTGCTATAAAGTTGAAAATATGGATATATTTGGCTGATTTGGGACATGGGCTGTACATTAAAAGAAAACTGAGCATGAGACAAAAAATATTGCTTTTGTCCTTTTTTCATGCTGCAGACAGCAAGTTTTCTAACAATTTTGGTCCAAATTTGCCATTGATAGTAAACAGAAATGATCTGTAATGCACAACACGTTTGTCAGTTGAGTTAAGCCCTTCGGCAGTTTGGAGAATCTAGTTTTGACTGACGTGTTGGCATAGTCATTTCCATTCAGCATCATTTTTCATGTTTTAGTGTGAGGTGGAGTAAGAATATTGCAATTTCTTGTTTTAGTCCAGGATGCAGCAAGAATTCTCTTCAAGTCAACATGAATTAGAATTTTTCTTCAGTATTTACCTTGAAGAATCGGGAAGCTACTTGAATAGCATGGTGGTGGGGAGTTGATGACTGATATTTATAAATCTTGGCAGAGCAGCAATATTGCATCTCTTCATTCTGTTTCTGCTTTTTTATATGTTAGACCACATTCAAAACTTGTTAGGAATTCTGGAACTCTAAAACGCCTTCTGCCTCATGCAATGCGCCGCAATGCTTGCCATGAAAGTCAGTCTAAACAAAAAAGCCTTTTAAATATACAGGTCGCTCAAAAGCGTGGCATAATTTGTTAATGACTCTGATCTAAAGTGATGCACATCTGTTTCTTCCTGGGGAAACTTACTGCCGCTCTAACGGTGGTGGTATTTTCTTACGGGCAGTCATGTGTTATGAATCCATTACAGAGCATGCAAATGAAGGATAAGCGAGGTAGTGATTAAACCCACGGGTTCATTAGTCTGGTCTGTGTGTTTTGATGTTAGATTTTGAGAAAACAAGAATTTTACCTTCAAAATGATGTTATTTTATTGATTGTGCTTAATGTGATAACAAGATGTGTTAATGTGTGCTTAATGAACTAGGAACAACACCTAATGAACAAGGTGCTAAAAAGGTCATATTTGAAATTGTGTTGACTTTAAGGCACTAAAAATTAGTTGGTAAAAATAAAACAATGCACTGTAAAATGACAGAGTCTGGTGACACAAATAATGTTGTACAATTATTTTTCAACTGTTGTACAACATGCACCTGGACTTTTCCTACCTGATTCTTCTTTTGCAGGTCCTGAAGGTGCTGAACTGTCATCTGCTGTAACTGCTCCCCACAGTGTGGCATTGACCCCTGTAGCTGCTGTCAATCCCCCCGCAGTAACAGTCACTGTGACTACAGGTCCACAACCTATTCCTGTGGGGCTGTCCCACACAGTGCCACAGCCCGCCGCTGCCATCCCAGCCTTTCCCCCAGTGATGGTGCCACCCTTCAGAGTGCCTCTGCCAGGTCTACCCATTCCACTGCCCGGTAGGTTGAACCTCTCCCCTGCACAGTCCTGCCTTGCCCTCTTTGGATGTCTCCCCCTTACTCACATCTCTCCCCTGATTTGGTTTTAAATCTTTGTTCTTCTGTGCTTTTCTTCTTTTCAGAACATGTAGTGATTACTAACAAATGATTTGCAATTGAGAGAAGCCAGGATTGGTTGAAAATCATACTTGAAGTAGCACCATACAGTAATCTTGCAGTGCTTTTGGGCAAACTCAAAGCCGTGTTTTGTGACAGTGACCCATAGATGGCAGTAGTAGTCCCCTTTGTTATTTTTCCATTTTCCCAAGCAAATGGCTACATCAGTTTTAGGTGTCATCATGTTTTTAGAAAGATAAAAACATTCAGTGACACGAAACAGACAAGCAAATTAAAAATACTGATTTTCGATAGTGATGTATGTTAAAGCCATTTTTTATTTATGTGATATGTTTAATCTGACTGACAGAAGAAATTGCTGTTACCATTGCAAAGTCTGTTAGTAGTTTGATCTGCACAGGACACTGTAGTTGACCTCTGTCTTTCTCTTCCATCGCTCTGTGCTTGCTTGATTCTTTTAGGTGTAGCAATGATGCAGATAGTCAGCTGTCCCTATATAAAGACTATCTCTCCCAGCAAGAACGGTAATTCTGTCTCCATCTCCAGTCGCTATTCTCTGCTAGTTGGCATGTTGGTGACTGTTGTGCATCTATGCTTTATGTATTGTATTTACCCATATATAAAAAGACCCCATAACTTCCAAAAAGTACATGAAATTCTTTATACCAAATTGACTTAATTAAAAACATATCAGATTTGTAGTAGTTAAATAGGCAGCTTAGCTACAAATCAAATATTAACTTAAAAATGAAGTTTTGCGTCTCTGTTGTTATGTTTATATATTTTAAATTATAGATTTTTTTGTCATTTCTAACACCGCAGAGAGCCCATACTACGAATGCTACCGAGTTTACCAATCACAGCATCTCATGAGCTTGTATATTTCTTGTGGATGTGAATTGCTGTTCTTGTGTCCTCTTGTTGTGGCCCTCTGTTTTCCATAGTGATTTATTTGTGGTGTTAGTGTGTCTTTGCTGTGGCATGCATTGATGTGCCTCCACTATGAAATGAAATGGCTAGTCTCATAAACAGTAATTTAACGCTACAGATTAAAAATCTGCACACACTTGCCTTTCGGAATACATTCTTCTCAAACAGTGATAAAAGAAAAACATAGGCAATGTTCTGGGGTCGGATTCTCAAAACACTTATGAGTGGTCTAAAAAAACAAAACATAAAAAAATGTATTTCAACTGCTCAACTTGAAGAATCTTAGTACACTGACAGGTCTTAGACTCCAGGTTCAATCCCTTGTCCTGGGTAAGCACCTTCTGCTTTAAATTAGGTGAGGCCAATCGTTCTTTGAGTAAAGAGTTTAAGGTAATTTTTTTTGCCATTTGTGTTTGCACCCAGAGGAATTTGTCTACCACGAAGTGAAACACACACACACACTAGGGCACGGTTAGCACATTTGCCCGGAGCGGTGGGCAGCCCTATCCATGGCACCCGGAGAGCAGTTGGGGGTTAGGTGCTTTGCTCACTTCAGTCGCTTCAGGGAATCGAACTGGTGACCCTCCAGTCACAAGGCTGGTTCTCTAACCTCCAGCCCACAACTACTTGGGCAAGACTTCTAACACTACCTCCGCCTAACGAAGTAAAATGATCTAAATTGTATACAAAAAAACCCAAAAATTCACCAAATACCATAAATGTAAATGTCATATTGCTATCGGTAGATAATTGCAACAATTACCTGCATTGGACTGATGCTCATATATGTCATTTATTCAATCCATATTTATTGTACTCTAGAAGAGCAGAACGTTTAGGTCATGTCCTTCTTACTTGATATGAATATCCTGTTGTGTTCTTCTACTGTAGCGACTAGCTGAATGTATGCAACATTTGCTGTAAAGGAGTTAGCACTATACCGTTAGGAGTAAAGGAGTAAAGACTAAAATCGTTAAGCCACTTTGCATCTTAGGCTAGACATTTCAGCGGAAGCTGTCATGCGTATAGCTAAAACAGCATCCAGAAACATTTAATCATGTAAACCGTTTTTCGCATCAGCCTTACACATGAATGCCAGTAGTATATATGTCTATATTGTAGCCTCTATTGTCTGTAAATTTGGAACTGCATCTAACGTTAGCTAATGTTAAATTACTAATTGACAATCGCCTTTATGCTAACTACGGCTATTTGGCTATCTAGCGTCTCTTAGCATAGGTGCATAGGAGATGGTCATTTGGCAGTTCAGCCAAGTAGGTAGCTACTTATAACTATAAAGAGTAAGGATAGCCAAGGTAAGCTAACCAATAAGCTTCAGACAATGTCAGGCGGACCAAAAAAAAAATTGCTTCAGGATGCTTCTTTAGGTTGGAAGTAGAGTCTTTGGACACTGAAAGCAAGTTAGTAGCCGGTAATCAGAGGTTGCGCTGCACAGTGATGCTACACTCTCCTTTTTCTTCTTTAAAAGGGAAATAATGTTCTCCTGGCTGTGTTGTGCCAGCTCCATTACCTTGAGTGAGCAGGCAACTAACGAAACTGTCTGTAAACATGTAGTTGTGTGTTTTATATCAGAGGCTTCTGGGAAATGCATGAAATCACTGTAATTTTAAATAGCTAAGTCCCTTCCTGTTATCCATTAGTTTCACCAGTGTGACTGTATTCTGAATACTGTCTATTTACAATGTAACTTTGTCGCTATACAGTTTTTGTCACTATACAGCCTTTTGTATACTAAATACGTAACAGTGTTACATGTATACCGTTATTCCCCAACACTGTTCACTGTAATGCAGATTCAGGTAGTTGAAGTAATAATTTCTGGTTTCTAGGAATGATTATGTAGCAGCATTGATAGGTATGTACATGAGAAATGTCAGATCAGGATCAGTCTACAATTCACATAAATGTGTACCTCCATAAAGCTTTGAGAATCAGGGCCCCTAATAAATAAAAGTGCTTGAAGAGTTAATGTGTAATACACTGTTGGGATGTGCTGTTTTGTTTTTTCCAGTCTTTTTTATAATGTTACATTAATCTGTGATGCCAGGCCTTCATCCAGACAGCAGCAGAATAGAATGGTTTAAGAGTTTCCCAATCCCAGGCTCTCATCCTGCAAAGCTCCTTGTTCTTCCTGCTCTAACACACCTGGTTCAGCTTATGAAGGGCTAATACGATCATAGTCAGCTCTCTTAAGCACACTGATATGATAGACTGAAGGTGTGCTGGAATTGGGAAAACACAAAATTGTGCAGTGTTTATGGAACTGACATATGTATATTTTATATATGTGTTTGTGCTTGCATGCACATGTTCCCCAGGTATGCTTCCTGGCATGGCACCTCCCCTGTTACCCATGATGCCACCTCAGATGACAGTAGCAGCAGCCTCCTCACCACTGGCCCTGTCTGAATGGTCTGAGTTTAAAACTGCAGAGGGGAAGTCCTACTACTACAACAAACGCACGCTGGAGACCACATGGGAAAAGCCAGAGGAGCTCAAAGAGAAAGGTGTGGGAGCTTGGCAAGGTAGACTCTGCTGCCCCCCACTAGGAAACCATACTGATGTTCCTCAAAGCCAAAAATGGACAAAAGTGAATTTAATGTGGCTTTTGTCTTGCATCTACAATTTGATCACACAGAGCTCATTATATTCAGTCTATGTATTACATTGAGTAATGCACCGTAGAGTTCTGCTTTTTATTATATTAGTAATCCAGTAATGTGGTGATAATTTTAACAAATTCTTTTTAATGGGCTTTACTGAGCAGTAACAATACTAGAGTGCCCTACAGAAATATTGGGTTCCCTGGTAAGTATAAGCAAAACAGGATGTAAAAACATTCTTTAATGCTTGTCCTTTTCCACCACATTGGGCACCCCTAGAAATTCTTATGCTTAAAACTTTACTGAGGTATAATACCATTCATACACAGATCAGGCATTTTAACCATTTTATCAGCTCCACTTACTCCATAGGTGCACCTTGTAGTTCTAAAATTACAGACTGTAGTCCATCTGTTTCTCTACATACTTCATCTCTACATACATACCACAGAGCAGGTATTATGTGGGTGGTGGGTCATTTTTAGCACTGCAGTGACACTGACCTGGTGGTGGTGTGCTGGTGGAGTGAATCAGACACAGCAGTGCTGCTAGAGTTGTAAACAACTGTCTGATCCACTCACACCAACACAACACACACCACCTCGTCACCACGTGTCACTGCACTGCTGAGAATGATGCACCACCCACATAATACCTGCTTTGTGGTGGTCCTGTGGGGGTCCTGACCATTGCGGGGAAGTGATGGGGGGCTAGCAAAGTATGCAGAGAAAAGGATGGACTACAGTCTGTAATTGTTGAACTACAAGGTGCACCTGTGTGGTAAGCGGAGCTGATAAAATAGATAAAGAGTGTAAACACATTTAGGTCATATTGTTATGCCTGATCTGTGTATGTAACGTTGTGCGACAAAAGGTTGTTGTGCTACACAAATGAAGAAATGTTAGTTTGATGGAAATGCTAGTTTTGCTATCAAGGCAATACTTAAGAAGTTTAAAGCAAATAGAGATGTTAAGATTCTGCCGGGAGGAGGACGTATGTCTATAATGACCCCACATGCAGTGATGGTTCGAGCAAAGGTGAGGAATTGCAGACGTTAGTTAGTGTTTAGAGTAAGAGCACCTTTCAAAATACCATCAGACAGTACCTACATAACCACTGTTTATTTAGGAGTTTTTAGGGTTGCTAGAAGAAAGTCTTTTCTGTCGATTACCAACAAACTTATGAACTCCAAATCAACATGAAAATACTGCATATATTTATGATATTTCCTTAACTGAAAAATCTTTTGTGAATTTCCATAACAGAAAGGGAGCTTGAGAAAGCCAAGAACAATATAGTGGATATTGAGGAGTCTGTTATCATGGAGGTTGAAGAGGGAAGTCCAAAGATTGATCCACCTAAAGAGCAGAAGGAGGTATGACACAATTTGTTTATCTGTCATAAAATATATCATGGATAAATAAAAATAAATATATTGTTCCTTGATTTTGTTTTTGATAAACTGCTTGTGTTGACTGTAGGAGCCAAAAGAGCTAGAGATGACAGAAGAAGAGAAAGTTGCCAAAAAAGCCAAACCTGTAGCCACTACCCCCATCCCTGGCACTCCATGGTAGGCAACAGCCAGACACACAACTACATAGTGTTTGAGTTACATAAGTTAAAATGGAACATTAGACTGAACTAGCAGTTAACATGAGCAGTATGTAAGTAAATAAATAATTCATAGATAATTCACTGAATATTTCTTTGTGTATCAAGTTCATTGTCAGCTCTGTTTTTGGGGATAAAGAATGTCTGATAAAGTATGGATCCAGTGACGTGTGGATAGGTTATGAGGGGGTAACCGGAATTGTAGGCTTTTGGACAGTCCCACATTATATGGTCCCCAAAGTCCCCTGTAGACCGAATGTACAGCAAGGATGGGAGCCTAACACTGTCCCCTTATCTGTTGATTTATAATTTTTTCACTAACAGATCTTTAGAGTTAGAATTCATTAAGAACGACTCTGTTTACAATGTGTTTTCTTATCAGGTGTGTTGTGTGGACTGGTGATGAACGTGTCTTCTTCTACAACCCCACCACACGAATGTCTATGTGGGAGCGTCCAGAGGAGCTGGTGGGGCGGGCTGACGTGGACAAGAGCATCCAGGAGCCACCACACAAGAGAGGCCTAGACAACGGTCCCAAACAAGGCAAGAGTCCTCCCTGCCACCGCACATGATGTCGTGTAACTACCATCTAACAACTAATGATTATTTCTAAAAGTGGGTCGCCTTTTGGCTATTCTTGATTAATCGACTAACCAAACTGTCAGTGTTTATTTCTTGTAGCTTATTTAAGCTATAAGGCCTCATTTAACATAAAGTAACATTGCCATACTAAACCTACCTCGCTGCCACCAAAACAGGAAAAAAGCAGATGACAAAAGAAAATAAGGCATTTACCCCCTTACAATAAAACAACAACCCCTTTAAGCAAGCTCACAGGCTACACATTAGCTAGCAAACAGGTCTCAGAAGTTGTGTGATCTAGATAGTGGGTGGCTGATGGCACCTGGTGTGACCACTGGAACAGCCCCCTTCTGTAGTCATCTCTGCTTGTTGGAGCGGCCCTCCAGGCACTGATCTTATGGAACAGGGATGAACGAAAGAAAGAGCACAGGACAAAAAAACACCACAGGATCATAACCCCCGTCACAGAACTGTCATCATTCAAAAATCCTTTTGTGTGAAAAGCGGTTTCTACTTTCATGCCATATTACAAAGCTGTATTGCCCAGATTCCCACAGTGTACTGCTGTCTCTTAGAACATTGTAAGTCGTTATGCTGCACCTTTGTAAAATGCTAACGCATTCACTTTTTTTCCATGAGCACTGTTGATGACAACAAATTCATTATGTTGGCTACTAGTTACAGCTCTACCTCTCAGGCATAAATCTTAATGTTGAAGTGCAATCTAAAGAGTTCAGATGTGCTTCATATTATGTGTTTTGCTGAGTTTGTTAGTGAAAACAAGACATCCTCTACAGGGAACGAAGTTACATACATCATTTTTCTGCAAATTTCTGTGCATAATTTCTCTTTATTTGTTGAATTTAATGTATTGTAATAAATTATGTAACATGTGCCATAAGGTTGGCATGGGTTGTATTTTATTTATTTATTTATTTATTGGTTTATTTATTTGGCAAATAAGCAGCGACTGCTTTAAAAGGTGCACAAGTGTGCTCTGTAAAGGATGTGTAACCTCATTTTTGAGAGCACAATGTTTTATTGGCTCTGTAATTTTAACAAAACTTTGACAATTATGCACTCATCATCCAAAAAAAAAGAAGCGCTGGATTGCAGTGCTATTCGGAAGGAAGATAAAGATTACCAGGAACACTAAATAATGATAAATTTAGACTGATATGGGTAATATTTATTGAGCTACACACTACAGAAGTAGTGTCTCTCAGTATGGCGACGGGCCACCATTTTTGCTAACGCAGCATGCCAGACGTCTCAGCATGGAGTTGTAGAGGTTCCTAATAGTGTCCTGCAATAATCCATCCCATGCAGCTTGATTATTCTCACCCAGTTCCTCATCACTGAAGATGACCTGCTGCCATTCTGAGTCACTTTGTGACTGTCTGGCATGACACTGTTGCAGTTTTTGGTCTTGTTGACGTAGTGTTAAGGGCAGTCTTTGTAACGGTCTGCGGTAACGATCTGTGGTAGTCCTGTGTGCAGCTGTTTTTTTTTTTTTTTTTTTTTTTCAGGATGACTTGTGGAGGGCATCACTACTTGCTGAATGTTCGCATGCATGGCCATTGGGTCAGTCGATAAGACCCATCCTACATTATGTTATGAGCGTGAAACTTGAATCATTCGCATGTCTCACATCAAACCTACCCACCACGTTTTATTCCTGTCGGTTGATTCCTTCTTGGTGCAACTCTTTATGCAACTATTCTTTTGACCATGGGTGTAATTATATAGTGACGCATGTGCTTTCCTAGAGTTGAATTGAATTGGTGGAGATCCATCTGTCATCTGTTTAGAGTGACCTGCTGGTTTCCACCATTCTGTCCAAACCTTCTGTTCCTTCTGAGCTCATTGACTATGTGTGTGTGTATGTGTGTGTGTGTGTCTGTGTCTGTGTGTCTGAACAGCAGTTGGTAAACAAGAACAAGAGCCTGCAGTGACGGAGGACACACCAGAGGATGAGCCCATTAAGGCAAAGAAGAGAAAGTGAGACTGTTTTGTTAAGTTGATTTGCTTTTCACTTCTATGACTAGTTGGTTACCTTCTTCTAAATCGGCCTTTTTATGTTTACATTTCATGAACCATCTGTTTCACATGATATATACAACACACAGTCTTGTTATTGTGGACATTTTGAACTACTACCACTACATTTTAGTCACACAAGTTGCAATATCACCAAGAAGATAATAAATAATAAAAAACTCTGTCCTTTATTTGAAGAACAGTATTTGGAAGGTTAAAATAACAAAGTCTTTTCTTAAATAATGTTATAATAAGCTTAGAATAATTAAAATTTTAAATATAAATATGCCACAAATGTTGATACCCCCATAAATTCTTATGGTCTAGGTATATATGTATATATATGTAGGTATATTAATATGTTATGTGTTCACCTCAGTGATTAGAAACACACACACACACACNGACGTCTCAGCATGGAGTTGTAGAGGTTCCTAATAGTGTCCTGCAATAATCCATCCCATGCAGCTTGATTATTCTCACCCAGTTCCTCATCACTGAAGATGACCTGCTGCCATTCTGAGTCACTTTGTGACTGTCTGGCATAACACTGTTGCAGTTTTTGGTCTTGTTGACGTAGTGTTAAGGGCAGTCTTTGTAACGGTCTGCGGTAACGATCTGTGGTATTCCTGTGTGCAGCTGTCTGCCAATGGTGCTGGCACTAACAGGATGACTTGTGGAGGGCATCACTACTTGCTGAATGTTCGCATGCATGGCCATTGGGTCAGTCGATAAGACCCATCCTATGTTATGTTATGAGCGTGAAACTTGAATCATTCGCATGTCTCACATCAAACCTACCCACCACATTTTATTCCTGTCGGTTGATTCCTTCTTGGTGCAACTCTTTATGCAACTATTCTTTTGACCATGGGTGTAATTATATAGTGACGCATGTGCTTTCCTAGAGTTGAATTGAATTGGTGGAGATCCATCTGTCATCTGTTTAGAGTGACCTGCTGGTTTCCACCATTCTGTCCAAACCTTCTGTTCCTTCTGAGCTCATTGACTATGTGTGTGTGTATGTGTGTGTGTGTGTGTCTGTGTGTCTGAACAGCAGTTGGTAAACAAGAACAAGAGCCTGCAGTGACGGAGGACACACCAGAGGATGAGCCCATTAAGGCAAAGAAGAGAAAGTGAGACTGTTTTGTTAAGTTGATTTGCTTTTCACTTCTATGACTAGTTGGTTACCTTCTTCTAAATCGGCCTTTTTATGTTTACATTTCATGAACCATCTGTTTCACATGATATATACAACACACAGTCTTGTTATTGTGGACATTTTGAACTACTACCACTACATTTTAGTCACACAAGTTGCAATATCACCAAGAAGATAATAAATAATAAAAAACTCTGTCCTTTATTTGAAGAACAGTATTTGGAAGGTTAAAATAACAAAGTCTTTTCTTAAATAATGTTATAATAAGCTTAGAATAATTAAAATTTTAAATATAAATATGCCACAAATGTTGATACCCCCATAAATTCTTATGGTCTAGGTATATATGTATATATATGTAGGTATATTAATATGTTATGTGTTCACCTCAGTGATTAGAAACACACACACACACACTTAGACATGCATACATATACACACACACACACACACACACATTTTTTTTTTTATATATATATGTGTGTATATATATATATATATATATATATATATATATATATATAAGAAAGACAAGAGAACATTTAAAAAAAATACCTAAACAGTCAACTATCAGGATTAATATTTAAGAAATTAATTAATAAGTTAAGTAATTAAGAAGTTTAAAGCAAATGAAAATGTTAAGAATCTGTTAGGAGAGGATGTATGTTTATATTGACCCCATGCCATCAAGGAGGATGGTTCAAGTTGTTCCGGAGGGTTGCCAGAAAAAAGTCTCTGCCAACGACCAACAATCTCAAGCACGTATAGTTTGCCAGATGTTACTGGAACTTTCAGTGGAACCTTGTTCTATGACCAGATGAGACCAAAATAGAGCATAATGGCAACAAACACCAGAGGTGGATTTGGTGTAGACACAAAGATAGACATGCAGAAAAGTACCTCATCCCCACTGTGAAGTATGGTGGTGGATCTATAGTGATGTGGGTCTGTTTATATATTGCCACACTGTGCAGAGAGTCATTAATGTATCAGAGACCAGCTGAATTGTTTATAGCAAATCTTTTTTTTTTTTTTATTGCTCATGACATTTTGCAAGAATATTTTGTTGACTACCTTTGACTCTTTTCTAACTGTGTGCATCACAGAGTGGAGGAGAGGAAGGAGACAGACTCGGAAAAAGATGCAGCGATGGAAGCTGAGCTGAGGGCAGCAAGGGAGAGAGCTGTAGTGCCACAGGAGACACGGATGGGCCAGTTTAAAGACATGCTGCTAGAGAGAGGGGTAAATGAAAGCACAGAGCTCACCTAAACACATCAATCACTCCAGTCAGTGCTTCAATTAAAACGCAACCATCCAGCTTGGCCGACGAAAGAACCTTTTACCTGGTATTTAAAGTGAGATTCTGATTAGCATCGTTCATGCAGAGATTTGTCTGTTCTCAAAAGGTTAAACCTTTTGCCCTCTGGGTAAACACATAGCCTTAGGTCTCTTTAAGACACTTTTTTGACCTTTCAACTTACCAGTGCCACATTTATCAGGCTTGTCTCATCTGCTCATCAAATATGAGCATCTCATATCCCCTCAGTGTGCTCTCTGGCAACAGATATAATGTTTCTCGCATTAAAAAGTAAACCGTGAATATGGGCCCTAGAGCTGAGGCACTAGCCGAAAGCTATTTGCCCTTTGCCCATGTGTTCCGAGACGCCAGATGAAAGGCAGCTTTAGCGCCGTCAAAAGGGCCAGACATCAAGGCAACCTCATCCCCCCCCCATTAGCTCCTGTGTGCTTAAGAGAAGCCATACTGTAGCATCTACAGCAGGCATTGCGAAAGAGGTAGAGGGGGCCCTACCACTCCCCCCGCCAGCCCCAGTTAATTACACTAGGCTTGTCCATGCCAATTAGCGTGGGGCGAGCACTATAGGGAGGCTCGGGGCCACCCTGCTGTGCGTGTGTCATTCATTAGAGATGCTGGTGTAGGGGGGGGATGAAACGCGACGGGTGCACACCCTGGCTCCGGCACTGTAGGGGGGCGGGACGCGCTCAGAAGAGCTCACCTGCTGAACACCCTGCTCGTTAGAATGGGGCTAATTAAGGTGGAGGGGATGTTAGGCTCCCATTTCCCTCTCTTTGCCTCTCTCACTTCTTCTTTTTCTCTATTTATACCAGGTTTCAGCATTCTCTACCTGGGAGAAGGAGCTGCATAAGATAGTGTTTGATCCCCGATATCTGCTGTTAAACCCCAAGGAACGGAAACAGGTACACAAGGGCACACATTTCATCTTGCAGTCTTTTAACAAATTAATTTAGCGCTAATGATTATCACTCTGTTCCTTGAATGATAGTAACTCAGTGTCCAAGTGACAATATGAACCTTAACCTTGTGCAGTTATTTCCCAAAACAGTCCACCCCATCTTGGAGACTCATAAGGACTTGGCTAACACTGTGTGCGGCTTGCTTATGCCCCCGCAGGTGTTTGATCAGTACGTGAAGACCCGTGCTGAGGAGGAGAGGAAAGAAAAGAGGAACAAAATCATGCAGGCCAAAGATGACTTTAGGAAGATGATGGAGGAAGCCAGAATTGGAGCCAGGTGAACAAGAGGACCTTCTCTTTATTTTTCATAGCGCTGTTTTAAATAAGGTACTGCTTGTGTTAATAACAGATTACGTCTTTAGTGTAAAATGTATTTGGATAAGCTTTACAGTTTGCTCCCTTTTCCTTCCTCATTACAGAACCACTTTTAGCGAATTCGCAGCTAAGCATGCCAAGGACTCACGATTCAAAGCTATTGAGAAGATGAAGGATAGAGAGGCCATTTTTATCGAGTTTATGACCTCTCTCAGGAAGAAAGAGAAGGATAACTCAAAGAATCGGGGTGAGAAGGTGAGCATGAGGTCTAGAAAACTCCATTCGTGATCTTAGAATGTACAGGTTGTTTTTCTCACAAGCCACCAAATAGTTTTTGAAGTGAAATGGCACAAATTTATCCAAAGAGTCCCTAACATTTTAGAGCAATGAAAGTTATTCCTTATTAAGATTATTGAATTGACTAATTTAATGATTGTGCCTGTATTTAAATGTATTTAGCTTTTCTGGGTAGATTCATACATTTCATTACATCTCATTACCTGTGCCAGCAGTCTTAATTTGCATACAGTAATTGCAGTTTAAATAGCAGTACAATATCACAATCACAGTTACGGCTGAACCATCCGGAAGAATGATCTAACCCCGTACAGAACTAAACAGAACAGTGCACTGGGTCAGCAGTGGCTTGCATGCAGGTTCTTGGTAATGTAAATGTTCCAGGATTCAGGAATTGTGGCCTGTGTAGCTCTGCAGGCTGCACTTGCGACGTGAAGTTAGGGTTAAGTACTGGGAGACTGTGCTGATTGCCTTTGGCAGCTAAAGGTCAGCCATCAAACATTAATAGAGTGAAATGTCACCTGTTGGAGGAGGGGTGATAGGTGATGAGGTGGGGGGGGTCTGCACAGAGTGAGGTTCACCAGAGGACGCCAATCTACAGCAACTCCTTTAACAACAATGCTAACGCAGAGCCTAATGACCAGTGGACCGTCAGCCTAGGCCACCGGAAACCAGCGGGTAGGAGGAATCTCCTTTGAGTAAATAGTATGTCAGCCCCCTTTCACTGGGGCTGAATGGATGCTTTTCATGTTAGTAAACATGGCACACGTGACTGCATCTTCTCCACCCTCGATTAAGCCTCCAAGTCATCTGGTGGACGTCAACAAGCTACATGGTATCTCTGTAGGTTTCTGTGCAATTATCCTGGGAACCTACAAGATGTGTGCACAGCAGGCAAACTCCGAAGTTCTTGTAGTGCTGCAGCGAGAGTTTGTGTCTTAGCAGTGATGAGAGAGCTGAGAGGAGACAGACAAAGCTAGCTGGCTGATTATCTTTTAACACACAGAGCTTGAGTTACATTTACCACAGAGCTGAAATTAGTAGGTTTATTTTACCCATGTTAATGAAAATGGTTCTTTTTATGACATGGATGCAGCAATGTGCACAGAAGTACTGGCTTATTAGGTACACTTACCTTGTACCCTCACTCACTGACCATTTTATTATGTACACCTACCTTATTAGAGCACTTAATAGTTTATAAATATGTTTATATTTTATAGAATTGCTAATTTTAACCCATCTGTTCTTAAACTCCTCTGTACTTTTCACATTAATGGAAAGGGACCACCCTAGGACTAAAATCTCCATTATATAAAATAACAGAATAATCCACAGTTCTGTAAAAGCTGTGAATATTATCATGTTTAGTATATAATATAGAACATAATTGCGAATTGAGAAAGCTGAGACAGAACGTTGTCTTGTCTGATGTCTAAAATGTGACGCTGTTTATTTAAGGATGTCCTGAACTTTGAATAGGAGATTATTATTGTATAGACATGATATGAGTGCCACATTAGGTCTTCTTGAAGGTACAATCTCTCAAACAAATAAGAGTGTATTTCAGCTTTTTGGATGGTGGGTGACAATCATTCAGGTTGCCTGTACAACTGATTAAACCACACACCCACAAAGGGAGTTTGTCAAAATAAGAGACCCAAAGCATAAAACTAGATTGTATATTAAGCTATTATCTTTCCATCTACAGTAAATATGGTCTTAATGTAGGATGTATGACATCAACCAACATTCTTTAAAAGTTCACTTATGCTCACACTAGTGCTTGCTTTAGCTTTTTTAATCAGCAGTAAATGAGTTTTACTGTAACTGGTGGCTGTTACCACAATAGCACATAACCTCCACAAGCCATAAGCATCCAGCTAACATTTTCATAAAGTAGCCTGCAAGTCTGCACAATGTTTAAAACCCCCAGCAACACTGTTGTGACTGATTTTCTCGTGTCAGTGGAGCAAACACTAACATGCCACTTACCCATAGCTGTCATTGCTGTGTTAGTTGCAGAAGCTGACTGTTGTACATGCTGTTGCAGGTGAAGCAGGACTTCTTTGAGCTGTTGTCTGATCACCACGTGGACGGCCAGCAGCGTTGGAGCAAAGTGAAAGAGAAGATGGAGACGGATCCTCGGTACAAAGCAGTGGAGACCTCAGCAACACGAGAGGAACTCTTCAAGAGCTTTGTGGAAAAGCTCACCAAGGTAGACAAGACCTCATCCACAATTTACTATGTGTGCAGGGTGAAAGAAAGTGTTTGTGCTTCCTGAGCTACTGAAATTTGGCTGTTATACCCTTCCATTTTTGTTCAGCTGTATACAGTTTATTTCATTAATTATTGACCTGTGATAAACATCTTTAAGATTTGCAATAGTTGTTGCAGATACAGTAGCTGGTACTTATTATCCAGGTTTACACCATAACTCTGCATGCTCTCTGCTCTCCCTTCAACCCAAGAATTCAAACTCAGAGAAAGAGAAGGAACTGGAGAAGCAGGCAAGGATCGAGGCCAGCCTAAGGGAGAGAGAGCGGACGGTACAGCGCTTCCGCTCTGAGCAGACCAAAGAGATTGACCGGGAGCGAGAGCAGCATAAGCGTGAGGAAGCCGTGCAGCATTTCAAAGCCCTTATGTCTGATATGGTAAGACACGCTGCTCATCACACAGTACGTAGACAACCAGTGTGGTTAATTTGCACTGCAAGTTACACACATTGAAATGTGTAAAGCACGGTGTCAGACTGTGTGTGTCAAGGGCCTCAGCAGTACACTTTACCGCTTTCCCTGCTTTAGTATGAGGTGGCTCATCACCTCATTATCGAGCTCTTTATGAGCTGAATCAGGTGTGTTAAGCTCCAGTGTAGCGGTTTTTTTTTGTTTTGTTTTTTTTTCCCTGGATTTGACACACTTGATGTAGCTCCTCATCTGATTACAATGCCCTTCATGAATCAGGTGTGTTTTCCCTGCTTTCACACTTCATTCAGTTCATCAGCTAATTATCAAGCCCTTCAAGAGATGAATCAGGTTTTTGTGAGCCAGAAAGCATTGAATTGCCTTCTGTAACAGGGGTTTACCTGCATGAACTAATAAAACCATGATGAATTTTGAGGAACTGGTGCGATTTTGATCAGCAATTTTGTTAGATACAGATAAGGAAGAATATATAGATCTTTGGATTTGACGTACATAAACAATGTTTCAGTATTAAAGAGGAGATCTGGCCTAAAACTAGCATTTATGTTATTCATACGTCTGGATCAAACATTATACAGCCTTTGAAAAGTCCTTGGTAATTCTGAAAGACTGCTCAAATCCACACTCTCACCCTTAGAAGCTTCATAAGGTATAAGGTTCATAAGAAACCATCAATTTAAGTAGTTGCAGGTCAGAATATATCCAGTAGGTGGCAAGAATGTCAGGCTGAAGCTCATGCACTGTGTGCTGCTGTACAAGTGAGTCTTAAAATGCTGTATTTGAACGAGAGGGCTCCATCACAGGTTCTGCCACTTTAGTCACATACCTAGATGCTAAGTGGGTAACAGATTGAATTTATGGTTGTAATTATTTTCAGTTTTATCACTGTTTTAGGTGTAGATGTTTTAAGTTGATATTATTTATTTTATCAAGTTATTTTATTTGGCTAGCCTGCCGTTTAAACATGGATAGCAGCACTGAGAGTGACACGCAAAATGCATTGAGCTTACTCATAATGAAGTCCCGCTCTCAGTCTGCGGCTTAAAGAGTCACAGGCTACAGTGGTTAAAGTTAACTTCACACGTGCTGTATTCACAAATTAATTCATCGAATAATTGTCATGTCAGACTTGCCTTAATTTGGCTTAATTGTGGTGTATTCACCTTTCTTTAGAGCACTTCCCACAGCTGAAGCCACCTGACCGTCTAAAGCCTCCACCATGTATTGTACATGCGATTTATTAATTTGCGTGATTGATCTACATGTATGTGTTGTCCTGCCTCTGTACACACTGGATTAGACCATCCACTCCTGTTCATGACAATGAAATTTAGTCCTGCACCACAGACCTGTATTTTACCTGTACCTCATACTCATGGCAGACTCTTCTGTCAGAGAGCACCCACTACAGGAGCAGTGCCAGTGTTCCCTTCCTTATCTACACTCTCCACAACACACAGGTTTAAGCCCCAGAGCTCCCTGGACTTAGCGTTGCCCACTTTTGAATAAGCATGGCTGTGCTTATTCATTGAATTTTTAAGGCTTCTAAGGTATACTAGCGCCTCACTACACATTTTGCATTATCTCATTGCCCAATAATTCAAAATATATCCCATGATTTCTTAGGAGTCTTTGGTCATTTAGCTTAAATGGCAACATGGAAAGCATGAAAAAATACTGTGCCTCCAAACATTAAATAGAGAATCGAATATCAAGTTTGTTCAGGCCAGCCCTAGTTATTTGTCCAGTTTTTGGTTATCAGTGTTCTCTCACTTGAGTACCCAGCATGCATGTCTCATACAGCCATTAGGAATAAAAAAAGAATTCCTGACTGCTAGCATAACATCTAATGGTAATACAAACATGGTATTTGGCTTCTAAGCAGTACCATTACCCATATGACTTTGCTCTGCATTATCTAGCTAGCCCTCAACTATCTTGCTTCAAAGGTTTTTGCAGTTTCCACCCAATATCAAGATACATTGTTGTAACCTTACTCTGGATACTCCTGTAGCACCACTGGCATGTCTGCTGTATATAGCAGTGGTGAAATGTAACATTTTGGCCAGAGGGCTCCTTTAAGGCCCCTTTGAGTACATGGCACTTTTCTTCTCAGACGTTACATGATTCTGAGACAGAAGGAAGTCATGATGGTTGTGATCCTATTAACCCCACATCTTTGTATAGCCTGCAAATGCCATCTGTGAGCAGTCACTCATACATGTGTGCAGCTGTGTCATCTGCCATGTTGGTTTAATTCAAGGTGAGGTCATCAGATGCCACCTGGTCTGATACACGCCGCTCCCTGAGGAAGGACCACCGCTGGGAGTCTTCCTCACTGTTGGAGCGGGAGGAGAAGGAAAGACTTTTCAACGAGCACATCGAGGCACTGACCAAAAAGAAGAAAGAACTCTTCCGGCAACTTTTAGACGAGACAGCTATTGTACGCTGGCGATTATCTGTTCTCCTTCTTTGAGTCATTTTGTATTCACAAGAGCTCAAATTTATGATTGTACTCTCTTGTACAATGGCTTCACTGACCTAGTTGTTGCTCATTTCCAACAGGTCACATTGACATCGACATGGAAGGAGGTCAAAAAGAGCATCAAAGACGATCCCCGATGTCTAAAGTTCTCCAGCAGTGATCGGGTAGGAACAGTGGTTATATCATGAGTTGTATTTGTAGTCAGTAGGATTGTGGTCATGTTGTTTGTCTTGTGTATATCTTCACAGAAAAAACAGAGGGAGTTTGAAGACTACATAAAGGACAAACACATCACAGCTAAAGCAGACTTCAGAACTCTGCTGAAAGAGACAAAGTTCATCACATACAAGTAAGAGTCCTTATATGACTGTGTCCTGGCCTACTGCATGTCTGATATGCATGTATTTTTTTTTTTTGCAGTGTACTGTGATCAGTCAGAGACCACTCTTATGTTTCATTTCCAGTCGAAACCACCACTAACAAGTCATTTATTCAACAGCTACATATGACCTATATGGGTCAGGTGAATGAAATCGATACAGCATATTTCTTGATGTTTTATTATATGAATTGCAAATACAAATTAAACTTTTGGTTCTATAATAAAAAATGCTTCAAGTAAAGCAGAATAGATTGGGTTAACTAGTCAAGGGCAGCAGATGTGACTGTAACACAGCAAAATTTTTCATTGGGGACAATTGCAGTTGAAAAAAGGAAATAAACCAAGATGCATCATCAGAATATGGATATAGCAAAATTACAGTAATATCCTGTCATGACTTGGGTATCGCAGTAATATCATATATCACGGGGCTTTCAGTTATTCCCACCCCAGATGATGTAACAATTTTCACTGTTTTGTTTCCATCCTTCGCTTTCATTACAGACCCCCATGTTTTTTATGAAAACTGCTTTCAGCTTTTCAAAGAAATCTGCAGGAATATTTTTTCACACGTCTGATGTACAGTCTTGGAATGTGGTTGCAGTCCAATTAATTTGAGACACATTCGGTTATGTTGAGGCTTGGACTGATGTTGAGGTTTGGGGTATTCATTGTCCTTAGAACACACTTTGATTTTTAAATAGTCTTTTTAGTATATTTCCATAGTAACAACTTCTTGATAGCTTAACATCCTCTCAGACTCACAGTGTTGAGCTGTCTTTTCATAGTAGAAGGATGAACAGAAACGTGTAAGCTTAAAAAAAAAATTTTGTAAGATGAAAGCTTTAAGTACTGCTGACCAGATAGTTTTTGTGGTCTACCAGGTCTTGTGTGGTTGTTAGGAGTCCCATTTTCTCTGAATCTTTTAATAATTTTTTTTAACTCATATTATTTTTTTTCTTTTCTTCATGTAAGTGCATGAAATCTTATATCTAATCTCCTCAAATGTATCCCCCGTACAATGAATAGCAGTTTATTAAATGACCGTTACACAGTACTGCAAGTGATCTCGATCTGCTTTTTTCCAGATCTCGTAGATTGATGCAGGAGTCTGATCAACACCTGATAGACATAGAGAAGATCCTACAAAATGATAAGCGCTATCTGATCCTGGACTGTGTCCCGGATGAAAGACATAAACTCATCATGACATACGTAGAAGAGCTGGACCGCAGAGGGCCCCCTCCACCTCCCACTGCCTTCGAGCCTGCGCGACGCTCTACTAAGTGATCCATACACAAATACATCTGCCAGGACTCCAGCTCTTTCCACCAGTAGCCTTCAGACTGCCGTTCATTTCTCAAGCTTGGTCTAAGACCTGAACTTTTACAGTGTTCCGTGACGCTAATTCTTAGCCCAGTTTTTAATACCATCCTCATCTCATCTGTTGTTCCACCCTGAGCTCGTCAGAATGCAGGACTTTGTGACTGAATGACGAGTGGAAGCAGGCATGTGAATGGAATTTCGTCATGGTCTGAGTGGCTGCTGAGAACAAATGTCAAAACCGATTAAAGAGTGGCAGTGTAAGCGGGGATGGGTTCCATACCCAATCAAGCCCACCTGATCCCTCTAGCATGGTGGAAGTATGCATTAGCACGACGGGGACAGCTGTGTTTGTGCTGTGGCAGAGAAAAAGAGCCCAGTTGTGGAGTTGGCAAAGGAACCACGACCACCCGTAGCCCCCTTATCTGCTCCATCCAGTTCCCCTGTTCGTTTACCTGTGGTCCTCGTTGTCCCAGCTCCTGATCGTCATGCTCTCGTTATAGCTTTTGTATAAATGGTTCTGTTGTAGAAATTGGGAGGATCCCAGTTTCGTTTTCATCTCTGGTGACTGTGGTCATCCGATGGGGTATTCAGCTACTGAAGCCCCGCCATGCGTCTGTCATTTTAATTGACAACTTGCTTCAAATGTAAGATATTTTTTTAAGTAATGGATAGGTATGTATTCATTAAGTCATTAACCATACGTGATGTTGGTCTGTGCAAGCAGTGACGGTTGACAGAATCAGCTCATTGTGAGGTCTAATTTAACTGTTTGGATGTTTTTGAAAAGATGACTTAACTTTTTTGGAGTTGCTGTATTTCTGTACAAGTTGACTGGAATAAAGGCAACCCTCTTTTTTACATATTCAACAAGGTGTATGTCTTACTGTTCAGATTTCCACCTCAGTGTTTGTGCAGCAGAACAGCATATGGGCGGAAGATACCAGCGTCACCTCACGCATAAGGAACATAATGAAATTTATTTAGAACAAGTGCATTTACAAAACATTTCCTCTTGTATTTTACATCAGATTCTGTGTGGATATTTTGTACAAACCTGCGTTAATGAATGGAGCAATATACAGGGAATGAAATACAGTCGTATGCAAGAGATTGAACACTTCCGGTCAAGCTACACGTTTCACTGACTTGATTTTCTAAGTGAAAGTAAGTGAGCCCATCATCTACCTGCAACAAACGTAAAAATTTTAGTGCACAGTTTCTAGTTGTTTGTTTGGTTTGACATATTGTGTGTTAGTTATTGTACTTCATTTTCACATCCACAAAGCAGCAAAATCAACAAAAGGTCATTTGTCCAGCAGGTTCCTAAACTCTTGCATACGACTGTATTTGACTTCTGTTTTCTAAGTCAATATTCCTGACCAAAACCAGCAATTTACAGGCTTCTAATATCAACAGCACATAAATATAGATTATTTAAGACCATATATTCTCAATATAACGTACATCTAGTTGGAACACAAAATAAAGCACCTATAAAATAGAACAGGGTTCTATATGAGCACTTCTCACAAAGCAGCGTACATGATTTCAAACTATAAATAACAACATGAATGGAATAAATACAGAACCCATTGGCACTGCTGTGATCTCTTGTCAGTTCTAGTGAGGTCTCTTTGAACAGGTTTAAAATAGATGGTTCTTCAAAGGTTCCTTAGTAAAGGCAAATGCTCTGTTTAATACCATGAGTTCTTTGTTTTATGTTTCAAGTGTTATTTGCAGGATGAAACGGTTCTTCAGATTGCGTATTATATGGTTCTCAATAGAACCTTTTGAAAAAGGCTCTAAATAGCACTAAAATGGTTCTACTGTTACAATGTCAACCATGTTCATGCTTTTCAGAACCATCCACGGCACATGCCCCATCACTCTGAAGAACCGTTTCACCATGCCAAGATCCATTCAGGCATGAAATGGTTCTATATAGAACTTACGGTTCTTAATAGAAATATTGCCTTTACTAAAGAACCCTTAAAGAACCAACTTTTTAAGGGTGTAGCTGCTGATGATTGGTTCCTTTTGCTTTCGCAAAGCGAGAGCGGTTAGTTTTGCTTGGAGACCAGTCTCTATTGCTTTCCCGCTTTGGGGTCCTGGTGCTCCCAGGGCACGGGGTCGTTCTCCTGCGTGAGGGATCCGCTCTCTCGCTCGTGCCAGAATTGCTCCACGTCCGGTAGCACTATGCTTTCTTTATTTCCAGGGCTCTCCTTTTCCTCTTTCTTCTCCTGCTCCTGCTGCTGCTTCTTCTCCGTCTCCTTCTCTGCCTCCTCGGCCCCTCGGTCAGGCCTACTGGGGGACGGCAGGTGGGCAGAAGTCTCAGGCCTCGGGGTGGGCGACTTTGGGGCAGTGGGCGCGTGCGGTCCCGGTTTGGGCTGCTGCTGTTTGGGCGGCTGTTTGCGCAGCGTGAGGCGACGCCACAGGCCCTTGTAGCTCTCTCGGAACTCCTCGGACAGCGCGAGCACGATGAGCGGGTTCACGAGCGAGATGGCGAACATTAGCAGCTGCGCGCACAGGGCGAAGGGCGCGGGCGGAAGGGGGCCGCCGCTCTCCAGGCCGTGCCGCGTCCACACCCACCACACCCAGTGCGGCAGCCACATGGCCGCCGTGGCCATGGTGAGGCCGAAGAGCGTGAGCGTGAGCCGGCGCGAGCGGATCTGCGCGCGCAGGTTCTGCGCCTTGTTGCTGCAGCGCCGCCGGCACCGGCCGTACGCCCTCCAGAAGTAGAGCAGGGCGAAAGCGAGGGGGGCGCAGAAGGCCAGCAGCGGGTACGCCTTCGCGTAGCCGGACGCAAAGCCGCGAGCTTTGGGAGGGACCAGTTGGACGCACGCCAGGCCATCGCCTTCCTCCTGGAGCGCGGCAAAGAGCCAGTGCGGGACGGGCAGCGCGCAGGCCACCAGCCAGATGCCCAGCAGCAGCACCGCGATGGTCTTGAGGCGGATGCTGATCTGCTTGGCGGGGTTGCTCGCGTACCTGTGGCACGCCTTGGCCATGACAGCCACGGTGAAACTCTTGGCGGCCATGCACGCGTGCACGAACCAGTCGCACGTCTTGCACACCAGCAGGCCCAGGGTCCAGCCGGCGCGCGAGTACGCAGCAGCCTTGAAGGGCACGGCGAAGGCCAGTAGAAGCGCGTCGGCCAGCATGAGGTTGAGGAGAAGCGCATTGATCAGGGAGAGCTTGGCTTTGCGCGCGTTGCTGATGAGGACCCCCATGGCCGTGGCGTTGGCGGCGAAGCCCAGCACGCAGATGACGGCCAGCATCGCGGGCACGAGCACCCTCAGCTCGCTAGTCTCCAGGTGCTGGTAGGCGCCGCGCGCGAGCACCGATCTTCTGTCCACGGTGCCGTTCCCCGCGCTCGTGTTCGCGCTCGCTCCCGGTGACGCGTCCATGTCCACAAACACAACTGGGGCGAAGTCAACAGAGAGAGAGACAGAGAAACCCAGTGCTGACAGAGGCGCGCACTCTGATCAAAAGACCTTACGCGCTCCTCCAAACACACTCAGAGCGGCGCGCGTCCTGCGCGCATTTATGGAGGCGCCTTTGAGTGACAGGTGCCCCGCCCCCTCCAGCCCATCTCCAGCTGACCGGAGCGCAGCATCCTCTCGAGGCCAATTAGAATGATTACAGGTACAAACGCGCGCCGCGAGACACCGCGCCTTCATCACTGCAAAATTAGAACTCTGATTCAAGGCTTGATTGCGGCAGGCGGATACGAAAGAGGTCTCTGAAACACGTACAGCAGTTTGCTTAGTATAACCCACACCACCCTACACCACCCTGACAGTACTGTGTACGTTTTACACACCTGGGACAATGAGAATTAAGCTATTTGGCAGGCCAGTATTATACACTGCTCAAAAAAATGTAAGGAACACTTTGAAAACACATCAGATCTCAATGGATGGAATATCTTTCCTCATATGGACTGAGTAATGTGTTAGGAACAAAAGGATGCCACATCGTTTGATGGAAATGAAAATGATCACCCTACAGAGGGTTGAATTCGGACACCCTGAAAATCAAAGCGAAAAATGATGCGGCAGGCTAGTCCATTTGGCCAAAATTTCATGGCAGCTACTCAAAACAGTACTCAGTAGTTTGTATGGCCTCCAAGTGCTTGTATGCATGCCTGACAACGTCAGGGCATGTTCCTAATGAGACGATGGATGGTGTCCTGGGGGATCTCCTCCCAGATCTGGACCAGCGCATCACTGAGCTCCTGGAAGTGCAAACTGGTGGCGTCGGATGGACCGAAACATAATGTCCCAGAGGTGTTCTATTGGATTTAGGTCAGGCGAGCAGGGGGCCAGTCAGTTGTATCAATTCCTTCATCCTCCAAGAACTGCCTGCATACTCTCGCCACATGAGGCCAGGCATTGTCGTGCACCAGGAGGAACCCACTGCACCAGCGTAGGGTCTGACAATGGGTCCAAGGATTTCATCCTGATACCTAATAGCAGTCAGGGTGCCGCTGTCCAGCCTGTAGAGCTCTGTGCGTCCTTCCAGGGATATGCCTCCCCAGACCATCACTGACCCACCACCAAGCCGGCTGAATGATGTTGCAGGCGGCATAACGTTCTCCACGGCATCTCCAAACCCTGTCACGTCCGTCACATGTGCTCAGGTGAAACCTGCTTTCATCTGTGAAAAGAACAGGGTGCCAGTGGCGGATCTGCCAATTTCGGCGTTCTATGGCAAATACCAATTGAGCTCTATAGTGCTGGGCAGTGAGCACAGGGCCCACTATAGAACGTCGGGCCCTCAGGCCACCCTCATGAAGCCTGTTTCTGATTATTTGGTCAGACACATTCACAGCAGTGGCCTGCTGGATTTCATTTTGTAGGGCTCTGGCAGTGCTCATCCTGTTCCTCCTTACACAAAGGAGCAGATACCGGTCCTGCTGAGGGGTTAAGGACCTTCTACGGCCGTGTCCAGCTCTCCTAGAGTAACTGCCTGTCTCCTGGAATCTCCACCATACTCTTAAGACTGTGCTGGGAGACAGAGCAAACCTTCTGGCAATGGTACGTATTGATGTGCCATCCTGCAGGAGTTGGACTACCTGTACAACCTCTGTAGGGTCTAGGTACCATGGTACTAGTAGTGACGCTGACCCAAACCAACTGCAAAACTAGTGAAAAGTCAGCCAGAAAAGATGAGGGGGGACAAAATGTCAATGACCTCCACCTTTTAAACCATTCCTGTTCTGGGGGTCATCTCATCGTTGCTCCTCTAGTGCACCTGTTGTTAATTTCATTATATCCCAGAAGTTGAACTGAGTTGATGCTATACTCTGATTAAAAAGTGTTCCCTTTATGTTTTTGAGCAGTGTAGTTATCATCCAGCACCTGCTTCAGCTAATGAGTACTGCATTAGGTGATCCATGAGGGCCGGTGATGGAAGCAAACTAATCAAACTGGCTGGGAGCATCCGGGACACTAAGCATCTGAAACTAAACATGCTCCTCAAACTAGCTCAAAAGGTTTCAGCTACTTAAACTGTATATCGTCGCTTTCCAAAGAAAAACAAGTATCTCCAAAATAGCAACTTTACAGGAGAGGGCAAAAACCTAATTTAATTCTAATGTAAGTGAATGGAACCAGACTTTTTCCAAGCGATCTTTAGGCCATTTCTGTTGGTTCATTCATCATGAAATTCACACACAGTGTAAACAGCAGCTCATGTGATCCAATGACACATAAAAGTAAAAATCGTCAAAAATGGAGATACATGTTTTTCATTGGACAGCGACGATATACATTCAGCAGGCACTTTATTAGGTACACCTCCTTATATCTACACTCTGTGTCCTTTTTATCAGCTACACTTACTACATTGGAGCAGTTTGTAGTTCATCTGTTTCTCTGTGTACCTGTTATCTCACCTTTACCTTAGAGCACCACAAAGCAGGTATTATGTGGGTGGTGGATCATTCTCAGCACTACAGTGACACTGACCTGTGTTGTGCGGTGTGAGTGGATCAGGGACAGCAGTGCTGCTGGAACCTTTAAGCACCTCAGTATTACTGCTAGACTGAGAATAGTCCACCAACCAAAACTATCCAGCCAACAGGGGGCTGTATGCATCCAGCAGCATCCTGTGACCACTGCTGAAGGACTAGAGGATGACCAACACAAACTCTGCAGCAGCAGATGAGCTATTGTCTCTGACTTTACATCTGATCACAGAGAGTCATAAAGTGCTCCTTGCTTTATAAATAGAAACTCATTAGTTACTCACTCACACTCTGGCTTTAATTTGACTGAGACATGGCACATACTAGCAAACGTATGCGGTAAAGACCAGACAGGTGAAGGGCTCAGGTGGATGCTATTTTTAACAGGGTAGTGCCAGCCACCTGATTGTCATCCAACTGACTGGACTTTCTGAACCTAATTACCACCTTTACTTACTCACTCATCCGCTCATCAACTACACCGCTCATCCTCCTGGTTCGCTTATTGGGTTGAAGACGGGAAACACCTTGGACAGATTGCCAGACCATCACAGGGCAGACACACACACACTTACATCTAGTATTTCCAGATTGTCTGTCGGCATGTCTTTGGACTGTGGGAGGAATCTGGAACACCCGGAGGAGACCCACCTAGACATGGAAATATCACCTTTACCAAACTGTTAACTGTAAAGGTTCATATAATTTGACCAACAAAGACATTTAATATTGCATTTATTTAGTCAATAAATGGATGTAGAAGTATATACTGTTTGGTGTTGCTTGTTGAATTGGGTTCTCTATTGTTATGACTTAAATATCTGATCATTTTGGGGTCACATTTATGTAGTAATTTACAAAATGTCCACAAACTTCCAAACAGAACTGTAGAACTGTGATAGCTCGTGGTAGTTCAACATAAATGATTATTTGAATACTTAAATGTTCTTTTTTGTCTATAAAGGGAAACTGGTTGTATATGGGTCTTACTATACGGTATGCTGTTTGCTAAATTGTAAGGGGTTTTGTGCATATTTTTGTGAATTTAGGAGATACTGCTTGGAATGACAGACTTAACTTTGTGGAGTAATGAAGGTACAGAAATAAAAAAGGTGGACAACAAACATTCTTTCATTGTAACTATAACACAATGAATGTGCCATGACTGTGTGTTCATTTACACAACACTGAATGATGATTGCTTATTTCCACGTTACCTAATCACTAAAATTTGCGGCCTGAAGAACCTCAAGTCTGAAATCCACCTGTTACTTGCTCACTAGCTCGCTCACTCACTCACTCACTCACTCGTTAACTTAGTCATTTACTTACTTAATAACAGTATGTACCGTGCCTGTCCAGTGACTGTACCTATCTTTACGATTTCAGAGCCAGTTCTGGTGGTTTGGTATTGTTTCTAAACTACGCCCTACACTTTTCCCTGAATGGGTTGGAGCAATCAGGTCCACTGAGTTGCCACAAGAGGGCGCTCTTGCTCCAGTGCTGTTGAAATTGTGCCTCCAACCTGCTAGTCTTCTGTGGCTCCTGGATGAAGAGCATACATACTGTTCTATTTCATGCACACATTTACAAGGGTACAGTAAAATATGGGCCAAACCAAAATGTTTCAACTTGCACATCTTTTCATTTTTTATTTCAACAAATTCCATTAAGCATAAAGACTGCATGTCAATTAATTGCATTTAAATACATTCTCAACTATAAAACTTTGTTTCATTAAGAAGTTCACAACGGAAGTTGTTTATTTTTATTTAAAGGACTTGTACCTAAAATTCCCTGATATCATATAACCTTCATGACTAGTTAGGCTACATAATGATACCGGCCTTTCACTCCCCTTCTACATCATAAGTAGGACGGTGCTTTAGGTGTCTCTGAGGAAATGCGCAGTAGCGGAACGCGAGTTGTTTCGGTGATAGCCAAAAGTATCTCATGTTGCACACTTGTTCGCAACCTGCTGAGCAAACATTCTAAATTATTACAGTGATTCATTACAAGGAGTGCAATTACAGCGTTCACCCTTCACTGCACTGAAGGAGTCAAATCCAGGGGAGTACACGTCATAAATCATAAGCAGACACAGTCAATGTCGTGACTGTTTCACAAACATTCAAGCAAATCTCAGTTCCAGAAAAGCTTGTAGGGCAGTATGTGAAATGCAAATTTCTCTTCATTTTTTCAAATTTGTAAAGCCACTTTAAACAGTACATTCCTGGACAAAAATAAAATGAATAAAACAAATAATAAATAAAACAGGCCCAAAGTACAGTGGGTTTTACTGAGTGTTATGGCTGGTCAGTGTCCAGATTCAACTGCTTTGGATTTTGCCTCACATACTAACATAGCAAAGCTTTCATCTCTTTGAAGCCGTCAATGCTGAGTGGAATACATTAATATATTGTACATACAGTACATATATATATATATACATATATATTCTCTATACGGTGTAAATCTAGAACCTGACTAGCCAGAAAAAAACAGCTGTTGTGTAGGCAAGGTCTGGTTCCAAAACTTTTTTCGACCAAGTTAATTGCCACAGACCAAGCAATCACAGTAGCTGGCAGTGGCCCATTCCAAAACCAAGACATCCATAAATAGTCCAAAAATGCAGATTTTGAATGCAAACTTAGTTCTGATCCAAATTTCAGAATTGCTTTCTACTTTCCACTGCAGATCTACTTTTAAGAAGCAGGGATGCTGTTGTTTCTCAGGAATGATTTTCAACAGAGTGCATCCAATGGGGGTAAACAGGGATAACGCCAATGCTGAAGGACATTTGCACAATTTGGAGCAACACAAAAAACAAAACCTTGTACCTAATGGTAGTAACTTTACAGAAGACAGAATGAACTTATTTTACTTTCACTCAGTGAGGCCATATTTGTTTTGTAATTTCAGGCAAATAAATTGTGTGGTGAAGGCTTTTTATGGTTGCATAGTCAAAGCTTTAGATAACAGAAGAATGCAAAAATACTTTCAAAACAGATTTAAATGGAGTCTTCAGTCTGCAAATGATTATTAATGTGTTGTAATATGCATCTGTACCCACATTTTTAGAGAATGCTGCAGCATCAGATTTCAAATTGGTGTACAAAAAAAAAAACAAGGTTTATACGTTTTTTCAGTTCATACAAACAGAATTTACTAATCAGTGGTCTTTGTTGTTGGCAGCATTCTGCAGACTGCCCTAACTTTTCTGGAACTGAGGTTTTTACTTTGTTTACTTGAACATGTATCAATTTCATTCTTTTTTTATTTTTCTTGTTACACAAAGCTATTCTGTCCACATTTCTTTAAAAACAGTCACACTCCACGAACCAACATAACCACCCCACCCCAAAACAGCGTCCCACAAACCCCCTCCCGACCCACTCTCGAGCCCACATACCAAAAGAAGGCACCACAGCTTATTAACTGTAACATTAAAATAAGAAGACAAGTAAAACAGCGACATGAAATGAATGTCAATCGAGTGGATCCGCTTAGACCACAACGTTCTCGGAGAACCCATCAGGTAGCAAAGAACCGTCCGTAGATTGTGTACGACCTCGGCCTCACAGTCGCCACAGCCGCGTCCATGTTCCACTGCAGTTCCACGTTTCATTGACAGCTATGTAGTGGCTAAAGGGCATTATGTGAAGGGCACAGCGTCCTTTCTGTCAAAGAGGCTAGAACATCCATCAGGTTCTTTATAAAGGCACCCTTCTGTTTCACGTGCCAGGGCATCGATGAAAGAGGCAATGGGGAAATGCACACTGCTGCACACTGCTGCACATGGCTGCGGTTCAGCACAGGTTTGGCTTTTCCGCTGTCCATACCTTCTCAAACCATCTGCTGAACATTGTAATGCTATGTTTAGCTTGGCCCTGTTCCGGTTTCAAAACATCAGGCTAATTTTTTATGAAATAAATAGAATAAATAAAAGACTTGTTAAAGGGAAGTGAGAAGAAATGTGGAGGCGACAGAAAGTAGGAGAGGAGGGTCGCTGCTTCTTATTCGCACACGTCTGGCAGCATTAGTGTTTGTGAGAGAGGCTCTCTAAGTCCCCTAGTCTGGCCTTGCTCTCAGCATCCCACTCCATTTCATATTCACAGCCTCTAGCTTTCAGTGCACAAACACATATCCACAATGCCTCCAGCAAGCCAAACACCAGCCCCATACAGCAAAAACTGTCCCTCCATGTGTCTTTGTCTGCCTGTACGTGCGCATGGGGGCGTTCTGAGCCGCGCTAGTTGACCTTATCCTGGAAGATGTAGAGGTTGTTGGTGGCCGCCACAGCAATGATGTTCTCCGAGGGGTGCCAGGTGGTGTGGAGGATTTTCTTGCTGAAGTCCAGGCTGTCCACGCTGATCTCGTCCTTGCGCCTCTTGCCACCCACACACACCTTGCGTGGCTTCAGGATGGCCCGCGGCTTGCTGTTCTCCCGCGATGCCTCCAGGGTCACATCACGCTTTGTATTGCGGTCGAACATCCGGAAGAAGTTGTTGTAGGAGCCGGTCATTATCACACTGGGAAAATAGCACAGGATGTAAGACAAGGAAGCAAAACGTAGAAGTCATAAACCGACTAAAGGATAACAACTACACAGTAAGCTATTGGTATTCATAATTAAATGAAATGCTGTTCATGCATATATTGTGTATTATACAAAAAAATATGAACTCTGTCTTGTTCTATATAGAATCCTTATACTCTGATACTCTGATTCCTGTTGTTACTTGACCCAACAAAGTCCTCACAGTAAGAATGCAGATATGACATCAGTCTTTTACATTACACTGACCAGAGCTGCCTGATGTTAGACAAGTGTTCTCTGTGGCACTTGATAATATATATATATATATATATATATAATACATAAATTAATGAAGACAGTTGAATCTTTTCCTCTAGTTCACTAAAAGTACAACTATACTGAGACAGTGAGCTACGAAAGTAGTAAATCTGGTAAAGAAAAAAGTTTAATATTATGGAAAACACATCTTTAACCATGCCCTAGTGTTATTTAACCCTGGTCCTGGAGGCACCCTGCCTTGCACATTTTAGTGGATTCCCTGCTGTAACACACCCCCTGCAACTCCCTAAATGGCTTGTTAATGAGCTGATATGTTGAATCAGGTGTGTTGGGAGCACTAAAATGTGCAAGGCAGGGTGCCTCCATTAAGAGGGTTGAGAAACACTGCCCTAGATGACTACACCTAGTGCTGTAAAAATAAGGCCTATGGGTATTTAGGCCTTTATCTCTTATGCTGTCAGTTGTTGTAGTATCTAGGTGCTTAAATGTGCGGTTGAGAACAGTGAGTTGTGATTAAAATTCTATTTCAATTCTCTTGTAAATGGCCCTACAATAAAGTCAGCTAGCTGGTGGCTGTCAGCCTCCCTATAGAGGTAGTCTCTGGGATAGTTCCTGGCTAGCACCCACAACCTGTAACCAGGCCTTACTTGTTTTGAAATTCTGGCTACTCCACCTGACACTGACCTGTCTGATCCATTCCACACGCACTCAAACTTGTCAAAGATGCAGTCGTTCTCATACAGCGAGCAGAGTTTACTCCTCAGATAGTCGTGCACCTGGAGGATCGAATACAGACATGAACAGACACAGCATTAGTAACAGGCGTCATTTCATTAGACCATCAACAGTCTTGAGGGAATCCTGTGGCACAGAGCTCTGTTTTCCTGCCGTAACACATCTGATGAAGAGGTTGATAACTAGCTGACGTGCACAATCAGGTTTGGTACATCAGGGAAATCACTCAACTGTACACTACAATGGTCCCCAGAAAGTGGTATGTTACAGTGTTTCTTGCATAAGAGTCTATCAGTCTTACATGAGTTGGTAGCAGAGGACTTGATAATTGATAGTTATGGGAAATCACCATGGTGTTTGTGTATTTACACTTCTGTCAAGACTATGATGCTTCTGCGCCAAATGAAGCAAATGTAAGGTGCTCTGTGGTTATCAAAAGAAAGGTTCCTAGATGGTTCTGTGCCTGGATGTAGCATAGAACCTTCACATTATGTCAAGATTCTTTAAACTTTACTCTAAACTTTACTCTACACACTCTCATGACTCCTTTGCAAAGATGGTTCCTTAAAGAACCATCCTTTGAAAAGTTCTTTAGGGAACCGAACCTATGGTTTCACTCCAAACAGGCCTGTAATACTGTACAGCAGAGGTGGCCAGTCCTATTCCTGCAGATCTTTCATCAATCAACCATCCAACCGTAATCTAACATAGGGGTTCCAGATAATGAAGGCCGTCAGCAACACCTGAGTGTTAGAGCCAAGTATGTTGGATATCCAGGACCAAGACTGGACGCCCCGGTGTATGGAGAGGCTTTTGATGCTCTAAACTTGGTGCTCCAAGCCAGAAAATAATTGCCTCCTTCAGTTGCTCCTCTTTACTGATTCAAATACAATATAAGAACATTTCACAGACATGTACAGCACTGTTGCTTGTGTTATGATTGAGAAGGCTAAGCTAAGTCAGGTGGGGAGGTCTGTGCAAGTCTATGAATGCTGTACCTGATAGGTCTCCAGGGGTTTGCTTTCCATGTTGAGGTCCCACACCTTCACCGTCAGGTAATCCCGTGTCATCAGGTAGCGGCCACTGTGGCTAAACTTTACATCCGAGATGGAAGAGATGATTTCTGAGAAGAAGGACCGATTGCTAGGGTCCTCTGGCTCTTCAAAGACTGCATGCAGCAGAGAACAAAGAGAGAGAGAGAGAGAGAGAGAGAATAAGAGAGAGAGATGTAATAAAAGTTATAGCAGCACCATCAAAATCTCTTTGGTTATTCATAGGAGTAGGACGTAACCTACAAAGCTGCAGATTTTCTGAATTACATTGCCGATCAAAAGTCTGGGGACACCTAGCTTACAATAGTAGTACGAATAATACAAGTAAGGATATTGTCTTTTTTAGGATATAGTCTTTGTCAGTTTGCAACAACTTAATTTCCTTTTTCTTTGCTTTACTCAAAGTCCAATTCCACCCCCTCGCTAGGTCTCCCCCATCAAAGAGTGCAACCAAGCTGGGTGGTTGAAGGCCAGAGCATGCTCCCATCCTGCTGCTGCTGATGTAGCATCATTAGACAGTTCAACAAGCTTTAAGGAGAATGCTAATTACTGCCTAGCACTGCATTGTCTGTGGTACTGCCAGGGATTTAATTCACAATCTCCTGATGAAAGGCCAACACTTAGATGGGAGTCCTCGCAATGTAGCATTTTAAGGCTCACCAGGTTTACACTGAGGAAAACAATATCAGGAATAAATATTTGTGACAGCGCTACTTTGGGAATAATGCCAAACCACATACACTTTGTGATGTCAGACCTCATCAGCACCTACACCTTTCAGATGTTTAAACCTCATTTTCATGATCTACTGGAAAAGAAAGTAAAATCATTCTTTAGGCAAAACCGCCTCTTCATACTAAGAAAGACAATTTGATGAACCTGAAGCCTGAAGGGTTGAAAAACACACACACAGTAACAGCAGAAAACTCCATTCCACTTCATTCCCACTTCTGTTTTCAAAAGGAGGCATCCCCAAAATTTTGACAGGCAGCGTAGTTCACCAGACGGGGGGAAACAAACTGGTCTGTGATCTGTGAGGTCCATTATTCATGTCATCTGCTGTCGATTGCCCCCTGCCTGCTCTGCTGGCTCTGTTGTGTACTGGCCTGTGCTGTCTCAGCAGGACGTCTCCAGGGCAGATAAAACAGAAGCAGAGGGACAGGGGACACAGGTCGATGTGGAGGCACGGCAGCCTGGACTGCAGGTGTGTTTCCCAGGTGGGCCGTGTCATGTCATGAGTGTGTCCACCTGCAGCTTAGCTCGGTGTCACTCACCACAGGATAATGAGTCCTCAAGGGAGGCTGTGTAGAGCCGTGCTACAGGCTGAGGAGGACTGTTGTGGCTGGGTCTCGCTACACGCCACAGTACACAGATTGATTTCACAGAATATTCCATAGGACAGCAGAAAGATTTATGAGTGTGGGAGAAAAAGAAGGAACAACATACACATACACTGACAGTTAAATGTTTGGGGACACCTAACTCTTCAAAAAATGGTTTTAGTATGTTTAATACGGTTCGTTTGTCAGTTTTCAATAAACTGCATATATCTTGCCATTTCCTTGCTATAATGACACATTCTATTAACAAATAGAGCTCAATGGAGAATGAACGAGGTGTAACATGACAGCACTATGACAGCGAGGGGCTGAAACAAGCAGTCACTGTTGCTCTCATCATGCTTATATAATTTTATATTTAGGTTGATTCCTCCTCTCTACATTTTGGGCAAGACTCTTGGCCAGTTCTCATGTGAGTTGGAGGCGTGTCTGGGTGTCAATTTGACAAGACACATACTGTTGCTATAAAGTACATCGGCAGCACATGGCAACATGGTTTAAATGAGACTTTAGCCTCTCCACCCCCTCAGACTCTTGGTTAGCCCCAGTGGCCCTAGCAAGAAGACTGGTGAGCAAAGTATTGCAACTTTTTTTCACATCCCACTGGTTAATTCTAAGGCATGTTCTAAGGCAATAACTGATGACATCACCTTATTTGTTTGTAAAAATATCCAGCCTTTCCTTTTTTACTGTATCTTTGGTCAGAGACTTTTTTTATGCATTAGTAGTTCATATGTAATTGTAATGCATCGCACTGTTATTAATTAATGCATCAAGATGTGCACTGTGTTGGCCTCTTTGTTGTCACGTGGGACAAGACGAGGAAGCAGGATGTAAGTGCAAGTCTTTAATGAAGAACAAATAAGATAAAACAAAAACCAAAGGCACTAGGAAAAACAAGAAACAAAACACTACTAAGACCAACAGGGAGTATAAATGAACAAGGACTAACAAGGAACACCTGGGAAGGGGCGGAGCTACAAACTAAGGACAGGTGAGGGGTCTGACAAGAGGGTGGAGACAGGAGGAGCAATAACCAAAACAAACAGAAGCACATGGAACAGGACAACAAAAGGCACATGGAAGTGACAAGAGAAAAGGAGACAGAAACAGAAAACCAGAGAAAACGGAGACAAACAGGGGCAAGACAAGACAGGATGTGACATTTGTGCAGTGTGGAGATGCAAATAGTCTGTAAACACCATGTGATTTTCATGGGTAGATTTAAGCAAATTCTGAAATGTTAACAAATTAATACAAAGTAATGAATACATACAAGCTTATTTTGTCCATTCATAAAGCTAAAACAAAATGCAACAAAATAAAGTGTCTTTAGGGTCAAATATGAGCAAGTAATTGCAATTAAATGTTTGAAAATAATATTTATGTTTAATTACTATTTTAAATACATAGTTATATGTAAAGGTGAAATGACTTATTTTGAATATAAGCACACATCCTCTACAGAGAACTCACGTCTGGAAATTTTAATGCCCTATTATTGTTCAACTGCTGATTTTAACTAATTACAATAATATAAACAGTGCACTAAAATGTGCAATGACATTTTTAAGCGTTTCATGTTCTTTTGCAAACGACTGTATTTCTTCAGACAGTGGCATCAGATGAGCATCAGTATCGGGCGTCATGTCCTGCATGCTCGCTGTTTGCTGACACACCAGGTGAAAAATACCGGCTGTGTAGGGCCATTCCGTCAACTCCACAGACACCAGACAGGCCTTCAGGAGGATAAGCGCACTTCTCCCAGCCTCCCTTAAGGCCTGTCTGTGTTTAAAATTCGCTATAAAGAATGCAAGAGGCCCATTCAACAGGATGTATGTGCACGGAACGGCGAGCACGTCAATAAAGCTCAGGAAATGACTGAATTCTTCCAGCGCTAAGATTTCTGGAGACGCAGCACAGCATCTTACAACATTGATTTTTTTTTTCCCTTCCTTTATCGTACCGCTGCTTAAATGTCAATGTATTCAATCTGATTTTGAAATGTGTGCTGCTGGCCACAATCTAGAAACAGGCTCAGAGGAGATCTAAAGCCCAGAGGAGATCTAATGGAAATTTATCAGTGTCCAGTTATCAGTTCAGCCATGTGCAGGATGGTGGGGAGGGGGGGACTACTGTATGAAGACTGTATGGATTTATCAGCCTCCCCAAATGAAATTAGCGGGTTAAGCCAAAGCAGACACAATCACATTAAATATTAGCATAAGCTTCACCTCCTCCATCCCTCAACCAAGACGGGAGGCAGGCTAATCCCGGTCACGGCTGACATGCTGTTTGGTCTCTCGGGGAAGGTCCTGACTGGAGGGAGCTTGACTACTCTATGCATCCGTAATGCTTATTTCTGTGCAGGCTGGTTCGGGCTTGTAAGCAGTGAACTACTGAATCTCTCTTCAGATACATTTAGGATGCCTTAAACTGAATAGCCATCAATACATTAGGTCCAACTGAAGTGAACAGAAGAAGAGGAGGAGTATTAGCTGAGCATCAGTTTGATGTAAAAGTCAATGTGAACTGGAAATCTAGACGCATTTCCTTTTGCACCGTGGTGTTTTTCCAAGCGTGCAGTATTGGGGAGGATCTCTAATGAGAGGGGAGATGAGAGGGGAGTATGACCGGAGGGGGATTAACCATGATTTTATTGCTTAATACTATTTTTCCTGCCAGTGGACTTCTTTTTGAAATCTTTGGTATGATGGATTATGCTTAATTTGACCAGGGACATGCTTATGCATTTGGATATCCAGAGTGCCTATCAATCCACAAACTGTGCAATTATGCTGCACTTGAGTGACTAAGGTTTCTTTTTGATGGTAATGTTCCAGCTACAGTTGGCAAAAAACCTGCCAGCTTCTTGTTTGAATTTCCCGGTCCACCTTAAATGGCACAGCAGTTACATTCTGGCACCTTAGGTAACTGTTGTTTACAGCTGCATCATTTAAGGTGGGTCAGTAAAATTCACCAACAAAAATGTTCCTAACAGTGGCATATACCAGCTGTAGAAGAGAGAATGCAATTAATTAAAAAGGGTTTATGCTTTCTTTGGCCTTTTGACATTTACTTTACATTTACTGTATTTAGCTCTTATCCAGAGCGACTTGCAAGGTAATCATATTGCAGCTAGGCCAATGTAGTGCTACTCCTATTGGTGTGGCACAGAATAGTCACCCAGACTGGGAATTGAACGCCAGTCTCCCACAAGTGGTGGTAGCTCACTGGGAGGTAGTGGTGTTATCTGTTGTGCCACACTAAACACTAGCTACCACTAACAGCTGAGGTAATATATCAGTACACCGGATTAATAATATAATATGTTAATACTGCTAGTTGATTGCCTGTAAGAAGAACTTCATCTGATCAACTCCAGAGTGTTTCTTGGTATGGAAGCAGTATGGTGTTTCTTGGTGTGGAAGCCATACTGGCACACATGGAAAAGGGGGGCAGGGTGAGCAGTGGCTCATTATCATTTAAAGAAACAGGCACTCAAACCGGGCAATCCGAACGCTGATTTGACAGGGTGATAAGGGGGCCGTGGTGCTTGATCCTTGTGGTATTTTGAACAAAGCATGTCACAGAAATTTCATTTAGACCCCAGGGAACTGTGTTAAATTGGAAGAGGTGAAAAAAGGGGTATGTCACTTTTGTCAATATTCTATTGTTGAAAGAAAAACAGCCGCACAGCAAATAGAGTCGTCGCTACATTCCTAACATCTACATCTACATTTCATCTTTATTTGATATCACTTTTATTAACATATTTTATAATATACTTACATATTTTACAACAATTGTCCTTAAATACACTTAAATATACTTTTATTAATACTGAATTCTGCAGATAAATTCAGGATATACTGAAAAGTAGTTTCGGGTAAAATTAGACAGATGCAGAAAAAAGTTTAGCATAAGTAGCTAATATTCCACTGTACAATCCAGTGGAATTTGGGCAATTTAGTTATCTTTAGTTTTCTAACCTGAGTATTGATGTATTGTGCAGTAGTGGCACCAATCAGGAGGGATCCTGAGATGTTGATACCTGGGAAGCTTTAGTTACTACAAACTATTACATTTGTTTATTATTACTGTGTTATTTAGTTGATATTAAGTTTTATTTTTCTACCTATTTACACTAGCAATGACAGGGCAAAGGGTCTTTGATAGATATACAGTTAAAAATCACACACCTGGTCAAATTACACGTTATTTTTTTGAGTGAAAACACCCTTTACAGAGAACACACATCAGCAAATGTTAATGCACTGTTACTGCTCATTTGCTGATTTGAACATGTAAAAATAAGCTCACCAGACAAAAAACGTATGCTGAAATGTACCTAATAGTGTGTAATACCTCCACAAGCATGAATAACAGCTGTGACTCAATCTGGAATTGACAGGACAAGTTTCTGGATGTAGGCAACATCAATGTTCAGCCACTCTTGCAATCAAAGTAGTGTGCAGTTCATCCAGATTTGGTGGATGCCTTCCCTGATACAATTCTGAGGATTTTGGCCACTGCTGTTAGACTTGTATGATTGTATGCTTCCATTCACCTGCAAATTCAGCTACTTCACACTATGGCCTTTGGCACGCCCCAAATACAATAACTCCTTGTTGCCAATCATTAACATCTGCTTTGTGACCCATTTTCCAACACATCGAACAAGACAGTCACTGCACTGTTTATCTCTTCTCAATCTATGGATCCCGTCACTGCAGGAGCCTGAAGTTACTACCACCTTAAACACGCAAGGGGACAAATTTTTGCCCAGTGAGCTTATAACACAACATTTGGCCTGTGGAAAAGTTATGGCAAATTTTCAGGAAAATGTCATTATTAGGTGCGACCTCTGCAGAGGATCTTAGAAAATGAACAAAACATGACATACGACACACAGCATACGACAGTATACACATGTGACTTACGACAGGCATGTGCATACAGGGCTCTGAGTGAGGGGTTCCACAATTGTAAACGCAAGACAAAAACTCCACTGGGAGTCTTAGCTGGCCCTCCTGTTTACCAAGATTGGAAGTTTTTATTGGCATACACAGCTGGATGAAATTTTGGTGAGATATTGTGCATGTGAGGGTTCCAGAGATCCCTAAGCACTCACATTTGGAGTGGTTGTCGCAGAGCGCGGCGGCTCTCATATCGCACAGCCGGATGGAGCCTTTACTGCTACTGTAGACGAACGTGTTGCAGTGGTGAGGATGAAACTCCGCCGCCGTTATCACCTCGGTCAGCTCCTCCATGTTGGTTGGCTTAATATCCACAATGTCTAGAACCGCTGTTCAGGACACACTTTACAATCATGATGGCAACATGTAAATGCACAACAGTGTTCCTGGTAACAGTTCAGCTTACTGTCAGCAGCTTTAACTGTGATTAACAGCATAATAACAACTGAATAAATAAACTTGAAAAATATGTAGGCTGTGATCGCTTATAGGGGGTTTTATTTACCTTTGAGTATTTCAATTTTGTTATGTGTGATTGAGGCGTTACCTTTATCTTCTATATTTATATCTCCATCACCTTCTACCACTCTGCACGGCTTCTGTTTGGCTCCAAAGAGGTACAGCTCCACCCTCTCACTGCCCACACACAGCTGTCTCTAATCAATAATGGCCACCCACTCCTATCCCAGATTACCAGACTCATTAGGACTACTATATTGTCACTGTCCAAAGGAAAACATATCTCCTAAAAGGCAACTTTACAGGAGAGGGCAAAAACCTACTTTAATTATAATGCAAGTCAATGGAACCAGACTTTTTTCCAAGCAGTTTTGGGCCATTTCTGTTGGTCCATTCATTGTGAAATATTCACACAGTGTAAACGGCAGATGCTGTGCTCAAATAACACATAAAAGTGAAAATGGACAAAAATGGAGATATATGGCTTTCTTTGGACAGCGACGATATGTACTCCGGTTTTGTTTCAGCTGCTCTGGCTATATTCATTCTAAGGAGTGCTCTTGTGTACGTTCATAGTTCACAGTCTACCATGGTCTTGGTATCTTGACCATGTTTGCATGATTTCTTGTTAATGATTATGATTTCAACCAGGAGAGTTTTATCTATATTAGTCTGGCTGTATGTACTTTTCTAAAACAATACGTCTAGTCTGCTCAGACCCAAGCTTTGATGTTTAGTACCTAAAAACAAGTTGCATTTTTTCCCTGCAGACTGAAACTTTCAGATGGACCTGTGAAGTCCACACAACTAAACAACTGCAACTCAAACTGTAGCACCTACTACAATTTGTATTCATATCTGTTAACAAAGCATTAGAATGCATCTGTTGGTACCAAATAATGTTGCCTATTCATATTTGATTTCTTAACTGCTTATGACATACAGCATTCAGTTTAACCTACAATATATAAATATAATTTAACAGCCCAGTTGATACTTTTCTATATCGTCTGTGTGATAAAGCGCGCCCTTATACCGGACAATATGTCGTGGTAGGGGGTACCCTTTATGGGTAGTGTCGGGCGAATATAGCTGCTTTCACTTTGTAAGCACAGGAACCAGTCACATTTCATAGATTTGATATCGAAATGGTGATTTAAAAGAGTACAATATTCAAATCGCAAGAGCTGCAATTTAAATTATAGGCTGTTTTATCAAGTTTGTGTCTTAGCATCATAACATTATCAAATCATATCACATTAACATCATATCAGAGCTACACCAATCAGAGGCAGCCAAACAACTATACTAACTGAAAAGGGGGATGCTCTGGTCTTAGTGCCCAAATAACAGGCCTGGAAGTCAGTTCCCAGAAAATAACTGCAACTTAAATTGCAGTCGCAATACTCATCAGAAAAATCGCAACTAGATATTCTTCCCAAACTGTTCAGCCCTAGCATATGGTCACTGTTGCGCAAAAGCCCTATATCTCAATTTCTGCCTTTCATTTTAGTTTTTCACCCTTTGGCATAATGTGAAATGTCCAGTTACCCTTTTTCTTGTGGTAAAATGTCATGGTGAATAGGCCAATAGGAATGGTCCAAAACGACTTGGACAAACATTGTAATATTAACTTCCATTAAATGTTGAGAAGGTTTTTTTCTTCCCCTGAAAAGTTAAATGAAACTGTCTTCAGGTATTATGATGTTATTTTTTGGCTATATTGCACCCCCTTAGTGACATTTGCAGTGTATCATCTCTGGCTCCCCAATCTAACACTGCTCATCAAGTACACCAAAAAGGATCTGAACAACCAGTATTTTACTTCTATTCCAATAACTCTCCATACAGAAGGATACTGAAGCTCCTGTTGGTGATCTCCAGGTGCCACAGGTTGATCCTTAGGTCGTCTGTGGACATGTATGTTTCATAGTCACTGTTAACGGAGATGGAGTTGATGTGGTACGTGTGGCCATTGGAGAACACTCTTCTGGGTGTGGCCTCCACCATAAGGTCCATGGGCCGGAGCACTGGCACCTGGAACAGCAAAGACAGAAGATAGGAGAATCAGAATACATGACCAGATCTGCATCTAAACCCTTCCAACTATATGACCATCCCAGACTGGAAGTCACCCTGTTGATACAACTGCATACAACACTTCTCAAAGCAATTATATCGAAACAGACTATGGAACAAAACACCAGAGCATTTCTTTTCTAGACGTTTTCATTTCACTCTTCCTATAATAGACCAAAAAAATCTCCAGCTCCACATTTTGCACTTCATTGCCCCTTACGGGCTGCTAAATAGACCATAATGACTATTCAGCATGGGCTTGACATTTGTCAACAGCGCCATGCAGAGGGACGAGGCCACCGGACGGCATTTCCTACTGCGGCATGTCTATTCTGTGCAGGTCCTAATTGCACTGTGCAGATGCTGTGCACACTTAGGTCTGAAATGACGAGTGCTTACAAGCAGCGGGCAGTCCCTCCTTGAGTGATTTCCTCCTAATCATGCCACACTCTAGCGTGCTTCTCCACACCGCGTGACAGAGGCATCCAGATCGCCCTCAGTGCCGACTCGACAATACTACTCATTATCTTCAACCCTCTTAAAACTGCCTGAGTGAGATTTTAGACATGAATAGAAAAACTGCCTGTCTCTGTATAACATGCCTTTCAAGTTCATTCATTCATAAACAGCAGTATTCATTCTGATGAATATAACCAGGTAAATTGTTACTGGTCATTTCCATGCATGCTGATATGTGGATTTCTTCTTGTCTATGTGGGGCACACTGTGATACTGATGTGCCAAATACAGGTATTCAGACCCAAAGGGCTGAGAACTAGTGATGGACCAATATGAAGCTCCTGTGCTTTCAGTGCATGGATGATAGTCAGAAAGTGGATTTCTTTTACATTAAATAATCAACAATTAGGCATGTCTTTGACTATACCTTGCAACCAAGCTGAACATCAGTTATGTTATCATTAATGTTTATGTTAACATCAGTCATCATTTATGAAACTGTTCATTAAAATCATTAAAATCATGGTCGATTACTGCACATCAAATGCTTTTTAGCATCAATCAAAGTTATCAAGAGTGTTCCAGACGCATCTGTAGCATGGAGGCTGGAGGCAGTGACAGTGCTCTGAAGAACGTTACCCTATCTGCCAGACTGCTGCGAAAGGGGGCAACACTTCAAATCTTTTAGATTCTTGTATTTTTAGATTCAAAAATTCAAATATTTACAGGTAGCTCCAAACATAAGACTCTAGGTAACTCTAGAAATCAGCTGCTAACTTCTTGTTTAAACTGATCCACCTTAAATAGTGCAGCAGTTATTTTAAGACCTTGGGTGCCAGGATGTAACTGCTGCATCATTTAAGGTGGAATAGGAAATGAAAGCCAACTTAGTCTTGTATTAGAAGTGCAGATAGGACAGTTTGATAGTCTAAATTATTAGAAAATTATTCCCACATTAAAATAATTATTAGGATGATTTGATAGCCTAAATCAGCTTATCAAGGGAAGCAGTGATATTAAAATCCACTGTATTGCCATTAAATAATATGTTTGAACCTCTTGTGTTAAACATGTTTGAGCCTTTCATGGCCACATGGTGCCACCTTCAATGTTAATGCCCATTTGATGTTGTTTTCATATGTTTGCATATTGGTATTGGCCATTTAATTATTGTGATGTTTATGCAAAGTGCTGCTATTTTTTTGTGGTTTTCAATATAAAAGCTGGCAAAATTTGTAGTTTTTGAGTTCAGTTTTTTTTTTGGAAATACTTTGTGTTCTTGTTTCTGACAAAATATTGATCACAATATTTAAAGCCAGAATTAAAACTGAAACTAAATTGAAAACTAAACTTTCAGAGATACTAATACTATCAAGGCACTCTTCATACCCACTGCAACTAAACAGAGACTAAACACAAACATGAACAAAACTGTCACACTTCCGGGTTTCCCCTCTACCTCCGATCTCCAGAATCCACCACCCAATGACGTTGCGGTCACATGTCCCTCACCTACCAATCCTGTCCCATTTCATTGCTCAGTTTCTCCCGAGCAATCTGTTTTCTTATACACCCCTGCTTTTCCTTTCATTCCTTGTGAAGTATTGCCACATTCCGTAGCGTACCGACCGTTCTCTCATTTCATCTTGTTTTGACTTTCTGGATTTCTGACCCTAATTGATCTCTGGTTTTCTCTTCTCTGGTTTTCCCTCTGGTTTTGGTTTGCCCTTGCTGATTGTTTGTTTGGTTTTTCGACTCTTGCCTGCCTCTTGTTCATGACTTTGCCTGTCCCTTGTGCTATGATCGCCTGGATTCTGTTTTTGGACCTAACTGCCAATCTGTCAATAAAACCCAGCCTTGATTTTAACACAGGGTGCGTCAATCTGACTTTGTCCGGCGTGAGAAAAACTCAATATTACAACCCTTTGTGTGATACCAATGTCAATAATCATAATTCTCTTCACATATTAAACAATTTACACACTATAATCCATATTTCACATTAAAACTCTAAAGGTCTAACATTGATTGTTGTAAGAATTTACATATTCAGTATGCTTACAATGTAGGTGAACACAGAATAAAACCTTGAAGCTTCCGTGTGGTGATCTTTTCCAGTATGCTACTCATTTCAGCGATTTACACCCACCACTAGTGACTAGACTTTCATCTGTGTGCACAAGTACAAATGGGGTGCCAAGTTATAATGTATCAGATGGCGATATATCAGCAAACCCTACTGACTAGAGCTCACGGCTGCAGCTCTGCTCTGCTGAGGAATGATAACTTTCTATTCTCGGCTCAGGGAGATGGATCAGGAATTATGATCCTTCACTGCTTTAAAAACCTTGGTCTCCAGTCTGCCTTTATTCTTCTCCATAGTGTCCAGCAAGCACTGGGAAGAGGCAGTGGAGGAAAAGAAATCACCATTTTCTATATCTATCCCTGAGACAGCAGGGAAGGGACAATTCACAGGGAATAGAAACTTTGTATTTTAGCCTGTATATTCCACACCATACAGTCAAGCAGTCAAAGAGTAGAATGATATGATTTATGAAAACAATGCTATGAAAATAGTCCTATATAAATGCTGACATCTGAGTTTTTCAGTGGTGATGACAACATAATGACAACAATAACACTATCATGTCTATACATGTGTGAGGATTTGTTCCCAAAGACAGGAGAAAACCAAATCACAAAAACCAAAAGACCCTTTCTAACAGAATGGTCCTGAGAAAAGTCAGTTATCTGCAGACTGAATGAAATATTGAACAGGCTTTGGTAACAGAGTTACATACTTACTGTGGGGCATAAAAGGGAATTTCAACTGCACTATTTTATTGACATGTTGAGCTGTGACGTAACAGGGTTTTGACATGAAACAATCAAAAAGAGAAATTTACTGACTCTAATTCACTTTACAGTGGTGGTGACAGGAAACAAGGGTTGGACAAATGTAGCCAATTTATCAACTACCCAAAATGACCAGTAACCCTACACATCATTAAGCAAAACCTAACCTCACCTAATACGCAACACTAACCCTAACCTCAACCAAAAATCCTAATCTTAACCCTTACCTTGACCCTAACTGTAACCCTAACCCTAACCTTAAACCAAAACCCAATCCTAACCTACACCCATAGCCTAGTCTTAATCCTAACCCTGGCTCTAATCCTAACCCTAACCCAACCTCGATCCAAAACCTAATCCTAACCCTAAACCTATAATCCTAACCCTAAACCTAACCTCAACCTAAAACCTAATCCTAACCCTCAGCCTAGCCTTAATCCTAACACTAACATTAACCTCAAGTCAAAGACTTATCCTAACCCTCACCCTGGCCCTAATCCTAACCTTAACCTCAATCTGAAACCTAACCCTAACCCTCAGCCTAGCCTTAATCCTAACCCTAACTTTAACCTCAAGCTAAAACCTTATCCTAACCCTAACCTTAACCAAAACTTAATCCAGTTAAACTCCAGTTACAGGATGGTGTCAGCAGCATGTCTACAAAACCTTGTTGAGGATGTGAAGATGGTCTGCAATTATACTTCTCAAGTGACTTCTCAGGTGAACAGCTACAGATTTGGACATTCCAAATGACAAAAAAACAACTGAAGTCAGCAGATTATTAATAAATCCTGTTTACGAAGTAATTCTGATTAGTAATAGTCTGATAATTTACTGAATGTATTCAGATGTTTCATTGTTGCGCCATCTTGATACGTTGTTGTTATGTTAGGAGTCTGTTGAGCATCTATTTCATCTGAAAAGGACCACTACAAATAAAGAGTCACAGACTAACTTAAACAGCACACATGAACAATCACAATGAGACTGCGGGAAGACATCAAGCTTGTTTCATAATTGAATCATCTAAATTTAATGGAATAAAACTGACAACAAAATTTAGAGTTTTTAACCCTTTGCAATTGGCTCATGGACGCCAAGATGAAACTCCTGCACTAACCTATCGGTCAAAGCTTGGAATTACAAGCCCTCAAACTTCTAAACTCAGTCTTGGGGCAAAACCACATGCAGTGTGGAGAGCGTTAATATGGTGTTGGTGAGGAGCACTGCCAAAACACAAGACATGTGTGCTCATCTCACAGAGTCTTCCCTCTGCTCCCTCCCTCCTCTCACACACCTCTCCACACTCCTCCGCCTGTGCCCACCGATAAATCCCTCACTCCATCTCCAGCACACATACATTTCACGCTCCAAATGGGATTGCCACCTTCTCCCTGCCATCAGGCTAATCTTCCGCACCAGCCAGACAATGGTGGAAGAGTAGAACGCTTAAATCCATTAGGCCACGGAGCCGAAAAACAGACACCACACCAAACACTAATGGATACACAGAGTCGCTCCCCCTTTTGTATGTGGATTCAATTTGGAGGGATGGGTGAAAGAGCACGAGAGAGAGAGAGAGAGAGAGGGAGGGAGAGAAATGATCATGTCTTCTTCACTGCACACACTCATCACTCTCTGCAGCTGCTTTTTGATTAAGAGAGAAACGCTTACTATTGATGATAGAAGATCATTCATCAGTGCTGGCCTTGAGCACACAAAATGTGATTTTCACAAGGGAATTGACTTGAATAGAGACTGCTTCATGTAGCATTTACGCGAGAATGCACCACCAAGCTTCTGATGAACTGCTGACTGCTGCTGGGGACTGGGCTTAGTTTCAATTCAGAGACGCTCAAATCTCCACCCAGCAATCTGCCATTCTGAAGCTACAGTCAGGAAGCATTCTGGGTAGATTTTTAGGCGGAGACGGCGGCTCGCTTTCAGTCAAAGAAACAGTCGCCAGTCTGGGCGGAGACATTCTCTTTAGTCTGATGATGATCACACATATTTTTCTTGCAGACTAGTAGAATGGAGGTTTTAAATGGAGGTTCCTGTCACAGCTTCTTAGGTCTTAAGGACCCTGTAGAGCCTGATTTTCATATTTCCTCTGTGAGCTAACCTTAATCCTTCAAGTTCCCAGTGAATGCTGTCAACATGAAAGCCAGATTTACATATCAGACATGTCTATGTATTGGCATCGTTCTGTATGCTTCAAACATAAGCATCAGTAAGATGCCGAATATTGCTGCAAATCTCCAACCTCACAATAATTTGATAATGATCCTTTAGTTAATGTTACAATTCATGTAATCTCAAATATCACTGTAGCTTGTGGGACAATTTTCATAGTAATGATGATCATGCTACATAATGATACATAATAAAAAATGATTCAACAGGGTTTTTTCTCTTTACATCTGGAAATAGCCGGAGAATCTTGTTTTGGACCAAAACGAGAACTTATGGTACTGTGAAAAAGTCAGAGACCACCATCAAGTGTTTTACTTTTGCTTACTTCTAAGATCACTCCTGAGGATGTGTTGCGATCAAAAAGTCGTTACTGAGAAAAGGAAATTCATTCTCAGAACTATAGACTGTCCACATCCAGAATCTGGACCTCAGCATCACTGAATTTGGTTGGCTTTATGTGGATTATGAGAACCAGAAAATGCAACCAGCTTCTAAGACTACACTTTGGAGGCATGGAAAAACATCCCTGCTGATTTCTTTGCAACACTGAAAGCCAGTCTGCTGAGAAGAATGGAAGGTGTAATGAAGCCTGTGGACACACTAAATATCAAAAAGTGTAATATTATACATTTAGTTGTCAAAGCTTCTCTGTATACTCTGAAAAACTCTGTATACAGTTTTTCCTGATGCTTACAAAACAAGTCATTTGTATTTATTTGTATGCTATTTTCACTGCAAAATAATAAGTGAAGGATGGTCTCTGCATAGTAATGAATATTATTATAACCATTTTAAATCCCAACATTCTAAAATCAAGGCGGATGGGGTTGATTCGCCTCCTGATCAATGAATGGGAAATGCATGAATGCACTCTTAGTACAGACCCGTAGTGAGGTGATGGTGGAAGGGTCTCGAATCCTTCCATCTTCGTCCTTCAAATTGTAACCTTCTGGTCTTTTATCGCGCTCGCTGATCTTCCACAGCTTCACGGTTTTATCTGCACACACACAGAGCAGTATTAACACAGGGAGTATAAGAGTGTGAGTGAGCAAAGATGGAGAGCCCACAATCTGGCACAATACTGGCAGCTCTCCAGCTCAGTGGAGGATATAAGATGAAGTCATAGTGCCTGATAGAAAATGCACATGTCCCCTGAGATGGATTACTTGCTTGACAGCTACAATATATTTCTGTGTTACATATTACCTCAATAGATTTTATGTATATAACTGAGTCTACACCAGAATATCAATCATGGGCTCCACCTCCCAGTTAGGATGCAATAAAATGCTTTCTACAGTTGCTTCCGACCTTGCAATCTCCTGCATTGTCTATCATTCTACATTATTAACCTGTAATGAAGCAATGAGTGCTGTTATACAGACTGTAAAGGGCCCATATCCTTTCCACTTCTTTGTGCAGGTTTATGGTCAAAAAAGTCAATTTTCCAACCTCTCTTAATCCCTTAGACTGAACCTGATATGTTACTGTGCCTTTAAGATAGTGAATAGTGAAGCTGTTTTACACTGCCTTAGGAAACTTTAGGGACTGGGCAGTGACAGCTATGTCTTATAACATTAACAATGTCTAAATCCTACTCTAAACTTTGTATTTTAATATTTTTTTTCTATGATATGTGCCCTTTGAAGGAATCAGTGGCTGTTCACTCACCATTGGTGGAGAGCAGGAAGTAAGCAGCATTCTGCTGCGGCAGCCACCGGATCTTGTTGATCTTCTCCTCAATCTCCAGACTCTTTAGGTAGTCAAACTCAGGCTCGTGGCTCTGGAACGTACTGTAAACATTGTACTCTCCTCTCCTGTGAGGCTGGTTCTTACTCTGAATCAGAAAAGAGAGACAGGGAAAGTGTGATAAACAGTTTATAACTATGTGGTGCCTGCAGTAGCAGGTGGTACTGGGTGTACTACACATAGTGCTATGTGAAAGCCTGGGCGCCCCTGGGCAAATTGCATGTTTTAATGTTTTTCTGATTGAAATTAAGTTAACAAATCCTTTACACTTCTGTATGCAAAAAAATTCAGTGCATGCATTGAACTGGGAAAAATAAAAACCTAAAATGTAGCATCTACGTACTATTTACATTTTAAATATAATTTTTTTAAACAAAATTTATAAATTTATTTTTTAAAAAAAGTATCATTTGCTTGCAGCATTTGTCTAACAGTGAGTTGTTACACAGTATACTGAATTCAATATAACACCACATTGATTGTTAGCTTCTTTGCCACGTTGGTGGCAGCCCGGCACATACATGTGCTCGCAATCAATAAGTATATGGAAATAAGTGGGGTTAGGGTTAGCGGGGGGTGCAGGGTTGATATGTCAGCTATCAGAATCAATAACTGTGAAGATTGCCAAAACAATCCATTATGGCAATAGTGAGGCTGGATTCTCCTCACTGTGTGTGAGTGTTTCTGAGGTGTGTTATGTGCTAAACAATGGTTTTATACTGTGTGTCTTTCTGTTACCAGACTAAGTGCAGTATGACGACTATGAAGTGACAGGACTTTCAGTGGAACAGAACTTGATTGTAACATTTGAACTTACGGGTTAAAAACCACCCAGTTCTGTATGAAGCTTTTTGCTGGTTTTGTGTGTATATTTGTAGAACAGACCAAAAAAATCATATAATATTACTATAACCGTTATTGTAATATTACTGTGATCTCTTTAGTGTTTTTTTTGGCATATTCTGAAAGGACTGAGGGCAGTGGTGTAGTCTACCAGAAAGTACACTGTGACTATTTTAGACAGCACACAGCAATGTGACTATAACATTCAGAGCCAGTTTGCCAAACCCAGACTAAAACCTAGACTAAACCTTAAACCTAGACTAAAATGCATTTCTAATGCCAATCCACCACTGGCAGTACAATTTAGTCTATAGGCCTGTTCAGCCCTAGTTGGTTTTCTTTCGCCACTATAATTAATTATTACACACATAGTAATGCTGTCTTTAACACTGAGTACAAAACTGAGGCATTGTGACACAGTTTCTTATCTATGTCATCTTGATTTTCTGTGTTGTACGGATGTGTTAAAAGTTAGGCTGATCAATCAGAGCTCTGTCAGAACAGCTCATCTGACCATAATGTAGATCTTAAAGATCTTAATATATGTTGGACCTGTACAGTACAGTGAGTACATTGGTGCAGTGTTTCCAACCCCCGGTCCCGGAGAACCACTGCCTTGCACATTTTAGCGCTCACTCTGCCATAACACATTCACTTCAGCTCAATAAGGGGTTGCTGATGAGCTGATTAGTTGGTTCAGGTGAGCTGGGACACTGGGAAGACATTAAAATGTGCAGAGCAGCGTTCCTTTATGATCGGAGATTTAAAACTGGTTTAAGACCAGTTTTTTCTTTAGGTGCTAATTTGATTTGAAGAACAATTTTCTTTCTTGTACCGAAATTTCAAATACATAGTTTCAGCCCTTTCACTACAATATTCTACACTCCCTTAGCTGTCTTTGCAGTGGGAGAAACTACACTACCATCATAGTGCTAACACCATTGTTGAAAGGGATCTAGCAGCTGTGCATCAGTGTAGTGTTGGCAGGAGAATGTGGAGGACGGTCTGCCGTCTTTCTTTCGTTTACCTCCTGTTCCCTCTGGAAAACCACCACACGTCCTCCCTTGTCTCCAGTGGCCAAGAGCTCCCCTGTTGAGTTGAACTCAACCGTAGAGATGATGTCGGCTGAAACAGAGCACAACAGAGAGGAAGAGAGAGAGTGTTAAAATCACTACCTCCACAGACAGGGATAGAATTACCCTCCACAGCACTGAATTTAACAGCAAAGATTCTGGCAACTCGCAGACAAATCAGATTACCTTGCATCTAGAGAAGTGTTATAGAGGAAACACCAATTTAAACCAGAAAGCTAAAAATCACAGCACATTCCTCATATGCAGTATTAGGACGCAGTGCACACCCTGTCTTCCAATACGAGGTATGCTGGAGGAGCATACAAAACAGAATGAAGACTGCAAATTGACTTTAGTGATTATATACTGTATAATACTGTCCTAATGACCCACATTCTGCAGAAAATGGGTTAAAGGAGATTTAAAAGAGGGAAAGCCACTGGATGATCAGTGCTAGGGAGTATGGAGGGAGGATGTAATCCCACCCAAATCATCTTGCAAAGGCCAGGCTAGACTATAATTATCCTGTTTTATCAAAGTGCTGCCGAAGAGCAGGAGATCAGTAAGTTGTATAGATTCAGAGCTGCTGTTTCAGCAGGATTCTCCCTCCACTGTCCCCTGGAGAAAGGGGTTGTTCCACTGGAGAGAGGAAGCATTTTCCATCCATTCATCACAATGAAGACACTCGACATGCCCCCACATGCTACCATGCTTCAGACTCAAGTTGGTCTAATATTTTCATAAGACAATTTGGCAATAAAAAATGATGGAATACTTTATGGAATAAAACAGGATTTTTTGTCTTTTTTGCATGTCTGTGTTTTGTTGTTTTCCATTTTGGCTTACAGAATTTTAGCTTCTCCTGTAAACTTTGGAGATCTGAGGTTTTGAACCGACAGTGATGATATGATCAACTACCATGAAGATAGCACCAGCCCACTGACTTCAGTTATAAGTGTTGTATGAGTCTGTACAAATAAATCACTGGCCATGTGAAACGACTGTATGCTACAGATGCTACACATGTGCTGGTTGGAAAATGCCAGAATATTCCTTTAATGAAACAGATTCTAAAGCATAATCATCAGCTTATAACCACACAATTATCATCACAGAGGGAACACTCCTTTATTCTCTGTATACCACAGAACCAGAATGAATGAGGAAAGAGGAAAACATTAAAAAGATCTCCCAGTCATTAACGTTAAACCGACACTATATCAGGTCCATGCAATGGTCTAGCAGCAGCAGTCCAGTCCTACCTTTCAGATATCTCCTTTTATCCTCAGTAAAAAGATGCATCTGTTTTAAAAGCCGTGCCTTCCTGGAACGGCTTTATATTGTATTTATTTAAGGAGAAAATGGCAACATTCCTTCCCTCTCCACCTGTTTACGCCAGCCCCCGCAGGAGGAAAGGGTATTAAAAATCTGCAGGACACTCAAACAGAGGCAAATAATGTTGAGTGGATGCGCCTTCAGTAGTGCACACTTATGAAAAATAGAGAGGCACAAATCTAATGAAGTGAGGAAGAGAGAGAAGGAGAGAGAGAGAGAGAGAGAAAAGAGCTTCGATTTTTTTCCTTTTTCCTCACCCACACCCCCTCGCCATCGGATTTAAAGCTAGCTGAATGAGGAATGGAGGAAGCGGTTGCCATGGAAACCACTTCCATCACAGAAGCGGCGCATTACAGCTCACTGAGCGACTCTGGTGTGCAAAGAGCGCCACGACAAAACTGCACGAGTGGCCAGCGCCCTGGCTTTTAATACGGCAGAGCATTTTAATATGGCAGAGTCGGAGGCCGGCAGGTCTTTTATTCTTCATGCCCATGCTCTGCTGTTAGCTCCTCAGGGCCCTTCTCGAACATTTAGAACCAGTACAGGTTATGAAAGGATTGGGTCATGCTGACCTTTGCCATGCTAAGACGCTTATTTATTTCCCACACTGCTGCAGTCAATATATTTGTAATATTCCAGAAATCCTGTTTATTTTCTGTGGATCAGTTCAGCTGTTTAGAGCTACTATAATAGCTGAACAAACCACAGACACATGAACTCCCCCCAGAGCAGCTCTTTACAGAGCTTTGTTACGATGGGCTTTATTTTTGGTAGGCAGGGTCACTCGGACTTGGGGTATAATGGAGTGTGAGTTGGGGGCAGTGGTGGGGGTTGAATTGAGAGGATTACGACAGGAGGCTCTGCTATTTCCTGGGCATATCGGTGAATATCTGGGGAGGTATTAAAGGAATACTCCAGGGTTTTTCAACCTAATCTGCTGTATCTGTATTGTGCAGTCAGTCACCACAGACAATCATTTTGCCACACTTCCCTGTTTGTAGCAAAGGACAAAAAAAACATGCTGACCCACTTACTGTTTATAGACAGGTGCTAAAGCATAGAAGACAAATAGAGATAAGGTTTAAGAACTCAGGAAAGCTCCCTTAACAGATATGATGGGAATAACATTGCTTGATCCATGTTACTTATGCGTGAGGTGGAGACATAGACAGTGAGAGACAAAGCCAGAGACTACAAGATAGATCATACATCAGACAGCATGTTCTAGTAGAAGCCCAGAGCATTAAGGCAGGGCGAGACAGAAAATACATTCATCATAATTGCACTCCCCAGCTTTGAAATTCACCATGTACGTTAGTAGCTGACGTAATGGGGCCCCAGGAGCCTTTGTCTCTTTGTGCTTTCTTTGCATCAAAATACCTGAGGAAGCATCTAAAGAATGCTATGTTCTGTCATAATGATGTCTCACAGTGCCCTTCCTCTGTCATCTACAGCATAAGCATAGAGCTAGATGTTCTTCAATCACTGGAGAGAAGTCAAATGTATCTGCTTAGAAGCGTCTGCCTCGTTATGAGCACATTAGCCTTTCCAAGCAACTAAGAGCAGATAAGAACTGAAGATAGAGCTATAATGAGTTTGTGTTCTCTCTGCTGCAGCTGACATGTCCTCCTTAAATGAGATTTGCACAATTCATTCTCTTGTTCTTCAGGAATCATAGGCAGCAGTCAGCATTGTGCATACTTCAATCATTCTTTATATTTTTTTAACACTGAGAAAAAAAAAAACTATACTGCAATTATTAAGCTACATTTTGCAATAATCCTACCAACGTATTAGGTACACTTGAACACTTAATGTGACCTGGTTAAAGACTGGTCTGCATAACAATACCATTCATGTTTCTTGAATGCCTTGATTTATTCAAAAACCTGAACTGTCATTGCACTAAACATTCAGTGATGTATATTTGTGGGCCCTGATATGGCCACAATTCACATTTATAGTCTGTGTTCGCTGCTGTTGGAACAATACCTCATATCTGCAAAATCTCTGCAGGAGGAAAAATATATTTTGCCATAATTAATGGAAGTCATATTAAAGTCAGTGTAACCAGTTTATCTTTCCTGAGCAATTCTGGTCCGTTCATCGTGACGTTTACAGACAGCAGGCGTTTTCAAATCATGCCAAAAACTTAAAAACATTCAAAACGGACATAAAAGGTTTTGTTCTGACAGCAGCGGCTTGTTTGACTGTGGAGGAATGGGAGGCATGGCCATGGGGAACAGCGAGCGCAGAGCATCATGAGTAGTGCTGTAAAAGAGGTAAGAGAGACATAGATGTGTAAACAAGTAAAGCTGTATATATGGGTTGCATGGACCATTCTGTACCGAGCGCCGGGGCAGTTTGGTGGGGAGGTGGTGCAGTGAGTGATGCAGTGCTGGTGCCTACCATCATAGAGAGTTGTGTGGTAATTGGTGGCCTGCCTGCTATCCCAGCCCTTTAGTAGCCATTTTCAGAGTGAATGAATGGGGCTAAAGTGCTGAGTAGGCGAATATATGAAAATAATTTGCATTTCACTGTATTACAAGAACAATGAATTCAAAACACCCCATATGTTTTCCATGCATAGACTAGGGAGTACACCCAAAAGTGTGATGCCGAGGGTAAGTTAGCGTTTTGTCAGCATTGGTGCTGCATGGTCTGTTTAATTACCAGCTTCACTGACCACAGCTTTCAACTCGATGGAGCGACTGGAATGAAGTTGGCGTTCACCAGATTTGGGGTCAGTAACGAGAGCACAACATATAGCAATTACAGCTAATTACAGCTATGAACACAGCTTGTGTGTAATGTCCTGTTATGGTAATACACTGTGAGGGTTTGAGTAACTAATATTATCAATAACTATACTCAAACAGAAAGCAGCTCTGAATCGCCCAGTAACGTTAGTCTCTGTCTGCGTCTCAAACTACATACAGCCGCACTAAATAGTGTGTATAAACAGTCCACCTCTTTTAGAAGTGTTCTCAGTAGTGCAGTATGTGAAGAGTGTGATGTTTGGAACACAGCCTCACTGTCTAACGTTAATGTTAGTGTATTGTAGTCCCTCAGCTTTAGGAAGCAGAAGCAGAACTATTTGCTGTTTACTTTAATTCTACAGCTGTTGTTCAACGTCACTATACATACAGTATTTTGCTGCCTTAGCTACAGTGGAACCAGCTTATAGCTAGCTAATATTTTAGGTGGTGAGGTAAGCTTTAATTCATAGTAGCAAATTTGTCCCAGCCCAATGTCAACTACGCCCTTGCATACTACACCAGAGTTTATTTATGAATAAAGTGAAGATAATTCAGTTCGTGGCCTTTTAGTCACCACTATCTAACACTAAACTTTCATATTCTTATGTGTGTCTAGCATGTTGAAAGCTTTGCTATGTCACTGTGGCTTTAAAACCTTGTACCTCACAAATGGACAGTGGTCATGTGCGCAGTTTCAGCTAAACCTTAATTTTACACACATGGTGAGCACATATCACAGTCATGTCAAAGCACATTTGTGCTCATAACAACCGCATTGCAAACAATTATCAAATTACCTGATATTACTGTTTTCTGCTATGTGTCATAATTGTCCACATATTGGTTGAATGGACTTCCTTCAGGGTAATGGGAAACTGCATAAACTACACTATGTTGCTGAAATATGACTTTATTGTAGAGATAAAAGACAGCTGGAGATTGGGATGCAAAGATTGGGCTTTTGGTTTTGCAGACCTGTGGCCGCCATCCTAGCCGTTTGGTACCTGAGGAGCATGTGTCCTGAAGTGGCCTGTTTTCTACTGCTGTCTGTGACAGATAGAGTAGTGCATTGTTGCACAGAGTGAATAAATCCTTCAGGCAGCTGGGTCAAAGGTTGATGAGTCACATGACAGCATGCTGCCTGGGCAACCACTGATCCATCCTCCACCCAAACAGCTTCCTCTCATCCCTCACACGCCATAAAGTAGGTTACCGTGCCAACCTGTCCTTTCTTAGCATCCCTGTTGGCCATGAAACATGTATGAGAGGTGCATCCTCATCGCCGAGGCAGCTTGGGAAGAGACTGAAATGCGAAAGAACGTTCTGCCGCCGCAGGCACACTAATAACACCAGCACAACAGACTCCAATTCAGTCCTTTCCCTTTTATTGTATTTACAGATTGAGTTTCCTCACCTTTGAGCACACACAATAAGCACATGATTGAATCAAGGATGTCTCAAAGGGAAAGACTAGGAGTGCCAGTACAGAGTAGGAGTGTTGCACATATTATTATGCAGGTTGCATAAGGCTTGCAAGATAATACCACCCCCTTAGTTACAATATATGTGACATTATTTTCTTTTTCATGGGATTTTAACTGGCATTTTAAATAAAACGCTACACCGAAAGTGGTAAAAGAGGTAACTAGCACAATGACTCATGCATATTTAACAGTTTGCTATAGGTTAGCAGCAGAATTCAAATACAGCAAATAACTGCCTCAAATTATTTACATCTCAAAACTGCAATGCAGATCATCCAAAAAACAGAAACTAATTATGTGCACACAAATCTGGTAATTCCAATCTTGCTACTCAAAACTCCTCTCTCTGCACCTGAAATAATGTGCTCTGTGAATATTTACCTTTATTTACCTAAATAGTGCACGTTTTCCAGTGTCACGTAGTGCAACATCACATAGCATCACTTAGCACATACAGTACAAAGCACAACTACATCACAAAGAATGCAGTATGGTGAAAGCATTGATCAACATCAAGTTCAGGTCCGTTCCTATATTCATAATCATATTTTTTAAGTGAAATAAAACGTTTGGCTTCAGCTCTTTACAAACTCATCAAACCACAATCAAACTGAAACTAAGAAAGTGAAAAAAGCCTAGGCTCTGGCAAAATGTTAGGTGTTGCACTAGGGAACGCAGAGAAACTGAATACCACTGAAGTCAAATGAATGTCTCCATTAAAATTAACATTCCAAATTTTTGGACGCTGCACAATGTGATGCAACACGTCTGGTGTTCAGTTCAGCTCCCTTCAGTCTTTATTATTATCTCTCAAAGCGAAAATTGATTTGCAAGAAGTGACTATCACTCATTACTTCCACTAACAACAATAAAACAACACACAAAAAAAAACAAGACGAAGAGAGCATATTGATGAGCAAACAGAAAATCTAACATTCATTTATCCCTCTTATTCGACAACATGACTGCACAAGAGATAAAAGTGTTTTTTGTCTATTGCGTCGAATTCTTGGAAGTCTATAGTGAGAGGCCGATGGTAGAAATTAGGGGATGATCTTCTGATACAATAATTAATTCCTAAAAACTTTGTTTAAGGTGTGCTTCTGATATAGTTGTAATAAGGACATTTGCTGATATCCTGCAACCTGACTTCTATTTTAAACAATGCTACTTAAACTATTCTTATTCTTAATGGGCCAATTTTAAACCATCTTGTAAATGCAAATGTCTGTATCAATAAACCTGTATCAATAAAAAAAACGTAAGCTTAAAGTCATAAGCTTTGAGCACACAACTTACTCAAGTTTTCCTAAAACTTGACATTTCTTGAGGATTGTGTTAGTGTTCTAATCAAAACTTATCATCAATTACTGTACTCAGGTAGTTGTAGCTGTTAATTCATTCAACTATATTGCCATCAGTTTTTTGTAGAGTCAAGTTGTGTCCTTAAGGAAGTGACCTGCTTATGCTAATTATGCTTTCACCAAGTGCTACATTCTTACTACAGGCTTCTTTCGCTATGTTACATTTCTCTTATTACTTTCGTATTGGAAATGTATCAAACTGTGATGCAAAAACACTATACATATCACATAGAAATGAAATGTGTGTATTGTTACACCTTTAACAATGAAGCAATGAGAATATACACATTGTTACTGAGAAGGTAGTGGAACTGAACAGGAATATGAAATGTGAAAGGATGGATTTTGTAGTAGTATAGTTACTGTCAGCTCCAGCCAAACTCAAAGACCAACGTGGAGCCCCAGCACAGCAGTATGTGACATGAGAGAGGAGCCAGTGCTGCAGTATGTAGGTCACCGCGTGTCTGCTGACGCTGAAACACCGCACCAGCTACAACACGTCCACATCCAGCATCAATACTGTAGTCTAAGCAATGACAGAAATACGCAAACCAGGGCTTTTTCCCCATGTAAAGCTAGTTGTGTAAGCAGAATTGTAGGTATTAAGTAGGGAGCTGGCAGGGTGGTGGGTGGTGAAACACATTATTAAACCTCAGGCATGGCCACTGAGATTAGAGCACTTCTGCTGAGCTCTGCACGTCAAAGGATCAGCCTGCAAGGACAATAATACACACACGCACAAAGAGAGACACATACATCTGACACAAATTCATACCAACACAGACTTTTCTATAAAGGTTAGAGATATGCCATGTGTTCAACAACAAATGCTATCAGACGTCTATGTCTCTACACACCTCGGATGTCACATGGACACACTAGATTTGCTCAGAAAATGAGGGTCTGGTCAAGAGTGGCTGCCAGCCAGGAGGTGTGAAACCATTTGGGCGTGACACCATACCACTGAGGGTCAGTGCACTGAAAGTTGTTCACTTACCATGCTCTTATTCTTTAGATTAGGGAGGGCACTAAGAAGAAGTGCCTCCCAGGAAGAAAGCTTTGTTTCATCTAGGGGTGCCATAATTATGAAAATGTATGGCAAATTCTTTACATTAACCAACTTTTTGCACTTTCACCATTTCTGATTTCTTTAAAGGCAAATTTGAGAATGGACATTTTTCATTAGCTAAAGGTGTTTTTTAAAGTTGCTTTTTCTAAGTATGTATCCTCATTACTTCTAGAACACTGAACAAATGTGTGTATGGTAAAAATGACAGATTTAGAGCAATTACAGAAAGTCTGTAAACAACTGAATATATAGTATAAACTTTGATATATAGCATATACAGTATATAGTATATTTTCTTAATTTATATATGTACACACACACACACACACACACACAGACACACACACATATATATGTATACACACACACACACACACACACACACACACAACCAGGAAGTAGTGTAGAGTAAGAAAGAATTTCATTGTACAGTGCAACTGATTGTTTCTTTGTTCATATGGCAATAAACTCTTAAATCTTGTATGTTAAATCTTGAATAAACAAACTGTAAATAACGGCATAGTATCACAGATGGCTGTTGGATATCAGCCATTATCTTATTTTATTAGTTTATTTTTACCAATTGTTTGAGTCTTGCTCTCGTTTCTTTATGTTATAAAATCAACTGGAATAACAAACTGTCCTGATTGTGGCCTAGGAGTGAACACTGGGTTCATTTAGTTCCTGGTAGATTCTAGCTGTGCACCCCTTACGTTTTTTAAATCTTTTTTAAATTCTCCCCAATTTAGAGCTGCACTATGTGTGTTTTTACAATTACAAAAGTCCGAGGTGGGTTAGGTGGAAATTCACTACAGTTTTTCAGACCACATCATACGTCTATGCTTATTAGCATCACATGCCCAGTCTCAGTCTCAGTCATCAGATTCATCTAGGAGTCCAAGGCACAACAAGTGTTGTGTGCAGTCACTCATTTCCACTGGGGAGGTCTCTCCCAAAGTATACATAGTGCAGATTTAATCATGGCCACGTCCCCCGACTAGCCTGGCCTTCCACTCTAAGCATTACCAACAAGAGGAGCATAGTTTAGGCAAAGACCCTTTTTGTTGTTTCTGCTCTGCAAGCAAAATATCTCAGTAGAGTTTTATCCTGACAAAGCCGGTCAACATCAAGCAGAGAGCGAGGCGTCCTGTTTGCCTCCTCTGAAGGTTTCACAATGGAAGATGATGCTAAATTGATCAATCAATGATTTCCTTTCAAACCCTCCAAACAACAAACGTGCTGGAGCACTCGGACTGCGGTGCGCCCGGTCTGTAGTTTTGTAACATGCGTCAGCTGTATTGACTGTCTAAGTCTAAGCCTGATTATTTCAAAATCAGTGAGATATAAAGGCCGGCCCAGCAACCACAGCAGGTCTGAGCCCATTTCAGCAGGGACAGGCCATGATCTGAGAGCAGAGCGTGCTGCGGTAATCAGATGTACCACCTGCTGATCACAAACTGCCGCTGCCTCACTGCTGCACTCTCTCAAAGTGCTGTGCCTGTCTCCACAACACTGCGCTCTGCGGAGAGGAGAGGAAAAAAACTAATTAACCTTATTTCTTGGAAAAATGCCCTGTGGAAATGGGAGAATGGAGCACGAATCACAGCAGAGAGGTGCAGCGGGTCTCCTGGGACACAAAGGAGCGTATGAGTGTGTATGTGTTTTCAAGGGTGGGGCGGGGGGACGACTGAGAGCTGCTATTGGGCTTCTTTTCACACATCATTAACAGATACATAATTTAACCACACATGTGCCGAACTGCACAAATTACGACTAAACTATAGGGTGCCAGCTAGAACACAAAAAGAAAGAAAGAGAGAGAGAGAGAGAGAGAGAAAGAGAGAGAGAGAGAGAGAGAGAGAGAGAGAGAGAGAGAGGAACATATGAGAAAGAGAATGAGAAAGAAAAAGACAGAGCTAAAGAGAAAAGAAAGTAAAAATAAAGATAAATAGAGAGAAAGAGAGAGACAGAGGGACAGAGAGGCAGAGAGAGAGAGAGTGAGAGAGAAAGAAACAGCATGAGAAAAAAGAGAAAATAGAGAGAGAAAGAGAGACGTAGAGAGACAGAGTTAGAAAGAGAAAGAAAAAAGAGTTGTGAAAGAGCGAGAAAGGCAGAGAGCTAAGAGAAACAGAGAGAGAAAGAAGAGATACAAAAAGAAAGTAAGCAACATAACAGAAAGATGGAGAAAGAAACAGAAAAAGAATCAAAAAGAACAGAGAGAGTGAAAGAGGAACAGAGAGATAAAATACGTGAGTGGGGAGAAAGAAAGAGAGAGAAATGTAACGGGAAAAAGGGCAGCTGTGTATTTAAAATGACTCATTATTTATTACTCAGATACATAACATATACAAAGGATTTGTTCACACATAAAGAGATGAATGTGTGAGTAGGTGTATTTGTCTGTTTCTGTTCTGAAATGAGTTCCTCATCCCGCTGTACACACTGCAGTGCAGAAACAGTGCAGTAGTAGCATGATAAAACATGCTCTTGAATTGCTCCACTCCGTCCCCCCTTGTCCCATATGGGGCATATCCCTCAATAAAGCAGCCTGTGCACCAAGCAGGTGGTAAATCTTTAATGTGTCCAAATCCTCTCCCCATGTCCTCCCTGAACTGTCAGTCTCTGAGACGCGGCATTTGCGCCTCACAGTTTTCTTCTGAATAATGAATGTGGCCCTTTGGGTTTGGGAGATATTTCTTTTTATGATTAAAATCCCAAACTGTAGCCTGGGGTCGTTTGTGTTGGCAGCCTCGCTTGCTGCAGTTCGTCCCTAACAACCCCCAACCCCTCCCCGTCCTGTAGCTCTAATAATAACACCAGGCTGGGCGCTACAGTGTGGGGCATTAACCCGGGGTGTAAATTGCGCTGCCAGGGGCGGGTGTATTAGAGTCAGCCCCCCCCGGGCTGCGTTTAGACAGCAGGGCTAGGCCATGTCCTCTGTGCTGAGGGACTACACTGCTATTTTTACCAGCGCTTTTGCTGCCTCAGAGAGAACAGCACATTTTACACAATGTAGGAAAAAAGAGAGATTAGTAATCGAACGTAAATTAAGGGATATTTTGCCTTCAACAAAAAATCTTGTATAGTTGGTTACATTTCTAGGCAGCATGTTGGACAGCCATGACTGAACTTTACCTTTATTTAGAATGCAGATAGCATCACGCAGCAAAAGATGTTAACGGTTCTGACCATTTCTTATTCACTTTCATACAGTAACAAAGCTGAAGTATTTTTAAACTTTATGTAGATGCAGTTTCTGTGTGCACTTTACTACACCAAACTGATAATAAGAACTGGACCGGTTAGCATCCAAGTACATGCTAATTGATTTCCAACTATGTCTTATATACAATCTTTTTAGTATTACAAAACTTGCTTTTCCAATTCTTGTGCACATACATTTGGGTGAAATCCAGTCTGTTGGTAAGAATCTCTGGCTGCTTTTCCAACTTGGTCTAGTACAATGCAGCACCGGGAATGAAACTTTCCCTAAAAATGGGATCAGTACTAACTGTCTGGGGCAAAACTGCAGACTAGGGAAATGTATTTTAAAAGCAATTATGCTCTGTGTTTCTTTGGCCGTTGAGCACTAGCTGATGCAAATGGCGGAGGTAATATACTGTACTAGCAGAGATTTTCTAAAAGCGCTTGTTACTTGCTGCAGGATTTACAGCAATGTTAACACTGTTAGTTTGTTAGTTGAACGTCTGTAAGATGAACATCATATCAATACGTGAATAATGTGAGAGTAAAATGAGTGAATGAGTGTTGCCGTCTCCAGAGTGTTTCTTGGTATGGTAGCGTGAAGCCACACTAGTACCCGTGGAAGACGGGGGTGGTGTAAGCAGTGGCTCATTATCATTTAAAGGAACAGGCAAACCAGCCGTTCTGAACAGGACTGTAGGGCTGTTTAGACAGGGTGATAAGAGAGCTGTGGTGCTTGATCTTTGTGGTATTTTGATGAAAGTGTGCTACAGATCCCAGGGAACTGTATGGTAAACACATTTATATATACATATATATGTATGTGTGTGTGTGTGTGTGTCTGTCTGTCTGTCTGTCACCTTCAAGTCAACTTGTGTCAAAACTCTTTGACTACAGTATAGTAACTTTAATCGGATGCTAAGTGTCTGCTGAGTTTTGATTATGTCACCATGCAACACGTTTATATTTTAGCAGCTCCATTCTTCCAACCACAATCTTGCATCAGGCAAAACTGCTTATCTAGCTAATAGACTCGGAAAAACATCACGGTACAGAAAAAACACGTAACAATATCCAGTTCGCATCGACTTTAAAACTCCTTTCCCTAGTTTTGATTGTAAAAGGCTTTTTCTAGGTGTTTGTCTTGCGTCAATGGGCTTTTTCTGTGGAGCCGAGTTGGGTTCTGCTCTAGAGCTCCATCTCTGCAGTGCAGACGCTGCTGCCGCACCGCAAAGCCATCTCTCTGCCAGGCAATATATCACATCTAGGAAATGCTGGAGATGGCACTTTTTCCTCCACTGTGAGGTTTTTGGCACTAGCACTTGCTGAACTGCACTAGCAAAGAGTCAAATTCACAGCCCAAGGCAAGTGACTATTGCATCAGTAGCTACTGCAGCTGCAAAACCTTTCTCAGTGTGTTCCCATTCAAAAACAAGTTGTTTAGTGCGGGTGCTGGAATGGGGAGATACGTGAGCATGTAAGGGGAAACGTTCTGGATAATTAAGCTTGCAGAGCCCAAATGAAGATGAAGGTCGAGCCTCCTTCACTGCACTGCCACATCCATCCTCCTGCTATTAGAGAACTGTCATTCTGCTAGCATCTGTGTTATGCTAATGAAGCACATTGACTCTGTACAGTCTTCTCGTTCACTGTGCCTACACACTGGAGAAAAGGTGATCCAGAAATGTCTATCAATTCAAATGTCACTTTGTCCTCGTTATTACCAAGGTGTAAAATCCCATGATTGCTTGCGCATATGAAATGCAGAAGAGTGCATATGTTGGCACTGTGAAAGCTAACATGGCTCCCATGACTACCATTTTGGAGGGTGTAATATCCCAGGCTCTATTAAGAAAGCTAATATTGAGACCAGTTAACCGTAATACAAATCAACGCAGCTTTTATACCTAGTTCATTAAATATTAACTTTGAGATAATACGTACAGTCATTATGAAGCCCTAATGATCACACATGATAATTTGATATGGCTCTTTACTGTATAATATAAGGCGGGAGGAAAAGCTAATAGAGGGCATATTTGGTAATTTAAGACCTATACCCGACTCTTACCACCCCCACTCACACCTATGGGATGCCTGTCAGTGCTTTATTAGGTCTGGGACTAAAGAAACCACTACTGGGGCTACAAAGTTACCCCCTGAAATCCAATTACCAGGACCATGCCACTTTAGTAAATTAGACAAATTGGTGTGCGTGTTGGGGGACTTTTCACGAGGTCACCTTAGTAGGTCACAGGGCCATTCGCACTGATCGAGTATGGAGAAAAGCCTATTGAATCACAATAACCATACTCTGCTATTCTAAAGAGCAATACAGGCAATTATATGTGTTGTATGGCCAACCCTCTTGTGCATTACACTGCATTTAGCTGAGTTGTGAGTGATCCCACTGGAGAATTCCTCCAATCTAGGCCATCCTCCTAAAAATCCAGAGTGTATTTCTGTAGCAAAGAGGACGGTCAAAGTGACCACGTCATTATAGACGCTCTCCACAGCCTGAGGGACTGGGCAGTTACTCTGAAAACCAATTCCATGTCTCGGAATGTCCACGCTGGAGAGCTGCTATCACTGTCTGTGTTGTCCAGTCAGTGAATTACTGAGGGTCAGGGATGATATTAAGCTGTAGGAGGAGGGGACGGGGAGGAAACACTATCTGAGACCACAGACTATATTAACGCGAGTGCTGCATTTGGGGGCGGAATATTCAAAGTAAAGACATAGTACAGATAGTGAAATATGAGACATGTGGACAATCAGTCGTAAATTAAAGCCACCAGAAGCCACAGAGAGAATAAAGGGAGGGGCTATATGCTACAGAGGGACGTGCACATAGGAACTCCATGACCTCAACATCATTTGTGACTGTGTAACTGACCTTTCCATTCTCCACCCAAAAATAAATTCTTTTGTAGAAACTGTTGAGTTTGAACAAATCAGATTTAAGAAGTAGTTGCTAGCTTAGCTTAGTGGATATCACTGCTGACCTCCATGCAGCAGACTGGGGTTTCACTCCTGGGCAAGCACACCATGCTACACCAGTAAGAGTCCTTGGACAAGACTCCTAATGATACGTGTCCCTACGCCTGTAATACAATTAAGTGTACATCTCTGGAAACAAGCACTAGTGCTCAGACTACAAGCAAATTTGTTTCTCAAATCTGATCCTTTAAGATGACTGCCGACACTGTTATTTCAGTGATCAGATCAGATGTGTGTACACAGACATTACCGACCTATCTGCATGTGCTGCTGTGGTAACAACACGGGCGTCAGAAGCTACATAGCGAATCGCAGCACTTCCATCATTCTGGATTTGACAGTGTGATTACTTGTCGCAATGCAAGTGACACAAAAGACACTTACAACTCTGATTCGAGAGGTCATCTGTAAATATCTGACTGGAATCCATTTCAAACCACCTCCAAATATGGTTTGGATCCGAGCAGCATGTGGTCCAGGTTATTAAAATTATTATTGCTGTCCAGGTTATTAAAAACCAATCTGGATACAATCTGGCTAGGCCAAAAATAAGATTTAGGCTGGCAATATGATGAAGACCATGGATTGTAGTGCACAACTTACTTTTTTGTGTACAACAAGAAATGTGTACAACAAGAAACAAACCTGAAAACTCAAAATTATGTAGCAGCTCACCAATTTTCTCAGGTTGTATTGTTGAACATTTGCTATAAAAGAATGCAACTGTGGGCAGATTATTGATAGGTTATCACCATTAAGGTACTGGGTCTATGGGACCAATATGGGGCTGCACTGAATGTATCTTTGTGTACCTAGGAACAGAACACCTATGAACGATGCAGGACCTCCATCTGATAAACCATCATCAGGCCTGATCTTCTCAGAACACTCAGACGCTCTGTTGTGTCATTTCACAAGAAGCCAACTGAGTTTTACTTATATTTTACTGAATACAGCCAAGATATAATGGGCATCCAATACACTCAACTCCCCCCAAAAAAACTCCTCTGTGAGCGTACCAGCATACATATACATGAGCAGAACAGTGCCAGTGTGTTTAGAGCCAAGAAGGAGTGGGTTGCTCATGCTGTGTGTGTGTGTCTGCGCATGTATGTGTGCATGTGTGTGTGCGTGTGAGAGTCTGTCTCCAGACAGAGAATAACAGTGTGATTTACACTCTGGCCTGGGGGCCCTCAGACAGGTCATAAACCAAGGGTCTCTGAGCTTGCATGCTGCTGATTGCATCTCTCCGCTGGGTCCGTTTTAGAGAGGCTCCCAAAGCTATTCATCATTGCCCAGGAAGGTGCCCTCTGCTGGGTGAGGGGGTAGTGATCTGCCCCCTTACAGGTCCATGCATGGTGAGAGGGGCCTGATATTCAAACGTGTTGGACTGTGTCTACTGTCACACATCCTTTTAACTACTTCAAATATTGGATATTAATGTTCATTTAAGAAACCTCTAGGTCAATTTTGGAGATACGTGGTTCTGTTTAGAGATACAATCTGTTTTTACAAGATTTAAATAAAAGATTTTCTATGGCAGACAATTATATTCCACAGAGAGCTTATCTATGTCTAGCACTTGCCAGACAGGCCGTGTTGCAGCACTGTGAGCTATACCCTTCACATTCTTGTACATGCAACTCTCCAACAACATATCACATACCACATCATTATAAACTCTATAATGGTGAATAATCTTGCTCATTGAATATCTGAACTGAATTTTCTGAAGTTTCTAATCAATAACTGGGAGTCATCCTTAACATGATTGATCCACTATTGGCAAAGCAACTCTGCATTCGTCTGGGATCTGATTCCTCCTGGTTTATGAGAGTATTCTAGAAAGAACAGACCTTTAAAAGTAAGATGATTTTGCAAACAGAATTGCTGATCTATGCATGGCAGCCTCTAACGCTTTGAAATCCATGTCTGAGTCACTGTGGACATCATAAGAATCGCATGTGCAGCAAAAGATCCAACAGTGCATTCTCTCAGATGAACACTGTCAGTGTCGATTCACAGTACTGGTTAACTAGATCTTGCTGTGTAATAGTGATCAGTAATACGTAATAAACACACAGTCCTTATAACACATTTCTGAGCATGTATCCGATGTATCTGGCCCTCGGTCAATCCACTGGTTCCACAGCCCACTGCTATAGCATGTTTGAGAGGTGTACGAATAAGGCGGAGTCCTGTAAGCAACATGTAGAGCACAGCGGTCTACCCAACGTATATCATTCCCCCTGCTAAACACACCATGACAGCCTGTCTAACCGTCATAACCCAAATACACCACAGCAGACTATCTAACCTACATCACACATACTAATCAAATATTCCACAGCAGACTACCTAACCTATATAACCACTCCCATAGAAATAAATGCTATCAGCCTAACCTACTTCACCACCCCCAACACATTAAAACACCAGAGCAGCCTATTTAACCTATATAGCCTCTCCTGTTCAAACACATTACAGCAGACTATCTAACCCACATCACCCTCTCATTCAAATGCACCATAGCAACCTACCTAACCTACATCACCCCCATCCATCACAGCAGTCAATGTAACCCCCAACAGTAGACTGTCTAACCTATATCCCTCCTCAGCATTTTACCTACATCACCACCATTCAAACAGCCTATCTAACCTGCACCACCGCCTATTTAACCCATATCCCCCGGTTCGCCTTACACGACAACCTAAATGCGCTAATTACCTTCGGTTGCATAGCTGTGGTCCCGAAGGAAGCTGTTGTTGATTTTGCGGTTGTCAATCTCCTCCTCCATTTAGGATCCCGTTAGATCGGCAGTTTAAGGCGGACATGCAAGAACCCATCGTGTTCCTCCAGCATCAGCAGGCGGTGGGCGGCTCCATGGCGCTGCGTGTCAGCATGCCGGTGGCTCGTGCGCTGCAGGTGAACGATCCGATGCTGCTACCGGCGGCTCCTTTCCCTCCGCATCGACCGCCTGAAATCAGAGAGGCGCCCCAGAGCCGGACAGACGAGCTTTCAGCGAGCCTCCACTACCGTGCCGTCTTCTCCCGAGCGGTGAAACGAAGGAGAGCGGGATTGCGGGGCTGCCGCTGGGGCATGAATTGTCGTCAATGAGGATTTGAGTTAAGACCGGATTCAAAGGGGAGGGGTTGAGGTCCGCGCGCTTGCTCCGTCCTCTCAGTCGCGCGAGTGGTGTAGAGCTGTTCCCCTGATGAGCCTATGGAGGATATTTGGTGGCTCCTGATCTTTTTTGCTTTCTCACCCGCCGCGTCTCAGAGCCACAGAGTCGCCGCGTTTGAGCGTGGACCCCGCCCACCGAAAGCACAAGCTCCGCCCACTTTGCCTCGCTGCTGTCCAGTGTTGAAATGACAGCACATGTCGATGCGAGCTATTCAGACGCTCTAGTGAACCTCCACCACCGAACAGAGCACGATTCATCACCAAGAATCGAGACACTGTAGTGAATCTTTAAATATCTGTCATTCTAGCTGCTCACCACTAAAAAAAGGAAGGAATGAAAAAACACAACACTTTCACCAAAAACACGGCCTAAAATAGGTCTACTATAGTGTGGCTCTATTTTACAAGACACTCAGCCTTACAAAAACTACACATACACAGCATAAACCATTTGCTGGAAATACGTTCTATTGTGGAAATCAAACTTGTAGAAATGTCTTTGTCTATTTACAGAGCAAATATAACATCATTGTTCAAAGAATAACAAGCATCTACAAAATAGTAACCAAGAACGGTAACCTTAAAGGAGAGGGCAAAAACATTCTTTACTTTGAATTTAGATTAAAGGGAGAAAAGTAATTCACAGTGGCTTGGTGTGAAATGCTCCATTCTAGAGAAACATACAGAGTCAGTATTGTTCACAGTGGTGGTGATGGGGAGAACTACCATTGAAGAGTTTAATACCTCTAAAAGCTCCATCACAGAAAGTTATTACATTGTATAAGTTATGGCTACTTTACTGTCATCATCATTACACATATACTGTACACTCAGAAGGCACTTCTGGTTCGCCAGTAGCTTTGGATAATAAATCATTTTGGATCATTTCTATTTTTATATATATGTATAAGGAACACACACACATAAGAAAGGGGGCAGTGTCTAACTGGCAAAATCTCCAAATTCCGATTTCAGACAGATCCTTTTACGACCTTAGGTGATCGCAGTCCAGACGATGATTAATTCGATTAGGAGCCTCGCCGTTGGTGCATTAACTCAGGGAAGATTTGATTTGCATGCTGCTTTTAATACTAGACACTGCAGGGACTTTCGCCGACCCACGCCATCTCTAAAGACTCTAAATTCACATCCTCTGCATCTTCACTGTGCTAATCTATCTCACGGCTCTGGCTAAAAATCTGATCTGCAATTCATAAGGCCCGTCCACACACAGGGGACTTTTATATGTGTGCTTGAATGTCTTCCTGCCCAAACCAATAACAGTGCAGATTTGCATTCAAACTGTATTAGGGAGATACTGTGGTTCATTGCCATTTCTAGGAGATATAACTCAAAGCATCTGTTTATGAGACTTGATTATGAATGTGTTTTGTCTTGGCAGTGAAGACAGTAAATATTCTTTTTCATATCTATAGAAATAGTATGTTATACTGAGAAATCGTATACAGCCCTTACCAATGTTATAACTGAGCTAGAAAACGTTGAAGATGCAGTAAGCGACGTTAGTCCAATACACCTCTTGTCAAATTCTGTGAATATCTTCTCACATTCTGCTAACCCTGGTTGTGTAAATGGTAAGTACACAAAGTGTCTGCACCATTTAAGTTGGAACAGGAAATTTCAAACAAGAAACTTGACTGGTAGGCGACAGCATGGAACTGCTGTACCATTTAAGGTGGAAAGGGAAAACTCAAACAAGAAGCTGAGGTTCCAGAATACAGCCCAAAAGCTGCACCATTTAAGGTGGAACAAGAAAATTGGAACAAGCAGCTGTAGAAATAGAAGACTTTAGCTTCATGGAGAGTTGAGGGACATGAAAAGGGATGATAAGATCGATCTGTTTCTCCTGAACAGATGGGTAACACAGCTTATTATTGCTGTTTCACAGAACCAGTACATCAGTATGGTTTTGTCCAGACTGCTGATGTTTTTTGTAGCAGCTGGTTAGCATTGTATTAGCAACTGTAGTGACTGTTTGCTAACCCACAACCGACCCACAACCCACACACAGTACTTGCTGTGTCGTTGTTTGCTCTAGCATACTATCATGGTATTCGTCCGTATAATGGACAAACAGTTTTGCGAAGGGGCAGAGGTTCCGAAGGAGTGTTGAAGGGAGAGGTGTATTTGTGTTCAAAGAATTCACACTCAGTACAAACATATACACTCAGCATTGAAAAAAAAATAGTTGCACCCAGAAGGAAGTTTTGGATTGCAGGGGAATTCAGAAGAAAGATAAAGGTTACCAGGAGCAATATTTATTGAGCTACACAGACAGTACTACTGTCTGACACTACTAATGCAACATGCAGACGTCTTGGCATAGAGTTGTAGAGCCATTTTGAATCACTCCATTACAGACCAGCACAACACCATTGCAGTCTTTGTCGGCGTTCACATGGTGGTTCCTGTCAGTTGATTCTTTCTGAGTGCAACTATTTGTGCAACTATTTTTTGACAGTTAGTGTACTTGAGCCTTTTTTTACCTTGGCTGTGCTAACACTGCAGTTTTGATGCTTATCATTGTACAAAAATCTGGCATTAACAGCGTAAGCAATAGAGAATAATTCCAAAAGCCTTTTTATAAACACAAAAGCATTGCTTCAGGGATTCTCGTTTGAAGCACTGCAACCCCAGCATAGCTCTGCTCCTCACACTGCCTCATTCCCCTGAACACCGTCCTTATCATTATTTAAACACGGTGACAAAAAATCAATGATTTTCTGTCAAGAGAGGGGGAGGCTGCAGCTGATGACAAATTCCACCTGGCATCTTTTAATGATCAACAGGGCGGGCTGGTATCTGTCGGTCTGACAATGAAACAAGGGAGGAAGGGAAGGATGGGATGGAAAGAGAGGCGAGAAGAGAAAAGAGAATGACCCACCGAGAGAAGCAGAGAGACAGTAGTGTGAGTAAAGAGGTAGGCTGTTGTACTGTATAATTACAAAGATATCTGGAAGGGCCCATTAGAGGCAGCAGTCAGATCAGAGGTAGCGCTTTAATTACAACCTTCCACAGCCTTTCTATACCTTTACCATGTCTCCTACGCTCTGTCTGAAGACACAATGCTTTCTCTGCTTATATCACAATGTGCTCAATGTCTCAATGTCTCAATGTCTCACTATTATTAGTAATGGAATAATCTACTGACTACAGTGATTATTGATGAGGTAATCAGTTTAAAATAATAAACAAACCATAAAAATACTGAACAGTGACAAACCATTCAGCCTTTCAAAGATGGCAGAATACTTAACTAGTAAGATAAAAATGGATACCTTTGAAGAAAATCATAAAGGCACCATTGAAAAAGGTATATTAATGAGTGCCTACTGTTTCGATCCTACACTCTTAAAAATGAAGGTTCCTAAATGGTTTTTGGGTTGGATATATTCTCGTGCAATACGGTGCAACAGTCAGAAACCCTTCTTCATTTATTTAAAATCCAGATGAAATGAATTAAAATAAGTGAAAAAACATGAGCTTCCAAAACTGGAGCTCAAACCACCATTCAAAGACCGAAACGGGATTCCTAACAACCGTACAGGACCCGCTAGACCACCCTCAGATAAACAGTACAATTCTGACTATTCTTGATATTCAAAACAAATGCAACAGCAAAACAAATGCTCCACTCCCTTCAGTGCTCATTTAGAAGCCCCATCTACCAAATTCATGGATGTGCATTCCAGAGGCACTGCAAACATGTTTTTAGGATCTCTGTGGCCGTAAAACCCTTTGCAAAACCCTTTATCTGCTGTATGGAAAAATACCATGGTATAATGTAAGAGCAAATAGCAGCACTGCATGTTAAACGTAACTAACGTTAGCTCAGTTGCAGGTTAGCAAACGGTCACTACAATTACTGCTGCAACACTAACCAGCTACTAAACATTAGCAAATGGCACAAACTAGTTCTGACCAAACAAACCAAAAAAAGAAAAAAAACACGAGTGTTTTTGTCCATTCTTCCACTGTGAGAAGACACCTCAACACTATGTGTTTAAAAGGATGCGTAGCTGTCAAGAAGCCCTGACTGAGAAAAGGAAACAGACAATTTGCAAACCAAACAAAGAAGCTGCTGGTGTTTTCAGAACAATGAACTGGCCATTCTCAACATCACTGAATGTGTTTGGGAATCCTTTGATTGGGAAAAGCATAACATACAACCTCATAGTGCAAATTCTAAGACTGAACTTTGGAGGTGTGGAAAAATACCCCTTCAGATTTCTTTGGAAAATTGAAAGCAAGTCTCCTGAAAAGAACAGAAGCTGAAATAAAGGCACAATGCTGTAGGAAACACCTTCACCAGGCATAGAACATGACGTGGATATTCTTTCAACTTTAAGGTTCTTCAGAGAAACATCCTTTGAAAGATTCTTTAGGGAATTAAAGGTGGTTCTTTTATCAAATATTCCCCTTCAGGTGGCCTTATTTTAAAACATGTTGAATGAAGGTCTCAGAAATCAGCGTTCAAAGCTTGATATTCATTCTCAAACCATGATACAACATTCACACTCAGTTTTCCACTCACTCCCCATGTCGAGCAGAGCTGTTCTTTCTGGGTGACTTTTTTCAGAAAAGTGAGGCCTTGGGGCTTTTCGTCTTGCAGTTTAGCCCATGCAATGATGTGCATCAAGGCTGCACGAAAACACTGGGAACAATTACATTGGCATGATATTTTAGTCATGGCCAATTGCTTGCATCGATGTGTAGTAATCGTCTGACCTGGGGGTGCCTGCCTGAACCTACCTGTGAACTCATGCAGTATCCAGAACAAGTCAGTTATTATAGACCAGCAAATTAACTGGACCTTGATTGGCAACAGTGTTAGACATTAGAGCTTGGTCTATCAATACCTCAATATTGATTTCATTCTGAATGAAATGTTCAGCTAAACTGAGAACAAGCTGTTCAGATTATTACTGTTGGATGGTTGAGCATTTGCGTGGGATGGTTATTACCTTAACTAGCGGTCCAAAACAAGATGCCTCCAAAAATCTTATTTGTTCGCTGCCAGACTGCCCTGCCTTCACGTTAAGAGTAGAAGCCTTGCCTTAAGCATTAATAGGATTTGCATGGCAGACCATCTGCAGGGCGTACCAGAGAAAGACTAACAAACATTCACTGACAGAGAAGGCTGAGAAAATCCCTTTTCAACCAGCTGTCTCAGCTGGATCCTAATGTAAGAACTTTACCAAGTCTGACCTAGTTGTCACTAACACTAAACAAGAATCAATCCACTCTATGCTGATCGTCATTAAACCCGCCGGCTCACATAACATTATGCAGGATGTAAATTGCTATGGAGCAGCCATTCCACCGTAACATGAAAAATGAAATGGGAAACATTATAAGTGGGTTCATGTGTATGTGAAAGGGGGAGAGTGAGAGAGAGCAAGTGAGAGAGCAACAGAAGCAGATGGATGTGTAGTTGTGGCTGAGCGCATTAAACCCAGCCTGGAGGCTCTTTGTCAGCCGGGTTTACATGTGATGTCATTCCAATTAAAGCACTGAGCGGATCGGTCCATCTCTCTGTTCTCGGCTGACATTTACACTTATCACCTAATGAATGAGCACATAGTGCATGATGACAACTCATCAGTGTTGCACCCACGTCAATGGTAAAAGAGAGAGAAGCATGCGCATTGCTCATGCAGGACATCTACCAATATTCCTGAATATAAACACACATATGCAAATACAGCACTGTGTAAAAGTCATTTATTTAAATTACAGTCAAAAAGAAAAGACAAGTAATTTTTTTTCAGCATCAGAAAAAAAAGCAGAAAAACAATTTCCATTCTCTTCAAAAGACTTGCTTTCAGCTTTTCAAAGAAATCTGGAGGGATGTGTTTCCACACCTCCAAAGTTCTGTCCTAGAAGTTGCTTACATTGTCTGCTTCTCATGATCCCAAACGCATTCAGTGTTGAGGTCTGGACTCTGAGGTGGTCAGTCCAATGTTCGGAGAACACCAGCGGCTTGTTAGTTTGATTCGCAAATTTCTAACAGGCTTCCTAACAGCTACACATCCTTTCAGACTCATAGTATTGAGTTGTAAGGATTTGCAGAATATTTGTTACTTTTCATCTCTCTCAAAGATTTATATTTAAGATCTGTTTATCTGACGATGATGCTCTACCAGATCTTGCATGGTTGTTATTTTCTCTAAATTGTTTAACAATTTAAAAAAAATAATAATTGAATACCTCCAGTTATGACAGATATAAAACTGGTACTCAAAGTCTGTTCTGTCTGGAATAGACTGTTATGCTGTTCTACTGTTCTTACAGGTGAAGTAAGAGCCCAAATTTGTTTAATAGCTTGTTGCTCCATAGCTAGATCTAAAAGCTAGCCAAAAGGCAAAAAGATATCTCCTCCATAAATACTCAGTGTTCAGCTGGAGTAAACTGGAGTATTTAATATACAACCCGAATGATACCTGAATCCCTTACAAGCCTTAAATGTCTGTTTTGTGTTTTGGTTAAATCTGAAAACAAATGTGTGGCACCTTTAGCTTGATGCTAACACAATACAGGAAATCTCAGTGAGGTGCTAGCAGAAATTAGCATTGTTGTTGCAAGCAAATAAATGACTGGATCATCTGAAGGTTATTGAAAAATTAGAGGTAAAAATGTACACAGGACAACACGTATCAGGTTTAGAACATTTGGGGCATGATGGCGGTGATTATCAAAAATGCCATTCATGTTTCTCACAGAGTAAAATCTGTTTTAGTTCCTAAGATGACGGCTACAGAATAACAGATGACTTCAGAGGTCTAGGACGGGTTCTTGTCTTTATCAGTGCAACAACAGCATACTGTAAATAGCCTATACTATTCTTGGTGGAAGAATTGTTTATGGTGATTATTGTTCATGATATTTGATTTATTTACTAGACAACTATCATATTTAATTTTGTGTCCAGTTTGCAAAAGCAATAAATCACTTGAAGCAGTCCGTTACAGTTATTTTACCAGGAGAGACATTTTAAGAATGCCACTACCTTTCATGGCTTTTCACTTTAGCAGTATGTATGTAATTTCAATATATCATAGACATGCGCACACACACACACACACACACACATATACTTATGCAAATTATACATATGGTCATGTCAGTACATTCCAACATGTTAACAGTACATATTGTATTATATTATATTTCCAGTAGATTCTTAGGGTACATATACATAAGCACGCTTACACGCATGCACATATATGTGCACACACATGCACACAAAAGGCATTTATTTTGCAGAGCCTTTTTCCATTCAGCGTTTTATAGCTGCCCCCGCCTCCAGCGCTGACTGGATCGGGCATGGCACTACTCTGGGGGAAATACTTTACATCACACTGGTTGCTAGGAAACTGCTTGTGGTGCTGCATTGCTATGCAGTATAACAGCTGTCTACATAATTGGATCATTAAAAATCTTAAACGTCATAATTCCCCTCGCATTTATCCTAATGCAGCTCGAGCGGATCCGAACATCTTTTCCAACATAAAGGTTAATAGCCCGGACACCAAGAATTACTCCTGGAATGACTTGCTTATTTGCTTATTTGCGTGAGCGGCTAAGACCCTGCACCCAGGATACAGATGAGAATGCTGACATTGCTGTAAAAACGATTTTACTAACTGCTCTAAACAAGGGCTACTGTCCAGGGCAAGGCAGGGAATTTCCATATGTACATATGCATAATTTATTCATCCATCACATCACATAGCCAGGCTGAATTTCTCCTTTACGTCTCAATATAACTGGGGAGAATGTTCAAGCTGTGGATCGCTGTTCAGAGATAATGGGCACTCCTCATTTCAGCACATCGGACAGCTCCATTCAGCTTGTACAGCACTGTCAGCAGGTCACAGGGTTCGGCAGTAATATAATTGGGCTAACAAACTGGTAAAAATGCATGAGGAGACTGAACAAGTTTAACCCATGTGTTTTTTTTCCCTCTTTTTTCGGTTGTTTTCCTGATGCACTGTCTACATTTCCACCATTCCTCTCATTATGTGTAATCTGTTAATTGTGGCTAGATTCCTGTAGCAATTATCCGTAATTACACCCATCGCCTATTGCTATTTTGTATCCATAGAGCCGAGATCCCTCGTATTTTTTTGTCCATCAATTACAGCCTAAAAGCCATGGCTCTTCATGCTGGTAGTCAAAAGGACCTGGAGCCTGTCTGGGATCAGATCAGTGGAATAGCTCGACTCTAATGATGAATATTTCAACACAAGCAAGACGCAGATAGAACAGAGGGAGTATATGCCCAAAGCCATGTTAAAGCAGACTCCTAACAAGCACTACCATAAGACTATGTATTTTTTACCCAGCCCAGCCCCCCGTCTCCCCTGCCCTGACACACACACTCCCAGTAATCTGCAGGACAATCCTATTTGGCCGAGCAGCTGCCAGCGGAGATCACAGGGAGGAAGGCTGCAGTAGCCATACCCGCAGGGATGCCAAGCTGTCGACAGACGACCCGACACAGGCCACCCGCTCTGGCTCTCTTTTTCTCTCTTTCTGTCTCTCTTGTGTTTGTTCGCTCGCTGTCTATCTGTCTGCTATGCTGTCTGAGATGCTATTTTTCATAGTGTTGTAGTCTTATAAAAACCTTGAAACTCCACGTTCACCGTCATTACGGAACGGAAGCCATCTTTTACATTGTGTGAACATGTAATTACTTGGAACAGAAGTGGTCCAAAATTACTTGGAATAAAATCTGGCTACATTAAAGGGCCTGCATCATGGAAAAAATTATTTTCACAATTTTTTCATTATATATTGAAATAAGAGTGTTTGATGCAGTATCCAATTACTGTTAAAATGTAAAACTTTGAAACTATGCCCAAAAAACTCATTTTAAATTCAATGCATTTACTTACGGTTACATGCTGATGTTTGAACGCCATTTCTCTGCCATTTTAGCGCACAGTTTGTAATTATTTACGGTTGTGTTTAACGTAAACCCCTCCCTCACACAAGGTTAACCTACAAAGCAGTAATTTCACATCAAAATGTGCGGAAAATTTGCTAAACATGTAATTTGACCAGGAGCGCCCAAACTTCTGCATACAACTGTATTTCCCCTTATTCAGCATATAGTTCTGCCCCACCCATTCATACAGAAGTTATAAGGAGTGTTTCAGCCTGGACTACATTTTGAATGAGGCATAATAAAAGGCAGCCAATCAGAATAGAGTTATTTTATGTTTAAAGTCTTAAATGCACAGTAACAATAACGGTCAGAATTAATTTTAGTGCCATTTATTGGCAAACTGGCATATACAAATGAATTAAAGCTGTTTTGATACATGAAACCACACAAATGTCATTAGTGGACATTAAGGAAAAGACAAAATACAAGAAAAATGTAGCATATGGGCCCTTGCAGGTTCAGTTTTAAAACATTCTTTCTTTTATGTATACAGTTGCCATTTCAGAGAGAAGGTTTTCAGGACAGTGACAATAACCCATAACCCTCCCTCCCCCACCATCCCCCAATCCCTTTACCCTGAAACCAGAGGCTGTTTCTGTTATGTATTCTTCCAAACGCTCTGTCTCTCTGGACCCAGCAGAGTTTGGTGTCTGATATTGTGCTGACAGATACTACTATAGTCAGTGTATATTGACTTGAATGAGTCAGACAGCAGAGGAATAGAGCTTGGCAGTGTAGTACTACCTATGAGGCATAACAAATGCATTAGGCATAGTGTCAGCTATATCAAATTACACATTATAAGCACGACTGGGAAAGGCATGAGGACATTTTTTACTACTTGGGGTTTAATAATAATATTGCAAATGCAGTCGCAGCTTGTCAAAACTTCATCTGTTGCTGATGTGAGACCAAAAGATTGATGCAACACGATCTGACAACAAAACTTTTTCCATCGTGCACAACATAGACAGAATAACTATATTGTAACTCTATTACTACATATTATGCTTGCAATTAACACTGACATAAAATTCACAAACACACTTTTATTATGATGTTGCATTACGTAGAGGCATTATTATAGATAATATAAGACATTATTTACAGATGTCATCCATTATTTCAGATTAGATACGAGATCTATTTGCACAAAGTCTATAAATTCACTGGACAAAAAATCAGTCATCTTGCTTGTTTAAGGCGGTAGTAACGAGAATGATTGGGCTATATATTACCTGATGAACTTTAGGGGCTTGAATTTATTGGTTCTTGACATCAGAGGCTTCCTTCTGGCAATTCTCTTGGCAGATTCTGTGGCAGATTCTTAACATCTCCAGTTGGTTTAAGTTTCTTAATTATTGCCCTAACAGTGTAAATAGGCATTTTGAACTGTTTAACTCACTGGACAAAAAAACTGTCACCTGTAACTGAAACGTACCTAACAGTGTGTAACAACAGCTGCAATTCAATTCATTTTTTCCACACATCAAATGAGACATTCACTGCACTGTACCACCTCATCTCAATCTTTAATTCCAGCCTACACCCCACATGTATTTATAGGCCAATCATGCACGTGCAACACCATCTGCAGGAGCCTGAAGATACTACCACCTTAAACATGCAACATGACTAATGTTTTGTCCAGTGTCCGGTTTTGTCCTCATGTTCTTGTAGCCATTTCCTTGTTGCACAGCACTTTTTTTTTTTGTGGCACATCACTGCTGTTTCCCCCAGTCGTTTTCATAGTGACTGAGCAAATTTAAGCCTGTGTGTCCAAATTTACTTGGAAAAGGATCTAGTTATGCTGACGTATATTAAAAGAAAAGTATGTTTTTTCCTCCTCCTCAATCAATTTTGGAGATAAAAGGTTTTGTTCTGACAGCAACAATCTTGTTTATTTTGGCAATAACAGTGTTAACATAATATATTTACACACTGTGGAAATGTGCTTATTTGAATAAAGTAAATTAAATGCTTTACTTTTTTCAATACACAATTAGATACCGAGTGACTAATTACTGGCTAATTTGCATACTAAAGTCTTCTCCAGTACCAGTATTGTTGTAGCGATTAGCAGATGATATATTGCACAGTTCCACTTCAAATGTAGCACCACATCATCAAGACCAGCTTTGAAGACCCCTCCTACGAAGAAGGGCATATTGTGCCAGTGGAGTGTGAGGGAAATGTAGGTGTTGGTGTGTGAACGAGTTATGCTACACTGAACACGACTGACGGATAGGAACAGGCGGCGCCATATGGTGTTGATTATGTAGTAGCCAGAGACACCATTCTGTCTTTTAGAGAGGAAGATATCTGACCGGAGGGGTCGGTGTGTGGGGTGGTGGGAGTTCCTCAGTCAGTTGGGTGTCATTTATGCCAGTGTACGAACCAAACCACTGACGATTCTCTCTCCTGCAATTACAAAAGGGTTTATTTATATCTATCTATTTTTCTGTATACTTAATCCGCTTATGAGATATAATGTATTCATTGTCTGAATACTGTATATTTGTCATTTACAGTAGCGTGAAAATGTCATATTTATTTATGAGATATAAGATAATCCACCTGCATCAGGAGGAGAAAATCAATGGAAAATACAGGACTTCCCAAAACTGGAGCTCAAAACATTACTCAGACATAGATTGCATATATAGACTATTAACAACTGACATGATCAGATAAACAGAACTTAAAGCTTTGATCTTTGAGTACAAGGAGAAAATCAAGCTCCACTCTTGCTTCAGATCTGCAGAAATCCACAGGTGTTTCTATCCATCCTTGACTGAGAAATGAAAATAGACAAAGAAGAACACTTGCAAAAAGACAAATAAGCTGTTTGCAGAACAATGTACGGACCACCCAAGAGTCCAGACCTCAACATCACTTAATGTGTTTGAGATTACTTGGTTCATTAAAAAAAGAAAAAATGGAGGTGTGGAAAAATATCCCTGCCGATTTCCATAAAAAACTAATGAAATGGTGGAAGATGTATTAAAAAGTGGAGACAATGAACACAAAAAAGTTGATTTTTTTTTACTTAGTCTTTGAGGCTTCTGGGTGATTTTCTGTTACATATGTTTCCAGCTTTTTCTCTGATGCTGAAAAGTGAATATTGTGTACCTACTGGTCATCTTTGCTAGAAATGAAATAAATGAAGAATGTTTTTCAAATGTATCCTTCATCTTGCACATATTACAACAAAAAATTTATGCACTGAATATTTTATTGTTTATAAATATTCCAGCATGCAAACAAAATGTTATCATGCATTAGTTGATTGGCTTTATTAACTACATAGACAGGAAAATATAATGTACAGTGATAATGTATAATGATAGTACACTTCAGATTTATTAATGAAACATGAATTGCAATCAATGCCTAACATAAGGCCTGTGTAACACTACCATCTGCTGGACGCATGCAGCATCTACCCAGTGAACTAATGGACTGAATGACTGCTTTCAACTCTAGAGAGCGCTGTATCATCAACTTTGTAATAAACACTGGCTTGTTCCAGCACTCTGGCATTTAAAGAGCAGAGACAGATAAAAGTTCACAGTGTGCTGCTATATTTATTGTGTGTCCTATTTCCTCCCTCTGGGTGACAAAGGCAAGATCTAAAGACCACTGCAGGACTACAGCAGGAGAAAACACACCGGGTCTTTATAAAATGCCAGCACGTGGGGTCATGCATACAGTGGGGTCCAAAAGTCTAAGACCTCATTAAAAATCCGCAATTTCATTTTGTAAATAAACAATAATAATACAAATTTAAAAAATCAAATTATAGATGTTACACATGACAGAACATGTTCTATGCTTATCTGCAACTTAACTGGTTTTATATAACTGAAAACTGCAATTACACAGTATATGTATCATATCTGACCGTTCTACTGAATTAGTTCTGTGGTCCCACAGTAAAAACCACACAATCAGGATACTACAATAGCAAGAATATATTTAGAAGAAGCTAAAATATACAAATGAATCATTTATAAGGGACTTTCTGTTAATAAACTTAATATTGTTTAATGTTAATTTGCTTCATTGTCCCTCATGGCCACATGGTGAGCAGTTACATCCCATTGTTTCGAAGTAAATGTATCCCAAAGTCTGATAGCCTGTGTGTAACATTAAAAATTGTCACTACTGAAACATTTATTATCTTCAGTCATGTAAAGTTTGTGTGTCTGAATGGAAACAATATTTTGATTTTATGTGTGCACAACTGTTACAAACTGTGTTTGCTAGTCATTGCTAGTCAAGCCAGGTTGTGCTTTCGAGTTCTGCTCAAAATTAGCTAAAATCATCACCACCAGTTCCAGTCACTACTGTAACACTTGGTAAAGTTTAGACAGCGTTACGGTGTTAGTAACAAAATGGACTATTCAGTCATTTTCTTTTAATACAATAAACAGTCTTGTGACGGTCACGCAAGATACAGCATTCACAAAGTGTGTTGTTTGCTCCCTGTAGTGCCCAGCACTATGTTGTTCAAAATAGAGTCACACTCCTGAACATGGGTTTCTTATATAACATTATAAAGTGACCTTATTATTTCCACTGATGCTGACAAAATCTTTAAAGGTGCCACAGAAGGCATTTATTCGGCATTTAAATTTTATTTAGCATTTCTCTGATGTTTTACATAGCAGGTGTGTGATTTTGGTCGGAGCAAAAAATGCCCAGATGCAGTTTTACATGCCCATTTACATCCCTATGACCAAGCCCTAGAATGAAAGGAGCTGTTTTCTCTTTTTTTGCTGAGCTCATGAATAATTTGGTGATCTCTACTCTTGATTGTCTGGTTTATAGAAAGATGCCACAATGATCACACATTGGCAATGCAATATCTCAAAACAACCACCTGCAGGAAAGTAAAATAAGCCTCTGTGTAAATAAGCTAGGCTGTTAGACTATTTGGTTCGCTATGCTAATATTAGTTACTTGGAGCTTGCTAGTAGTTAACATAACATATACTAGCTACTTGCTTTCAACGTACAATTAACATAATTAAAGTATATGGTTAGTCAAAGTAAAAGGAATGTAGTCAAAAGTCCAGTCAGTTACAATTCTGAAATGTGTTCTTAATTTAGTGTGGGTGTTTTTGGTAGAATGACCCCATACACCTAACCCTAAAGATAACCCTCATCCTAACCCCAATAACTAAAACACAATAATGGCCTATGTTTTAAACAAAGAGACAAGGAGCCTTTGTATCAAACCTTTGTATCAAAAAGTCTATCATTTTGTCAGACCTGGTGCTGGTTAGGCTTGGTTTTCTGTGGTTTGGACATTTATTTCCTGAAAATGTATGAAAACAAACACACACCCCACACACACATACACACAAACACGTGCAGTCACATGCCAAAACAGTGTCTTAGCCTTACACTAACAAGTGCTGTCCTTGAACTGAGTCTTTAGGGAGATTTAAATAGAAGCACACAGAGCTTTAGGCCAGCCCACAGAGTCAGCAACTCCACATTACATATCAGCCATGCTCCCCCTACCAAACCTCTCTCACCCCTCTGGCTCTAGTGCTCTGTTTGACTCAAACTCACCCTTGTCATGTCACATTACATGATAAGCAAATCATGACACTGTCACTGCTCTCTCTCTACAGGGTTACGTAAGCAGCAGTGTGGAGCAGAGAGGTAGGGCTGCTTTTAATCTAAGCTCAGAAGAACACACAGGCCTGGATCAATAACGCTCTCCAGCTCATGCACAGATGCAGACACAGTTGAGGGTCGAAGCCACGTCAACACTTGGCTTGGTTTTACGTTGCATTTAGAACCCAAAGATTTATGGGTTATATGAAATATGATACATAATCATATAAAAATGTTATAAACCTTTGATACAAAAATGATTATCTCTAATATTGGCCACTATAGTTTTAAAAGCCTCCTGTAATGTTAGCTACTCAACACTTACTGACTGACATGTTTGGCAGTTGTAATTCTGTCAGTCTGTATTTGTCAGATTTCTTAAAAAAAAGGGGTTAATATAATACAAACATAAAACACCAGCTGTTGTCTTGATGGGAAATACAACATCTGTATGCTCTTGTGATGAACATGCAAGGTTTCATATTTACAAAGTGTGTTATTGCTGGTAGTGTCCGACAAAGTGCTGTTCAAATACGATCGCATTCCTGATCATGGTTTTCTTATACAACATGTAAAGAGACATTTATTCCCACAAATACTGCTAAAATCTTATACTGATGTGTCGAAAGTCATGGGATAGCATTACAACTGACTGATTTATATGACTGATGAGCAGAAATTGAATATGAAGTAGCGTCTTGGGATTGCCTGCACCTGTGTAGCCCACACCAGTGAGGTTAAACCCTACCAGTGTAATCATGGTTTGATTGAGGCATAATAGTGGAATGCCTTGATTGGGCTCATGTTGGCAAACATCCATGCCACACCATAGGCTGGAACCCTCCAGAATGCTGCTAGAACCAATTCTGGACAACTTGGGCACAGTACATTATACTGCTGGAATATCCCATTTTTGTGGGGGTACATGACGTCCATGAAGGGCTGCAAATGGTCACCAAGCAGTGACCACTGAACCTAACCCGTACAATGAGAACACATCTCACACCAGTATGGAACCACACCAGCCTGCACAGAGTCTGCTGGAATATCCCATTTTTGTGGGGGTCACCAAGCAGTGAAACACTGGGGGCACCAGTCAATGACATGTTTAGGCAGACCAGTGGACCCAACCCACACCATGAGAACATGACCACACACAACACAGTGCCTGTTGAAATATCCCATTTTTGTGGGGGTACATTAAGTCCATGAAGGGCTGCAAATGGACCCAACTCATACTATGAGAACACACCCCACACCAGTATGGAACCACCACCACCCTGCACAGTTCTTCGTCAAAAACAGGGGTCCATGGCTTCATGGGGTCTGCAGCATACAGAAACCCAACCATCAGCATGAAACTGATGCCATGAGTCATCAGACCACGCCACATGCCAGTCCTCTAGGGTCCAGTTAGCAACCTCATGAGCCCAGGTCTCCTGCATTGTTTGTGGATATGATTTCTACTAGAGTCGCTTTTCTCCTTACATGGACAATTCTAGCCAGACGCTGCTGGTCACAATCACCCATGTGTGACCACTGTGTTGTCCACTGTGGGTGGTAATGATTTCTATGATGTATTTCTGGTATACACATGACACTGTGGATCAAGGAATGTTAAATATTGCATAACCGAATGTCCCATACATCTGGCACCCACTATCATGCCTTGTTCAAACTCAGATAATTCACATCATCTTGCAATGAGCACTCTGGTCAGTGTTCAACTTCACTCGCAAGGTGATACCTCACAACTTATGCAGGTATGGCCATTCCCAAGCTCATGAAGTCACAAGATCATGAATCTGTTTTTTTTTCTGTTCTGTAATTTGAAAGTTCGCTTTCGATCTCAACAACACAAAATAATATCTTAAATGGTGCCACAGTTACAGTCTAGAGGCTGTAGAGGCTGTAGCAGTTAAGGTGGAACAGAGCATGTGACTAAGAGGCTGGCGACTAGAAAGTCTTGTTTCTGCCTTGTTTAATGTGGAACCTCAACCATGTTTGTGGACAGTTCGGTTCCTTGGAAAGGAAGTTCCAGCATCCCATGTACAGCCTGGAGCGATAGATTCCTCCACATAGTCTACCATTTTCATTGCTGTTGCTTTGCTGAACTTATATTTTGAGGGAGAAATTATTAATGTGCCAAGACCGTTATGTAACTGTTTATGATACTGGAATCAGCCTGTTCTACCTCTGTGTTCTGGAAATGTGGGATCTGCATTTGAAGGAGGAGACAACAGTGTTTGGGGTTCATGGCACATCAGTTATCTATGTATCAATCTCTCCTTATTCAGCTATGTCAATGTAGTACAGTTTTCCATCCTATGGCACTTCTAAATTAAAGGTATTTTACTGGTGAAGTGATAAATTAGTTGGGCCCTAGAGGCTTTAGTAAACAACAAAATCCAGTGTGCTTGTATAATATACTAATACTAATATTAATCTGAATCTAGATAATTACAGGTCACAGCCATAAACTGAATATTTCATTTCCGTCTCTCATCGGAAGTTTATGAAAGCAATGCCTTGTATTTCTCTTACTGGATTTCTAGACAAGACAGAAAAAATGAACTAAAGATTTATTTTCAGATGAACATTTTTCAGACTAACTGCTCTCTGCTCTGCATTGTGCCTCTGAGGGTGTGTCAGAGTGAAATTCAATCTCTCCCTCTCCTCTCATTCTAGTCTCTCTCCTTGTGGCAGGAAATTTATTGTTGGTTGTTTAGGTCTGATATCTCAGGCCTGTAATGCATTTGAAAACAGTTACTCAAACTCAACACGTTCAGAGGGTGTGAGAAGGAGGATGCGGTTAAGACCATAACTCACGTGCCGTTCTCGAAAAAATAAACCTGATACATTTGACAAGGAGCAGCTGTTGTTTGTAATTACTTCAGCACTTTTGTGTTTGTATGAATGGAGTCGACAAAGGCCATTTGGAAGCAGGCTGTAAGGCAGTGTGGAGCTATGGAACAACTATTGTTTAATAGTGGGACTAGTGAGAGTGCAGGGGGAAGAGGGAATTGAGCCAAAACCACAGGAAGCTTTCAGCTCTGTTTACCTCTCCATGCATTCTGCCGATACTAATATCATTTTCACTAAGCGTCAGTATGACAGTATGTGCCGCTGCCCTGCTTATAGCTACGTCTAACAGCACACACACACACACAGACACAACACCTCTTATTGGCGTTGATGGTGCCACTCATTCCAGCACACACACACACACACACAGTGTTAGCCTTCCGGCTGTGTTGGCCTGCTGCACGAGTCTCCTGGAAACACTCACAGTGACACTTCCAAGTCCATACTCACAAAAGCACACCTTTGTGATTCTATCTTTTGTATGTACCGAAGACAGATGCAATTTATTTTATGATTATTTTCCAACCTCTCTTTCTCCATTAGAATTATACAAGCTGTTTTTGTTACTGTGCCTTGAAGACAGATCTGATGTGATTCGCTGCCCTTTATTTTGTTTACTTGAAAAAACAGTAGTCTGGGCTGAAACACTCTTTATAATTTCAGCATGAATGGCCGGGGCTACAACGCTGTAGAATGGATATATGACAGATGTGTAAATGTGCTGTGTTTAACATCACAAAAACAATTCAAAATGGGCTGTTTTTCCATGCATGGACTGCAAACGGGATATTTTGACTGTAATAATATTTACACAATTCATCAAAATCAAAATAGTTTTCAAACCGACTTGCTTCAGTAGTTTCTCACAAATCCATATCTATGAACATGGATGAAAGTACATTACAGATAACACAGTTACCTTGAGGCCTGAATTTTGTAAATTTTATAGATAATATAACAAACATAAAGAAAGGTGTTGAAATTCCTTCTTTCCCTCTCTCACTGTCACTTTATCTCACACCACAAATGAGAGTAGCCATGACCTTCACATAGCATGTGAAGTCCAAAATTAAAATTCTGAGATTTATTTTATGTTTCCTGGAGAGCAAAATAAAGGCTGAAGTTCTTATAAGATACGAGGCACAAGGGGCAGCCAAACCGGCTACGGTGGGAGCTCAGTGAAGAGGTGCTATTGTAGGTGTTCAGACAGCAGGACGCTCTGTGTAGAGAGCTGGTATTGTGTGTGTGTGCTGCTTTTGTCTGTGGTCTGGGTCGTCTGGGGCTTGAGTAGGAGTGTGGAACTGAACTCCATGAAAGCTCTATTCTAAGGGGCTCTGCTTTCATCTTCTTCCAGCTTGTTTAAAGAAGGTCTTCTATTTCTCTTTTTTCATTTTGACACTCGTTCATGATAACACAGTTCTAGCTGAACACTGTATCTTACCTGTCAGCCTTTTTTTTGAGCTTAGTTTGGCTAAATATCATTGCTGTTGTATGAAAAGCATGTATGTCCAAAAAAAGGTAACTTTATAGAAAATAATACAGTAAAATATGTTCTACATTTAAATAAGCTACACTGTAGATATTTTTGAGGATTTGTATAGAATTAATGCAGCTGTGTGCAATTAAACATAATTAATTGCATGCAACATGCAGAATAACTTTTTGTATTAACAGTTGTACTTAGGACTCATTTGTGCTGGTGTTTTGTAAGAGCATACAACAGGAACGAAATCCATGTTACAAAGCTAAATCTGTGTTTTTGAAGAAGGTAAGTCTGCTGTTGTCATCATATCCTCATCAGTATTAAATTCCTTTCCCGTTTTAGCTTGTGCATGTAACGTTACCATGTAAAGTTCAAACATGAGATGACACCTCTGAGTTATTACTTCAGACCTTTATTGGTGACTCGCAGCAGTGCATGCCATGTCTTTCAATTTAATAAATAAATACCCTTCTGAAAATAGGGCAACTTTAATGTAACAAGAATTTTGTTATTTGGGATTTAGGACAGTTTCTATCAGTCCATTCATCATGTGCACATAACGTAAAAGGCAGCTGCATTTTCAAATGCTGTGACAAAATAAAAAACCTTTTTAGGCCTCGCTATGTGTTGACCACATACTGACCACTAGACTACAGTTTTAGCTTTGTGATGTGTCCATTTTTACAGCTAAAAGTAAGTCAGAATGGCATGTAGCTTGAACAATGCTGTGCTGGTTTAGTTCCCATTATTTGCAACCTACAAAGCCAATTGGACGCCATTTCCAAGTTGGAGCAGTAAATTAAATACAAAAACAACAACAACAGGGATTTATACCTGTATTTGAACAGTATAAAGAACAGTATAAAGACAATACATGTAATGTTTTACCATATCAGCTTTATTATTTTATTAATACACCCTAATTCTGAAACAGACACCTGCAACACATTACAACAAAGTTGGGACATGAGCAAACTAAGACCAGGAACCTTGTGAAATGTTCAAGAACATCTTAAACAGGTGATGTCATGCTTGGGTATAAAAGTAGCATTCGGTTCTTTATGAGCAAGGATGATTTTTCACATGACAATGACAATAAACCACCAAAACCAACACAAAACATATTTGATATACAGATAAGTTTGTAAGAGATGTATGTGGTGCATGTGTATGAGGGTGCGTCCATCCAGGCTTCCTGGAAGTGCATGCCCCAGATGTGTTCACTCTTATCCCTCCAATTCCCATTCAATCATGCACAGATAATCCTTAAATCCCAAATCCTACAGGCACTCAGAAAAACATGGGTATAGAAAAGCAGAGTGGTGTCAAAGGGAGGATTACCAGATACAGCTCGAGTAATAGGCCACGCGCATAAGAAGCTTTTGGCCAAACCAGATTTTTCCCATAACGGTCAAAATGTAAACATAGAATGAAAACACATGTGACTCTCAGGGAAATCCCTATGTCCACAGAGAAAAACGAATGAAACCCCAGCAGCATACTGTGATCCCTTGCTCATAGAGGTTCATAAAGAAGCCAAGCAGATGGAATATAGATGCCACCACTTCAGAAAAGGTATAATAGCATAATGGTGGATAAGATAGGAGATAATAGGATAGGCGCCCCACTGTAATATGCTTTTACTTTCCTCCTACTCTACTCAATCTCTTCCAGAGAAAGATGGAGAGAGAAAGAATGAGAATGATCTCACCCACAGCATAACAATTTCTATAAGTCCATGTATCAGAAAATAGAAAAACCTAGCTAGATGTCCAGGTGTATCCTATCAGAGTGCGAGGGGGCAAGGCTTATGCTGTGTACACACCCTCACTTAAACAACTGGCAGTTTTTACTGCTCATGTAATTGGGTGAACCATGATGCTTTAGGCTAATGTTATTTTTCTCTGCTTGCTGGTGCATCATGATGTAATAAAAAGGGGAATAAAATCAGAGGACATTTTGAGGGCAATAAAAGTCACTACATTTTGATCAAAGATTACAGGAAAACAAGAACATAATTTTTATATGATGTGGTAATATGACAAGCGGCGTTAACTAACAGGTGAATTTTTGTTATGTAGCTTTGTGCATGCAAACAGCTTACAACCACTATCCTCAGAAAGGCCTCTTTGAAATTCCCACCCTTTTCCCTGTTACAAAGTGATGTCATCACATAACACAGTCCATACAGACTGCCAACTGGCAAGCCTGATGAACCCTCACATAACGTACAGCTACTATAGGGGATGGAACATAGTACAAAGTGGGGGAGCTGACCAATCAGAGCTCAAGGGGAGGCGGGGCTTAAAGACACAGGAGCTCTAACAGAGCAATTCAGATACATAGTGAATACAGATGTACAGTATGAGGGGAAAAATGTGTTCTAATATTGTAATAGACCCCAAAAATAAAATGAACATGAACACTGAAAATGAGCACAATAGGCCCTCTGTAAGAACTGTCCAGGTCATCCTGGTATAACGCCAAGAACCCTAAACATTTAATCTTTAGATGCTGTAACATCGGAGGCATGTGCGCTATTGCTTTATTTATGGTAGCCCAATTCTCACTGTCAAAACAGGCAGAGGTCGAAACACAGGCATGCGACATCAGACGTATACATAATCAAGAACAAAACACAAAGGACAAAGCAGGTGCCAAACCACAGGAACAAAGAAAAAAAAATAACTCAGAACTCAGAAACACAGAGACTTCACAACAACAGCTAAAGCAAAGGAATATATATGGGAGTCCTATACACTGCTCCCATACTGATTCTACCCAAAAGTAGTAAGCAGCATGTGACCAGCATGAATTTCTCCAATATGCCATACACATCCAGATGATGTACTGCTCCTGGAAAATGTTTTTTTATTAGGGAAGAAGAGCTTCCTTCCTTCATTCTGCTTTTCAGGCTCCCGTGTGGAGGCACACTACTTAATATGCAATTAAATTAACTCATACAACCAACCATAACGAAAAAGGGAACGGAGGAAAACAGGTGTGCTAGGAAATCACACAGGTTCAGAGAACAATCCAAAGCTGACATTTTTAAAATGGATTTGTGACTTTGAAGATGGGAAAACACCTCCTGTCCTCAGTCATGATATAAGACACATAATATACACAGGCACATATCTCAACCAAAGTATAAGCGTACATATTGAAAGTGGCTAGAAGTTGCTAAGCAGTGATTGAAGAGATGAGCAAAATGGGGCAGGTCTTAAGTTGGTCTGATTGGCTCAGTGTTGAATGCTAGCAGACTAGTCAGACACCATCGCTGTAGTATGGCACACAGCTTGCATCGTATACCGGAGACTGCACTGATACTACTGATGAAGTTATCATGCAGTATTCAGTAGTATGTACTGGAACAGTATGCAGTATCGTGTGCACTATAGCATCTAAGCTCTGACTTATACAGTATACAGTAGACCTGCTCTACAGGGCATAGAACTGCCCCTGTCCTTGGTGCTGAAATCAATAACGTAAGAAAGAAAGATTTGTGTTAGTATCACATGTATATTGTACCATGTGGGGTTGTTTTATGGATGCATTGGTATGGAAATTCTATGACTGCGTGAATCTTTGTTTGGCTTTAGGTCCTGTTCTCATGCTTATTGCGAAGGTAAATTGAAGGTTAACCATTATTTACATATAGAAACAACTGAATTCAGTCAGAATTCAGCACAACACAGGCACTGTTCACAGCACTCAGGCACGCTACTCGGCATTTTGCCATTACCACATTACATTAAAGCCATATTGAGACCACATAAAGCTACAGTAGATCACATGTGGCTTGAAATCTACAGAAATGCAGCTAGTCTTCTATGCAAACAGACAAATGCTAAATAGTAAGTTACCTAATGTTACTGTCCTAGTAGTTTTTAGCTTGTATCGTTCAGTTTGAAAGACAGCCAGTCTGTGAACAGGTAGTAAACTGATACCAAACATGATTCTGAATGCTCACTCACTTATTCTAATCTTCTGAACCACATAATCCTTCTGATAAGGACATTCTTATTTGTATTTTCTCAGTCTACCTTAAATGGTGCAGCTATCACATACTGGCACTTCAGGCCTTAGGCACCAGAATATGACAGTTCCATTTACGGTGGAACAGAAAAACTGAACTAAGAAGCTGTCGAATAAGATGCCGTTATAACCTAGTTATATGTATGGAGTTACCTCAAATATCAAACATCGGTTTCAAATTCTGGCCAAATTTAAGCAAAGCCCTATGTCAATGTTGATAAAGCCATCAGCCAATACTGATATGATTCTGATATCATTGTGCATCCCTAACTGTTTGGCTTACTGAGTGAAAATATCCCAAAATTAATTTCAACTAATTTGAGGTAACAAAGTCTGTAAATGCTGACTCTATTCTATTACAGCAAAGCAAGCTCTTTCGTTTTATTCACACAAGCCACTATATGGAAAGCCATATTTCTTTCTTACACCCAAGCATAAACACACTCTCTTCCTGTTTCACTCTTAAAACAGTATAGTCAGGACCTGCTATAAATACACCATATGCTGAGAAAGAGTGTGTGTTGGGGAGGGGGGAGGTTTGCACTCCTGATAACCTGAGTGAACTGAAATACAGTATAAAGAACATATTACAAAATATAAAGAAAGAGAGAGAGAGCGTGTGGGAGGAGAGGTGTCAGATATAACTTTGCTGATTCATTTTGCTCATTCTGTTGAAGCCCTTAGTTAGTGGTTGGAGGGAAAAGTCAGTGATCCAGGAGAAACGCTTTTAAAGCAGCACTTTCTTCCAGCTGAGGCTCCCAGACTGCACAGAGCAGAGACAATAGAGCTTCTTATATCTGCCCACAGTTACAGCAACAGAGCCTCTTAAACCTGCACATTTACACTGAGCATAACATATACTAGATAGCACAGCACAGACTCTTTCTCTCTGTACTCTTTCTCAGTATCTCACTCCTTTTTTCTCTTGTTCTCTCCTGTCTGTGCTTCTTCTCTCTTTTCCCTCTCTCCTCTCATCTTATCTACTTTCTCTCTCCTTCATTTTCTCTTTTTACTCTTTCTTTCACACTCTCCTTTCTCTCTGGTACTCTTTTCTTCTTTCTTTTGTTTCTTTTTCTCTGTCACTCCTCTTTCTCTTTCTTTTGTCCATTTCCTTACTTACAATTTTTCTCTGTCTCACTATCCCCTTTCTCTCTCTCTCTGCCTCACTCTCCCTTCTCTCTTCATCTGTCTTATCAGTTTCTCCTCTTTCAGTTTCTTTCTATTTGCTTTCTTTTTCTCTTTTATTTTGAGTCTTTTTATGCTCTTTTCTCTTCTTTCTTTCACCCTCTCCTCTATCACTGCTTCTTCACCACTGTTATACTCCAGGGGGGAGAGAAAAAGAGAGAGAGAGAGAGAGAGAGACAGGAGTGAAACAGAGAGAGCGAGAAAGACAGTGAGAGAGAAGAGTAAGAGAGAAAGAGAATAGAGTGAGACAGAGAGGGAGAGAAGAGAGGTCTCACTCTCCTCTCACTCTCTCCCTCTCTCTCTCTCACTCATCCTTTTCTTTTCTCTGCTTCTCCTTTCTCATTCTCTCTTTATCTTTCCTTTCCTCTTCTCTCCACGTTCTCTCTGCCTCTCTCTCTCTCTCTCTCTCTCTCTCTCTCTCTCTCT
>CM067485.1:11197504-11231301 GCA_034552555.1 Semaprochilodus insignis
TGTGTATAAGAGACAGCCCCCCCGACTCTGGTTCATTTGCTTCCCGTGCAGAAAGCCAAAAGTGCACTTCATTACCCTGCCCTGAGTTCTTTCTCATCCCTTCTAAACAGACAGCTGATCATCCATAACACCTCCCACCATCCTCATTCTACACTCCCCACAGCCTGCAGCTTCACCGCTATCCTCCTCAACACTGACCTCCCTCACTCTCTGCAATTAACTGCTCCTCATCTTCTCCTGTACCATGTTGCTAGCACCTACTGTAGCACTCAGTGGAATGAGATACTTATAAAACTGGCAAACTGCACATCACATCTATTTTGGGTTTATCACTTGTCTGATGACAAGGCGCTCTGGCTAATGCACTGTGGAGGAACATATTGAACTGGGTAAGCATTTCTACCTACAAACAGACCACTAGGTACAAACCTAACAGTGAAAAAATGCCCCTACCAATATATACACACAGACACCCTGTAGATTTAACTCATTAATGCTCAGGCAAAATGATGCTATTACTGCCTTCTAATTAATTGAACTCCTTTAAATACATGACAGATGCTGTTTTTATTTAGTTATGTAAAGAATGTGCTGTAACAAAGCCAACACTCACAGCTTTTCATTTCTTTTTGTCACATGCTATCATATCTGAGCAATCACATGCAGAAGTGCACCACACACTTCAGTGGCCTTTTATTGTTACTCTGATTAAACAAGTCAATAATAAGTCACTAACAATCCAAGAAACGAACACCATGCGTCCAACAATAAAGGATCTGTGGTGGTTTTACATAATGACAATGAAAACAGAGCAGCAAACAGAAAGCTCCAGTTCCACATGCCGATACATTACATTCATCATTCATTTAATTTACAGTCTGAAAAGCCAAAAAGTACAACAAGGACAAAAATCCAATTGCAAAAAACAATTGCACAGAAGCATCGATAACTACATGTCCCTTCCTTCCTTTTTTCCTGCTGTGAAATTTTTCCACTTCTCCAAAGTTCAGTCTTAGAAGTTGGTTGCATTTTCTCTTTCTCACAATCCAATCTCAAACACATTCCAAGATGGGCTCTGGTGTCATCAGTCCATTGTTCTGAGAACACCAGCAGCTTCTTTGTCTGGATTTTTCTGTCCATTTCTTAGTACAAACTTCTTAACATCTATTCATCCTTTCAGACCCATGGTTGAATTGTCTTCTCATAGTGGAGGGATGGACTGAGATCTGGACAGAGATTTTTTTTACAGATCTGAAACCAGATGAAAGCTTAAGTACTGTTTATCTGATAGCGACAGTTTTGGGGTTGACTGACAATCCCATCTCTGTATCTTGTATTAATTTGTTAAACTCCAGAGCTGTTAAACGAATTTTACTTTGACAGTTTTATTGTGCAATAAGATTATTGAATCTCCTGAAAATGTCTTCTGAAAAATCTATATCTTGTAGTTATATGTTTCATAGAATGGAATACTGCATTTCCTTTTTCATAGCTGAGTTAGGAGAGTTCTGTACATAGAATTGAAACACCATGAACCTCAAACACTATTATCTCCTCCTTCAATGACAAATCCCGAAAACAGGGAGGTAAAACTAAATCATAAATGTTCACATGCCTAAAATTAACCAGCTCACAATCCAGCTGAGCAGGAACCAACAGCAACAGAGCAAAAGGGGATGTTGGTATTTTTTATACCTTTCCCAAGGAACTGAACTACCAATGGACACGGCTAATGGTCATTTTTAAACGAAGCTTCCTATTCACTTAGTTCTTAATGATTGCACATCTTTAACAAGATCCTGCACATGCATTTCACTCTGGACCATTTTTCAAACCTTGGACAAGATCAAACAGGCTTTGTATATGTTAGTTAGCATAGCTAGAATTACGACCTAGGTTATTTACACAAAGCAGAGCTCACAGGCCCAAATCACATGCCTTCACATATCTTCTATATATCAGAGACCAATTTGCAATGCTTAATAAATTTAACAGTCATTTTGATTGACAATTAAACAAATGAAAGTTGGCCTGAGGTCAGCGTAGTACTGTATGAATTAAGACTTCCATATTTCGTTACTACTCTGAGGTTTACTTCAACAAATCTAAAGTCTTTGAATGTAATGAGCAGTTAGGTAAGGTAGGATAAAAGGGCTGACACCTGGTTATTTTAGTAGAGACCTGACATGAACCACACGGCCCTTCCCCTTCAAACACACTATAAATTCACTGGCATGTCTATGTGGGACCTGGGGGGATACAGCACACAATTAAAGTCCTGTAGACTGCAACATCCCAATAAACATCCTGACCCTGAGCCCAGCACTGCAGACGTGTGATCCAATATCTACCCAATGTCTTACATAATGAGCACATTGAGTCATTTCAATGTGACTTTGTCTTTAAGGTCAAGGACATCGGATTTATTTGGAAATTCAGGATTCAGAAAGGTCATGCAAGGCCGTTCAAGGTAAATCGCTGATACAGGGGAGGACTTGGCTGGGTGGAAAGGATCATAATACCATCTATGAAGTAGTCATTCGTTAATTCCAGTGTAATAATCTTAGGATGGATCTGTTTACATTTGGGAATGCTGTTTCATAATTATTCTCACACTCTATTTTGCTCTAATTGAACTGACTGAGTGTGCACAGAGTTGGAAGCCTCCCTTTTGCTGTTAAAGAGGAATGATCATTACAGCTCTGTACTGTAAAGTCGCAGGGGTGCTTTTACTGAGAATTATAGACAGAAAGCAGCACTGCCCCAGAGCATGGTCTGTCACATGGTCTTGCTCACAGGTCATCTGGTTAAGCACACGTTTGTCAGTGTGGGAAAGCCTAGCTTAGTAACATGCAAAAACAGAAGGCAAAAGACTGCAAACAAGAGCCTTTTAACTTTGACTTCAAGCTGTTATTTGTCTTCACATTATTAAATAAGATTTGAGTTAAAACAATCCAGAATTTAAAATCAACCATGTTATCAGTTCTTGGGGTTTACAGGAGCAATATGTACGATTATTTGTTTAAAACACACCAAAATGAAGTAAAGTTATCAACAACATGTGAAGAAATAATAGTTTTGAGGGTGTGCCAAAGATATTTATGCTTTGTGCTCCAGAGGTATCTACTGAAGTTAGTAGGCTAACCACCTAGCCATGTAATACCACTTTGTACCTCACAACGTGATAGTGAGTCCAACACGAGAGAATGCTCCGATGGCGTATTCCAGCCTGTTGTCAATCATGTTTAAGGTCCTGCTCCTGGTTGGGTCATTTAAGGACAGGCAGCCAATCTTGACAAGTGAACATTAGAATGACCGCTCCCACCTGCTCTTGCCATGAAACGATGGTCAGCAGCAAACAATAAATAAATAAATAAGCATATAAAATAAATAAAATAAATAGAGGCAAAACAAGAATTAACTTTGGCTTTGCCTTCTGGTAAGACTGGTAAGAAAAGAATATAACTTAAAGTATAACTTTAACAGGTTACATCATCTTACACATTGCACCTTTAATGGGTATGAGTTAAATGGTTATAGTATCATGGACACAGCTCAGAAGTTCCTTACTGACACTTTCAGTCACATAGCACCCCTTTGCACTGGTAAGAGCAGCATTTCAGGAATGCACTGACATTAGGAATCACACACTTAGGACCCTAATCTAATAGTTTTAATTATTTTCTCGTGGAATTACGTTTGTTTATAATAGTTGTTTATAACAGTAAAAACACTAACAAATTCCACCTTTCACAGCTGATTCCGTTTAATGAAGGACTGATTCGACAAACCAGGTTTTGGATAATATTTATAAATAACAACTAGATGCCCTGACACGAGGCTTGGAAATGCTTAAAGTGGCACTTTGACATACATGAAATCAATTCTTTCTGTATTAAGGGGCCCATCTCTTGGAAAAACGCATTTCCTTCGCTTTTGGGAATAAAGAAGTCTGAAATAATATGCAAACATTGTTAAAGTTTCAACATTTATCATTGACTGTCTAGTCCATACACTACATATATGGCAACTTTGTTGCAAAAACATCCTTGTTTTTTGTGATGTCACAGGAACGGTTTACATATATCCACCTATTCTGCCTACAGCAGTTTGGCCCACCCACTCGTAATGAAAGTCTAAGGAATGAGTGCTTTTCTCAATGAAGCACATTACAGATCAGGCAATCAGAACAGGGCTCGTTTTAGGACAGGCTTAAAGAAGCAATATGTAAGGATACCCAATCAATATGTAAGGCTTTCAGTATTTACTAAAATTATCAACAGGATGTTTAGAAATAACAATTGCGACAGAATGTTTCTAAATTCTAAATTAAAATTGTATGTATTGTATGTATGTACTGTGCTGCAGATACATATCTACAGAAGTTAGCATGCTAATCAGCTAGCCCTGGCCCATGCTGTCTCGAATGAGTCACTTTAGCATTGAGTTTGCCTTTAGTCCCCAAATGAGTGGATAAAGAAGAAGCACTCCAACTCGAAAACACATGCAAAGTGACAAACAGCAGCAAAGCAAGAGTTAACATGGGCATTACTTTCCACTGTTGGTGATGCTGAACACTCACAGATTCTTTAGACTGGCTAACTAACCAGATTGAAGTATGAATTTGACAGACTACACTAAGGACGCACCGATCCGATAATAGCATCGGATATCGGCTCTGATATGAATTAAATTCGCTGGATGGGGTATCGGACAATTCCGATTCCCACTCTAATTCATTTGTGATGTGTGCTATGCCGTCAATAGAATGTTTGCGGGGTGCCTGTAGACGAACTGTCGCACCTCAGCGAGCCTTGAACCTTGGTCACTGTGATCACGGACCAGCACGCTACGACGTGAGCCAACAGCTCCCCAGCAAAGTAGACTCAATGTGCAGAGGAAAAACTTACAAACGGGGACCAACACACAAAGGCTGCCACAAGGAAAAACGATCTCCTCAAACGAAAAGGAACCTCACAATGAAACCCTCCTAACGCAGGACTTGAAAATATATATATATATTTTTTTTCCTCTCAGACTTCAGCAATGCGAGTGCGCTCTGAAGAGTGGGAGAAGCAAACAGCCTTGAGAGGCTCGAAACCTTTTACCGGCTAGTCACAAGAGACATGTGCATGTGACACCGTGAACTCAAGCAACCAAGGGCCGGCACTCTCACGCTTAAGTAGCGTGAGCTGAAGGTGTTAGCGTTTGCCGCTTGATTGCTCATTGGTTGCCCTTTGTCCCCCCGAGTGGCCGGAGGTGGATCTGCAGGAACTCGAGGCCTTACAGTAGACTTGACTTTCTAACAGGAGCAACAACATGGAGCGAGCCACAAAGTAAGCTGTATGAGTAAGCTTAGTAAAGTATTGTTTATGTCAATCCTGGTACCTTGCGTCGCTCCAGCGTGGTGAAGTATACGGTTTATTCATTCAAAAATGGTATTAGATCAATATCAGGTATCGACAAATATGCAAAGTTTATGTATCGTGCTGGGATCGGAACTGGAAAAGCTGGATCGGTACATCCCTGGACAACACCATCTTACATATTGCTCCTTTAAAGGCACAGTAACAAAAAAAGGCTGTTTTATTCTTAAGGATAAAGAGGTTGGAAAACAGTCCTGTTTGGTACATATGGTCATGTTTGGTACACAAAACCCAGAAATGTTCAAATTTAACCTCAAGGACAAAAAATAAAACGCAAAAAAAGTAGCATATGGGTCCTTTAATGTAAGTTGTACTGAATTTGTGTTTCCTTTTTGTGTTTACTACACGCTTTTTCAAGACTACCAGTTTTCTAAGCCAAACCCTAAACATCAGTGACCTATAAGAAACTGTATTAACCATTCAGTAAAGAAAAGAAACATGCAGGTCAGTAAAAAGCACTTCTTTGGTCCTGACACTGTAAAGTAGGACTGTTTTTCTCTGGTTTCCAGTATGAAAGTACACTCCCTCCCCACACACACTCACATCCAACACCCCTCCATCCCCAAACATACACACTCCCAAGCTCCAATCCACCCTACCTTCTGTGTGGCAGGTGGAGGACAGGATGGTGCTGGGCGGTCTGAAGAGGTAAGGCAGGTAGCGGGAGAAACATTTCATCTTTTACTGTTACCGGATCTCTCTGGGTCTCATTAGGGATCGTCCCGCTGTCCCACAAACCGCGGCGATGAGAAAGGAGGAGTCTGCTCTGCCTCATAAGAGTTCCTGACGTTGGAGCTGAGGAAGTGGCTCTCTCGGTGGCGCTTGCAGTGCTGCTCGTGCCGCTTTGCCTCCGATCGCCGCGCGCGTTGCTGTTCCTCCCCTGTCGGCGGCAGGACGGGAGGGTGGGGTGATGGCGGGGAGGAGCAGCAAAGGGGGCATCGCTTACTGCCCCGTGACACACCATCTAACAGGCTGAATCGCCCTCAGCGCCGAACTGCCTCCTCCACACCAGCCAAGATTGAAGAGCAGCGTATAAAGCTCGCTGTAGTCCATCACACTAAAGCCACTGTGTTTACACGCTGGCATTCTGTTTACCAGTAAATGACCTTCATTTATAAAACGTGGAGATGCCTGAGAGCTGAGAATGAGCCTTTCATAATAATCCAGGCCACAGAAAGCAACGAAACACGAAATCTCTGCAAAGGGGGGCAAAACTTCTTCCAGTGGCATTCACAGTGTAGCGAAGTACGCCCTCTCGTGGATGTTTGTATAATACAGGAACTGGGTTTACAGCTACAAGTGGTTCTGCTTGATGTGTTTTCTTGACAGATTCATGCAGAAAAATCATGGACGTGATATTCCGTCAACACACTCAGTTCAATCTAGCCAAATGAAACCACCTGCTGAGTCTCTTCAATGGCCTTCTTAAATGTGCTGAAGACCTTAAATTACCAAAAGTGCCCAGACACACGATTTCTACAGCACTAATGTACCCACCTTACTTACTTTCCAAAACCAAGAGTAAACCTACACAATCTTCTGAGTCTTTATATGTGTTGTTGATGATCGTAAAACAGTCATAAATCTCCGGGAAAAAGGTGTGGGGGGCGGCTACTTTGCCTTATAACACCCTGCTTGACCCCTCTGTCATAAAACGATTAAAATGATTGATGATAGTTTTGCCGAAACATTATTGCAAAACTATCATAAAACAATGTTTCAGACATCAGGCACCATATATCTAACCATTTCATCTAATAACCTTCTATTACCGACCATTAAGAGCCATTAAACTCTTCAGACATCTGGTTCCTATCACCTCCACTGTGAACAAGTCTGGCTCAGCAACTTTTCTCTACAACAGAGCATTCCACACCAAACCACTCTGAATGGTATTGTTTACATCCCAAATGTTTAATTATGTAGAACAATTTGAAGAATCGGCAGAGTTCTACTTTAAAGTGGCTGCATTAGAGCAGGGAGGGGCAGTGGGCCGCCATATCCAGGGCTGAGAAATACTGCTCTAAGGTCACTGTGTCTAATGCCAAGCATTAGCTAGAGCAGTTTCCCAACCCTGGTCCTGGAGGTTCCCTTGCCCTGCACATTTCAGTGTTTGGCATGCTCCCACCACACCTGATCCAGCTAATCGGCTAATTAACAAGCCCTTCCTGAGTTGACGAGTTGATGCTTTGGCAGGAAAATGTAAAACCTATGCACTGTGAGGGTCCTCCAGGAGTACCACTAAGGTACAAAGCCCCCTAGCACTGGGCTGTGGAGCAATGGAGCTTCGTTCTCTGGAGTGATGAAGCTTAATCCAGTACCTTTGGGATGAACTGGAGTGATCCAGAACTAATGCCTCTACATACCCAACCTCATTCCTGCTGTAATAGCTGAATGCAATCAAGTCCTCACAGCAATGTTCCAACGTCGAAACAACCTTTCCAGAAGAGCAGAGCTACTGTTACTGCAGCAAATAGGGACCCACTCTTCATTAATACCCTTGATTTCAGAAGAAACGGCGAGGTAAGCAGGTGTCTACAAAATTTGGAGATGTAATGTATTCAGTCACATTATTATTTTCTGAATCTAATAACAACAGAGGACAGAAGTGGTCTCACTGTGTTTGACATCTAGTAACTTTGCATCTACGATATCACATGGTTTAGCATGTGATGAACATGTGAAGAACCACAAACTTGATCATGATGCAGATGTGCATATACAAAATCAGTTTAGACCAGCATGGATTTATGATGGTCCATGCTGGTCTAAACTGATTTTTTTTTCAGCAGGGAATTTACTTATTTTTCCTTCATTTCTTTTTTATCCTTAGTTTTAACAATAATCTACATAAAGTCAGTTACACAGCTTAACCAATTTAGCACAGTGTTGCAATATGATTTGCAACAAAATAATTTATATTTGGCATTTTGTCTGAGAATTCAGGTGACAACAGGTCCACAGTGCTGTGATATGGGCTATAGGCTTCAGGACCAGGTGCCATCTGCTCTCTCATCCCCAGAGTATCAGCATATCAAAGAGTTGACTTCCTCCCTCCCTCCCTTGCTCTCTCACTCTCTCTTTCTCTCACACACACTCACTCTCACTCCCCTCCTCCTCACTCTGACACACACTGTCTGACTCACTGTTGGGAGCTCATGCTGTTTTTTTTAAAGGAAGCACTAAAACCTCGCTGAATATTTATGAGCCACAAGGGTTTCTAATTATAGCCCGACAGACATGGGCACGTAGAGTTGGCACAATAAAGGCTGGAATGGCCATCACCTACATACAACTTTGTTGCAGTTTATAGAGTGAATGTCTGGTCTAATCGGCAAGTGCACCTTCCAGCGGTTATAAAACATTTCTATGCCCACTGCTAAAGCTCAGGCTTATGAAACACATTATCAAATGTGGGTTCTGAAATATACTGTATGCTAGTCCCACTATATAGGGCTTTCATATTTATAGGCCTTTTGAGCAATAAGAGAACCACAGGTGATCACTTATTATTGGGCCTGACTTCAAATGTGGTCTTACATCCTACATTAATACGTGAGCTTGTGCTTTATATTTAGCTGCCGCTCGTTCGCCTTACAAAACTGCTCTGATATCCTGCAGGGATCTGATCTCACTCCTGCTGTATAATCACCTGTAGAAAACAATCAAACCTGTCTGAAAACAGCACTAGGTAAAGAATGGAAGCTGGGGCATATTTGAATATAGGAAGGCGTGGGAGGGAACCTGTGCTGTATTGCATTGTTAAATATGAATATGCTATGTCAGCAACACTGATCAGTTTATATACAGTAGCTTCGCCCATTTACAGAGGAACTCCACCACAGTTTCAAGAAGTCAGCAGAATTAAAAGGTGGAGATGCAAACAGAGTCATTCAGTGCAGTCTGGAGTTAAATGCTCCAAAGTTGCCTAGGCTGTATTGTTCACAGTGTTGTTGATAGGAACCAGACATCTAAAGAGTTTAATGCCTCTGAAAGCGCCCTCACAGGACGATAATACATGACGTGGTTAGATATGCATTGTCTGACATCTGACATATTGTTATATGACAGCTTTGTGATAACATTTAGACTTAAAATGTTTTTTATTAAATTTAATTAATTTAGTTATTGGCATTGTAGGGCAAAATAGTTCCCAATGAAAACTTATTTTATTCAGATTTACCACTTTACCTCCATCACTGACTTTACATATACATGTGAAGACATGTGTAGGGGTACTGGTGGTTTGGGATAGTAAATAAAATGGGTATATGTGTGTTGTGGACATAATGACCCCTGGTTCCCATCACCACCACTGTAAAGAAATCAGACTCAGTAAGTTTCTCTACTGATGAAACATTTCACATCTAAGCACTCCGCATGACTCTGTTTACACCTCAAGGACCATAATATTCAGCAATTTTGAAAAAAATGGTGGAGTTCCCCTTTAAGTGCCCTGCTAGAACTACAGTAGGACAGGATGGTGCTAAGTAACCTATTAGCTGATGTATGATTGTTCATTAGCTGCATTACATGATTAGCATGTGCATTAGTTTTGATCTTATGCATGAACTTGGATGGCTGTTGCGCTCCTGATGATCCACAGACAGAACTGAATTTATTTAATGCATAATATCTAATATCTGTAAAGGTGTCAGCAACAGTGATTCCTACCTTCCGTCGGGTTCACTTCAGCTGGACCCTTCACCTGGGCAACACTCCAGCACGGGTCATAAGCGCTGCCCCCACGACCTTTAGCCCACCCAGAAGACGACAGAAATCAGCACGGAGTCATTACAACACAACATCTGCGCCTTATTAGTGCAGCTCCGCTGATCTTACCGGGCATGGTGCTCCTCAGCCTGTTCTCCGCGCTCAGGTGGGCGATGGTGCAGATGCTTTCCAGCAGGCAGGACCACTGCACGCCAAAAGGTGGACAGACACAAATATTTGCCCTCCGACTAATCACTGATGCTCGATATCGATAACCCAAGTTTCTCTGTGTGAGCGCGCCCCTGCTGGAGATCGCCCTCCGACGACTTTCCAGCCAGACGCTGCTTGACGAGCGAATAGATGTCTGTTAGGTTCCACATGAAGCTACTAGTCTAGTTGTTCTGACCTGTTCGCGCCTGTGCTTTATATGTCACTGCCACTCGGTTACCTGCAGTCCTCCTCCTTAGTACAAAACTGCTCTGAAGTCCTGCAGGGATCTGATCTCTCTCCCGCTGTGATCACCTGCTGGAAAAATAAACATCCAACCCGCACATTCAGTACAATCAGCAACCAAAAAACTGATTTAGAAGAGGGAGAGAAACTGTGCTGTATTTCAGTTTTATACACTCATCATCAAAAAGAACAGCTGCACAAATAGTTGCATCCAGAAGGAATCAACTGACAGGACTGAAACTTGGTGGGTAGGCTTAAGATTGTGAGACATGCGAATGATTCAAGTGACGTGAGCAAGGACGGCCCTTATCGCTGTACCTGACCGACCCTACAGCCATGATTGAGGACATTCAGTGAGCAGTGACATCCTCCATGAGTCATCCTGTTAGTGCCAGCACCTTTGGCAGACGTCTGCATGACGCAGGACTACATGCATGCAGACCGTTATGATGACTGCCCTTAACACCACATCAACGCCAACAAAGAGTGCAATGGTGTCGTGCTAGACTGTCATGGAGTGACTCAGAATGGCAGCAGATCATCTTCAGTCCCGCGTTTGTCTTGGTGGAAACGACCAATGAATCTGTGTGTGGAGGCACCGTGGTCAGCGCCAAGATGAACAGTTTGTTGTCACACGTCACACGTCCAGTAGGCCTGCTGTCACTCCACCTCCACTGCTACCGCTAAATCTGAAGGAACTGTGTGAGAATATTCAAGCTGCATGGGATGGATTATCACAGGACACCGTTAGGAGCCTCTACAACTCCATGCTGAGATATCTGGGATGTTGCAATAGCAAACAAGGGGACCCGACGCCATAGTGAGAGACAGTACTTCTGCATTTGTAGCTCAATAAATATTGCCCATATCAGTCTAAATTTATCATCATTTATTGTTCTTCCCAATATATCATTGCAGTCTGACTCTTCCTTCTGGGTGCAGTTATTTTTTTTGATGCTGGGTGCATATGAGTAAACACAGTTCAGTTGTACATTATACTGTATTTCATGTGAATGGCCAGACTAACCTACATTTTGCTGTCCTTGAACTGAAAAGTATTTAAAATTATATTTCATGATTTTGTAAATCTCATGCATTTAATTTGGTTGTTAAAGTGCAAATAAAAAGTAATTTAGGGCTGTTTGATTTGCAGTGATTCTGTAAAGAAACTTATACAGACTCAGATTTCTTCACAGTGGTGGTGATGGGAACCAGGGGTCCCAAAGTCTTCAAGTCACATAACCATGTTGTTTACTGTCCAAAACCACCAATAAATGTATATTTTACGTGTTTTTATGTGTAACGCCAGTGATGGTTAAAAAAGTAGTAAGTCTGAAAAAAGCATGTTTTCTCACTATCCCAGATAGCAGTATAATATATGGGTCAGCAGCCTTAATAAGGTCAGCACCCCACTGGCTGTTTGCTACTGCTGACTCACCCTCAGACCACCCAGATTACTGACCTGCATCAAGTTCTTTCTCCTCAAACAGATTATTACAACAAAAAAACAAATATAAATTATTTTGTTGAAAATCATATTGCAACACTGTGCTAAACTGGTTAAGCTGTATAAGTCAATTTATGTAGATTATTGTTAAAACTAAGGTTAAAAAAAGAAATGAAGGAAAAATAAGTAAATTCTCTGCTGAAAAAAAAATCAGTTTAGACCAGCATGGACCATCATAAATCCCATGCTGGTCTAAACTGATTTTGTATATGCACATCTGCATCATGATCAAGTTTTTTTTTTTTTTTTTAGCAGCGTTGGATGGTCAGTGCAAAATGAGCAATGCGCGTTGCATTTTGTCTAACACTTAACACTTAACCACCAGTGGCCTGCCCAGAAAACAACTAGCACCTAGCAGGCCAACTATGCCCACTATCTTCTTACTATTTAATCATACTAAAATTTTGAAAATGGGTGGAATTCCCCTTTAAGTAAAGAATGTCTAGAACTATAGTGTGTTGTAAACAGATGTTCATTTTCATTTTTGGGATCATGTGCTGAAACTACTGTTTAGACTACTGAAAAGGCTGCGCTGCCCGAATTACAGAAGTCTGGACCTGACGTCATTTAGGGACTTTAATTTTGAACTCACTACTGTAACTTCCTGTTGCGGCAGTTTGATTCGTATTACCGGCGTTTGGGGTTCCGTTAAATTAGAGTTCCGTCCAAGAGCATGTTTATAAACGCAGACTCATGCACAGATGGTGGTTTAATATCAGTAAAACTAGCTAAATTAATTATAGTTCAGAGAAGTGTATTTAAAAATGTGGCGACTGAAAGCAGTTCATCACAAAGCGAGCCGCTCTGCCAAAGACTTGGAGGAGTTTAAGCACAAGAGGAGAGAGCACGAAAAAGGTGCTTGTTTACCTGAGGTTTGAGATATATGTATGTGTGTGTGTGTGTGTGTGTGTGTGTGTGTATAAGTATTGTTGGTTATCTGTTGAAATGAATTTGGTTTCGTTTATGTTTTTGTTTCCTCGTTAACCCCCCTTCACAGCACTGAGACAGGCTAGGAGGGACAGACAGCTCATTAGCAAGAGGCTTCTGATAAATGAAGATGAACAAGAGGAAAAAGAGTTCATGGAAACAGACGGTGCTCCTGTATCTCCAGACCAGGTAACTTCACTTCTGTCCAGAAAAAAATCATGAGATTGTGATGGATTCAAACACTGGATATGAAACATTTCACATCATCCCACCTTCCCTCCAGTCCCTGTCCATGTCCGTTTGTTCAAATTCATAGGTTTAGTGATGTCACAAGACTATACTTTCATATTTACATTTCTGTCTATTCCATCTACAACAGTTCAGCCCTGCCCATTCAAACTGCAGTTATTGGCAGTGTTTGAACACAGAGTGCTTTTTGACAGCCAGTCAGAACGGAGGCCAGTTACTTATGGACACATGCTGTTTCTAAACTTCCCCTAATTATTATTCTTAACATTTGAAAATCTGGATTACGGCTGCACGGTATTTTGTTGTAGCATTGCATGCACAATAGTCACATCGCAGGACAAGTCAAGTAGTAGTCTAGTAAGGCAAATGAAATCAAAACCATTATGCTACAACTTTTTTGCTGCTTGATACAAAAGAAGAATTTGCACAGTTCTCATTTTCCATGAATAATCTACAAAAGAAGAAAAATATATCACTCCAAGGGTGTAGTGCACTGAGAACAGCAGTCACAGCACCCACCTGCTTTGTGTTTGGTGCGTTGAAACCAATTATATAACATTAAAGTTGATTCTCAGAAAGTCATGTTTCAGCTATTTTTTATGATTAGTTTTATTTTCTATGCAGATAATCTCCACTACAAAATCACCTCAGTCATTTTAGAATGATACATTTTTCCAAAAAGAACTGTTCGTTATTTGGTGAAAATTATATCACATATATATCGCAGCAAAAAAGCTTTGCAATGTCATTTTTTTCCAGTATTGTGGAGCCCTACGCTATGTAGCACACTATTATCAGGAACAGAATTTGTGTTGGCAGTAAACAATTTTAGACACTATGTCATACGAGTTTGCTTGTTATTTTGTGCAACAGCACATTCCATTGCATAAACAGTATTAACATCATGCCACCAGTCTGATATAACTGCTGAGATGGACTGCACACATGAATTTCTGACTCCAAAATAGTGCACTGTATAATGCATAAGGTGCTGTTTCTGACACATTTGGTCTGGTTAAAGAGATGCATAGAAAATGGTCATGTAAAAAAATAATAAATTAATATTTTTGACTGTCTAAGAAAATGTTGAGTATGGGACCTTCAAAGCAGATTTGCATGTGTGTTTACATCTAGATACGGGAGATGTTACACAGTGTGCAGCATGGTGGAGAGGAAAAAGCCGTTCATCTGGCTGTGCTGAGGAAGGCGTTGAGAGACCCTCAGACTCATCTCATGTTCACCAAGTATGGACATTATTTTCAAATACACAGGTTGTTTTACTTGCCTGCCTTAATTAGCTGGCTGGAAATGCACGGAATTGGTTTGGTTTCACAACAGGGTTCCACAATTCAAATAGTCATGTCACAGATTGAGTCTTTGTCTGCTCATATCTCTGCAGGCTGGAGAACAGCATGTATGTGCTGGTTGGGCAGCTGAGTGGACACAATGCCCAATGTCAGCTGGAAGCTGCAAGGTGTCTCCATGAGCTCTCTCACTCTCCTCACACAAGTGTAGGGCAGTCATGTTTACCTGCCACTCCTTACCTCCTCACATACCTCTCCAGCCCCTGTGCCAAACTCACAGTAGGTGGGACTGTTTGATTTGCAGATCGACCAGTCTTGTTATATAATTTACATGTTTCTTAGCTGTTTTCTCCTTCTCTTGTGTGTGCCCGTGTCTACCTGTAGGAGCTTTGCCTGTACACATTAGGGAACCTATGGACTGAGGGAACTGTAGTTAAAGAGAAGCTACTTGCACAAGGAATAGTTTCTGCCCTGGCTAAGTGCATTCAGGTAAACACTTATCAGATGCCTTCTCTCTCCTCTTAATGGCAATTACTAAATGGTGAAGTAGTGACCAGAGTCATTCAGAGTGGTTTAATATAAATACTCTGTTCTAGGGAAACTTGTTGAGTCTGAATTGTTGACTCCAAAAGCTCACTCTGTTGTTGAAATGAAATAGTTACTACTATATTGCATTATATTAGAGACAGAGTTTTCCCGTAATTTTGAGATAAGCATACCTTAATATATAACTAATAAATGTATTTGTGGGAAGAGGTATGTGTAGGCTGTTGTAGAGCAAATTGTTCCCCAGGGTAAAATTTGTTTTTCATATTTGTCACTGTTTTACCATTATCAGCATTACATATAAAATGCAGAGGACACATGTAGGTTCACTGGTTGTGTTGTTTTTTTTATGACAGTAGTAATTGTTGTAAACAAAACTGGCTATATTTGCATTGTAGACTTTATGATGCCTGGTTCCTGTCTTGTAAACTGCTTTTCAATGAGCCATTTCACAACAAACCACCAAATGATTTTGTTTACATTTTACAGAAACTTAGATTTTAATGGAGAAACACATTACGTTTAATTTTGGACCAGTACTAGCCTTAATGCATGTCCATGAAACAGGCTGTCATGATATCAGGTTTTAGCCCATCATGAGTTTGTGCTGAAGTTTGTTATGTTGTTAGATAAATATACATTCACTTTTTTTAGACCTATAAATTACTGTGTACACAATTCTTGCTCTGCCTTTTGAGTGTCAGTCCATGTTTCTGAATATTCTGATTGTTCCCCAGGGTAACAATTTTAATTTTAAGGAATGTTTCCTGGGGGGATTTTACTGTACTAATTTGATTCATTAGCTTTGTATGCTGTTTCTAGAATCAGAAATCTAACCTGGCAGTGGTGGAGGCAGCTGGCTTTACTTTGTCCCAGCTTCTCCAGGATAAAGATACTGCAGACAGAGTTATTCCGTGAGTTACAGCTTTCACAGAAATTTAGACACAAAAGCCTAAGTATTACTTGCACAAAAGAGGTAAGCTAAACAACCTTTTTGCTAAGCATTTTGCGCAAAATGCTGTGGATACAGCATACTGGGAACTATAAGCTGATGATACTGAGTGACCATAATATAAAATAATTATTTAATAATTCTTCAAGGGCTCTGTATGGCCTTGTGAAGACATCACTACAATACATAGTACAGTTTAAGCACATTAAATCTAATTAAATGTTGTATGTCTCTCAGGTGGGTCATATCCTCTGGTTTGGTCCCTCATTTGAGCTCGATTTTGACTCCAGATCCTGAGTTTGGATTGGGACCAGCCATCGAGTGTGCTTGGTGTTTACATTATATAGTGTCTCGGTATGAGAATTTCCTACCTTGTACAAGCTTTTTTCCCTAAAATCCTGATATTTTACAACAAACACTAAAGAATTTGCATGATAGGTCAAAGTTATTTACCTGTTTTAGTGAGTTTAGACCATTTAGTGTTCTGTTTGTTGTGTTTTTAAATGAACTCTTTTCATTATTACAATTATTTTTACATGGGCTCAACATTGTTAACTTCAGATTTGTTTTTGCTGTATATTTTTTGCCTATTTTTAGTGCTTATCCGGTGTTTAATTTGCTACTCTGTTCTTTTTTTTTTGTTTGTTTTTTTTTTTTTTTTGTAGAGCTGTCGATGCATCTGTCTTGCTGACTCAAGGAGTCCTCTCGCAGTGCTGTAACCTTTTGATTATACTAGGAGGGGCTGTTGCTAAAGGGAGCATTGAGAAGGGCCTGGAACTGGTGAGTTTTCGGAAGGCTGCTAAAGTTATATTTTATAAATATGTGAACAGTTTAATATATGTATTGTAACCCATTGTGTATAGTAAATATAGCTCGTCTATGACACCAGAATTTTTAATCTGCTCTGTCTTTCTTTGCTCTTTAGCTGATCTGGCCCCTGCTGCGTTTCCTGGGTAACCTGCTTGCCAGTGGGGTGTGCGAGGGTGCTGGATGTCCTGTTGGTTTGGAGGATGCTCGTCTCTTAGCTGCTCTGTGTGTGTTTAGCCAGTCTTACCTTTCTTCTCACTCGGCTCTGACCAGGGAGAGCTTGTGGGTTCTCAACAACCTCACAGGTAACAGCAAAAGCAAATGCTTTAATGCTCATGTTTCAGTTGTATCAGTTTTCACTGTGAATCTGGAAACCACAGGCTTTTAAAATGTATGTTATTGAATGAATATCCCAACTCTGCATAATGCAGCCCTCACAGTATTAATCAGTGTCCTGTTACTGTTTACAGCTGGTTCCACAGTGTTTTGCTCAGCTCTGTTGTCCTTCAAAATAGTGCCAGCACTACTCCAGCTTTTGCACTTCTCCAAGGGAATCAATACTATGGTGAGGGCAAGAGAGATACTCAAATACTACTTACAGTTTTTTTTATTGAACGGGGTCAAAGGTAAGACTGGTGGACCAAGCGGCTGCAATATGGTTATTGTAGGGGCAATTTGGTGTAACCATAATTATAGTTAAGATTTTGAATTGATCTTGATCTTTAATCTTTATTTGCAACCATTTTATTGGTTTCACTTCCCAACATGTTGCTTAAACATAACCATAAACATAAAAGTTAGCATACTAATTTAAGGCTATGTTTACAATACCAGGTGGCACAACTGGATGTTTTTAGAGCTGTGAGGACACACAAATCTGATCTTTTCAGAACAGATCTGGACCCCCAAGCCAAACTTTTTAAGCCTAAAATTCTAAATACTTTATTATATTGTGATAAGATTTTTAATCACTACAATCCAAACATTACGTAAAGAATGCCATAGAAATCCACGTTTGTACTTTTCTGAACCATTTTTCATAGAGCACCTGTATTCGACACTTGATATGTGATGCCCACACTGGTAGCACTGTTTACTCAAAAACTGTTTACTCTGAAACTCAAATGTACTCCAGCTATCTGTTACTGTAACCATCGTCTTGTTTCCTTGTGAAAAGGTGCTGAGGATTCTTGGTAATGTTGCCCACAGTGGGGCAGGGTACTGTGTTCAGCTGAGTCAGGCAGGCCTGCTCCCTGCCCTTTGTGCTACGCTCAAAATGGCTGATCCAGATGTGGTGACCCTAAGTCTGGAAGTTTTGTACCTGCTGACTGCTAACAGCCCTCAGGTATATGGGCCTTTTAATGCTTCAAAAAGTTTGTTGATAAAGACTGTGAAAACAAGAAACAATTTGTTTTCTGAATCTGAATCAACAAAACCTTTTCCCAAACATCTGGGAGTTCTGTCGATAGCTGAAATGTTAGGAAATCCTACAATGGGAATGTTTGTTTTGGGGAAAAAAAATAATGCATTTATGCATTAATTTAGTGATCACGTTCCCTCAGATGCCTCTTGCAACACAAACACAAGCAAGCACAAATAGCATGGCAGAGTAGTGTTTCTGGACCAAGGGAAACAGGAACATTTTTAAAAGGAATGCTGCCACAGCTTTCTAAAAGTGCTCAAACAGCTCTGTGTAGCAGAGAAACCTGATCTCTCATGTAATGGTTACATAAAATACATAAATAAATAAAACAACTTTTAACTAAATTTCCCTGTCAGTACGTTATGAGGATGTCAGGGAGGCCAAACTTGCAACGTAAATGAAATTAGAGATGGAAACATGTTTTTTATCAATAAACCAAGACTTATGTAACAAGTCTTTTTTTTTTTTTCTTCAGGAAATGGAATTATGTAAACCAATTTTAATGTCAGTTTTATGGAAAGTCATTGGAAACTATTTTTCAGGAGGTCTTATTTAATAGAAGGCCTTTTTAAGCACAATACATTTTAAATTGAATAACAGAAGGCTTTGTCAAAGGTCCAGCATTTTGGTCCAGACGATTCATAATCTCTAATAATGTTCTTCTGCTTTCCACACCACTTTAACCTATCTCTGTTCTTCATGTAGGTAGCTAATGAGTTTGTTAAGCTGAACGGCATTCCTCTACTGGAAGCTATTCAGTACAATAATGAAGAAGAGCAGCGTGTGAGAGCGTCCTACCTGTTGGATCATTATCTCCACACTCACTCCATGGTAGTACAAATATTTTGTGCCTAGGTCATGCTACTACATTATGTTGCCTAGGTATGGAAGTACACCGTATACTGTGTATCACTGCTGTTGGAACAAAAGTTTGTATCTACTTTTTTGACATAATTTGAAAATACCGGTTGCCGTTTATATTCTGTGTACATGTCATGATGAGTTGACCAAAAGAAATAGCCCAAAATTATTTGGACAAAGGTCTGGTTACATTGACTTGGTTACAAAAGTAAAGTATGCTTTTCTTTTTCTCGTAAAGTTATCAAAACAAGGTTGTTCTGACAACAGCGATATATAAAATATATAAGCCTGAAATGCTTACTGATGTTTCCATAGTATATTATATATTTCTCTGTATCACATTCATAGTATGCCTGCTAAGTTCTGATGTGTGTATTAATTTCTGCTAGTTTTATGTGTGCCAGCAGCAGAAAAGTTCATTTTATTTATTTCTTTTTTTGGGTCAGATTCGTATTTACTTCTAAACGTAACTACTATCTGTGTTTTTAAAGGTGGATAACCCATCCTGACTCAGGAGCACGGACAACAAAATAAGCCCATACTTCTCATGTAAATCTCAAGACAAAATGTAGTCATTTATTAGTAGTTAACTGAAACATATATGTAAGTGTACTTTTTATATATTTTCAGAAATGCTGTAAATAAAGATTTTTACTTTGTAAAAATGCTGAATTTAATGAAGATGTCAAAGCGTGATTTGAAGACAATAGGATCCAACACAACAACAATCAAGCGTTATGGGACTTTTATTTTGGAACAAGAAAATTAGAGATTGTACATTAACAGTCAATGGAAGTGTTGGGGAGGATACCGGACAGACACTACCTGCAAAACAAACACCCACCCACCCACCCAGTGTTCAGCAGCCACAGGAAGGGTTAACCCGTTCAAAACACAAAAACGTGAAGCGGAGAAATATGACACGCCATTAGTCCGCTGTATCCCTCACTGGGGTTTATGCAACTGTTCCCTGGTCCGTGTATTATGAAACTGCAATGATTGGCGCTGTAGCATATATACCGGTACGTCTCTTCGGTTGCCATTGCGAGATAATGTAACTGCTGCACCATTTAAGGTGGAACGGGAAAATTTGAGCCAGTAGCCGGGGAATAGGAAGCCAACTTCAGCTTCATACGGTATTGCCAGTTTTAGCTCAGAGTCAACACGAGTAGCGAGTTCGGGAACATGTATTAAATTGAATAGGCTTTATACGCGGATTTTCTGGAAAGCCTGTACGTTAACGTTACTTGAGTTAATGCCGATTTGCAAAGCTTGTTTTGCTAACTTTGGAGCAATAAGTTTCTTTGCTAGCTAACCTAGCTAGCCATCAAACTCACTCACCTCTTTTTTCTTACACCGTTTCTCTGTGTTCGCTTTGTGTTGGACAATTTTGCTGGCCGGTCGTAATTATGTTGCACTGATATTAGTGAATTAATACGAATGTCACGACACTTAATGTCGACAACTAAGCTACTTCTTCTGTTGACAGGCGAGCTAACTTAGCTAGCTAACCAGCTAGTGAGTTACATAGTGTTGACGGTCCTGACAAGGTGTGTTCCAATGTGATCCCTTTGAAAGGTATGTCTGATCAGCTGTCTTGAGGTATGAAGCATTTTAAATGAAGAACCACAATACTGTAGTCTCTTTTCTGTGTTCCCTTAAAGGGCAATTCCACCAGTTCCCCTCAATTTCTGATCAATTCACTCATGTAAACAGACTCATCCAGAGGGGTTGATGCGGAGTGGTTCACTGTAGAGAAACATTGACTCAGGTGTCTTTATAGTGGTTGTGATGAGAGCCAGGGTTTGCCATGTGTACAGCACAAATATTACTTTCTAAAACCACCAGTGAAACCTACACGTTTTCTGTCTTTTTGTATGCGCTGTTGATGTTGGTAAATTAGGGGTAATTATGGAAGTAATAAGTTTTCTTTGAGGACTGTTTTGGCTTCCAGCGTCCCATATGTACGCCTCCGCCATGAATCATTTAAGCCAAAACTTCTGAAACTATAGTAAAGGAAGCATACATCTAACCATTTCAAACAAGGTGTTTTCAGCGACATTGAACTCCTCAGACACCTGGTTCCTATCATCACCACCACTATAAACAACTCTGACTCCACTCTGAATGATTGAATTTGAATTGAATCTCAACTTTTTAAATATGTACAATTATTTTTCTGATTTTTTAATCGGTGGAGGGTGGAGTTTCCCTTTAATGCTTTGTATTTTTTCTGTTTAGATTCTTCTGTATATTCTCTGAATCTCTCTGAAGGAGTTTGAGGGCATTATGCAGTTGGAGGCACATCTGCGGCTCTGTCACAGCTGTGTGTGGTACTATAAGTTCTCCTGGCGCTTGCTCTCGGTTTCTACTGCACACAGGCAAGTGTCCGCAACTCAAGCACAACAGGTTTACCCTGTACAGGTCCATATATGCTTCACTTAGAAAAAGATTATCTCTTAAACCAACAAGCTGTGCTGGCATCTGTGACCACTGTGCAAAGATTATATACATTGCACCTCATTATTATCAATATTTCCAACACAAGCTAAAAGGTTCAGGTTATTATATGTGCATAATAGGTAGTCTTAGTTTCGGCTGTCATACCCGCCACAAGTGAGTGTAGCTGATAGTGTTCATAATGAACACCTGCAGAAGCGCTGTAAAGTCTTGACTGATTCAGGATCAGCATATCATCTAGTTTGTCGGAACAGCAGTTATGTCCACAATAAATAAATTCCCATGAGGAGGTGGCGATGGTAAAGCATTGGTCATAGAATAATATTGTTGACTGTCATCACAGGCATAGCATGTTCTTTTGGGATGAAGATAGATGGTAACTGTTCCTCTGTATTTTTGCAGATCATCCGCAAGTTACTATGACCTTCTTGGAGTTAAACCTGAAGCATCGCTGGAAGAGATTAAGAATGCGTTTTTTGACAAGTCAAAAAAGGTTCACTTATTTTTCCATTGTTTAGTAGTAATGGAATGCAGCTGTTCTGAACTTGACCCTTGACATCCTTCATACTTTTATCTTTAACTAGACTTCTTGCTCTTTAAAGCCTGCACAAAGTGACTTACAGTGTCCATGCAAAATTCTAGCTAGGGGGCATTTGAAGTTTAAAATGGTTATCATTTGACAAAAATGATCCCATTATATGGGGTGTAGGCACTAACATACACCTATTCACGCGAGGCCATGTAAAGGGGATGTTTCAGGCCTAGGGCAGAACAGCTTGCTAGCTAAATTTCGCTTTATTGTATTACACTAGCTCTGTGTAGTCTTGTAGGTGTGATGGTTATGAAGGAGATGTTCTATTTTTCATTACCTGATCCAGTGTCAAGGTTCTCAAGGACAGTCTGTTTTTGTGCTATTAAGGTCACATCATATATTTCTGTGGTCACAGTCCTCTTCACCACTAGAGGGGCCTGTTGAATTGTTATAATGCTAATGGCCTGTTCCTGGTGGCAGGATCTGTATTGTGTACATGCAGGCATATTTAGACTTAGTCCAGGTGTTTGTCTTTCACAGGAAGAGTTAATTATGACTTCTGTGTTAGTTTGACTGTTTTAACATAAATTTGTATGAAGTGGAACACATGCATAATTAATATAGAAAGAAGAGTGTGTAAAGGGTGCGTTTTTTAAGTGTCTGTGAGATGTGTTGGGTGAGCATATAAGGTCTGTGCGGGTTTAAACCATGAGGGTGCTCTGTATGTAAGGAGACATTAGATGAAAGCTTGATAGAATTCACTGAGAGGAGTACAGTAGAAAGGACAAGAGTGATAGAAGAGGCATGTTCTGTTTAGCTACTCAGGCTCCAAGTGTTCTTTTGGGTAGACTTCTGCACCTCACCTGAAGGTACTGCATCTAATAACAAAAACATACTGCACTGCACTGTTTTTCATGTTTTTCACAAGTTTGTCAGGTCTTATAAGTATTGATGAAATCTGTAATATGCTCAGAGGAGCATATTTCTTATCATGAAGGAAAAAAAAAATTAATATTGTCATATTGCCCACCTCTGGATGTAAAAATTATTTAATTTCCTTCATCCGTACATTTAGTACATCCATCAGTTTCTTTATTTATGGCTACAGATTAAGCCTCACAATCTCACAGGAAGAGTGTATTGTAAGACTCTTGTCTTTAATTTAAAAAAAAAAAAAGTTCTATTAAGTATATAAAAATTGGGGTCCTGCATGTGGGATAAGTGATGCAATACCCCAGCACTCTTCCAAAGTTTCAATGTAATTAAATTACTTGTTTTTTAATGTCCATCAAAAATAGTCAATTTAAATAACGTCAAACCTTGTACTACATCAAAAATAGGAGGCAACTCAGTGTTAAGCAACTCAGCATTTCATATGTAATTATGCTACAACATTCTACTGTAGATATAGCAGCAGAATTTGAATACAATGTGAGTGAGCTTACTGCCTCACATTGTCATAAAATTGCATCACAGATCTGCCAAAATAAAATAATAAGCTGCCTGACGATTTTTTTTGTTTTGAGCAAAAACCTGGCTGATTAAGAACATGCCATTTATATATATTTGTTGTAAAGGCACAGTAACAAAATAGCCTGTCTGATTTTAAGCAATGAAGAGAGTGAAAAATAAACAATATAAATGGATAAAATAAAACACCAGAAAAACTGGATATGCGCTCTTTAATATCTTCTACTATCTTGCCTTTTTTTTGCGAATATCTTGCCTTTTTTGTCCTCATAGCTACACCCAGACAGTGACCCATCTAACCCAAGCCTACATAGCCAGTTTGTGAAGCTGAACGAGGCATACAGAGTGCTCAGTAAGGAGGGCAGTCGGAAGGAGTATGACCTACAGCTGAGGCACTACTACAGCGGAGAGCATATCTTCACACCCTCATCCAGATATACATCCAATCCCAGGTAACAAGTAAAAAGAAAATTGCTTATAATAAATGATGATTTGCTTGTAGTGTTGTGCTTTATAAAGAAATTAAATGACCAATATGGAAAAAGGTTTTCTAGTTTAACGATTATAACCATTATGTGGTGAGTTCTAATGTACATATTTAAATTTTCTTCTACTCCTCTTCCAACACCTTCAATCAGTGTCTGTCAGATAAAGCATTATTATTCTCAGTATGATTTTTCTCTCTCTCTCTCTCTCTCTATCCCTCTCTCTCTCTCTCTCGCGCGCGCGCTCTCTCTCTCTCAGTGCGGAGACGGCCGAGCGCATGCGTTACTGGGAGCAGTTCCGACATGCCCAGGACTATTCACAGGAGTACCGCCAAAAGAAGAGGAAGAAGAATTTGCGTCTGGTTGGCTACTGTGTTGTTGCCATGCTGCTCAGCATCGGCGCTCACTACTTTGGATTCAGGTAGCGTGAGAAAACAGGCACATTGGCAGCAGTTGTTGTAGCCAAATACTGGCCTTGTTATTACTGGAATGGTAATGCTGAAAAAAAGTGATTGTTCCTCTGAAGTTTCAGAAATCACTAAATACTGTTGTCTGTTTTTTTATCATGTCTGCTTGTGCATTAGTTGTTGATAGAAAACTTGATAATGTTCCTGTTTGTTTTTTCAAAGTCTATCCCATGGCCTAGATAAACCTCAGTAATGTATATTCACTGTTACTGCCAGGTTCCTGTGTTTATTTATTCATGCCTGCCATAATCTGGTTAATGTTTTTACACCTGTACTGTTACTGAACATCACAAACCATTATTACATCAGTGGTTGACGGATACAGGTTTAAGAACAAAGGGAAAAGAAAAAAAGCAGAATGTTCTATCGGACTGTATAGACATATTGCAAATCTGTACTTCCACCATGGTTTAAGTAAAGCTCTTCCATTTCCTCTTACCAGGCACAGGCGCACAGACAGGGCACAGGAAATAGATCTGCAGGCTGTAGGAAGGAGGGCTGTTATACTCAAAGTAAAATCGCCTTGAGCTAGATATGAGTTTACTAGACTACAGTGAATCCAAATTTCATAGTAGCAGTACTACACAGCTCCATACTGTATGTTATAAGATGGCAACACTTTCTGTAAAACCCACAATCCCAGAATTACACGTGGGGTTTATTTTAGCCTATTGAAAAAGATGAAACCGTTTATCTGTAATTGTGTTTTTTTTTCCCCCTCAATTCTTAAATTTAAATAATTACATACTGACCTTTTTGTAGGAAACTAGAAGAAGTACATAATAACTTTATGGACGAGAAAGACAGAGTCATCACTGAAATCTACAAGGAGTCCAAAGAGAGAGCCAGGTATGAAAGTTAACAAACACAAAAACTGCAGTATGTAGATGTTTTTAGGTCTCCTGTGCAAAATGAAACTATATAGATGAAAATATGATGACAGTAGCAGATAAATGACAAAGTTTTCTTTGAAAACTTGTTCTACATGTTTGCAGTCATCACTTTCACCCAGTTGGCAAAGGTTTCCAAAGCACAGTCTACATAACACAGCTTGTTGCATACAATTGCCCATTTCCACCAGAGAGGTCTCCAAATTCCTTTACACTTACATAGTGTAGCTTTAGCAGGACTGAGGGTTTATAATATTCAAGTACAAACAAAACCCACATGACATTGACAGAGTTTTGTAGATTAAGCTTGAATAATAAATCTGTAAAAAGTTATAGTAAACAATTATTCTGTAAAATTATCACAGCAGTCAGTATCACCAACTCAGTGACAGTTTAGCTTAAATAGAGTTACGGTGATGTCATGTAAGCATAACTTAGCCTTACACTAGTGTTTCCCAACTCTGGTTCTACTGATGCACTGTTCTGCATAATTTAGTGATCTTCTTTCTTTAGCACCCCTACTTTAACTCTGTAAAGAGATTGTTAATAAGTTTATTATTTAGATCAGGAGAGTTGGGAGCAGGGGAAACCATAAAATGAACAGGGCAGTGTGCCTCCAGGACAAGGATTAGGAAACACTGCCTTATCCTATAGCTTTTATTTTCCCCTGATGATAGTATTGTTATCATGTAATTAGTTGTAGTTTGTGATGAAAACTGTATTTTGTTTAGATGGCATGTAAGACTGTTAATGTCCTTCATGTTTTTTGGTTGGAAACCAAAATATTACCAGTTCAGGTCTGTTGGCATCCTCAGCTCATTTATTTTACTCTGTACCAGTAACTCTATTTCATTTACCAGAGTTTATTCTTTTGCAAATCTGTTACTTTTTCCAAGTGAGAGTTCAAAGTATGTGTCTGTGTGTTACATAGTACGTAATTAGTAGATCGTTGTTTGTTTAGCCTATAATTAAGTGCAGTTTTTTTTCTGTTGTATATAATAATAGTAGTATTGGTTTAGAATAATTGCACAAAAGAATGGATAAATAAAGGTGTGTGTATATATAATATTTTATCAGATCCGCTTACTACATAGGTGCACTTTGTACTTGTACAATTACAGACTGTAGTCTATCTGTTTCTCTGCATAGATTTTAGCCCCCTTTCACTCTGTTCTTTAATGGTTTGGACCCCCACGGGACCACCACAGAGCAGGTATTATGACGTGGCGGTGGTGTGTTAGTGTGTGTTGTGCTGGTGTGAGTGGATCAGACACAGCAGTGCTGCTGGGGTGTTTAAACACACCAGTGTCACTGCTGGACTGAGAATAGTCCACCAACCCAAAATATCCTGCCATAGCATCCAGTGTCCTGTGGGGAAAGTCTTGTGACCACTGATGAATGACTAGAGGAAGGCCAACACGATCTGCGAAGCAACAGAAGTACCATCACCTCTGACTTAACATCTACAAGGTGGACCAACAAGGTTGGAGTGTCTAATAGAGTGGACAGCGAGTGGACATGGTGTTTAAAACTCCAGCAGCACTGCTGTGTCTGATCCACTCACACCAGCACATCACACACTAGCATGCCATCACCATGTCGGTGTCATGGTTGTGCTGAGAGTATTCCACCACCTTGATAATAACTGCTCTGTGGTCCTGTGGGGGTTCTGACCACTGAAGAACAGAGTAAAAGAGGGCTAAAAAGTATACAGAGAAACAGATGGACTACAGTCTGTAACTGTAGAACTACAAAGTCCTCCTATAAGGTAGGTAAAGTGGATAAAAACGAGGAAGTGGTTTTAATGTAAAGGCTGATCAGTGTATGGTTTCTTTGTTTTGCAGGGTGAATGGCTTTAAGAAGCAGCAGGAGATCCTAAGACAGAAACACGCTGAGTTTGTGGAGAGGTACAAGCTTCGCAATAGAGGTCAAGAGAAGTAGGAATCTCTTAGCAAACGCTATGATACAGGGTATTGTCCTTTCAGGGAACTGAATGCACATGAGAGGGGCATCAGTTGTGTGAGGAACAGATGGGGTGGTTGTACTTTTTTTTGTTAATAGATTTTGAAAAAACATATTTCTCAACTGTCACTTTATATGCAGCTCTCAGTGATATGTGGGTGAACACTCTGAGATTGCTTACTTTTTTAATTCAGAAGAAGTTCTTATCCAGAAGGAATTCCGAAACATGCAGACAGCAGATTGCATGTTTCTCAGTAAAGACTGTTGCACATTGTTTATGATGTACATGATCCTTCATTTTTGCATTGTGCAGTTGTGCCCATTATGGGTCATGTATAGGCAGAGGCAGGTTCACTATAGCAACAGGGCTAGTACAGCAGACTTTTGGCTCTCGTTCTACATCAGGTGTCAAACACCTTGACATGTACAGTAAGCCTCCGTTGACTGGGCAGCATTTTAACTGCACCTGGGCACGGTGTTATGGAAACATTGCATTCCGCACAAAGTCAAAACACTGTACGTGGCTCCCATTGTGTCTCTCTCTCTTGCTGTTTCTCTCTGTTTTGGGAGAATGTCATACAGAAGGGTACAGATGTGCTGCCTAAGCTAGATTGAAGGTGTGACTAAGAGTTTTATTTAAAGTGCCGGTGTTTTCCAGTGTGACGCAATATTGCAGTCTCTAACAGCCTGTGAGCAGATATAATCCTGATCATTGTTTGAAGAAGAGCAGAAAATTCCCTGTTGTTGTAAACAATGGCTATAATGAACTACAGTTTCACCCAAAAAATTATATCAAAATTCATCATGTGTATGAGATTTTTACATACTTTCCAAAACAAGAAACACTTTGCCTTCTTTTCGAATGGAATGACTGATAAAATCTGTTTGCGATCATCCCTTGGAAAGCATGTAGCACTTCAAAGGGTTTTTTTGGTTAGATGACACCGTCTAGTCAGACAAATATGGCAGAATGCCCTTTTGGTGGACTTTGGTTTTAGAATACGAGTGGGTTTTATGATCAGCTAATCCAAATTCAGCACTCTGTGTTCTGTGTATGGAACAGCACAGTGTGGTTACAAATTACAAAACTAAGAACTGTCCATAACCTGATAAAGTACCTGTGTCTGTTTCCTATCATGTAACAGAATCATGAAAGTGTACATGTCTAACATTAACAGCAAATGAAAAGAACAATAGCAGTAATGGAGGAGCTTCAAATACTGATTGATCTTTCACTGCTTTTGATTTATTTTATTTTTTTCTTCTTTCTTTTAAATGGTTCTCATCTGACTTTCTCCACCTGCATTTTCCAGCACATTTGAACCCTTGTACCCTAGAAGAGTAACTAAATTCAGCAGTGGTACTCTGTTATGGTGCAGTGCACTTGGCAGACAAATGGGTGATTACAGATTTGCAGCCATACCACACTGGCTGGTGGGGAACAAATGTGTTCAATTTACTTGATTCAAATCTGTACATCATTTACAAATGAAAGAAATCTATTACCTCAATACAGACATTGCCAAAAGTAAGTAACTGAAAGGCAAAATCGATTTATTTTATTCATGTGGGAGTCATGTTGATGCTGTCTTTGGCAGCTGTGTAAAACAAAGAGGACATTTTCCTCTGTTCAAGACTGTAAGGAATTCCCTGTGGGAAAAAAACAGCCAACCACATTGTCCCGATGCCTTTGTTCCTGCAGTAAAGTTAGAGCTTTTGTTTGACTGTTGCAGTGGGTGCCTTAATGTTTTTGTTTGTCACAATTCCTTGCAATGATGAATAATTAAACATTACACTGATCTCAGATGCCATGTTTCTTTGACTTCATCAATCCCTGTGCGGATATCCAGTTGTTTATTTGCCTCTCAGCCTCGTATGGATTACATGGATATTGCTATAGTCACTGGCAAATGTAAACTCTTATATTTTGGACTCCATTTTTTATGGTCTTCTGTAGTCCTTAAGCATTCCCAGCCAGAGCAATCGTTGGGACAGAAACTGCTTCCCTGGTCTTTTTCTGTGTGTGTCCATATGTTTTTTTCTGCTAACAATACTGTTCAGTGATTCAGGGTAGTTAGTCTTCCGTGATGCTTTGTTTGCTTTTTCTGTCCAACACATGTTCCTTTTTCCATTGTAACAGGCTATTTTCTATTCATTATGAACAACACTTCCCAAGAATCATGCCACGCAGGTCCCTTCTCTTACTGCTAAAAGAATCATTTGTCATTCTCTTCCATCACTTGTCACCTTCAAGAAGCCGTTTCAGATGAAGGACCTCTTCCCGGAGGTGTGTTCCGGAATGTTCCTGTGTGCGGATGTTGACGGTGTGGGCCTTGTCCCCTCTTTAACTCCATGGGCCCAAGCCGTACTCAGATCTGATTGGCTGATAATGCGCACAGGCCCATATGCAGGTGCTGTCTTCTCAGGCTGATCTAAGAGATACTCTCAAGAGTGAGGCAGACTCAGACTAACACTGGGCTGGGCATATTAGAAGAGATTTTGCAGCCTATTTTTCTGAGATCACGCCATATTGGGATATGGCGCTTATTTGGGAAACACATAGTTAGAAGACTGAAAAGATGAAAAACCTGTTAATAGTCTTACTTATTGTTTATCATCAAAAATTTTGAAACATGTTTGAAACATTCTTAAATTTGTCACAGCTAGTCTGGGTGAATTATATTTGGACACCTTTTTTATTCAGGTAGTGAAGGCTTGTAAGTAGTATTATGACAATAAGCTCTGCTACCACTTTCAGGTCTGTAAAGCACACCAGAGGAGATAACAGCCCGCATTCCATGATCCCACATGTGTCTTGTGCCCCACATAACCCAAACATACTTACCTATGACGTCGGGGGGTCTTCACATGCAAGCAAAGAGGGGAAGGGTCACATTAAGCAGTTATGGGTTAAACTGGCCATTGTACAAATTTACAAATCATTACAGATGTCGTGTGGGACCCTGCATGCATGCTGTGATGTACGCTATATGTTTAAAAGTGCTCATCCAACATTTCTTTAATAGGGAGTTTGTTCCCCCTTTGCTACAACAGCCTCTACTCTTCTGAGAAGGATCCACAGTGAATGTTGGCACTTTGCTGTGAGAATTGAATTGCATTCATCTACAAGAGCATTAATGAGCTCGGGTATTGATGTTAGAGGATTACTTCTAAATGACTATCACCACTACAACGTTTCCCAAACGTATTTAAAGGTGCTACATCAAGGGGGGCTTCATACTCCTCTCACCTACAGTTGTCATTAGACATAGTAACCTTAGGTTCTTGTGCTGCTGCGCTGGAGCATTGCTTTCTGCAATGCTTTTTTGTGCAGGCTATATAGCTGCGTAACCAATCACCTGTATCAGTAAAGGAAGTATCTTAAAGTAGCTGAATTCACTTAGAATTAGTACTTAGATCACTCCTAAAAAGCCAAATATACATGTATCTAAAAACAAATGTAGGGGGGAAAGCTAATGTAGATTCATATAAAGTCATGATGGGCTAAAAGCTCCAACCTGCCAGTTTGATGGACATGGAATAAGCCTACTGTTGGAATAGATTAAAATGTTAACTGTGTTTCTCCATTTAAAAATCTCATTCAGACTGAGACCAGTCTTAATCTGGGTCTGAGAAACCAGCCCCAAGTGTTCCCTGTTTATGGCCTGTTGTGAGACTGTTAAAAGGGAATTCCATTGGCTGGTCAAAAGAGATCACAATATCTATAATCCAAGATGACTAGTGTACCTGTACAAATAGTTTGGAGGTTTTATAATGTTGCTAATGATACAAGGCTAAAATCATATCTCAAAACAATCATAAAACAATGCATCTGGCATCAGGCAGTACATTTATAACCATTTCACATCATAGCTTTCTGGGAGGGAGCTTATAGAGACATAAAACTCTATGGATGTCTGGTGCCTATCATCAGCACTGTTAACAATTCTGACTTAATCTGCATCTTTAGAACAGGGTATTTCACACCAAAGCACTCTGAATGACTCTCTTACATCTCGACTGTTTCATTATGCAGACGTTTTGAAAATGTCAGTGGGATTGACCTTTAGGTCTGGTCCAGGGGTGTAAACTACAAAGCAGGATTTCTCATTTAGCCAGATGTTTTAAGCCCACAGCCAGACCTGTCCAATAAGAAAAGGGGACATTCTGATTGGACAGTCCTTATCTTTAGGCTCAAGTTACCTGGCTAACTGAAAAATCCTGCTTTGTGGAATACCCTGGACTACAGAGAGTTCTAAACGGAAAACCGGCCCGTGATGTGTTTCTCCTGTAGCTGGATTTTGTATTGAGCATTATGTCTTAGATATCTGTTGACCAATATAAGCAGCAGAACAGCAGGTGGTGATATTTTGTGATGGACTGATAATTAAAGGTCTTTTTGTAGATTTTTCTCATCCTTCTGAATGCGGTGCAGAAGGCAAACTCGTTTTCAGAAAGGCACATGACATCGGAGGAAAAGACTTAACAGTCGTGAAAAAACATAAACATGTTTAGCCCAAAGGAAGAGAGAGAGGAGGGGGGTTAATGATTGGCTAGCCGTATGCTGAGTGGAAGCAGCGTTACACCTGCACCGGCTTGCGCGCGAGCAAGGTCTACGCTTCGGAGAGAGAGGGAGAGCGCGCGCGAGAGAGAAAAAAAAAGAAAAAGTTGGCCTCGCGACGCGGTCGGTTACGCGCGAGCCTGGAGTTTGGGAGCGCGCGCTCTGTGGCTGAAGGGCAAAGAGGAGGAAAGGGGCTCCGCCACACGAGCTCAGGACTTTCTCACATCTGAGCGCGATTCGCTGTCATATCCACACCGTGACCGCTCGGCAGCCGGAGGACGATTCCCAGAGCGGAATGAAAAGCGGAACACGCTCTGCGTGCGGTTACAGAAACGTCATCGTGCTGGAGCTGAGCGGAGGCAGGCGTGAGGCTGAGCCGTGACCTAGCGAAGGGCCACCACGAGTCGGGAAGCGGGAAACACTCATAGAGGCACGGGGGTCGCTCTCAGCGCCTCGGAGGGGGAACTGAGCCGTGCTGGAGGTTATTTATCCTGCGCTTAATAACAGGGGCGTGTAGTGGCCTGCTGTTTATATCTGTTATAACGGGGCTCTACCTCTGTCTCTGTCTCTCTCTCTCTCTCTTTCTCTCTCTCTCCGTGACCGGTAACAACGGTCCGTGGGATCATAACGGGCACCCGCCAACTCCTCTGGACAGACAAGTGCGCGGACGTTAGATTTGGATTAACACAACCTAAACTTGATCCTGGGGTCAGCGTGAGGCTGACGCAGCGTCAGTGACCTGCCCGAGCTGAGTGAGTGGTCTCAGCATCATCCGGACAGACCGACCACCTTCATCCGGCCTCCAAACTTCACTGCACCTGCGTCCCGTTCGCTCAATGACGAGGGCAATGCTCGCCCTGGCTCTCGAAGATCGGCTTGGAAAATTATCATGGTCTCGATTCCGGGCTCTGGGTCCAGTGGACGTAAAGATTGAGAGTCGTGCTTGGGAAAAGTAGTGAGCAGCAGCGTCATTCACACCAAAGTGGGGTTTGGACTTGGCTGGCCAATAACCAACCATGGGCACAAGGCTGCAAGTTCTTCTCGGCATGTTTCAGTTCGTGTCTCTCACCAGGATCCCGGCGCATTGTGCCAGAGAACAGGTAAGAGAAGTTGGCCCAGCCATTGTTTCTTTAAGCAAAGTGTTTATTTTTGGTCATGTTACAGCCTGTCAATTAAAGTTCTTGCCTGATTGCCCTCGTATTTTATTGCACGGAGTTAATGCTCAACACTTCTATTGCATTTGCGCTTTTTGTGTTTAAATAACCTCACGGTCGTTGACATTGGCCATCTCAAAGGTTGTGCGTTTTAACGCAGCCCGGAAACTGCAGCTAATACTCGTATTAGAGACGGGAAAAGGAGAGTCTTTACTGGGCTGTGAGGACACTGAGGGAACGCTGTAGTGTTCAGTTGAGTAGTTTAACTCAACACCAAAGGGGTGGTATGTTGCTTCCTGAGTGGTTGTGTAGCTATCCTGCCTAACTAGAAGAGACTGCGTGATTCTCGGTACTCTGTTGAGCTACGTGAAATCGGTGCCCTGCTTTATGGCTGCATATACTGAGAGTTTTTGATCTGCACTTCGCTCTAAAATCAGCAGACAGTGTGATCAGACAGACTGCTGATCCTCATTCTGCTTTGGATGGTAAACACTTAGATCAAGTACTTGATGAAGAATGTAAGGCATCTTTAAAGCATCAGTGTTAATGGTTCTTTAAACTTAGTGACCCTGCTGTGACCTATCAGCTTCTGAGCTGTTTTCCCAAGGGTCTTGTATAAATATGTATAGTCTCCCCCCCCCCCCCCCC
>CM067485.1:11231682-11266908 GCA_034552555.1 Semaprochilodus insignis
CTCTCCCCCCCTCTTTTTTTTCTCTATCTCTCTCCTCTGTCTTACACGCGAACACTTCCAATGACTCAGACCCTTCATACAAGAGGGTTATCACACTGCTATCACCAGGTCGGGAGACGATGATGTCATACTGCCCCTGCTCAGTTGTCTTGTTACGGACTCCCTAGCATTCCAGGCACCTGCCATGAGCCGGGAACATGGACCGAAAATAGTGATTAATTTTTACTATATGTTATTGACACATCTACTAGGCCAGACTGGCTCCAGAGAAGAGGGGCCACACAGAGGGAGCTGCAGGCCTGGAGCTGATGGTCTGTGCTGGGGATCAAAGGGTGTTTGAGAAGGAGACTGACGTAGCCAAACCAAGCTGCTGCTGCTGCAAGAGCTGGCAGCACTGAGATGATCCGTGTGTGCTTGTGTGTGTGTGTGTGTGTGTGTGTGTGTGTGTGGCAGTGCCAGCCTCCCTTCCCGTTCCAGGCTTAGAGGCTGTATTTCACAATGGCTGTGAGACAGAAGGGGAGATGAGAAATTGACTGAGATTTCACTCATTTTGCAACACTGACAGGCTCAAATAACATGTCAGATTGCACACTGTACCACACTGCACCGGTACAGCGTAAATCAAACTACATTTACCTTGTAATTAGGTCCGTCGATATCAATTATATCAGCAATCAAGTAGTCGCCTGACTTTGTCTAGATCAATAGAAAGCCTTGTCAGCAAGTCAGCATGATTCAGAAACTATGATGCATTGTTCTTTCATACTGTGACCTGTTTCAGAATGAAACACAGGATTAGGGAAGGTCTTGGAGCTAGTAGGAAGTATGACATCATGATATTGTTTTATGTTATTGTACCCCACCTGCTGGTGCACCACAATGTAATTAAAAACAGCAGAAAAGAGGATTTTGTCATTAAAATTGGTTGTGCTTAATGTTTAAATAATTGACTTCAGGTTGACTTTGAAAGGAGGTCAATAATATATTAATCAGATATTTCAATTAAGCAGAGGATTTTAAACAGGTACATAAATTTGACTTGCTTTTTATCAAGTCATCTAGGTTAATTAACTAATCATGATGACCCTAGGTGCAAGTAGCCTACATAAAAGTGCTGTATTAAGTGCTGTATTACGTTTGCTTGTATCATCCACCATTAGCTGTGTTCCTAATTCCTACTGTGAAACATTGATTATAAACAGTAAATGAGCAATGTGTAAGATTTTTTGGCTTAGAACAATTAAAAATGATCTAAAACAAACATGTCTGTGTCATGTTGCAGAAGTATCTACTGAAGTTAGCATGCTAACCAACTAGCCCTGGCCTGTAGTGTCTCGTAAAAACACTTTGTGCTTCAGGAGGCAATTGTGAGTCACTGTAGCATCAGTCTGCCATCAGTCCAACATAATAGGGTGTCATCACTGCTCTGATGGCGTATTCTAATCTCTTGTTAGTCGTGTTGAAGGTTCTGTTCCCAGTCAGCATAATTAAGGAAATCACTTGGAAATCGACAGCTAGAATCCACGTTTGGCACAAAACAAAAGAAGTGATGTAAATAGAACAAAACAAGAGATAACATTACCTTTGCTTTGCGCAGCTGGAGACAGCTCTTGGCAAGTAAATGAAGTGATGAAGTTTGATGCTGAGCTAATATAAGGAGTGCTGGTGATGCAATTTAATAAATACACACAGTAGCCTGCAAAGCACTGGATTACCTACAAAAAAAACAAGCAAGAAATTCCAATTAATTTTACACAAATACAGTTAATATAGTGTTATATGGTGCATGCTTACGTCCCAGAAAATGATTTTAAAGAGTTAGCTTACATGACTTAAGAACAGTACTTTATATTTAATATTAATTATATTATTAAATATAGCTATTGCATCTGGAAAAGGTAAGCACAGTAACCCTACAGAATACTGTGTACATACGTGAGCATATACATCCATGTGTGTAAGTATGAATGTGTGTGCTTGCAGACCACATAAGGATTGTCAGACATGCAGAAGAAACCAAACACACATTCATTTGCTCAAAAACACCCACCAACTCAGGCGAAGGCAGACTGTGGTGTGTGTGTCGCAGTACAAAGTCTGCTCTCTCCTAGCTGTGACCTTGTTCCAGAGTGTGGACCCAACATTACTGAGGGGCGTGAACGTGTGCTACTTCCTGTTCTGCACCAGCACATGGGATCATTATTGCAAGTTCATATATTTCACAAATCCATTTAATTGGATTTTATATTGAAATCATGGTCACAAAACTAGAGCAATGTCCTTTTTGGTGGTGTATCAGTTGCAAATTGTCAGTATCAGCATTCTTGTCATTGATCATTTTTTGAATCCATAATTAAGTGTGCATATTAGTCATGGTTCAAAGTAACATAAACTCATTTCACTGTCTGCAGCTTTCAGAGTGAGGCATGTCACTTCTTACTCAGTGTTACTCAGTTAGACAGTTATGGGTTTAGTAAGTGGTCTTCAGTGCCAGCCATAAACAGTCACCAATAACTCACTGCTGAAGTCTGCTAAGAGCAATCAAATGACTTTATTATTATTATTATTATTATTATTATTATTATTATTATTATTATTATATAATAAAGTCCCTAAAGTATTGTTGTCCAGTACATCTGCAAAAAAATGATTTGGAGTCTGCATTACATATGGGTACAATTTCCCTGTCTTTAATGTATTTATCCACATTAACTTACAACAGCTGTTAGACATAGAGGCAGCTATGCGGTTTAGCCTCATGTTATTATTGCTGTGTCTGCTCTTACTGTATGTTATGTCTGATTGTATCTGTGTGTCTTCTCCTCCAGTTAACTCACTGGCAGCCCACAGAGAGACACAGATCAGAACAAGGTACTCGTCCCTTCACTCTTAATCAAAAACACATGAGGTCTGAGTAGTGTGGAGTGGAAGTATTGAAAGCATGTGCATTGAGTATCTGATTGTTACTGTTGTAACAAAATCATGCAGCTTTTTTCCTTTTTAAGTTCTTTACACCATTCGGAAATACCAGCCGCCCTCTTGTGAAACATTTCATGACAAACCAATAGAGATGGTGCAAAAACCTTGCTTCATTAGAGTACATGAAAGTTAAGAATGAAGGTACCATTTCAGAGATAAGACATTTTCTTATGACAGTGACAGATTGGATTAAACCACTGAGAGTCATATTTACAAGTCAAAGAAAAGTGCACTTCCAAACAAGTTAGTGGTTAGATGAATACTGTCTTCTGTATCTGTTTATGTATTTTACCAGCTACATTTTACTGTCTCTGTCCTAGTTGCCATGCTTAAGCCCTTATGTTCTGTGGACCAGTTTCTCATGCAAGGATCAAGAAAGGCCTTGACTAAATAGCTTTGGTAATCTTAAACCACTACTGAAACTCATTTAAAGTCTATGTTTAGGCATAAACTGAATGTGAGAAACTGGTCTTGTGAATCTGTCAGCAGGTGCAGATCTTCTTCCTTCATTCTGACAAAGTAGTTACTGAATAGTTCATCCTAAGATTAAATACTTAATAACATTACTGGCATTGCAATATAGTATAACATAGTTGAAGGGGAATTCCACCAGTGTTTCAAAATTTCGAAATAATCCAGTCTTTAAGATTAATTCAGAGTGGTTTGATGTGAAGTGGTTCACTGTAGTAAAACCTTCCGACTCTTCAGATTTCTTTACAATGTTGGTTATGGGAACCAGGGGTCACAATGTATACAACACAAATATAGCCTTTTTGCTTACAATCCAAAACCACGAGTAAACCTACACATGCGTTTTTATATGTAATGATGATGGTACAACTGTTGTAATTCTGGAAACAATAAGTTTTCTTTAGGGACCGGTTTGTCTTACAACATCCCACATGAATCCCACTAGCATGAATGGATTGAAATAAATGTATTAAAATTAATTTTGAGTCAAACCTTTATCACAAAAACCTTAAAACACTATGATGTCAGGCGGCATATATCTGTCCATTTCATGGAATACGTTTTGGTGATGCAGCTTTCAGAGGCATTAAACGTTGACTGTTTACATCTCAGACATTTAATTATGCCTATTTTTTTGGAAAATCTAAGGAGTTCCCCTGTAAGTGAACTTCTGTGTCCACTGGTTTAACATTATTAATTTCCCTTCTCATTGTCCATTTTTAATTGCCTTTGTTGCATCCTCATTCTTGTTTGGTCCTCCTTTCTCTCCATTCTTTTCCTTTCTCTCTCAGTCATCAGATGGTTGGATGTGTATCAGCGGAGTGGCTGCCAGCCGAGGGAGACTTTAGTGGAGGTGTGGCAGGAGTTCCCATGGGAGACACACAGCCTCTTCTTACCATCATGTGTTTCTGTCAGACGCTGTGGGGGCTGCTGCTCCGACGAGGCCCTCGAATGTGTTCCCTTACACACGGACACGCTTACCATGGAGGTACCATGATTAGCTACTCCAACTGACTGTGAAGTAGAGTAATGTGTATATACACACACATCTCTCTTCCTTCACTCTCACAAGTATACAAGTATACATGAACTGTAATGTAAGCGCACTGAAGTACTATTCCAACAAGAGTCTTAGTTTACATCACCTTAGATCTTTAAATAAACATCTATCATCAGTTTGAAACCTATGAAAGGGTTGTTAAAGTCGTATTTAAGGTTCTCAAGCCACCTGAGATACAAGGGACACAAATGAGGAGCACATTCTGAAAATAGGAACACACTTGCCCTCAGCTAGTTTGTTCTCGGGGAGTTAATTGGCTAATTACATAAACTTTGTTTTGTGTGAACTCAGGAAAAGCATGACAGTTTGCTAGAAATTCAGTGAACAATTAAAGGCTTCTGGGAACCAAAGGATGCAACTTAGAAGTGTAGGTAATGTAATTACCGGAGTGTCTCAGTGCTTTTGCTGCCATCAGAATGCACAACATGAGTAGTTTGTAGGGGTGTAACGATTCTGCAAACAAGACTGAAACCATGTACAAACCATGTCACAGTTCCGGAAGACCACAATACCCAACCAACCCCTCACCCCAACCTGCTTCCATCGCTGCAGTATGAACTGATCTGTGTGTTTGGAGAATCATTACACCGCTTGTCATTTCCAGGCACTGTGTTCAAGAGTCACTTAAAATTCCAGTTTTACTTAAATGTGGAGGGACTTAAATAAGTATTTACTTGTCTTCTGTGTGGCCTAAATCAAGGTGATATGTAGGAGCTATCCTAACTCAGGTGCGTGACTCTGAACATTGAAACAGGTAAAATGATGGAAAAATGATGGTTGGCTGTAAATTCTCAAGCTAATGACAATGTCAGTGCCACACTGAATTCACCTTAATACAGTTCATTACGGATCATTTTGGGTTTTTTTTTTTGGGGGGGGGGGGGTGCCTTTTAGGTGGGGCAGGTTTGAGTAGCCATCTCTGCACTTCACTCACTGATTTCTTATGCAGTGCCAAAACCTTCTTCGTCTTCTGGATGGATCTTGAGAATTATTTGTTAAGGGGCTGTCAAAATTCACAGATGAGGTTGCTATGGGAATATGAGAAGATACAAGTCTACGTGAAGTTGTGAAACATGTAATTGCCATGTTACATTTGAACGTTATGTTGTGCTACAAACTAATAGTACAACCCAGAACTATAGAAAAAAGAAATAATCCAAAAATGAAGCTTTATGTTACAAGCACCCACACACCAACTGTCTCTACTCAAAGTGAAATCTCAGGATCTCACTCAGCGTGGTGGAAAAGAAGTGTTTGGACAGAGACTCACACACACAGCTTGAGGCAGTCATACATATTCAGAGAGGAGTGAATGAAGTCTCCTGTGGAATGGACAGGACTAGATGGGACTCTGGTCACGTACTGTTTTGAGAGATTGAAGGATAAAAGATGGACTCATTACTATGCAGAGCTGTGTGTGTGTGTGTGTCAGTGTGTATGTGGGTGCGCAAGTGTGTGTGTATGTCTTAATGCTGATTCCTGATCACCACATTTCTGCCTAACCTCCACAGCTGATGAAAACCACGTACATGAAGCACGAACTAGTAGAGCTACCCTTCGTAGAACATAGCCAGTGTGAGTGCAGGTGAGCCACATATGCCCACATTCATATATACCTCCATTCATCGACTCTTGGCAACACTGAGCTATAGTCATATGTAAGTTTGCATATGTCAAATTACATGTTTTATTGATTTTTTTTTTAAGTAAAAACCAAGTACAGATCCTCAAGAGAGAACACAGTTTTGCACAATATCATGCAGAATGCACATCAATAATTTACAGGGGTGTAACGATTCCTCAGAAAAAGTTATGGCACATTTAATATTTTATGTACATTTTTTTCCAATGTGTTAAACTCAGCAAGTGAAGAGAAATTCTGTGCTAAGATTTATTGAAAATCCAAAGTTTGTCCTTTGTAGAGGATGTATTAACTTATTTTCATTCATTTTCATCTAATCATTTGACTGGAAGTCTTCCAACTTTTGCATACAGCTTTATATACACACCCTGCAAGAAGACTCTACTGTAGGGCAGTGTTCATAACATTACACAACACCCGTATAAGCTCGTCAAGACAACTGACATCCATGTAAACCTACACATTTCTAAGGCATATTTAAACAGAGCTTAGAAGCGTACAGTTGGTCAGTATTCTTTCAGTTGAGACAATTTCCATAATATGCTCAGAAACTTATCAAGATAATAAAATGAATCATGAAAGTGATAAAATATCATAATATTGCCCACCTGTAATATCACCAGACATGGATGTTATGTTAACATGGCGCTTAAGTTTCAACAAACCTCGAGGACAAATGATGCCTATTGAAATAGGTGTTCGATAAATGCTTATGTAGCTTTATGTCAGTTTATATAGGCTTCATGTAGTTTTGTGAACACTGCCCTAAAGTAAGTGTAACCAATGTAAAACTGAACTCTTGTGGCATCATACATTTTTAAAAAGAAAAACATGTTGAAGTATCCCAGGCATGGTTTAACATAGAAGAGTTTTCCAAGATTTTCAAGTAAAAAGTTTTTGTATGACTATCGGTCTAATAGTGAGTAAAGTTCACTGCGGTCACCCTCTGTCCCTAAAGAGGCCTTTTATACGGCATCAGAAAAAGCTATACCCCCAAAAGCTGAGTAGACCCGAAAAGCCCCCTTTTTTCTGGCATCCAGCCGTGCTGCCTGTATTGGGTCTTTATAAAGGCATTGTACGAATTGCATCAAAAGCTCTTTCACAGTTCAGGGGTTAGGATTAGGGTCATGGGTGGAGCTGAGCGTTCAGTAAGATCATTTACATGTGGTTCTCTTGCTTTTCTTCCATTGTAAAATGGAGCTGCCATGTATACACTGGGGCTCGCCATGCTGAACCCATCAAAAGCACCATTGACTTCCCAAGAGTTTCTCAACCTTAACCTTGCACTCTGCCAATGTGACTTTATTTACATGAATCAGGCAGTTATTCTACCAGGATGTGTACAGTACTGTAGAGTTTCTCCTCCTACGTCACTGAAATGTTGAAGCCAAGGTGTAAGTGGTCCTCTCTTAGCTGTAAATGTCTGTAAGCCTCTGTAAGGAATTGCTGTGATGTCCTTTTAGCAAAACTGAAGTTAAAATCTCTCTCTGTTGTTCTGTTTTCTTCAGGCTAAAAGCTGGACATGTGGAGCCAACAAGGTAAAAGATGTGTCTCTGTGTGTGTGAGTGAGTGTACAGTAGTGTGCAAATCAGAGATTTCACCTTTCAAGTTTTTCATTTTCAGCATTACGAAAAAAGTAAACACACAATTATCAGAAAACTAGATAGAACTCGTAACAAGTACATAGAATGGGAAGCTTTTTAGCATTTAGTCCACGCTTTACTTTTATTGTAGCCTCCATTCTTTTTTCAGAAATCTGAAGAAATATTTTTGTGTTTGTGTTTTATGTAAACACCTCCAAAGTTCAGTTTTAGAAGTAGGTTGCATTTTCTGCCTCTTATGATCCAAATAATCCCAATTACAACTTTTTGTCAGTTCATTAGATGTTACTCATCATCTCAGATGTAGTTTGGATATTCTAGTGCATTTTCTTTCATTCTTTGTCAGAAATGGCTTCTTGACACTGTGCATCCTTTCAGAGCCATAGTGTTGAGTTGTCTTCTCACAGTGGAAGGATGGACAGAAACAGCTGTGGATTTTGTTTCAGATCTAAAGCAAAAGTGGAGCTTGATTTTCTCCTCTCTCTCAAAGATGAAAGATTTAAGTATTGATTGTCTGATGGTGATAGTTCTGGTGGTCTACCAGGTATTGCATGGTTGTTAGGAGTCCCATTCCTCACTTTCTATATCTCTTCATCATCTTTTAAAATACAGTTTTTTTTTCTTCCTTATTCAAATGGGTAATTGTATATGTATATGTATCATCTTTAGCCATTTTAGGTTGGGCATTAGAAATACATGTTAAGGCGGCTTAGTTGGGTTTGCATAGTTGTTTGTGTGAATGTCTATGTTTGAAAGAGAACACAATGTCAGTAAATCCTTTGGGAACAGCATCTGCTGGTAAGACAAAGCTGTACTATGTAGGTTTTAAGATTGGAAAGACGGAAGAGTTAAAATGGCATTAGGGTGCCCTAAAGTACAGAGTGGGGAAATTAAGTACGGGTAGTTTTGATATTACATGTGGGTTTGTTTTCTTTTTTTTTCAGACAGTAAAAAAATTAGTACTTGATTTGCTGTCTTTTGCACAATACTGTATGCATGACTATATTTAGGTCATGACGTAGCGTTAGCCATTTACAGTTTATATACACACCCTCCTCACTCGCTCTCTCCCTCTGTCTCTGTCTGGCAGTGATCTGGCACTGCATGCTGAGTTAATGTAGTGTGAGAGAGAGCACCAGCCGTCCAACTTCCAGAGCAGCCATCTCATTCCTCATCTTATCACTCGCACTCTGGCCAACTGACAAATGGCATCGAAATCAATTTGTTTAGCTAATGTGGAAAAATTAGCACTGTTATGGCTGATAGTGTTAGTTTTAGATGTCGGATCAACTGAGGGATGCATTCATTTAAAAATTCGATATGCATATGGCTCATATGGCTTATTTCATATTTATGGACTATGTATGTCATCATATGTATAGCATCATAATGAATCTTTCAGACTTACAGCATAAATACTGTCCATATGTGATATGAGAGGAGGTATATGTCTAGCAGAGAGAGTATACATAAGACATGACAAGACATCTAAATAATTGAATAAAAAGTCACATCCCAGGCACATCCCAATTTTAAAAAAATGATGCCCCTGCTCACTCTGCCAAGGTACTTTCCACTTGGAAAAGCTCCCTGATGCAGGAAGAAACAAAGTTTCAAGGATTGCATAACATTGTTTAACGTCCATGTCATACTTTTTCTTCAAGATTCACTTCTGTATTGCTTTTGCTACCTTGAATAAATTGAAGCTGTTTGAAAACAACCCCCGTCCAGCTCTATATAACAGACTTGTCAAAGCAAAAGTGGCCAGAGGAAGTGAGAAGGGGCTTTACTTTTTTGTCAATCGCTGTTGGTCCTCTGTGTGGTTCCAGCTGGCCTGCGTCTGCAGAGCTGGCCAGGAGCCAAAACCCAGAACTCCGGGATCTCAACTGTGTGAGTTGAGAAACAGAACATTAGTTTTATTGCTTAATTAGGCCACTGGCCTCTCTGGGGGGGCTCCTGAAAAGCAGCCCACGAATTGCAGGAATTAAGACAGAAAGTCAGATGATACTAAAATCAGTCATTCTGATGTATCACCCCTGTGTTTAGCATTGGCCCTGACACCATTTAGAGTAAAGCTTACAGAAAAGTGTCATTGCATGGAATTTGAACTGTGCTCATCCATCTCTGTCTTAAAGGGAAGACCCACGGCCAACAAGAAGAGGAAAAAAAAGAGAGAGGGGAAAACCGAAACGAAAGAAACATGCCAAGATAAAACCTACGTATGTGTGTCCTCTTTTAATTTGTTTAATATTCTCTATGGTAATGGAGATTTGCACTGGGAAACCTAGTGAGTGGATCAGTTATATCAAGCTATGTTTCAGTATCTATCATATAAAGTAGACGTACTTTAGTTCTTTGGATCTCACAGTCTGGACTATAGGCATATGCAAAAGTTTGGCCAAAGTTTCGCATGTTATGTTAATATTGTAAGTGAAAATGATTTATGACGTCCTCTACAGAAAACACACATATGCATTTTAAAGTACAATTTTAGGGGAAAATATATTAAATGTGACCTGTGCAATGCGGTGCATTTTATATTTTAGGTTTTTCAAGTATATTGAACACATAAATTAAAACTGTGCACTAAAATGAATAGAAAATGGCATAGTTAAATTGGTTCCCTGTAGAGGATGTGTTAACTCATTTTTCTTAGAAAATCAACAAAACTTGTTTGACTAGGGGCCGTTCAAACTTTGGCATTTGACTGTAAATATGAACTTTGACAGCTCAAAGAATGCTTTACTGCTTCTTTGCGTTTTTATGTGTGCTATTTTTATTATACTACAGTTCCATTCACTAGGTTATGATGGCCAGTCATTAATACAGTTATTAGGCCTGTCATTATTATTATCTTTTAAAGCTCCATGATATAGAACCTATGGTATATAGATCTTTACAAAATCTATATAGCAACAAAAAGGGTGCTGTTATTGTTGCAAGTCATAGAACCTATTTTGGTACCTTAAACAACCCCTTTTACAGGGACTGAACATTGCTAGATCTAATATTTAAAAACTGTGGATCTAAAAATGTTCTTGTGTATATGTTTTGCACTGCACGTATACACATACTTTACTCAGTTCCACATAAATATCAATTAATTCTACTCCCTAAGAAAGAATTTAACAGATTTTCTCACCCTGTCTTTTTATTCTGTCATCATATGTATGGAAAGGGCAAGCAGAGGGCACTCCTTTTGGATCGTCTCTCCCTCCCTGCTATCCATCATTCAGCTCTCTATGGATAGAGTCAGTGGCAGGTGTGAAATCAGGCTAATTTGTGGGCCAGAACGCAGCGTCCCCACCCCCCCAGCGTGACTCTCAGCTTCCTCAACCACTTACACTCAGACAAAGATAGATTTCTTCCTTAATTAACTCACTCAGCTGTAGATTTCCTCTTATCCTTTTCAGTTTAGTTAACTGGGGGAAGAGTTTGTCTGGCCTTGCATTATGAGTAGTATATTATAGAAGCACTAAACAACAAGCATCTTTTAGCATCTGTTTTGAATTGTTGGTGTTCTCCTCCTCATCGTTACGACTGTAGTCTGAGAACAAAAAGATTAAGAGAGATTCAGACCATCATAAAGGTGCATGTGCTATTGCTTTAAAGTTTACATCACTGTTAATCATTGTAAGTCAGTTTAAAGGCTGCTATGACTTGACAACTTTTTTTTACTGTTTTGAACATTTTCAATAACAGTTCAGAAGTTTTAAATGAATGTTTTCATGTGTATGATGTGTTGTTATATAGTATGTGTAAAATTATTCTAAAATGGTGTTAGTGCTGCACGATAGCAAAAAGTAGTATAAAGCTGTAAAAAAGAGAAATAAGTTTTAATAAAAATTAATAATAAAAATGATGATTAAATCTTAAGGTAAACCACAAGTTCTATCCACACTGTTTCAGCAGTAAGCCAGCAGCCCAGGTTAGCGTAATTGGCCTTATAGTTCTGGGTGGGTATGATGGCCCTCTCAGCACATCGCTAACTAAAACAGACATCTGCTGATAACAGTTAGCGCTCTCCTCCAAGCATGCTGAGCTGTCCAATTATGTTGTGTTACCATCAGCTTGAAAAAAGCAGTGGAGCTTCTCATGTATAGGTAGAAGTTGCTTGGCAATGTCTGATTAAGGAAGACCTAGCTAGTGAACAAAATTATCCATGACTAAATTGTGCAAAAAAAAAAAAAAACAATAAAAATGACAAAATATTGAAATAAATAATATAATGGCTATAAAGTACATTATTTCTGTCAACATGGTTTCAGGTTTAAGTGTTTTTTAAATATAAAATAACAAAAATATTATAAGTGATTTCAAACTGTTGAACATTTGTATATGACTACAGTAAAGTTTGGGCACCCTGGTCAGATCACCACATGTTTTGTTGATTAATGTGATAGCAAGTTAACAATAGTCATGTTTTCTTTTTTTTACAATATCTTATAGCCAAATAATGAGAAATTATGCTTTGAATTTGCAGAACAATTCCACATTTAATTGTGTTTATTTTGGAAGATCTGTTAACATACTTTAACCTAGAAAATCAATGAATCATAATTTTACCGGGGGGTTTCCAAACATCTGCTTATGACAGCATGAGTTATATCATCACAGGATACTGTTCTTTTGGATGAACAGTTTGTTTATATTTACTTTGTCAATGAGGAGTATTTCCTGTCATATTTGCCAGCCTTCAGTAAAATATTTACCCACTGTTTTTATCCTAGCAGGACCCCAGCCCCTACTACACCTTCTCCTCCTACTCTCCCACCCAGCACAACCCCTCCTCCTCCACCTGCCATGGTGCAGTGCCCCCCTTGCCCCGGACGCAAGATGATATCACAGCCCCCTACCTGCGAGTGCATGTGCAGCCTGAGAGAAGCGAGCTGCATGAGGAGAGGCAAGAGACTCAACCAGCACAGCTGCAGGTAAACACAAATGCTCTTGTTTAGATGCCCTGCTTTTGTAATGCTACCACAGCCATTACTCATTTTCAGTATTCACAAGGACTAAGAGTGCATGATATATACTCATTGTCCAAAGAATAGTTGCACCCAGAAGACTGATATGGGCAATATTTATTGAACTTCACATACAAAAGAAGTGTCTCAGTAGGGTGTAGAGCTGCCATGTTTGCTAATGCAACATGCCAGATGTCTTGGCATAGAGTTGTAGCGGTTCCTAATGGTGTCCTGTGATAATCCATCCCATGCAGCTTGAATATTCTCACACAGTTCCTGCAGATTGTGGTGGAGGTGGAGTGACACCAGGCCTTCTGGACATATGATGCATGACAACAAACCGTTCATCTTGGCACTAACCCCGGTGCCTCCACACCGTGGATTTGTTGGTCATCTCCACCAAGACAAAAGCGGGAACCGACCTGCTGCCATTCTCAGTCACTCCATGACAGTCTGGCATGACACCATTGCAGTCTTAGACAACATAGACATGGTGTTAAGGGCAGTCACCATAAAGGTCTGCGTACATGTAGCCCTGTGTCATCATTGGTCATCACTGCTCTCGGAATGTCCGCAATCGTGGCTGTTGGGTCAGTCAGGTACAGCAATAAGGCCCGTCCATGCTTACGTCACATGTGTGGCCGAGCGTGAAACTTGAATCCTTCGCATGTCTCACAATGTCACACCTACCCACCAAGTTTCATTCCTGTCGGTTGATTCCTTCTGGGATTCCTTCTTTGACCATGGGTGTATTTGTGCAACTATTCTTTTAATGATAATGTATTTACAGTATTATAGTATTTATAGCTATGTTGTGGCAACATAATACTAATCAAAAATGCACTTTATATATGAATTATAGAATGAATTTGTTTTACAATGCGCATAAGTAAAACTGTTCATTATTTTATAAGTAATTAATTACTTGTTGGTCCAGAAAAGACGGGCACTGTTTTCACCCCTCATTCTGTTTTTATTTCAGATGTGAGTCCATAAGGGTATAACGAGGTGAGAGGTCTCTCTGTTCCCTGGTTACAAGCACAGTAACCTCATCCATCTTTTAAGAAGGTGAAAGGTTTATCCATGCTCAGTGTCTCTGTCATGGAGTTCTGGAGTATGGTTCATACCCCATGACAAGTTGTTTCTGGGACATGAACCTTTTCACCTCCCTGCTCCTGCCCCAACACGTTTAGTGCAGTGTTAGATGCATGTATTCAGTTTGGTGTCTGTGTCCCAATGTGTATACCGTGTGTCACCGAATCTCATCACTAAGCTTCTGAAGCGTCTTGCTGCAACAGTCCACCGCATCTGCTATGAGGACTGGAAGAAGTGGCTATTGGAGGCACAGGAGAAGGATGGTGTACATGATGGCACATTCCCTTGCTTTTACTCTGCTTGAAACTGAGGAGGATGATACATTTGAAACGAGGACATCAAGCCTCCTACAATGAGTCCGAAGGACTTGTGAAAATCCATGCCACTGCTCAACAGCTGAACCATATGATGTGAATTTGTTGGTTGCAACTCATATGACTGTATATGAACTGTTTATACTGATGGTAATTAGTGTAAACATAATGGAAAGGATGTTGTCCCCAATAGTAATGTGTACAATTTTGAAACAATGAAAAATTCTCACAGAAAAAAACAGAAAATTTGAATCTGTGGCTAAGAGAACTCAAATGCCCTGATCACCAGTCATAAAGACGTCTCTCATGTGTCCCGGACATACGTACTATGTTTGACTGAGGGGCTGGCATTGAGATGTGCTGAATGGATGGATGGGTGTCTGTGTGGTCTCCGTATTGAACGATTAAGGATCCATGCATGTGGTTTAGTTTATTCTCGGGCTCCATCACGCGTCCTTGGGGGAGTTTATCAATAAGGCTTTTTGTGTTTGTTTGATCTGTCTTTTTTGTCTCTGTCTTTCTTTTAAGAACTGAATGAGTCTTTTGCTCAGGCCAGGCAGTGAGGGGAATGTCAATAGTAAAAAGAGACCTGGCTAAATTCCACTGGTGCTCACACATCCACACAACAACCTTCCTCACCCTTTCCCATACACTCACTTCCTCCTTGTTTTCCCGTTTTTCAACTCGTCTATGCACACAGTCTTTTCTCTCTTTTACTTATTTCTTGTTCCTACCTCTTTCTGTATGTCTCTATTGCTCTCACACAGGCAAATTACAGACAGGCAAATATAAGCTTTTCTTTGTTGATATTAAAGAAAATATGAAAATAAATTTATTTTATATGTTTATCACATTTGATTGTTATGTAAGTTCTACTAATGTTAATGTAGCCTCATTTTGTTCATTTATATTGTCTTTGTTTTGGTTTTTGTGTGTGTGTGTGTGTGTGTGTGTGTGTGTGTGTGTGTGTGTTTTCTTGTTTCATGTTAATCTGTCTTAAAGAAACAGCCTGGGTGGCCTGCTGTGTACACATTCCTAGGCCTACGTGTGGGTCTGTGTTTGATTCCAGCCGAAAGGCTAGGAGAATCCAGCCCAGAGGGTAATCGGTTGAATCAATGGCAACCATAAATCTCAGCAGTACATAAAAAAAACATGATCGTGATGTTTGATTCGTTGGTTTAAGAATCTCTTGCATTCTGCACTGACTGTAGGGTGTCTGAAATATAATGTATTTATTTTTATATTGAGTTCCATTTTGTATCAAGCTTTTTAATGTTGCTTTGGGATATTTTTTGTGACATGCTTTAGATTATAACTGTGAGACTATTTGTAGTATATTAAATGAGATATAGTTCAGTATTTCAATCATACTTTGGTCATAGTCATATGTCAGTGCTCAGGTCCATGTTATGAACTGATCTGTAAGTTGCGAATATATACTGTACATTTAGGTGAAGGCAACTAGCAGTGTCTGTATATTTGCCATAGCCATTCATCTACCTTGAAATCTCATCATGTAGCCAGTCTGAAAATCCATGATAAAATGAGGGAAGCTGAGATTTAGCAATACTATCTTGAACTAAATGCCCTTAGAGAGACAATTTGTTGAGTATATATGTGCAATTATTTAAATTAAAGGATCCCTGGCTGGCTGCTTCTTTCAAGCTATAGGAATGGGTCCTCATTCCATTTTCTACAGCCCCCCTCCACAAACTCCTGACCCATTTATTTGTTCAGCTTTGTTATGATAAGTTCCCCCCCAAACCAATCTATGGACCAGACACTGTGGTGTCCTGTCGTTCAGCTAAATTTGAGTTCTCTGTCGAATGACTGTAATTTAATACCTGTTTAAATCATTCCAGACATTTTCCTCCTTTATCGAGTGAAATATATCAACCACCCCACTCAATGTACAGTAATCTAAATTCACTGCTACAACCATATAAACGAAACCATGGAAATATAACAAACAAATATACCAACTGCGTATACTGTATATGAATGTACTTGTCAAACTCAGTGTTTCCATGCTCCTTCACTAATATACAGAAAGCATTCTAGCATCCAACCACATTCAGAGTTCGTCGTGTGAGTCAAGATTCATGGCTCTGAAAGATCTGAAACCAAACTAGAAGTCACTCTATAAAGCTATATTCTATATTCTGTGTACCCTGTACGTGTATAATGGTAATAATCAATAGTCTTACTGCTGCTACACCATTTGTGCCCTATTCTCCTGTTTGTGAATAAGTTTATGTTACAGTGTACAATCTGAGGGTCAGAACACACACTCATAATTATGTCTACATGATGTATATAAGCTGACATGCATTCAATAGACATCCAAGCCACAATAGCCATAATGTAATGTTCAATATACTGTATTAATAAAGTGAAATGTCCTATTTTTGAGAAAGCTCTGTGGTTATTGGTGACTTTGGCCATCTCTTTCTACAGAACACCTTTGTCTTTATCCTCCTCCATCTTTGTCTGATTCATGGCCCTTTTCTCTCATTTAAGCATCCCCTCCTGTTTTCTGTCCTCCATCACTCTCTCCCTCTCTTGTTTTCTCCTCGTCGTTTAGTGGTAATGAAAGACAAACACTGCGATAATTATTGTGCGCCTCTGGGAGGGCACAGCCAGGCTGCTGCCAGTGGCATGATGATGAGAGAAATAATATTATCTCGCTCCCTCCTCTCGCACCGCCGCTGCTGAGTCAGTGCCCTTGCTTTGCTAACACATAAACATGCTGTGAATCAGCTCATGTACTGATGGTGCCAATGTCCTGTCTTGCGTCTTGTCTGAACAGTAGGGGAGGATTGATACTTCTCCAAGCATTAGATGAAACATCTGTCCTTATATGAAACTGAATGTGTATTTGATGCTAAAAATTGGAAAAAGATTTTAGGCCTGCTGGTCTTCACTGTAGATGCCAATTACTATTGCCCTGTTTACTTGTACAAGAAGACTAGTAAAAGTATTGTTATTGGACATATTGGCAGGCCTGTGAAGAGAAGTATAGAGACAGGTGATGGAAACCTCCAGAATTCCATTATAAAAACAGAGGAGAGATTACTGGAATTGCCCATCCTTACTGTACGTTTGTTAGTGTTACGTCTGGCAGTTATTATCATCTAAAAGCTAGACTCATGCTTATTTACCCCAATGACATGTCTGCATAAGTGGGCATCGTGTCTTGCATCATCCGCTGCCTGTCATCAGCTGCCTGTGTACAAAAATTTTAATGTGTTAACAAGGCCATTATGAAATGGCAAAATAATGGTAACAAGTTGTACTTACCTAAAAATTGCCTGCCTATAGTTCTTTATGTATCATACGTGAGCAATTGTGGTAACAAGGCAGTCATAGAATAGATTTACCTCATGTCATCCTGGGTAACAATACTTGTCTATAGGTGGGCCTACATGTGAAGCACAAGACTGTTTTGAACTGATGTTATGACCTGATGGTGTAAGTAAGAAACAAGATGGAAATATTTAAGTTTGCATTTTATGACTCTAATACCATTTGGTTGCACTGTAATTACTGCCTGTAACATCTCACTGTGTCTGACCATCTAAATACATAACAGGTAAGAAATAAAACACAAACAAGTTAATTAGTATTTTACAGCCCTAATACCAGGTAATTACACCTGAACTACAACATTATATATTATATACATGTACTCAGTTATTTTTCTCTCTTATTATTCTTAGAAAATATAAAATAAGCAGGTCATTTTAGGTAAATAAAACTTGCTACCTCCTTTTTTATTGTTTTATTACTAAATACTGATACAATCTTTTCATTTATTAGTGTCTAGAAAATGTGCATAAAATATTTAGGAAAATACAACTTGTTACCATTGTGTTTCTATTACATTACTGCCTTGTTCCCACTACAACTGCTCACTTATGATACATAAAGAAGTATAAAATAAGCAGGTCATTTTTAGGTAAGTACAACTTGTTACCATTATTTTTAACACTCACTACAATTTCTGATTTATTATTTAGTAACAACTAGGAAATTGGCATTTAACTAATGATTAAATACAATTTGTTACCGTAAAATTACCATATCGTTACCTACTTATTATGGATCTGTAAAGTAAAGTGGTACTGCTGGCTTCAAAGGCAACAACAGGTTTGATTTAACAATTCTTCTTCTTGAAATGCTCTTTTCTGGTGATGCGCTCTTCCACACATAAACTCATTTCCTCACATCTCCTCTTCTGTCTTTGGTTTAAGAATGAGTACCAGTTCACTCTTTCCATCAGTTTCTTGGAAAACTGGGAGAGTTTTCAGATTTACAATTATGCTACGGACATTTTGTAAATTCTTTTCAGCAGTATGCCGGGCATAGTTACAGCTGGTAGGCTATGAAAAAACAAGCCGTACCCCCCACCACTTTCTCTTGTAGCAACTGTTGGCCCATTGGTAAATGCATTAGTTTTAAATGTATTAGAGTTTTAAATGTATTACAGTTTTAAATGTATTACAGTTTTAAATGTATTAGAGTTTAAATATGTTAGAGTTTTAAATGTATTAGAGTGTTATTACTTTTAGTTGGTGTTTATTTTGTATGTGTCCGAAAGTCGCATGGTGATAGAATAAATATGGCTCCTGTTTTGTTTAACCAAGCTAATGTTAGCATGCTGGCAAATCGTTAATTTTTAACCTCCCTAGTAGGGGTGGGCAATATGGAAAAATATCACTATACCTGGGAGACATTAAGTGTCATAAAGCTTTATTTTTCTGGGGTTTGATTATCTGGATCAGACACAGTGGTGTCGAATTTGAAAAGTCATATTAAACACTGAGCAATATCATTGTAATTTAACATTTCGTACACTATGCTTACCAAAATAAAATTAAGCAGAATTATTTATACTCTCTTTGTATTGAAACATGTATATAGCTGGTGTTCTTCAAGTACTGATGCTATCCACAATATCATGGGAGGGATGCTATCCCTAAGAAAGTGTATGTGATTTATCCCAATATCAGTAACAGCTGCCTGATGTGTAACCCTGCCCTCAAGGGCTGAATGAGATTCATGCCAGTGTTCTCCATAACTTTTACAGCCTCATAACAGTAACAAAAGACCACATCAGTGGGCAGAGCATGGATGGGTTAATTGGTGCTATCCCTCAGAAAAGCGTATGTGATTTATCCCAATACCAATAACAATAACCTGATGTGTGACCCTGCCCTCAAGTTTCAGTTAGCTACTGCAACATGGTTCACACACTTTTTGCTATATATATCTCCTTTATAGGGCTGAGTGAGATTCATGCCAATGTTCTCCATAACTTTTACATCCTCGTAACAATAGCGAAAGACCGCATCAGTGGGCGGAGCATGGATGGGTTAATTGGGTACTCACTATTACGAAAGCTCAGCTGTCAGTGCTGTGTGCTGCTGGCAGCTTTGTAAAGGTCAGTTTTCATGGCTAGCGTGTTACGAGCTGAGCGTCTCTGTAGCGCTCTTTGTTTTTGTTATCTTCGCTCACTCTGTTTTTCATGCAGTCCCAGGTATCTGATTCTGCTGAGATTATCAAAGCCCAGCATCATTTCCATTGCATCAGCTGTCGAGCAGAGAATGGATACATATGCATTTTGCAATTCGCCATCAAATGGCTGTGTATGATGCAATGAGCGTCTATCATATGTGAGTGAAGAAGCCAGAGGCTAAGCTGATGCTGATCTACCTGTCTGTCGGGCCTCCTCTGTGCCAGGACTAAATTTAGCACCATCGGCCCAAAATTAGGAGAGAGAGAGAGAGAGAGAGAGAGAGAGAGAGATTATGGAAAGCCAGAATGAGTCATCCATCGAGACGCTGGTGTATAGCCGTTTTCTAGCTGTCCTCCTCCTCCTCCCTATCTGTCTTTCTCTACTCTGTTAATCTCTGTGAGACATATAGTGGCAAAAACTCCTTTTCCATCTCTTATGTTGAAGTGAGAGTCTCTTAAGTCTTTCTTTAAGCTGAAAAACAAACAGTCATGTTTGCTTTATCATCTCTTTTTCTTTTTGCTCTCCAGGGGTTCTATCTTCCTCTCTCACACCCATCCCTTATATTTCCATCTGAAAACAAGGTCCTGTTTATTTCCATCTATCCATCCATATCTCTGTCTCTGTCTCTTACTCTCTCTCTCTCTCTCTCTCTCTCTCTCCCTGTGGCAGTAATGATAAAACACCAGCCATGTTTACACTGTGACTCTTTGTTGAAGCAGCTGTGTTCAGGGAGGTTCTGGATGGTATCTGGACAACATGAATGTACGGGCATGCATGTTTTGATGGCATCAGAGAGAGACGACAACAGCAGGCACATGTATATGTAAGAGACAGAGAGACGTGGAGAGCAACACAGTGCCTGTGCTTGTCTGATAGTAACATATGTGTAATTGTGTAACGTTTGCTGTGATGAACTTTGAGTTTATCACAGAAACATTGTCCTCACGTGAAAGGAAATGTTTTTTGGGTCCCGCCTGTAATGAAAATGATAAAAACAACAAGTGGTATTTTCCCATGAACATGCCCTCTGCATGAGTGTGGGGGAATAAAAAAATGCCTCAATCTCAAAGATCACTGAGGAGAAACGATTGAGGGAACAAAAAGGCACTTCCAAGGGAGAACACAATAACGGGCCAAACGTGCTGCTTCTTGTTGAGGTTCCACAATGCGGGCCTAAGTTTGTGAGTGTGTGTGTGTGTGTGTGAGTGATAACATGACAGTTATAAAAAGTGACAGTTATCTCAAAGACACCCTTCACCCTCTGCCAACCAACTCGGCCCTCTCACTTATCTTACTTTGTGCTCCGGTTCCTCTGTGTATTCAGCTCAGTGAATACTGAAAGCAATATCCAGATATTTAAAACTGGTTACTGCTGCCATAGACAATACACATCCATCACTTTCTAATGTAGTATGAATTTTTGAGCAAAGTGGCGCCACCTGGTGGTAAGCACGGATTCTTCAACCATCATTTGAAAGCAGTAACATAGGGTGGCTTTCTTTTTCTGTTTCTGAAGATCACAGGTGCAGTCTTATGAAGAACAGATGTCAGTTCAGCTACAGAACCTATTCTGCTCAGTTAAAGCTGTCAAATCATGAAAAACTATATTAGATACGAGTTTTATTTAGGACGTATACACTGGTAAAGTCTCAAAACATATCATCCCCCAACCCCGATCCTGCAGTCTGTATATGCAGACTAAACCGCAAGAACAGCCCATTTGAATTCACTGTTTTTGTGATGTCACAAAAAAAGAAACAGTGTATTTACACACAATTGCTTATCCATCCTGCAGGAGTGTAGCTCCGCCCACTCATGCTTTTTTAAAGAAGCACAATACAGGGCAGACAATTAGAACAGAGGTTATATACATATATATTTTTTTAAAGTTTGGTAACAAAAACATCCTGCTCAATCAAAGCCCCAGTCAACATAGTTTCAAATGTTTAGAATGTATAAAAACCAACACAGTTTTAAATGTTTTCATTTTTAAAATTTATAGTCTAAAACATTACATAATTAACTACTGTTATCTACCAAATGTGAAGAATTAACAGTTTTGGCCGTAGCCCAAAAACATGCATCGTGTTTCGGAGGTATCTTCTGAAGTTAGCATGCTAACCAGCTAGCGGCCCGTCCTGCCTTGTAATACCGCTTTGTACCTGAAGAGGCGATAGCGAGTCACTGTAGCATCGAGTCTGCCTTTAGTCCCCAGATAAGGAGATGAAGAAGAAGTTTTTCCCGCTCTCGGCAGGAAAACATGTTTGAATGCGAAGAATACAAAAGTGACAAAAATAGCAGCAAAGAGAGAGTTAACATTTTGCTTTCCACTGCTGGAGACACTCTTGACTAGTGAAGGGGTATGGTTTGATGCTGAACTTATTAAAAGTCAGTAAACGAGAGGCGGCCTAAATAGCAGGCGGATGTGGGCCACATCCGGCAAAGCTATGGCGCCGGTGGCCCTTAGTCAGTACTGGCAATCTGCAGTAAGCCAAAGGTGGCCCACATGTCCCAAACAGATCTGGTCCTGCTGCCTGATGTTTGACCCTAATCTGGTTCGGATGTGGCCCACATCTTGCAACCAGGAGCTAGTCCACCCAAGTGCCATCAGTCCATACAGCAAGTGGGTTGGATGAAAATGGGGAATTTGGGCCAGAACAATTTTGCTACCTGGGGGAGTGAAGAGGGAGGAAAGACTGTGGTGTATGAATTTGACACATCGCTCCTTTAAAGGACGAAGAGAGGCTGGAAAATCTGTAAAATTAATTGTTGTCTTGGTGCATGAAAGCACACAAGTGTCATATACTGGAAATATCATAATATAACTGTATACAATTGTACAATTGTATACATTTACTTCTGCTTTCAGTGCTGTCTAGTGCTTAAACAAGCCACCAATAGCGCACCTTAATAAATCCCTACACTGAGGGTAATCTGAGCCAGTCAAACCTAGTCTTTCTACACGCAATAAAGCAGTCACATTTTCAAATATATGAAAATGCTTAAATTCCGGAATATTTTGTGTCTCTGAATAGAATTCATTTTTTATCGTGGACAGGCCAAAATTCTGGACAGATGCCAACCCTTACATAACGGTCTCAGAAAGCCCAAACAAAGTCTTTAAAGCAGTGTGATACAGTGAAAGATGCCAAAGATCCCGAGTGAACACTGGGAGCAGCATTTATTGGTGTCATCCTACGTCATCGCTCACTCGGTTGGGCAGGGCGCGTGCTTGCTGGTGGACGTGGCAATGACGTCTCGCGCCGGAAGCAGTCAGGACTGAAACTGCAACCTCCGTAACGTCGGCAATCCGGAGACGCGTAGAAACCGACAGATTTACTGAATAACAGTGAGTAAAGTTACCTTGTTTCGCTGTGATGTGTTGGCAGTGGCGATGGTGTGATGTTTTCACAACTTTCGAGCTTCAACACACCGCGTTACTCCATCTTCTGTCGAGTTTTTCTACTAGTTAGCAAACAAAGCTAACCAGCTGACAGAGCTACGCAGCTAATAGTGCTTCCCATTCTCCGTAGCAGATGCCGCTGGGCGAAGATAGCTACGTATTAGTGTAAGGGTGGTATAAGTGTCGTGTTTATACATTGTCTGTTTATCGTTACATTAGTGAGCGGAAGCCCTGCTTAAATAAATGTAGGCGGTCGTTTTTTAGCTACTGGTTTAGTCGGATCGAGCCGGCTAAGTAGCTAACGTTAGCTAAACATGCCTGAGAGGCTTTTCCCGCACAGCCGATAGTCCGACTGAGCTGGAAGATTCTCGTCGTGCTAATATAACCTGTTAGCCACATTTATTCTGCAACTAATACCTTTAATTTTAGATCAGGTTGCTGTCAGCGTTCCTGTTCGTCACGTGACCGTTTCAGGTTAAATTGGATTGTTGGGAAGTTCATAGTCCAAGATTGCCTTAGCCAAGTCGGTTGTTTATACATAAACACAAGTTTAATCACATGGTCAGCAATTGACTGAAAACATCTTTCTCTCACCCACAGATGAGGCGCGGAGGTATTCAAGATCGCGCCCCTGCTTCAAGTTCCTAGAAGCCGGCTGTGGAGTGCTTTCCGTGTCCTACTTGCAACTAAGCAAGGCAGAAGAATTCTTGTCGGACTCATATTTGCCTCACCTGCCTTCCTGTCTTGTAGTCCAGTGTTTTCAGCATCATGACGTGTAGAGACCGCACACTCGAGTTTCAGTCCGCTTGTAAGTCATTGCAGGGGAGACAGATACAGGTAGGCCACCACTTTCCCACCTCACTTCACTGTTGATACCTCTTCACTTGGTACCTCTGAAAAGTACAGTGTTAACTAGTATGAATCAGGAATGTGCAGTGATGTTTTTATCATATCAGCATAGACAGATATTTGCTAGAAAGAAAGCTTGTTTGGTGTTTCAAATAAATATTTAATTACTAATTGTACTGCAGATAAGCTCTGCTAACATGACTGCATATTAATCATTTTAAGAAGTTTTAAATTTATAATTGAATTTATTTACATTTATAACTATTGAAATACATATTTAATTTTCTTTAATGTTAACCCAAATGCATCGACTAGTGCCAGTTTCTACTGTACATTCCATAAATATTTGTCTCCCAGTGTTGAGCGATGGGCAAATTCTAATTTCTGTGAATATCATCTCTTATCTCAGTATTATTTTTAGATTAATTGGGTTCATGGATAAGGCATGCATGAAAAAAGGAAAGAAAGGTGTCACACAATGTAATTTTATTTGGACTGTTTTTTTTTTGTTTTTTTTTAGTGAGTATGAAACACCAAAGAATTGCTGAAACACAAGCAGCTGATGTTGCATCATAATACACAAATTGTGCCCTTGTTTATTAATAACAAGATAATGTTTTGGTTTTAGACCAGGCAGTATACTTCAGTGGTTGCCCAAGTATAAAGCTCTCAGTATTGGTTTTGGCAGATATATCTGAAATGGTCAGAATGTCTTACATTGCCCATATTTACCATATCGGTGACGGTGACAAACGTAACAGTTTTACATTTAGGCAGTGAGTTATCATACACATGGAAGCCTTATCAGAGGACTTTGTGGGATTCTCTGTGATTTTCAGTTGAAATTATTATTCGCCAGGTGCTTTTAGATTCCAGCTCTAGTTTTTAAATGGAGTCATTGAGAAACCTGTGTAAATCTAGACCACTGAAATCGTGCGTCATTCTGAGTTATGCCCATATTTGGAACTCAGAGTCTAAACTTGATCTCTCTAGGCCAAAATCAATGAAAAATCATGCCTCTGTCGTGCCCTGTGGTCAATAAAAAATCAGATCAGGTAATGTGTTCAGAACCTGATGTGTTTTGTTCTGTGTACAGTTTTATTCTGATAATCACTGGATCATCGGAATTTCAAGATTGTTAGACAGTCGTAATACTAATATTGCTAAATGTAATCTAATGCTGCTTTGTATCAAATGGATGTCGCTGAGCTGCATTAAAGTAAGGCATGCTAGGCAGTGTTCTGGCGAGGGCTATAAGCTGGAAATGTCTTATCACATCGAACATTTATAGACTATGTGCATAAAACCTCTAGGTAGATGTTTTTATTGCCCATATTCCCTTATCAAAAATACTACCTGCGTTACGAGGCTCAAGTCATCTTCTTGTTCCTGCCAAGGCTGCTAGTCAAAGCTTTCTGTTCCACCTTGAATGGTCACAAAAACATTATCACAAACATTAGCAAATGGGATGGAAATAATACTGACCTTGGTTGAAGACCAAGAAGACCGATATTGACCTGAATTGGTTTTGTGAAAGAGCAAAAATTAGTTTACGTTAATGTTGCCCACCTGACCAGCTTAAATTACCTTTTTTTCCCGTTCCACCTTAAATAACCCAGCAGTTTTAATGCTGGAAATATTTTTTTTAGAAAAACATGCTGTTTTAAGAAGGCTGATGTCAATTCAGTGTATAGTTTCATTAGCCCATAGCAATATTCATATTTTGACTCTTTAGCAACCTCGTAATTCTGAAGATACAGTGATATACAGAAGAAACATACACGTGTGGGGTTGTAAACATTCTGGTTTTTAACCACAAAAAATCAAGCATAGACCTAGTGTGCCAAATATGGTCATAATAACATGGTGCTGATTGCAAAATGACGACAAAAACAAAACCCTCAACAAAGCTTTGATATATTCACAGCCTACAAAATCATCTTTGTCTGAGTTACACGAGACCCAACGTTTCTTTACTAGGGCATATACAAACAGGAGTTTATATCATGGCAGTGTGATGCGTATCACGTGTCTTATTGTGTAAAAATGCTCCCGAAGTTCATCAGTAGTTTTCAGTTCACAGTAAATGCTTACAGTGGTGCATTCACCTTGATTTTTGGCATTATCCGGTTTGTCTGTATATGTCTGGTTTTATGATTGGTTCTGATATGTTTTGAAGTTAATATATTTTCTACTCTGTCTCTCCACAATAGAATAGTACACAGGCAAAACCCACACTTAATGCTCTTAAACAGCGAAGTGACTTTACAGTCATGGCAAAGTAAGACATCATGCAAATGCATTTTAATGACATATTTCTTTACATTTCACATTTCCTGATTACTGTTGAATATTTCTCTTCAAAAATCTTTTTTCTTTTTCTCCCTCTTAGGAGAATTGGGAAAGACTTGAGTAACACTTTTGCCAAACTGGAAAAGCTAACAATTTGTAAGTATCCACTGGCAAGGATGTAGTGTGCTGTAATAGTGAAATGCCTTGTAAAAACATTAAAAACCTTTGATATGACATGATTTGGATCGGTTTTTGATTATACATATGTCTTGATTCATCAAGACACACACGTAACACAGCTCATAGCAAACAATACTTTGTTAGAGGGTTTATTATGAGTGTTGCTTATTACATTCAGTAATATCAGTACTGCAAAAACTGATATTGTGATGATATACATATTGTTCAACCATACTGTATTGTGATTGGTCCTGCAGCATGTGTCCTTACACTTAAGGATAACTCTTTTCATCTTTTCAGTGGCCAAAAGGAAGTCTCTGTTTGATGATAAATCTGTTGAGATTGAAGAGTTAACCTACATTATAAAGCAGGTTAGTGCTCATTCGTAGTAATATTGATTGTTTTTTGTTCTATTTTCATTGAAACTTTTGAAATTGCAAGGTTCATTAAACATATCAACATTGCCAGACAAATTAATGCATATGGCATGTTTTTTGCATGTCATAAGGGGTATTAACAAATTAAAACTGTAATTTAAATTGCTATGTGCATGTTAGTTAATGATCAAAGCAGATGCAGGAAACAGTGTGATCACATTTAGATTTATGCCTAGCACAATAAACTTGCACTATAGACATGTGGTTTGAGTGGTTTTTATTTATTTATTTATTTATTATTTTTTTAAAGTCTCCCTGGTCTGACAAAGCCAATGTTGAACAAGACTGTGGCCTTACTGATTTTGAGTCTCTCTGTTTCTTGCTCAGGACATCAACAGTTTGAATAAACAGATAGCACAGCTGCAAGATCTGGTACGCTCCCGCAGCGGACAGAATGGACGCCACATTCAGACACATTCCAACACGATTGTCGTCTCTCTCCAGGTTAGGAGTTTTATCTGATATTCTCAAAGAAAACCTTCAGAGATTGCCATCTCTCGTCTGGGTCTATGCACGTTGACTTGACTTGTTACCCTATCTTTTGATGCACTTAAGTAAAAAGCATTTGGACAGTGCCAAGGAGCATCCAACATTACATTGAAGAGTACTTCTTTTTCTGTCTTTACAGTCAAAGCTGGCTTCAATGTCCAATGATTTCAAGTCAGTGTTGGAAGTGAGAACGGAGGTAAGATTAATTTAGTTGTTAATTATTTATTATCCCAGGACATTCACATGCTCACCCAATAATGTTGGCTCATAGAAATCATCTCTAATGTAGCATGCAATACATACCTGTGATTATAATATTCTTTTATAATATTTTCTTTTCCTTTTGTCTCTGGGTAGAATCTAAAGCAACAGCGAAGCAGGAGAGAACAGTTTTCTCAGGCACCAGTGTCTGCCTCTCCTCTTCTCGCCAACAACTTCAGTAAGTTAACAGTTGCTCTACTTTTCTTGTATGCATTATAATATGCATTTGAGCAAGTACATTTTTATTTGTTTGTTAATATTTATTTGTTTAGTATAAACAAAATGGAGCCCATCGTCATTTGCTTATACTAAACATTTTGATTTCACAACAAGCCTATACAAATCCTGACCAGAGTTTAGTGGAATGTCTAAAATGTCAAGCAAATTTATGTGCCATTGTATTCACACAGTCAAACAGTCTTAAATTTGCAGCAAAAACCTTTGTGACCCTTTTCAGACAGCTCAGTACTGATGCAGGATGAATCTAGAAGCCTGGGTGCTGAGGTTGCCATTGACATGGACTCAAGAGCAAATCCCCTTCAACTGCAGCTTATTGATGAACAGGTATTATTTAGCATCAAGTGTTTCAGTTTAATTATCACTTATTTTGCCTCAAGATGTAGCCATTAATTTGGCTGGTTTAGTGTTACTGCAGTTCTGTCGAATGTTCATTACAGCATCATTCTTTTTCCATTATTACTTAATTTTGTGTGTGTGTGTGTGTGTGTGTGTGTGTGTGTGTGTGTGTGTGTGTAGGATTCATATATCCAAAGCCGAGCAGATACCATGCAAAACATTGAGAGCACCATCGTGGAGCTCGGTTCCATCTTCCAACAGCTTGCACACATGGTAAAAGAACAGGAGGAGACCATACAGAGGTGAGGAGAATGGGTGCTGATGTTAAGTAGCATTGTGGATCAATAATGCTTTGGTGGGGTCATTAAATAAGAGTTTTGCCACATTGTTGTTGTATGGAAATATGTGATGGTGTTTTGTGATTGAGACTGAAATAACACAATTTTGCCACCCATACTTTTGGATTATTTATCATCACTCATACAACATAGACTGCATGCTGTAGGAAAGTCTGTGAGTAAGAGAATATAGCATATTGCTTGGGAAGCAGTTGCTTATTCATTAAGCCTGTCACAGAATTGTGGTGACTTTCCATTTCGCCTTATTTTTAGTCAACACATTTAAATTTATTGTGCTGTTCATTAAACCCCTGAAAAGTATATTTGAATCAGAAACTAGTGTTTTATTGAATGTTGCATCTCTAAATACAGTACTGAATTTAACATTTTGAGGGGAAAATGTGGCCTGTTTTGCTTTATTTTTTTCCAGAATGAACAAGCAAACAGGAAGCATGAATTAATGTTATTAGAATTAACATTTGCTTAAATAATGCGATGCTGAAGTTGTTTCCTATTTCCTTATGTTTAAATCGAATATTAAAAAAGCATGTGACCAGGAGTGTTCAAACATTTGCATATTATGGTAGATGTCTGTAGCAGTACAAGTGATGATAAATCCCCACACGTCATATTTTTTTTTTCTTTCTTACTGTAGGATTGATTCCAATGTGGAGGACACTCAGTTGAACGTGGATATGGCCCACACTGAGATTCTGAAATACTTTCAGTCAGTCTCCTCCAACCGCTGGCTCATGATCAAGATATTCCTTGTGCTTGTTGTTTTCTTCATCATCTTTGTGGTCTTCCTCGCCTGAGATGGAAAAACCATGTGGAAGGAGGAAGGGATGAAGAAAGGGAAAAGAGTGGATTGTGTGCAGCAGCAATGGACTATAGTGGGCGATGTGCAACAAAACAAACTAGACTGGACAACAATAGATCTACCATATGGGTACTACAAGGGTAGATAAATTGTAACGCTTCTGGGTTGTATGCTTTTACTGAGAACGATGGATGCTTGTTAAATTGTAGAAACTCTGTGTTCGGTTAGTCTCCCTTTCTGGAAAGATCAACGTGATGAGGACAGATGTAACACAAGGTGTTCTATTCAGAAGGGGCAGTACTACAATCAGATTTCTCTCATGTCCTTTCTCTTTGTTACCTTTAGGCATCTACGTTATTACAACTGAGCCTTCCCTTTTCATACTTAATTTAGGGAGAAGGCATGTTTTTTTGAATGGTTTGATTCTGCAAACTGGTTTAGTAATTTGTTTCTGACAGTGTTATCAGTAATCGGTGATAACATGAATGACGTAAAAGGCTCCCTTTTACGATAAATTAATGTGACCGCTTGTACAGTTCTCCTTATGGTTAGCTTTCCATCTTAAATTAATTCTTGTGCATCGTTCTGACTCCTGTTTGTATGAAGGAGAATCTGTTATTTGATAATGGTAAAAATAATAGCCTTTGAGGGCTTTTTACTGTAAATTGTCTCGAGTTCCTTATTTTCTTAGTTTTATTATTGCCAAACGAAGATAGCTAAACACCAGTGGAATAACTCCGGTCTCATGATTCTACACACTAAGTCGTGTAAATGAAGACTGTGTTGTAGTGTTGTGTGTGGTTTTTTTTTTTGTTTTTTTTGTTTTTTTTGATGCAGTGTTTAGCTGGCCATTCTGGATCAGGTCGCTTAAAATGTCCCATTGGTGAGTCAAAATGTCCATTAAAGCCTTTTGTCTGGCTGTCTCTCAAACTAGCCACTATGTATGCGGAATTGGCAAAGTAGTCTTAGGTGATGAATAAACTGCAGTGCAGTGAATGCTAAGGGGCAAAGGTGTTAATGGTCAAAAATGTCACCATCAGCATATTCAAAGTCTCTTTGACAGTTTCTCATTAAGCAGGCCATTTGTTTCTCTTTCTTTAACAGACTATTCAAACTTAATGCACCAGTGTACAGTGTGTTATTTAATGAGCACTTTTTATCAAAACTTACTTTCCCTCACTTTTATAGCTGAATGCCTTGCCTCATGTAAGAACTGAATATAATAACTGATGTCTGGAAAGAAAGTGCATATTAAAAACAAATCTACAACAGTCTACTTTGTTTTTTCCTTTGTGAACCTGTAGAATGTTTATGTAGAGAACTGTAATTGTGTGAATTACTTTGTTATATATACTGACAATCACTCACATAATAGGCGTTTTGAAAATGTGTGAAGGTTTATTTACATCATGGCATGTGTTACAACATATACAAATATATATTCGAGGAGAGTTCAAACGGCACTAGGCTAAGGCCTATAACATGCTTTCATTGTTGTGGTCTTTGGTATGATAAGCACGTGTGTGAATAACAATAAGTACAAGCTCGGATTCTTTTTTTTCTCCTCTCATCCCTCTCACACTTCTCCAGTCTTCTTTCATCTTTTCATGTAGTCTCACTCTTTCCTCTTTCTCTTGACCTGAATCCTAATTAGCTCCCTGCACCTCACAGTGCACTACATAGGGCATGAAAAGATTACTTCAACAAACTAGTGCACGTTGTGTCCAGTAGGAACTCATTTGGGATTCAGTCTCTCTAGTTCTCTCTTTTAGGCTAAATTCCAAATGGCTTCTACACCTGAATAATGCACTACATGTCTAAGAGACATGTTTCTTGGGTTTCACCCTCTTTCTCTAACCTCTCTCCCTTGCTCCTTCCCTTTCTTAAGAATTGTACTCCTAAATAGTGCACTATGCGTTTTGTAGGGAGCCATTAGGGATTCAGCCTCTCTCTTCTCTTGCATTGCCCTGCCTTCTTTCCATTTTCCACTCCCCCTCAGCTCTGAGCAGCCTGCTCCATGGGGATGATCTCCGGCATGCTCTGACTCCTCCCCCTCCTTGCCCTTGTCACGGTACTCGCATGCCCGGCAACCTCCTCCTCTTCTTCCTCCTCATCAGACCAGGCAGGCTCCTCCTGCAGGTTACCTCTGGACCCCCCGAAGCTCCCCCGGCCGCGGCTCAGTGTGCGCAGTTTGGAGCGGAAGGTGACGAAAGACAGACTTTTGCTGCGCTGCTTGTCACAGCGGCCGTTTCGGGCCTGCAGCTCAGCGTCACCCCGAGCCTCATCCAGGCAGGCCCGCAGCACGGAGCGGAAGAGCTGTGGCACCTCGTGCACTTCTGGCTCGTACTCTGTCACCAGCTTACGGAACCTGAACATCATACAGATAATTACTGACAAGACAAAGCAGACTAATCTCTGTCAAACTGTAGTGTGTTCAATTTCAATGAAACAGAGCGTAGTAGAAATCTAATAACAATCAATTATCAGGTGTTTCTTCTGGGCCTGTAGAACTTCTTAGTATTGATATTTTCTAGGTGCTATTCTTCTCTTTTTGGGATCCTTGTGGTCTAATACAGTGTTTCTCAACCCTGGTCCTGGAGACACCCTGCCCTCCACATTTAGCACTTTCTCTGCACACCATAATCATCTTATCAGCTCATTAACAAGCCCTTTCAACGCAGCATGTGTGTTAAAGCAGGGAATCCACTAAAATGTGCAGGGCAGGGTATCTCCAGGACCAGGGCTGAGAAACACCGGTCTCCTGGAGTACCCTCTGCCCTGCGTGTTGTAGTGCTGGCTCCCAAACACATACACTTCAAGTGATGAAAGGCTTGTTATTAAGCTGATTAGTTGGATCAGGGGTGCCAGGAACAGGGGAAGCAGTACATATGCAAAGCAGAGGGAAGGTCAGGACACGGGTTATAGACCACACTCTAAGGAAGTAAGAGGCATAACACTAAAACAGTCTTGCTGCTGAACCAGCAGAACAGAATGAAGTGAAACCCAGAAAAGTTATTATTAAACTACATGTGAAGGTAAAAAAAAGATAAGTATATTGTTGCTGATAGAACAAAACCACATCATCAATCATTTTTGTTGTTGTAGACAAATTTAAGCAGCTGTCATTTATGTTGTGTCATGACGAATGGACCCATAGAAATGATCCAGAATGACTCAGAACAAGATCTTGTTACTTCGACTCACATGGAAATTTAAGAGTTGTTTCTCCTTTTCCTGTAAAGCAGTGTTTCTTGACTCTGGTCCTGGAGGCCCACTGCTCTGCACTGTTAGTTTTCCCTGCTCTCAACATACCTGATCCAAATAATCAGCTCATTAAAAAGCATTTACTGAGCCGAAGGTCCAAGGACCAAGGTTAAGAAACTTTTTATCTTCGGACATCTGGTTCCTATTGCCATCACTGTGAATAATTTAGACTGAGTAACTTCCACTACAATCGAGCACATCAAACCACTCTGAATGACCTTGTTTACATCTTATGTAGAAGTTCCTGTTTTAGGTGGCTGTTATGAGCAGTTTTCTCTGACTGAACGGATGACTCTATTCTGAAATAGGCCCTCATTTGCAGTGATAATACATGAAAAATAAATTCACCAATTTAAAAGTCATTCATGTATGTTCATCTATGGACCTCACTGAATGATCAGACTTATTAATCCTCCCCACCTAACGATGACGGGGCCGCACTGTGGAGGAGGTATCTGGGCACAGAGTTCTTGCAGGTCCAGCACGTCTCCAGGTGTGAGCTCGTAGGGGACGTGGGGCTGAGGCCCGGCCAGCCAGCTGTAGTCCACTGAGGATGAGGAGCTGCGACGGCGGCGGACTTCGGTGGCCCTCTCCAGACGAATGCGTTCAGTTCTCTTCACCATGGCCCCCAGCTCCAGCATCAAAGTGTTGGTGACCAGCTCTTCTGGAGTGCGCTGGCCTGGCACTTTCGGCTCCAGAGAGAACACGGCAGACCAGGGAAACATCTGAGAAAGAAACATCAGTTTTTGTTTACCTGACTCAAAGTCTGTCCCATCTGACTCATTTCTTGCCCACAAAAATGTACCTTACCTTTCAGATTTGTAGATCAGCAAGTGTAGAAATACTCCTAAGATGTGAGCAGCCCAAGTTTTATTATCAATGGCACATGCACCTTGACGGTCAAGCAGAAGTGTCTTGGCAGGGTGAGAATATACACATCCAAGCTTCTGTGTGCACCAGCGAGGCTGCCTCTCTGGTCTGTGTAATAATCAGATCGAATAGGAGAGTAATCCTGTATAAATACATGTGACAGCCATGTCTTACCTACCTTGTTAAGCCTGTCAGGGTAGGTGCATGTGTACATGTTTAAGAGAACAGATGTCTCACACATATAAGTACTCAAGCGTCATAGTTGTTGTAACAGTTGACCAATATACAGCTCGTCGGTAGCTGAAGACCCAGTTTAGGTCTTATTCATTAAAATGCAGTCTAGCACAAGCTGTAATGGTGCTGTATTCAATATGCGTTTTGTACGCCAATAAAACAAGACACACATTTTATCATGTAATTAAAATAACTACAATAAGTGAGATGTTTCATAGAGGATCCAGATTTTAGGATTTAAGCATAATGCATCATAGCTCAGGACCCCAAAGGCCACATCACTGCATTAATTGGAAACAAAACAGTTGCAATAAAAGTGACTGTGGAATGTCTGGTGGTATATCTTTAGACATGAGCACATTCATTACACCAAGCCCATAAACCCCTATAAATAGATTACGTAATCTAAGTGTCATCCTAATCATAACTCTTCAATCCCCTTCAGTCTGTCTATGAATGCCCCAGAGTTGTGGCAGACAGTTACCTGGAAGTATTGTGGATACTGTAAGGGTTTCCACTCAACTCAGCACTAATAGGGCTTTATTCTCTGTTTGTATTAATAAGGATTACACTGCAGTTCCATGCGGTGCATGGACACAGACCACAGGAAATGCTAGAGTCGTTCACAGAGATAATCTCGTTACATTCTGTTTGTGTTCTATTGACAACATCACTGCAATGAGACATTGGTATAATTAAGTGTTTTGTTAATGTATATGTGCATATATATGTACACAGTTCATATAAGACATATACACAGCCTTAAAATTGCAGCTTATCAGGTGAAGTAAAGCAGAAATTAAGATAAACCGTATCATACATTTTCCATCTTTAGTGTAACCATGAAACAAACAAAATCCACAAGAAAAACGATTATTGAAGCGCCTTTTAGCACAAAGTCTTTAAACCAATATATCTTTACGGCTGGACGTTTTTATGCCATTTCTCTTGCTAAAAAAGGAGGAACAAGCTCCTACAGACTGTGAGAAAATCCAATTGGCCACCCCAGATGTCACCCCAAAATTTCTGCCATTTAACCAACCTCGGTGTTGGGTGGGTGTTAGCACCTTAAAGAGGCAAGATGAAACTCACTTTCCCACCACTTGCATGCAACATAGTAATGTAATATATTATGATCTATCTGATATGTGTATTTATAATATTGTATAATCAACCTATTGTTTGTATATGTATTATAGTATAATGTACCTGTTATATGCATATACAGTCATGGCTGAAAAAGTTGGCACCACTGAAATATTTCCAGAAAATGAAGTATTTCTCCCTGAAAATTATTGCAATTACATATGTTTTGTTATACACACGTTTATTTTCTTTGTGTGTATTGGAACAAAAAAAAAAAAAAAAAAACAGAAAAAAGGCAAATTTGACATAATTTCACACAAAACTCCAAAAATGAGCCAGACAAAATTATTGGCACCTTTTCAAAATTGTGGGGAAATAACTTTGTTTCAAGCATGTGATGCTCGTTCAAACTCACCTGTGGCAAGTAACAGATGTGGGCAATATAAAGATCGCACCTGAAACCAGATAAAAAGGAGAGAAGTT
>CM067485.1:11267226-11282403 GCA_034552555.1 Semaprochilodus insignis
TGTTTTGGGGTTGTTTTGCTGCCTCTGGCACTGGGTGTCTTGACTGTGTGTAAGGCATCATGAAATCTGAAGATTACCAAAGGATTTTGGGTCGCAATGTAGAGCCCAGTGTCAGAAAGCTGGGTTTGCATCCTAGGTCATTGGTCTTCCAGCAGGACAATGACCCCAAACATACTTCTAAAAGCACCCAGAAATGGATGGAACAAAGCACTGGAGAGTTCTGAAGTGGCCAGCAATGAGTCCGGATCTAAATCCCATTGAACACCTGTGGAGAGATCTTAAAATTGCTGTTGGGAAAAGGCACTCTTCAAATATGAGAGACCTGGAGCAGTTTGCAAAAGAAGAGTTGTCCAAAATTCCAGCTGAGAGGTGTAAGAAGTTTGTTGATGGTTATAGGAAGCGATTGATTTCAGTTGTTTTTTCCAAAGGGTGTGCAACTAAATATTAAGTTGAGGGTGCCAATAATTTTGTCCAGCCCATTTTTGTAGTTTTGTGTGAAATTATAGCATTTTAGCCTTTTTTTCCCTCTGTTTTTTGTGTTGTTCCAATACACACAAAGGAAATAAACACGTGTATAACAAAACATGTGTAATTGCAATTATTTTCAGAGAGATATACTTCATTTTCTGGAAAAAATTCAGGGGTGCCAACACGTTCGGCCATGACTGTATGTGTACGTTTAAAGTAGTATAATCTTATATGTGTAATATACACTCATTATCAAAAAGAGTAGCTGCACAAACAGTTGCAACCAGAAGGAATCAACCAACAGGAATGAAACTTGGTGGGTAGGTTTGACATTGTAAGACATGCGACTGATTCAAGTTTCACACTCAGTCGTGTACGTCACAAAAGCAAGGATGGGCCTTATCACTGACTAAAATAGCCACGATTGTGGACATTCAGTGAGCACTGCTGCCTTCCATGAATTATCCTGTTAGAGCCAGCGCCATTGGCAGACAGCTGCACAACGCAGGACTACATGCATACAAACCATTACGACGACTACCCATAACACCACATTAACATCGCCAAAGACTGCAATGATATCGTGCCAGACTGTCATGGAGTGACTCAGAATGGCAGCGGGGTACCCTGGTAAATAAATAAATGATATCGATATTTTTGTGCTAGAATCGATTCTTAAAAGTGAACGCCAGGACAGCAAGTATAAATATTTATGTACCGATCTGCCCATCCCTACTAAATACGACAAACGACCCCCAAACTAGTGAGAACTGGAGGAACATGAAAATGTCATTAACCAACTCACTCAGTAAACTCACTCAGGTCTTAAATAACACAAGAGCATTTATGACTGCACACAACAGCAAAATAAGTGTGATATTTCAAGCTAAACCATTTTAGCTACACAGCAATTTATAATTTATGTTTTAGCATTATAGCAAAATTAGATATTTTATTTGTATCTATTATATTGTACTTATGTAATGGTTCTATTTTGACTGGATAGTGTTAATATGGAAACAGGTCCGATTTGAGTGTGGGTAAAGATCTGATGCTGACAGGGGTGTTATAATACACTATGATCGTGCTGCCCAACCTTCTACTAACACGGGAGCCGGGAGCCGGGAGCCAGGAGGAATGCTGGAGCGTGGTTTTGGTTGGAGTGTACAAATGTTGGTTTTTAACCAGTGCAATTCAATTAGATGGTATAATTAATCCTCTGTGACCTCTACGGTGCAGATTGTCACAGTTTCATATTACAATATCACAGTTTATCGAAGCATTGTTCCACCCTTAGATGCTGATAAACTTTTAAAAACTTTCCCCCAACTTCCTAAACCACTCACACACCAAAGCAAAAATGTCAAAGCTGCCAACCCGGCTTTACCAGGGACATTTCACTGCCTTTTCAAAACCACAGCTTAATAAACCCTGATATAGGTACTCTAGAATACAGAAGATAGGGAGTAACTACACCACCGTGTGGAGCACGGACAGCAGCTAGACAGGCTGAGAGCGACTCAATAAGGTCCTGGTAGGTTGTCACAGGGATCTGGAGCCATGCTGACTGCAGTGCATCCCACAGCTGCTGGAGGGTGCGCGGGGAGAATCCATAGAGCGAACACAACAATAGAGGTGGTCCCACAGATGCTCAATCGGGTTCAGGTCTGGGGAAATAGAGGACCAGAGTACCTGGAAGTCTAGGTCATGCTCTTCCAACCGATGTTGGACATTTCTAGCCATGTGACATGTCACATTATCTTGTGGGAAGATCCCATCTGCCCCAGGGAAGACAATCAGCATGGATTGCCCCTTTGTCCCATGACAGCAATGAGGGATATGTGTGCAGACAGCCTATAGAACACCTTATATACCCACCAAGCCAGCTCAGCTTTCGAAGGTAGGAAGCAATCATAATAATGTGACTCGACTATATATTATTAGCCTGTATTCAGTAGTTACGTGTACTTCATTTATCTCCACTTGGAAATGTGGGTGTTGTTATAGCATAAGAAAAAAAAATCTGCATAATTATGCATATTTACACAGACACTCAATTACAGAGTTAAAGTTTAAAGACTGCAGATCAAAAGCACCACATTCTAATGAAGTCTTGATCATTTTAATTATTTTCAGATCCAGTGAAGACACCCAGCCCAACTCAGCCTAGTTCTGTTCCTGCTCCTTTTTCTCCTGTTATTTCTTCTGCTGCTTTCTCTCCTTGTGTTTCTTCTTTTCCACTTGTCTTTTCTCCTCCTCCACCTCCTTTTATTCTTTTTTTTCCTCCACTGCTCAGTTCTCGTCCTCTGCCCTGTTCTCCTCTTCATTCTCCTTTTCAGGTCAGCACACCTGCCCAGCCAAAGGAGGGTTCCATCCTTGTGTCCTCCTGCTGAGCACAGTGATCCTGAGGTAAATCTGAACACCTTACTCTTATTGGGCTGATTTCAGTTCAGTTAGGCTGCTATAAGCACTGAATATTCAATATCTGCAGGGAGCTGATGCTGTTTATGCTGAGGTACCTGCTTTACAGTAAGTGCTCTGGCAGCTTAAACCTTTTAAATCTATGTGTTTGTGTTCATTTTGATTATAAATTCATTAAAATGTCTCCATGGTTGGCAGTACGATTCTTAGTGTACTGGCCACTATGAAGGAGAGGGTGAAAGAGTGATCATAATCAAAAACAACTGTTTCAAATGAATCAGTATGATCTGAAATGTTTAATACTGACGTTTTGATGTTCTGTCTTGCTTGTGAGGAATCTGAATCTTCCTGAGATAATTTGACTGTATGCATGTATGTATGTATCCTTGCTGAATCAATTTATATGTCGGATCCTTGAAGCTGCACTATATGCTGAAGAAGGCACAGATAAGGTATTGCAGCATGCAGTGTTTTACTTTGTTACTGTCATTAACTATATGCTTTTCATACTGATTATACATTAGCAGATCTTCTTAGTGCAGCACCTGAAATGCTTTAATGGTGTTTCTCATTTTCATAACCTGATTTTGTCTGTGTTTATCAAATTCGGAAGTGCTGGAGTATGTGGAGTGGACATGGCAGACAGACTAATTCTTGTCAACATAAGCCACTTTTGTCAACAGCGCGGAAACTGCTCTGGAGAGCACCCCAGAGCCACTCTCATCAACAGCACTACCTGCTGCTCTAGAAAGCACCCCAGAAACCACTCTCGTCGACAGCGCCCCCTGGTGTTGCGGAGAGTGCCAGACGGACGACGCCCCGCCTCAACGTGCCACCAGGTGCTCTGGACTGCTGCGTAGTACCAAAACAAAAAAGCACCAAACAGCCTGTGCTCTGTCTTAACATCTCTTACACGGCAGTGTCACCTCAAAAGCCTTGGCTTTCCTTTTGGGGCCCAGTTACGAGATGCCGCCTCCTCTTTGACCCCGATGACTGTACTCTAAGGGGAGTGGACTGTGGCAGTTGGAGCTAGAGCTGCTATTAGAGCGCCAGGTAACGTGTTTAGGGTTCCTCCCACGATTATAGACAGCTGGGACTGATTGGGGGCGGAGCCAGAATGCTGTAAAAACTGTTACTTTAAAAACTGATAAGTCAGAGAAACGGGACTTATGACTAAACTGGAGAGAAAAGGCTGACTGGAGAGCACTCCGTCTGAATTTAAGTTGTGAAGAGCTTTAGCAGGCTATATTTTCAGTGTAATTTTGTTTTTGTTTTCGCGTGACAAAATTAAAGCTCTTCTTTGCACTCTTGCGTTTTTGTGTGTTCCTTTGGGTTCTTCTTAGCTTGCCAGTCAGTCAATGTGCCTCGGCCTATTCTAAGGCCAATGCCACATATGTGTATATGTAACAAGGTAAAATGTATCTGATGTGTGTGTACTACAGTATGAGATGTGTAATATAGTCTAAAATAAATCTCATTTGTAGTATAGTATTCTCCATTTGGAGTGGGATTCAGGTGAATGCACTGTTAGAGACTCAATTTCTTTCATCCCAAAATCAAACAGCCTTAATATGTGCAGTAACTTCTATTATCATATCTGCAAATATAATTCCAAATATATTATAATATAGTTGAAAATGCTGAGTTGTAGTCAATTTGTCACTGGTGTTAACCCTTAACGAGGCAATCTTTTTGTTATAAATGTATTTTTCTTTGAGGTAGTTCTTTGAACTAAGGTTACTGTATATAATGAGGAAATTTAATGTGAATGATCATGTTACTAAATCTTTTATACACATACTCTAAAATGTCATATATTTTAACATGCCTCCATATAATATTTAGTAAAATCAATGCAAAAAATATTCTACAGCCTTGTTTCCCAAGAAGTTGGGATGCTGTGCAAAATGAAAATAAAAACAGAATGTAATGAGGTGTAAATCATTTAAACTCTATATTTGTAATTGTAAATAGTACAAAGGCATCATGTCAAATGTTGAAACTGTGAAATGTGATTGATTTTTAAATAATATATGCTTACTCTGAATTGGATGCCAAGACACATTTTAAAATAGTCATGAGAGATTCAAGTTTACCACTGTGTCCATTACCTCTTCTTCTAATAACACTATGTAACCTTTTGGGAACTGGGGTATCCAAATGCTGTAGTTTTGAAAGTGAATGTTTTCTGTTCTTGCCTGATATAACTGCTCATTACATCAGGTTCTCCTTTGTTATATTTTCCCTGTTGTTTTCAATGGGTGACAGGTCTGCGCCAGTTTAGCATCCAGACTCTTTTCCTACGAATCTATTTTATTGTAACGTGTGCAATGTGTGTTTTCCATTGTCTTGCTGAACTAAGGCCTTCCCTGAAAAAGACTTGTCTGCGTGGCAACATATGTTGCTCCAAAACCAATAAATATCATTTAGGATTAATGCTGCCTTCACAGATGTGCAAGCAGACTGTGAACTTAGTCCCTCTTCTCTTCAGCCTGGAAGACACAGTGTCCACGATTTCACATTTCACGATTTGCTGGACCACAGGACACTTTTACACTTCACCTCTGTCCATCTTAAATTAACTCAGGCCCAGAGAAGGCAGCAGCATTCCTGAATCCTGTTTATATTTGGTTTCTTCTTTGCATGGTGGAGTTTTAACTTGCATTTGTGGAGCAGTTTTTGGAAACAGGGTTGTTCACACATGCAAAGTGATGATGATGATTATTATTATTATCATTATTATTATTATTATTATTATTATATGTGTCTTTTATATACTACAACATCCATACATATAATATTTAGTACTATTTAGTACAATCAATATAAAAATTCATTATTTTGGCAATAAATAGTCTTAATAAAATACTCCTCTTTCTCCAAAAAGAGCACTTCATTATAACAAACCTGCAACTCCAGTGAATATGATTTCCTGTTGTAGAAGCTGTTCATGAAGAAGTCTAGGTAGCTCCAAGAGTTCTGAAACTTTTCTAATGCAACTGTACAGTGAACACAGAGCTATATAAAGAGGCTTGCTGTGTGCGTCTTTGTTATGCTGGTGATTTTATTTGTTCAGAATCGTATCATATATGTATGTATGTATGTGTAAATATATATATATATATTTACTGTTCGGCCTGCACATGGTTTGGACTGAGAGTCGTGTTGTGGGTTGTGTGCTGCCCTCTTGTGGTTGAAATGGAGACTAGATGAGGCCCCGCCCTCTAACCACGTCACCCACTCCGCCTCGTGTCAAATCAAGTTTAGGAGGGTTGACGGAGCGGCGCACGAGCCGCGCCGGGTGTTTTGTATTGTCGGTTAGGTATTAGCCGGTTAGCTAACATATCGGTGGGTTAATGTTTCAAACGGGGTATTTTATACAGCCAATAGAGGAAATCTCTCAAATGGTCTGCCTTAGTCGTCTTGAAATCAATGACCGTGATTTACAAACACCAGAAGTGGCGGTAAGTGACCCCCAGTATATTTGCTAGCTAAGCTAACAACAGCGTGACGCGACGTCTCTTTTCATAGTGTAACCTCAGTGTTTGTACTGACTCGGACTGTTTTTAGTTGGCATGAGGCATTGATTTGTGGTGCTACACTTTGTTATTTTTCCGCTTCTTTTATAGCGGCCCTTGTATGGTGATCTGCTTGTACTACAATAAACCGGGGACAAGCGCTCGGTTGTTTTGTTTGCTTGGTGGCTTCTTGATGACTAACGTTGCCATCCATTCAAACTGCTTCTCCGTCATAACAACATTCAGTTGTTATCAGATCCGACGGTATTTGAAAGCACAGCACAGTACAGTAAATAATGTTTATAGTAAACACATAAGTGTGAGAGAGAATCTGTAGATACAACCAAAACAGCTTATTTGCCTGTCCCCTTATCCCTTCGCTGGCAGCACCAACACTGGCAGGCTCTTTGCTTTGGTTTGCTAATCAGAGTGACCAAAGGTCCACACAGCATCTGAGCAGATGGATTCAGGGTCTGGATTTTCCACATTCCTCTCTCGGTGCAACACCTTTCCATATGAATGGCTCATATCCTCCAGTCAACAAAAGACTCTTTCATAAAGAATTTGGTTCTTCGTTTTCTCCTCTGGGTGACCTTCAGGTAGTTTATATTGTTATTTATGCAGCCTGCTGTGTCTTGGTAGCAGAATTCCCTGGAGTGTGTTTCCATGAGAACCTGAACAAAAATACTAGCTAACTCACCCTTTGCATGTCCTCAGACTGGATGAACCAGCTTGTTTCTGCACTGCCAACAGATGATGAAGTCACTTTCCATGACTGATCTGTCAAGTCAAAAACAAATACGGGGAGACAGACAGAGATACTTCCTTGAGGCAGAACACACTGCTCTTCACTGAGTTTCTTTGAAACCAGAACCTCAAAATATCCTTTCATCTATCATATTCACTTTCTCATGCACTTGTCTGTTCCTTTGTCTCCAGAACTGAGAACCACCTGCCTGTAACCCCCGGTGGATCTGCAGCACAGCTCTGGTGACTGCGAGCGTGTGCTACGATGAGCTGGGCTGCAGAGGACTGGACTGCAGGCCTCTCTGGCCGCGTCCTGCAGAAGGTTCGAGAGCTTCAGGCCCACAATGAGAAGCTGAGCCGAGAGAGACAGCAGAGGCAGCTCCAGCTAGACAACTCTGAGGCAGCCCTGCACAAACAGAAGCAAAAGGTTGTATGTTTTGGTTGTATACACTGTAAGATCTCTAACCAAAAATATGTTTGGCTTAGTGGGCTTTTAAGTAACAGGTATTTAACCAACCAAGCCTTCTAATCACAGAATGTTTGTTTAGTTAGGTGAAGCAATTGGTAAAGGTATTTATTTTGTTTGTTTATTACTAAGCTAAGCATATAATTGGGCCAGTCGGGCCAGTCATTTGAACTCATAGTGGTGGGAATTATGGAATTAACGTATTTGGAAATGCAGTAATGTGCAAGCTCAGAGACCGCCCCCTTCATCGCTTTAATTTCAACAGTAATTAGTTTAAATAGTCATTAAGTACACAGCTGTTATTAATTTCAGGAGATATTCATGAGGAAATTAGATACAAGATAATCCACTTATGAAAGGAAGGGGAAAGTAGTGACAAGAGAGTTTCCAGAACCAGAGTTTAAAAAAAGATTAAAAGCTGCAGTGAAAATGGGAAGACGTGGTAGACTGCTAAAATTGTCACCATCAGATGAACAAATGGAAGCTTTCATCTTTGAGAGATACTATACAATCAAGTCCTCTGAATACAAAAGGATACAAGCTGTAGTATGAACAAAAAAAGCACACAAATACCGAAAAGATTTTATATTTATAATTGAGCTTCTGTATAATTTTCTGCTTGTTTTCCTGACAGTTACATCTACTGGCCTTTTTGTCAAGGTCGTTAACTAAATAAGAATTGTCTCTGACTTTTTCACATTACTGTACAGCATATTTAAAGCATAGTCTTAAAAGTCTTAAAATACTGTAAATATCAACCTAAACTTCTCTTAATATGCCTCGTTTAACCTTCTTTTAATATGCTGATATACAGGAAATTGTCATGTATGGTAGGGCTGTACCATACTTTACATGCTTTTATTGTTTTTTTATTGTCTAACACCAATCTGTATCAGTACGATGAGGTGCGTGTGGAGCTGGCTGCAGTGCACAGGGAGCTTGTGGGCGTTCGAGAGGGGGCACAGGCAGAGGCACAGACAAAGGAGCGTCTGGTCCAAGAGCTTCAGGTGAAAGCTTCTCAGGTGTGCGCTCTTGAGAACCAACTCGAGTCGTCCAAAGCACAGACACAGAAGCTCACACAGGAAGTTAAACGGTGAGACATTTACAGTTGCACACCGCACGTTTAGCGCACAGATGTGCATTAATGTATGTTTCAGCGTGTCAGCTTGGAAACCTAAATAGCTTTGAGAATCACTCTGGATTACCATGTGCTAAATAAAAGGAAATTGAGGAAATCAAATTTGCATGACAAGGGCTTCTCGTAATTAACATGGTGGTGCTAAACGATTTAGAGCTTCCTCTTGACCACTCCATATCTCCCCCTCCCCCAGACTGGAGGCAGAGCTGGAGAAACTGCAGAAGGAAAGTGTCTCGGGGGACTCCATGTTGTTTTCCACTCCATGCTGGAACATGAACTCACCCTGGGATCATAACGGTATCCTCCCTTCTGTTTTGTTTTTCTTTGTTACGTTTTGTTTTTCTGTCACTCCATCGTTTTACCCCTTAATTTTCTTTCTTATTCTTGCAACATTGTGCATTGTTTCTTTCCTATGTTATGTCATGCAGCAAGACCCAGCCCTTTTAAATGAAACTCATAAAAGAAAACATTGTGTGTTCTGTGTTTGTTCTTTGGGAGAGAATCACTGCACAGTGTGGTGGTGTTCTTCTATGAAACTGTGCTGTGGGATTAGATACATGACGTCACTGGTCTGTGCTTGCATCTCTGCAGGTGGTAGGAGTGGTCTCAGAGGAGAGGGTGACATTAAAGCTCATCATGTCAGAGTGAGTTTCCTCAAACACAAACAGCATTTTGCCTCAGTTGTCACACTGGCCTGTATAGACTTTGTCCTGCATGTTTTTGGCCACTTATGAACACATTTGGCAGATTAAGCAAATATTTAAACAGACTTTAAAACAGAATCCTTGGTACTAGCTGCTTTCCTTGTCCTATCCATCTGTAGCAACAGCTTCTGTTTGGAGACAGCCCCAAACCCTCAGTGGGTGGAGTTTCATCACAGTTCCCACAGCAACCTCAAAAAACCCCATCCCTCCGGCGCGGAGTCCTCCAATCAGAGGCACGTGCCCACGCCTCTGTGTTTCCGTGGGAACGGGATGACAAAAGCCCCACTCCCGGAGGAAGACTAGCCTCCTACCCGTCCTTGTCCTCCTCCTCCAGTGATGTCATCGTTACAGGGCCTGAATCTCGGGATAACGGTACCGAGGAAGTGCTGAGGAAAGAGAGAGATGGTAAGTGCCTCCATCATTGTGAAAATAGTCAAATGAGTACTCTTTTTCAGAACATAACAAATGTACAAAACTATATACTGTGGTCACAATCAACCCATATAAAACCACTGGAGTAAGAAATATGTGTAAAATGAACAAACAAGTTATTTGAAGGTGCATGGTACTCACTTTGGCTCAGGTCAGGCAGTATTGATTTGCATATTACTAAAGAAGAGAGATTCTTTCAGCTAACACAGAGAAACTATATTTCTGGAGCTTTAGGTTTGTACAGTACGAGCCTACATGCTGTCATGCTGTCAGTGAGCTATTTTTGTAACCTGTCTTAAGACAGGGTGTGTTCTGAAAGGGTAATAAATGCTGTCATACTCCTCCAGTTTGAGGACTAATTAAACACTAGAACTCTTGACTCTGGCTGCTTGTTTATTCTGTTTTGTCTTAATATCGCATGTAGCAAATTCAGGCTTGATTTATCATTATATTTGGTATGACACCTGCCTTTGTCAGGTCTGTGTAAACACTATAGCTCTCCATGTCTGAGCTATATTTCATTTATATTTCATTTATATTTATATAATTGTTTTTTCTAATTTTATCCACAGCTGTTAATTGAATCTGTCTGTGTGTTTTTGAGGGAGGAAGTTGGGTGCATGTATGTACATAGTGGAGTTTGTTGAGTGCTGTGCGAGGGATATGAATGCTCATCATTGTGTCTGGGCTGTGTGTAGTCATTGCTGAGGTAATCTGCTATTGTCCTCTTTCACTGACGCATACTGTGTTCTCGGAACATCCTATGGGACTTTACTGTGCGGTACAGAAATCGCTTGGTTCTCAGCTATATTGTGTTTCAGGTATAAGTGTGTTTATACCCCAACCAGACACTTCATTATGTACACTTATTGTCCATTTTGTCAGCTCCACTTACCATATAGAAGCACTGTAGTTCTACTATGGCTGTAGTCCATCGGTTTCTCTGCATACTTTGTTAGCCCCTTTTAACTTTGCTCTTCAATGGTCAGGACCATCACAAGACCACCACAGAGCAGGTATTACTTGGGTGTTGGGGCATTCTCAGCACTACAGTTATACTGAAGCGGTGGTGCGTTGGTGTGTGTTGTGTTGGTGTGAGTGGAATAGACACAGCAGTGCTGCTGGAGTTCGCTATCTTTGCTTTAGCTAGGCAGCACATAAAAACTGCTGACAACCGAACCATGAAGATGTCGGTTAATAGCAAGAACCCTATAAAACTGATATTTTAATATTCTATATTAAGGAGATCCACAAAGTTTTAGTTAGGTTTGTTAGCTAGCTAACATTAGTGCCCACTGGCACCAGCAAGCGAGCGAGCGAGGTGTTATTTTTCTTTCCACATGTTCTTTCTGCTATTTCAGGTCATGTTTAAGAATTTATTTCCTGCATGATCTCCATTTTCGTCTTGACTAAAAACAAACGTTTGTGTAATATGTACACTCCGACTAGGAAAATACACCCTTTATCACCTTTAAACTTCAAAAATATGATTATGCACCTTTTATATACTGATTGTTAAAGAGATCTTTTTTTTTTTTTTTTAAATCAAATCAATATTTTACTGCATTTATTTACAAAAGATCTGCTGAGACGTCCTATTCATTAATTAATGAATTTATTTATTTATTTATTTATTTAGTGCCTCTACAGTTAATGCAGGTGCTCCTGTAGGTGAGCGCCGTTCAGGCAGCCAACCTGGAGCATTTTGGATTTATTTATTTGGTGACTCTGCGGTTGACGCAGGTGCTCCTCTCTGTAAACGCTGTTAAGGCAGCTTGCCCGGAGCATTCCAGAAGTTGGAGTTCCTGGCAAGAGTGGTTCTAGCCGAGCTCTACCACTACCCCCTGCGAGTAGCAGGTGAGCTCTGGCATGCAAACCCCTCTTCACACATTCACTCCATCAATGTTATGATTCTACGTGTTCCTTCTGAACAGCCTTCTCCAGAAGCTGTTCCTTCCTGGTGGCACCACCTTCTTCTCCTCTGCCTTCATCTGGTTTTTTAGCTCTTTCTCCATCTCCTTCACCTTCTTCTTATCTGCCTTCATCTGCTTTCTTAGTTTCTTGTTCCTTTTCTTCTCTTCCTTCTTCCACTCTTTCAGCTGTTTCTGATTTTCTATCTTTTCTTCTGCAGATTCAAGCACCAGATCAATCACACGTGACTCCAGGTCCATGTAGTTGTATATGGCCTTGATCAGCTCCTGTTCTTTTTTCATCCTCATCTTCATTTCTGCAGCCTGCTTGTCTTTTTCAGCCAGCAGGTCCGTCTCTATAATGGCCAGCTTGTCTTTCAGCTGCTGGTTTGTTTTTACCAGGTTCTGTTCTGCCAACTGGTGTTCCTTTGCTCCACTCCTCATCTCCTTTTTTTCCTCCCTCCGACTCTGCCTTTCAAATAACAGGCACGTCTCCACTCTGAAGAGCATGTGTCTCAGCTGGCTGTTTTCTGTCATCAGGTCCTCCTGAGTTACCATGGGGCTGCTTTCTTTTCTGGCTTCCAGATGTTCTCCCAGCCACTCTGTCAGAAACAGCATGTAGCGTTCGGCCACAGTCTTTACGCTCTCCATTTTATCAGCAAAATACTTCAAGTGCAGCAGTGGATAAAAAGGTTTTCCACTCCTATTTATAGACTTGGTCGCGACTTGTGACGTCAATACGGTGGAGCCGGTGACGTCACACGCGGCTGAGAATCCACCGTTATATAAAAAAGGCGACTTAGAAAAAAAACAGGCTTGATTCCAGCCAGCACACGACGCTTTGGGTTGCATATATGCCAACTCAGGAAAAAGTATTAATCACGTGAATTTGAACAGAAAATCACAAAGTGAGCCGGTACACTTCCTTGGTCAAACACTAGGTGGAGATATACCCGCACTAACGGCGCTGAGGGGATTCGGTTCATTTCACTGATTCATGTCTTACGAACGAATTGCTTTTCCGAGTCTCTGCCAGTCCGCTTGTTAAACCGCGGTGTATCGACCTTTGCATCCGGGTCCTATGCTCTGCTCGACTGGCCGAGATTCTCGTTATTAGACTAGATCTAAATCCAAAAAGCTACTTTTATCAAGTTTAATGTTAGTGGGTTGTAATGTCAACTAGTTAGCGAACATAGCTAACGTTAGCACACACGGAAAAAAGCTGGCTTTTTGTGGAGACCCTTCATATAGACTACAGGTTTTATAAGGCGTTTCTTGCAACGAACCCACATCTTGTTTCGTTAGTCAGTCAGTCAAACCAGCTGACGAAGACAGCTAGCAGGCTAAGGGTAGCTATCTTCGCTGAGGCGAGCAGCACATAGAAACAGCTGACAACCAGAAAATGGTGTCAGTTCATAGCAAGAAACACCCTATACAATCCGTAGTCGATATCAAGGAGATCCGCAGATGGCCCGTTCTGGGCGCTAATATTAGCTAGGTTAACTAGCTAGCTAACATTAGAGCGCACTGGCACCAGGCATTGCTGTTCTTCATTGGTGTAAGAATTGGAACTCACCTTATACCAAACTCACCAACTACGAACATCTCCTCTTTCTCATCACAAGGAAAGCGCTAGAACGATAACCGAGTACTGTTTTCGATTCAAACAAGGCATTTCAATTGGAGTGGAAAGAGTTTAACTCCTTTTAACCCAGAACGGTGCCTTAATAAACAAGGAAGACACTGTCAAAAGGTTTACACGGTTTCTGTGACTTGTGTTTTGGGGGTTTGCAGGGACTTTTGGCACCAGAAATGGTTATTTACGTCATACTTAACATCTCCATATGGTACTTGGAGCTGATAAAATGGACAATGAATATTGAAACAAGTGTGGTACCTTTTTTACATGCTATTGTTTGGTCTTATGTTTATAGACTCTCCAGTTCAGCTGGTGTATAATTAAATAAAGTGTGTGTCTCACACATGGGTTCTTGCAATTTTGTCCTGAGATCGAATCCATTCTGGTGTTGCCCCTACCAAAAACAGATTAACATATATATCGGTCTGGCTAAGAAAATCAGACAATCCTAAATAAGATATTTACACAGAACCACTGTCTGTCTGTCTGTCTGTCTGTCTGTCTGTCTCTCTCTCTTTCTGTATCCCTCTCTCTTAGATCTGTGTGAGCGGGTCTCTTGGCTGCAGAAGGAGCTGCAGGTGGAGAAAGAGCGCTGCAAGGAGACTTCGTCGCGTCTTGCTCAAACTCAGAAAGAGCTCAACATGAAAGAGCAGAATCTCGCTCGCACCAAAGACGAGTTGACCCGTGCACAGACGTGCATCACACAGGATAAGGACCGGGTAGGCATGAACGTGCACATGTGTGTGCACACAGAGAATGACTCTTATTCATTAACTGGTGAACTTTTTTAATACTATGAGACCAAAAAGTTTTGTTGTCTTTTAAGTTGCTCTGTCCTTTTAAATTTTTAAGATTTCAGGGCTATTGACACATTTATCATGCTGTGCAGAACATGATCTAACAAAGCAGAATATTCATAAATCATTTTGTTTGTCTTACAGTGTATTACTGTAAGCCATAAACCAAGTGAATAGGAATGTGGTTCACACATTGTTTGCCTTTCCTTGTGACTGATAAAAACAAAGCCATATCTCTAGCAGCCATATCACTAGCAGCTTGTCACTGTTGTGTTGGCTTGGGCTTTTGTTTCATACATTGTATCTTATAAACCCAAACATAATCTTTAATCTTTAAAAATTGAAATATAAATACACACTTTTTAAATCAAAATGTATTTAGTTGAGCGACCACTGTATTCAATTTTGTATCTTGGTGTTTGTTACATCCCTGGTAATGTATTGAAGAAATATGTGTGTGTGCAGGCCCAGGCAGCTGAACAGCGAGTCAAGCAGCTACAGGAAGAGCTGAAGTGTCAGAGGCAGAATGCTGAGACCAGCCGCTGCAGTGCTGAGCAGCGCAAGAAAGACATGGAGAGAGAGCACCAGAAAGTAAGTTATGCTGTGTTATTTTTGGTCATTGTTTTCATTATATGTATATCTGTCTTGTTTAAGTGTGACTGATCAGTTTTAACATCAAAGACAGTCCAAATGTCTTTCACCCCCCCCCCCAAGGTCTCCCGGGATACTGACTGAAAAGGTGTCCTGGGGCAACAGGGTATAAACCTTGATTTCTAAGCTACTTTGTTAGACTTGTTTTGGTTAACAGGATGGGCAGAACGCTCTACAAATAAACCTTAGTTCCTACCAACCCTGTTCTCCTGAACTCTCTTCCATTGTAAAGATTTACAGTGTGTGTGTGTGTGTGTGTGTGTGTGTGTGTGTGTGTGTGTGTGTG